>OZ005653.1:338306524-339519857 GCA_963930645.1 Salticus scenicus
GAAATTCTTTAGCCTTCTAGAATTTTCTAAGGTTTAGGTTATATTCATTATACTTCCATTTATATCATATGTGATTTTAAAAAGATGCTAGCAAACGACCACGTATTAAAAACGTAAAAAAAAAAAAAAAAAAAATCAAGATTGAAAATTTTTATCACGAATACTGAAGACCTTTAACGGCCCTCTTCACTTACCGTCTCCGGAAGTCCGAGCCAATGTTATTCTACGGAAAACTTTCTTTACAAATAACTTATTAACTAATACATATTTTAAATTCTGTTTTCACATTCAGAAAATTCCCAACTGTTAAATTGTTGGACCTTTTTTAAAAATGTATTTTTTTTTTTTTTTTTTTTTTTTGAAATTGCAAAATGAAAAATTTCACATATTGAAAATTCGTATTTTACAGCTTCAAAATAAAATATAAAAAATTAAAAAAATAATTTTTTTAAAAAAAGTCCGTCAATTTAGCAGTTGGGAATTTTCAGAATGTGAAAACAGAATTTAAAAATATGTATTAGTTAATAAGTTATTTGTAAAGAAAATTTCCCATAGAATAACATTGGCTTCGGCTTCCGGCGACGGTGAGTGAAGCGGGCCCTCAATATGATGGAGCAAATGGACGCTCTATGGCCTGGCACGGCTATATAATATCTATGTAGGGGTTCTGAGGACGGTCGGTGGTGGACACTTGCGTCATTTCCATACCTATAATTTATTGGGATCTAAAAAGATTCATTAGCAAAATTATGAGCTACCTTAGCCTCAAAGAAATTCTTAGCTCCGCCGACACCAGTTTCTTCCACGTTGATTTCGGTCAGATTAGCTAACTGGGATAGTCCCCCATCCAACTCCAGCTCTCCGGAACGGGCTTTTCGATAAATAAGCAGGAACTGAAAAAAAAAAAAAAAAAAAAAAAAAAAGAAAAGAAATGTAATCGAACTAATAAAAAATTCAATGTGGAAATATAAGAAACAAAAAACATGAACAATTTTAAAAACTTAAGATATTATAAAATCAATAAACCTTTAAAAAAAAAAAAAAAATATATATATATATATATATTGTAGGGTAGGTGCTCCAGTGATTGGCATGCTCCAGTAATTGACATCTATCCCGAAATATTTAATAAATAAGAAAAATATTAAAATCATATATTTTACATTATACGAATTTTAACATTTTATGTCAAACACTGGAGCATAGGGTGCTAATAACTGGTAAAATGAATCACTAGCACTGTCAAACACTGGAACATAGGGGGCCAATGACTGATAAAATGAAAAACTAGCAGTGTCAATGACTGGAACATTGAGTGGGTGTCAAATAAAAATTCATAAAAAAATAACTTATCAAATGTATATATTTTAACATATATATGGTTCTGAATGTCTTTCATACCCTATGTACTAACTTAAGATTTCTAAAAATACTTTCTGATGACGAACATTAAAAACGTCAGAGATTGCTCTGAAAGTGTCAATCACTGGTGCACTTACCCTATATGATATTTCTTCAACATGGATTTTTTTTTTTTTTTTTTCCGCCCGTCGCTATTTTATTCGTTTATTAAGTTTAATTATATTTTGTCATTTTCTATGTAAAAATATTAGTATAGAATATATTTTTCTATTTTTCATTCTAACATTACTTCAGAATCCTTACTCGTTTATAATCTGGACATCTGTATTGATTTTGTCCACTGCCCTTTTTCACACTGCGTTGACCTTTTTACTTTTCCTCGCCTGTTAAAGAATCGTTATTAATTATGTCAGCTCGGAATAATTGTTTTTGCAATTTTTTGCGGTGGGTGGGATTTTAAATTCAAATTGTCTACTCTAGAACCTAAGCCTGACTTGGGTGAAGTCCACGTTGATTATGCTAAGGGTAGGTTTTGTTACAATTTTAATGTAGCTTCCCCGATTATTAAAAGACACTATCGACTTAAGAAGTTCTCAGTTAAAATCTGATTACAAATACATGGATAACTTATTCAATACAACAGTTTTTAAATAACGGAATTAAAGAACGCTTAATTTTTAATGAGCGCTACTGTTTACTTTGCAAAATGTTGATTTGAAACCGATAAACGAATTTAATTTATTTTAGCATAAATTAAAGATGGCGTTCTTTGAATGTATCTAACTGGAATAATTGAATTTATTCAAGTGTATAACAAAAGGGATGAGTTTCAGAATTATCTGTAAATCCGATTAACAAACATCAACCCACTTTTTGGATTTGATTAATTCCTTTCACTATAACTGAAAGGATGGCAGACAGCGCGTTTTACTTCTGACAAGAAAGTTCTTCATGCGTTACTAATGGTTGCAAGTTCGTCCATACACTCGATTCTAAAAGCAGTCCGGGGGACACTTTTTATATTTTATCCAAACGGTATATTAAATAGCATTTTTAACACACAAAATATCTTTCTTACGATATTTTACATGCTTATCTTTATTTTGGCTAATAAATCAAACTATTAGTCATTTTAAACCGATCAGGTTATCGTGGGTCATGAGACCCGAGCTATTTTTCTTAGGTCTCATCCGTCCTATCATGCCCATGACTTTTTACTTTCTCTTACCCATACGGTAGAGAAAGTATTGTTTTTGGGTCAAATTTTCGAATGCGAGATTTCGTTATATTTACACGTTTTGAGGTCCCCTGAATACGAAAATCATGTTTTTAGCAAATGGTCTGTGTGTGTATGTCTGTGTGTGTGTGTGTCTGTGTGTCTGTTATCAGCATATCTCAAAACAAATTATCGCAGAAAGTTCAAACTTGGTATTCTAAATGGGTATCATATAGGGATGCTACAGTAAGCTTTTCGTTAAGATCAAGCAAATGGTTCGTGTACAGGGACAATCAAGAGAATTCTAATACATTACGTCTATGGGGGAAATTGCAGGTAAGTAGAGTTTAACGTCTATAGACTGCACTAAACCAAATGAAACGAATATATATTTTTTGTAATAGAGATAGTTAACTGGGGAAAAAAAAATTTGTGTATGTAGGAGCCTCGCCTCCCCCCCCTGGGGGGGAAGTCCCCCCTCGAGGGGAGTAAATTTTCATGATGGGTATCTTTCAAAAGAGCTCGCCAATACCTTTAAAACGAATGGTTGAACCATCGATATGCGATAATTTAAAACAAAGTTATTGATTTTTTTTTTTTTTTTTTTTTAATTTTGAGAATAAAATGGGCTTTTTTTAGATATTTGGTGTTATACTACTTCTCTAATATGGAAATCGTCTGCATTATCATAAAATATATGTATTTTTTAAATTATAATATTAATAAATTATTTTTTAAAAACAGAATTATTTTTTAATAACCGAATTAAATTCTATATAAATGTAGGTGCATTAATGAAACGGGGGGTTGAGGGGGGCGGTAGCCCCCCTCACACAGAACTAATTATCATATAAAACTCTTCAGAAGCCTAATATGAATTGTTTAACGCAGGTTTACATAACAGTACTCGTTATCTTACCTTTTAATCTGCAACCTGTATTTATAGTATTAAATTTCAGGGTAAGATAAAGTCGTGTGGGTGACACACCAGATTTTTTTTTCGTAAAAAGACCCTTCTTAAACTTTATTAAGCAATTTGAATTTTTTAAATGTCTCAATTTGTTCAAAAGTTATAAATTTTTAGTAAATGCCTGCATTTTATAGAAATGGGCGTATTTCTGATGAAAAATAATTGTTTAAATTTCTTTTGCAATATTCATTGTCTGCCCTTGAATTAGAAGTGTTCAAGAATTTTATCACATTTTTTTCATTAAAAATTACGTGTTCTGTCTAGCATTGCTCGGATCCTCTGCGACCCACGATAAACTGACAAGGTGCCGAAAAATGCGATAACCTGATCGGGTTAATATGATTAATTATTTTTTATCTACACCAGCCCCATGTAATGGGGCTAGCGTAGACAAGCTAAATAAAACAGTCCTTAATAAATGTTAAGTCTGATAATGCGTATTTTATATCGTAAATCTAATACATTGAGAATGTTAATTTAAAACTATACTAACTTTAAAAAGCTGCTATACAAAGACAAAATAACGAATTACAAAGCTATTTTTGTATATTACATTCAATCTCATGAAGTATTAACCTACTAAGTATTGTATGCTTTCATTTCTTCATGTGATATTTTTAATTTTTTTTCATGTGATAGTTTGGCTACAAATTCAGTTCTTAAAAAAAATCTATAATAAGTTATAAATATCTGAGAGAGAGAAAAAAAAAGATCGACTCTATTTATTAAAAAAGCTGCTTTTTGTTCATTCTCCCCCCCCCCCCCACACACACACACACACCTTTAAGAATTATACATCAATATTTGTTAGATCTCTATACATAGTTTCAACTCTGCCAACGTCACAACACTTTTTTTTTTTTTTTGAGGGGGGAGGGGGGGGGGGGGCAGAGGACTAGGACAGTCACTGATATTATGTGTCTCAGTGTCAATACTAGCTCCATGCAAATTTATTTAGGCACTATACTGATTTATATAAACCATGCAGATTAAAAGTAACTATCAAAATATGCATTGAACATAATCATTTACAAAACGCTATAGATTTTTATTTGAAATAATGAACTGAAATAAAATAGTCTAATCTCGGCACTGAAAAGCAAATCAGAAATTTACTTTTCCCTTATAAAAGCCTTGTTTAACTACTGCTGAAATAAGAAATGTGTTATCATGTAACTACTCATGAAAGTGCAAACTAATGTGACCAAACTTCAAAAACCTAGAGGAATTTTAAGGATTAAGCAGCAGAATTATTCCAGTTGTCCGCAGTAGCTCCCTTCATCCCTATAATATTAAAATTAATAATCATATAAAAATGAACACAATTTTTTTTTTTTTTTTTTTTTTTTTATGGGGGAGGGGGAGAAGGGTAGTCTTGTATCTTTCATGCGTAAATTTTGAAACTCGTTATTTGCATTTCATGACGTACCTCTCTGAAGCTTATCTTCTTGTCGTTATCCTCATCCACTTCTTTGATCATATCCTTGAGGGTGAGATGAGTCTGGGGGGCTCCGAGCAGTTCCATCATCCGCTTTAGTTCTTCTAAGTCAATGAAATTGTCGTGGCCCACATCGAATCTGGGGAAAAAAATTACACATGCTTAAATACGAATCTAGTACACTATTAAAAACGTGTATGCTAATAATACGAATCAGCATAATCAACGTATTACATACAAAAAAATCAATTAGAAGTGGTGACATTATTATTAAAACAATAATTATTAGATAAAAAACTTTTTATAAACCATGTTTTTAAATTTTCTGTTGAATCATAGCTATAGAACTAACTACATTAGCACTTTATCAATGCGTATTGTTACGAAATGGTAAATAATTGTATTTATTTTTGTATAAATTCTTTCAAAGAAGCTTAGTAAGTTGATAAAATGTCAATTTTCTGCCTTTCCAGCTCTTTTTCGCGTTAAAATAGCTTGGTTTTCCCTTTAAAACGCATTAAAAAGCTCCAATAGGCAGATAATAGATTTGGCGCCAAATTTGGCGAGAAAATCCTTATTATCGATATTCCAAAGATGGACGTTCTAATGTGATTAGTTAAAGAGTTACGGAAAATTTGAATTAAAAAAAAGTTTGTTTTAAAAATAAAATATTAATCCTTTCAGATATATATTTGCATCATGAACTACATTAGCACTTTATCAATGTGTATAAAATTTTTAAAGTGATAATGACATCAGTTTTTGCTAGATGCATAATTTAACATTTTTATTTTTATGTCGAAAGAAAATGAACTTGTATTTTTTTTTTTTTTTTTTTTTTGGCAACAATTAAATTATAGCTAATATTTTAATGACTATTTTTATTGCTATTATGAGCTTATTATTTTCATATTTTAATTAATTAAAAGAAAACTATTCGAAAATCGGACTTCGAAGTATTGTGTTGTCACCGGGTTCTGAGCTACTGTGAAAGTTTAGGGAAATTAGGTTACTGGTAGGGAAGTTAGTTAAAAATAGATTGCAAGATTTGTACCATTTGTACCGGACAAACAAACACACAAACAAACAAGAATAGAAGTTAGTAAAAACATGGTAATAAATACTAAATACGAGTCATAATTCGAGTAAACTGCCTTATACATACACACTTGTAGCTCCTATTTAGAACGATGACAAGGCACTAATACATAAGTTTTGAAATCTCATTTTTACAAACATCTTCAAAAACATATTTAGATTAATCCATTTACTGCCTATAGCGTATGACCCAAATCTCTTTAATTGAGTACTATGAAAAGAATGATATTGATTTTAGAAAATAAATAGTTTAAAGTGTTTATCAATCCCCCACCTCCCATCCCATTTTCCCCTTTTAATTTTCCTGCATTTTTACTTTCCTCTATATGTATAGAAGTATGGATTCGTGAAAATTTTCGCCCTTCAGTTTTGGATGGATTTATACGTTTCGGGATCAAGAAACGTACTTGATCTGAAACTCTCCTGAACATGATTTGACCAATTTACATGACTACCCGTTGGTTTTTCCTATTACCCTTAAATATGACGGACGTGGCAACTATTCTAACACCGAACTATAATTGTTTGAACCTTGTGGGAGACCATTTCCAACACTGTTGGACTGTTACAACTTTATTTGTGAGGTAAAACAGAAATGGAGACGCACAATTTTTTTTTAATCCTGTAATAATTTTATTTATGAAAAACAAAATTTAATTCAAACTTTTTACATTATCATTCCTACATTACATTACCATTATCATTTTTACATTATCATTTCATAGGCTTTTCCAGAGAAGTCCTGCAAACATCGATGAATTAAAACAGATCATGCATAACGGAAGAAATCTCGTCGATAACACCAACAATGCTGCGAAGTGTGTCAAAAACCTGGTTCGACGTGTTCCTGTTTGCATTCCAGGGGTGCAAACAGTTTCACGACACGAATTTAGATTTTTAAAAATTAACTAAAGTATGAAATTTCGGTGACAACACTTCATTTTAATTCATTTCAGTCATTTTAAAAAGTACGTGGCTCGTTACAAATTTGGTACCCAATGAAAGAGGAGATTTTTCTGAATCGAGGGGTGCAAACAGTTTTTCGACACGACCATTAGATTTTTTAAAATTAACTAAAGTATGAAATTTGGGTGGCAACACTTCATTTTAATCTTTTCATACCTTTTAGTGTGAATCAAGCTAATAGAAAAAGTCTTTAATTTTTTTTTAAATTTTATTTTATTCTATGGTATGCTAACTGCACTTGATAGGTATGTAATTTATAGATAATATACAAGGGCTACTCAAAATTAGTCCAATTCGTTTCAGAGAGTGGTGTGGGCAGCATTGATTTGAAAAATTTAATTTGAAATTTAATAAAAAGCCTTAAATGTTTTATGAACACTGCTACATTAAGCAAATGGGGATTTAAAAGAGCGGTAATTCCCATCTCTCGCACACAAACTTGTGTCAAATAAAACTGTTTCTAAAACTAGTACTAGAACTATTGTTTAAAATACACTAAAAAGATATAATAAATTATATAGTACACCTTGAATTGTAATAATTAGAAATGTAAAATAAAAGAAAATATTGTGAATGATACCATCAGACTATTGTAACTACGTAAAAGCAATTAAAACACAGACACACGCATATATATATATTAATCTTGCAGTAAATACATCTTAATTACACTCCTTATTGCATTGGCTTATTCTCCTGAAATTATTTAACTGACTTAATGTTTTTAAAGCTAACCGAAAGATGGCGCTGGCACTCTGATGTCTTATGCCTTCCTTCTTCAGTCCTTCACTTAAACGATTTAATTATTAATGTATTTGGTACGATTTAATTTAACTCTACTAGTTTTAATTTCAATTAACTCTAAAATCTATTTTAACATTATCATTTAATCTTTACTCTGTGTTTTTTATCTATAATAAAAATGCTCTGAAGTATATTCGATTAATCGATAACTGTCGAGCTTTTATTTTACTTCAATTTAGGTTTTGGCATCGATCTTTCTCCAGTTGGTGTTAAATGTTATGCATGTGGTTACTCAGCTTTTTTCATGATATCACTTTGGTTTCAATTAAGTTTTTAATTAATCTTTCTTTAATCTTTGTTTTTATTTAATATTTCACATATTTCTCATTCTTTATTGTTCTTACTGCATCGATCGGGGCGTGAAATGATATAAATTGCTATGAATAGCAATATCGTTTTACGAAATCGTTGCAGTTTTCACAGCTTTATGAAGTATGCTTCTAACTTTAAGCATTTACATCCAATTAATTCTGTGATTTTTTATATGTTTTTCTCTCTCATAAGTATAATGGTCCTTTTTTATTATCATTCAGGTCGGTGTAAGTATTTCATGTTACTATCGTAACTCATTGGTTCTTAATCTATATCGCAACTTTTTGTGTAATTATTTCCTCTATGTTAAATTCAGTTCTATATTTTAGTGTGCTGTTATTGTTTTAGTTCTATTAATTGCTAAATTTTAAGATTAAATTTTATTACGATATCTATTATTTATATATATATATATATAATTTGAATAATTTATTACCCTTGTAACACTCAGCAGACAAAAGATAGATGAAGATACCAACATAAAATTAAATTGAGATTTATTTCGAATAAAAGTTGTCACGGTAATAATTTAATTTGAGTACCAATGATTAGTAAAACCATGTGAAAGTACTTACGTAGAAGAGAAATGACACTGACATAACACATAAGCCTAACGATGAGATAATTTGCAAAAACTATGAAATATTAACAGTCAACATTTTAGAGAAAAGAGAAAGGTTAAAAAATACCAAACAGTTCCGTTGAAAGGAAAAAAAAAAAATAAATAAATAAAAAAGGAAATTCATGAACTGAAAATTGGAATTTTAAATGCTGAAAACCGTTTTAATGAAATTTAAAAAAATGTATTGCAGCCATCAAACTCCTCCGAAATCTTTCGCAATAAAATTTTTGTTAATAAAAAACAAAACGTACTATAATAATTTACATTATCACAGATTAAAAAAAAAGAAAAAAATAATTAATTAATTTAAAAAAAAATAGGGGGGGGGGGGGGAGTATTTGTATGAGTATGCTTCTTTTATTCAAAACGAATTTCAAATTGCTTTTTTTTAATGGATGTTAGATTATTGCGGAAAAATAAATAGACCGAAAATTTATTTTTCATTATTTTTTAAAATAGTTAAAGACAAGATAAGAGGGGATGGAATTAGGTCAATAGTGTAAAATAAAAAGGAGAGAGAAAAAAAAATCATGAGTTTTTTTTTTTTTTCCAAAATCAATTTTATAACTTAATACAATTTTATGCTTATTACGTGAGCTAGATTTCCTCAAATATTATCAGTAAGTATGCTAGAGATCATTTAAAGAAAAATAAATATGTTTTGAAATAATTTGCATGGTACAGATTTAAAAATTATATATACATAAAAGAAATACAACTATAATTGAACCGAATCCTACAAATGTAGGTTTAAAGGAAAAATGTGAATATTGCAAAACACTTTTACAAAGAATAAGTTAATAAGGAAACAAAGAAAAAAACTATTAAAAGTTCAATATGCTTTTCTTTTTTTAATCAATTAGACCTAAAGTCCACAAAACCGTGGAAATAAACCTATAAAATCAAACACCGAATCTTCAGAAAAGAAAATCTATTTCAAAACTATAGCATGAATAAAAAAAATGCAAATAAGTAGCGTGAAGTCGTGGTAAACGCCGCAAGGTAGAAATGATATGTCATCTTTTTTCAAGTTTACTTTCATCAACATGCTCTCTATAACAGAGATTAGCGATGTGCTAACTGTTGAATACATACGTATCAGGACAACTAGTATAGTATGTATAATTGTGTTATACATAATATATTAAATAATAGATGAAATATATTAAAAAATAAATAAAATATGCAGGTTAAGGAAGACTAAATAACATATATGAATCACAAAAATACAAGCAATTAAACAACAGTAAAAATGTGGATGTAAACATAATTAAATGCAGTTTAAAAAGTATATATATGTCTAACAAATATAATCTTTGAAAAGAATATTTTTTAAGAATTTCGCCTTGGGTTACTTATACGCTACAGAAGCTGAGATATAGCCTTTCCCTAAACTGAGACATTTGATACATAGCACGGCTACCTGCAGTTTGATGTGGATCCAAATTAACGCAACATAGGCTTTCCTAACATTCCTCTTACATATCAAGTTTGGTGCACATGTATACCTACAATAAAAGCTGAAACACATCTTTTCACAAAAAGAGAAAAAATGCAGCACAGAAGCATCCCCTTTCGGGCAATATACAGCCAGATTGAATCAGCATAGTTTTTCATAACAGTCATCTCACGTAATAAGTTATGATTATACACTGCAAAAGCTGAGATACAGATTGAGAAATAAGAAGAGTACTAGCAAAGCTGCGTCACCTGTTGGCCGATACGCACCCAAAATTTATCAACGTAATTTCACAAAATAATCAGAAACTGAGATATTAGCCTTCCCATGGCCATAAATGGGGAATTTTCAGTAGAACAGGGTAACTTATTGGCTGATAAGCACCCAAAAATCATAGACACTAGTTTATATCAAAGTGCAATTAAGTATAAACTTTCATAAAATTCTGTACCGTAGTTTTTGATATAGAGCTGAAAGAAAAAAAGGTCACGCAAATTCACAGACAGCCAGAGATTTTTACTTTCCGAACATACATATGTAAGGAAAGTATTGCAATCATGTCAAAAATCCGAAATTGAGATTTTGATGTTTCTATACGTTTTGACGTCCCCTGAGTCCGTTTTCACTATTTTTACGATGATGTATGTGTGTGCGTATGTGAGTGAACACGCTAGCGTCTGAACGCTTTGCTCGAATGAGCTGAAAGTTATTACGTATGTTGTAAGTCACTGTAGCACGAACCCTATTGATTTTGGTGAATCTAGCACTTAGAGTTTTTTTGACAGAGATACCAAGAAAAATTCTTTATCATTATGGTCTATGGGGCCAAATAATTTAAAAGTGCGATAGCGTCTAAACGAATTATTCAATTGAGCTGAAAATTTATATGAATATTATAAATCACTGTTGCACTAAGTATAAGCATTTTGGTGAATCTAGCATTTATAGGTTTTTACAGAGACACAACGAAAAATTCTTTATCATTATGATCTATGGGCTCAAAGTTCAGTAGCGTTAAATTAAGCACCGTGAACTACATGGAGAAAAATGCTCAAACACCCTATTATAATTCTCTCTCTTTTGTTTGTTTAACAACTCCTCTTACTTTACTTGATCTACAAAACCGTTAATTACTCAATGTTCTGAAAGTCGAGTGGAGTCACTCCAGATTTTCTTTCTTTCTTTCTTTTTTTTTTAAATGGTCAACTCGTGTAAATCCTTCGAAAACCGAATTTCGAAATATTTAAGAAAACAATTCTTTTTTTCTTGTGAATACAGAAGAAATTAAAAAGATGAATAAAGCGAATCAATAAAAGCATACGTAAAGATAGAAAATCCAGTCTAAGGTTTTTTTTTTGTAGCAAATAATATTTATTGTTTATTTTTAAAACTTTATCAATAAATTCCGCATACTTAATATGATAAATTTAATTCTGAGAAAACCTATTTAAAAATTAGATTTTTATTTATCAATTTTATGACACCACCTATGAAATTCAAACTATAAATAAAATTTCTGCCAATTTAAAATATCGACTCTGGTAAACAAAGAATATGATAATTCATTATAAAAGACTAAGAGACTGCGAAAATTGTTGAATTGTATATTATATACATATAAATAGATCAAAAGAGCTACTTAAAGAAGTAAATAACTGAGAAGAGATTAAGAATTTCTGTTATCCACGGAAAAATCGATGCATAAACTCAAAATAGACTTCCCCTCTTATACACCTCCTACTGAAGCTTCGACAGCTGTCACCGTATGCGGAATGAGACTCCCCCGCACGCAGCTATTTTCGATTTTCAGAAGAAAAGAGTTAAACAATACAGTAAATTACTAAAAGGGAAAAAATAAATTACTTAGTAGTATAAACAAAGTTTCGCTACGCTTTTCAAAATATGAACTAAGGTAGTAAGGAGTGTAAATCTTATACTATTAAGTGAGCAATATTTGTATATACAGTAACCGCCGTTTAATAAAATCACTGGTTAATAAAATCATCCGCTTAATATGATCAAATCACCAGGACGGAATCAAATCAATACAAATTACGTTTAAAGCCGCCGGTTAATAAACTAAAAAAATATCTTCTCAGCAGCCAAAAAATATCATTTATGCACACTAAAAATTTTTTTAATTTACATTGGGATTTTTTTATATTTTTTTAATAGAAAAAGAAATTAAAGCACAACAAACCCTCCGTTATCGCTCATTGTTCAAGATTTTATACTTGCAGCACAGTTACAAATTAAACACGCCCCGCAACTTATCTCCGCAACAATTTCAAGGAACGTTGTTTTCAAAGCGCAGTAATAAAATACAAATTTGATTTGAAATGATTTTTTTTTTTCTTCTAATTATTAGAAGGCAATTTCTAGTTCTTATTTTGAAATTACTATAATTCATGAGGTTTAAACGGAAAGATTTTAAATTTATAAGAACATCGTGAACTTTTGGTAAAGTAATGATGATTTTCCTCTAACGAAAGTGCACGGGAACTTGCAATGCGTTTAATTTACTTATATCGAAGAAACAGTTAATTATCTACTAAAAATTAACTAATATTGTTTACTAATTGTATATTATTCGTTACCTTTTGAAGTTTCTTTCGAAATTCAGGGAAGTAATACCTTTTCCTTAAGGGCTGGAACGTTCGAAATATATAGAAATCAGCCGCTTAATAAAATCACTTTGGCTCAGAACAAATGTGATTTTAATAAGCGGCGGGAACTGTATATATGTATATTTCACTGTTCTCGAAAACGGTAGCTCGGACAGTCACGTGATTTAACACAAAGGTGCCCTCCGTAGGGTCATTGAGCGCATCGAAGTCAGATTTTCGAATTTTTGATTAGTTTTCTTTTAATTAATAAAAATATGAAAATAAAACTTCCCATTTCTATAATGACGCAGAATGGAGAATCTTAGGAGAGATTTGAATGGTTTATTTGATTTTCATTGATTTGAGTGTATTTTACGTTGAACTAGAGCTATGTTATGAGGAATTACGTTAGATTTGATTGGTTTATTTGAGCGTATTTTACATTGAACTAGAGCTACGTTACGAGGAATTACGAGAGATTTGATTGGTTTATTTGATTTTCATTGATTTGAGTGTATTTGACGTTGAACTAGAGCTACGTTTAGATTTTATTTAAAAATATTTGAATTTTTAATATTTTAATATTATGCGACTTTTACAGAGAACAATTTACGATTGGCGCCGCAAGCGTCCGAGAGCATGTTTTTTGGTAAAAGTTTTCATGGGTCTCTGGCCAGCTAGCTGGTGAGGCCAGCTAGTAAATTTTAAATTAAGCAAACTATAGTTGGCTATATAGTTACCCTGCTCAGCTCCCCCATCTGATTTCCATCATAAATTTCGTAAAAAGAACATACTATATTCATGCTAAGAGGAGAGGGAGAAAAACACTTTACCGATCACGGTCGCATATTGGAATTCCGCACCTTCTAGGCTACCCTTCTTCTGTTGCGAAACATGTATTTTATCTTAAATTGTTGATTAATTATGTAAGTCAGTTTTATATTTTAGTTTTCATGCTACTCCATATTATTTCCAATGCATTAATATCCATAATGAAAGTTAATTTATGCCATGTTGAGAAAAAATCAAATTCTGTTTGAAAGCATGTAACATGTAGAACAATAATGAAAACGATACTTTTAAATGTTGTTGTGCTTCTTATAATACCAGTACCAGCACGAGAAAAACTCTTTTTAAGATAATAAAATTTTTTTCTCTCGTTCTTCTATAAAAATATTAACAAAAAAAAACAAAATAATTGTGTTATCAATTAGTAAATTTGCATCGAATATTCGGTGACTATTCGGTATTCTGCCTGTACGGCAGATGACACTGGATATTCAGTTCAGCCTTGATATTTGGCGACCGAATAGTAGAGTTAAATTTAAAATTAAGTTAAAATATTGAACTTGATAAAAATATTTTTTTGTCAGATATATATATATATATATATATTTTAATCGTCAATAGTTTTATAGATAATATAGTTAAATTAGTAAAACTAAAGAACAATTTATTAAGTTATATTTAAAAAATTATTTCTGTGTGTCGGAATCGGAACAAATATATTTTTTATTTAGTCTTCATTTCATAACTAGTCAAAATTTCAAAAAATATTTCAATCTAGGAATTTGTTCTCTTAGACTAAGTAAAAAAAGAAATTATATTTTTAAATTATTTGAGTTTATAATACATAGTACACTTACAAACATATATATGCATGTGTACGTTTGTTCTTGTATCTATTAGATAATTAATTTAATTTTTTATAAAATTTATCTTTTATTGCTTAAATTTTACGCTGATCGACAAAAGTCACTATTCAGTACAGCTCTAATTGTGTACAGTAAAAAATTAAAAATAGAACAGAACTTAAACTAGTTTCACTTTCAGGTGCATATATTACAATAATAACATATTTTGCAATCAAATTATTTTTCGTGCTTTGATTATTATTATTATTTTAATATGTCAAAATATTTTCTAAAAATAATCAAACTAGCATCCATAAATACCAGATTTAGTGACCTAAAACTTTCAGAATAGTCAATTATAACATAAGCGACCTCAAAACATTATAACACATTGGTTTGTTTACACTAAAGCAGACGATAACTTGTACGCTGACCCTGAAAAGCAAAGTGGTACAAGCAGGGATGCACAGTGGAACCACCACTCCACCCACAACGAATCAATTGAAGTAAAAACATCAATTTTATTTTATTTTTTTCTTCCCGTTAAGGAAAACTATTAGCTTTCCCCTGACCTTGAAAAGAATAATAACAAATGAATATGACAAAAAAGAGAATTCGTGCATTCCTTTGCAGTGAGGATGGCCGAATTTCAGGAGGACGTGCAAAACCCAGCGGCGCAAACGATTTGCATTGATTACCGTCGAAAGGTGGAATTATGTGAGGGTAAAAAAAAAAAAAAATCATACGGGAGAAATTGGGTCACTCGACCGGTATCACATAATGTATAGAGAGAAGATGTTTCTATGATGGTAAGAATTCCAATCATCCCTTCAGTAAACAGTGAAAAAAATAATAATGGAAACTTCATGTTTCGTTTTTTTTTTCACAATTCACTTATGGAAAGTAAATAGCAAATGTTCTATTGCGTGCAGAATTAGTGGGGAAAAATATTTAGGGGAAGTTTTTTGTGTGTTTTGTTTATTTGCGATTATTATTAATGGAAATTTAGGTTGGTTGATTTTAACGTCGCACTAGTACTGCGCTATGGGTAATTAGCGACGGTCTGGGACGCACCCCTTAAGGATGGTCAGGTGACTTGCCATCAAAATTTTGATCCTCTACTGAGGTGATGCTTACATATCGAATGGTTGTAATAATTTAATATTAGTTAATTCGAATTTCAAGTGATTTTTGACAATTTTTTGCTATCGAGAATTTATATACATACGGGAACACATTCAGCAGCTTATTATTTTCGAGTAAAAAAGGAGTTATTTATAAATTTCTACTAAAGGAAAGGAAATACTAATTTTAGCTTTTAATTTTTAATCTTAGTTATGATTGAATACTTTTATTTTCCAGTTTTATGTCAACATTAGGCACTTATAAGCCATTGCATTTAAATTAATTAGCTAATGGTATGACACAAAATTGCCTTTTCCAAGCTGGAACTTCATTTTTAATTATGTGCATCTAGAAATATAAAGTCTTCACTTACTTCGTTTCTCCACACACATATTTTTATTATACTACACATACATGATGATCAACCTTAATTATACGGTGAAAAGTGGTCTTCAAAAACAAAATAAAATTATCTGCTATAAAAATTTTCATTCTAGTGTCAGCCTTTTTCAAACAATGTTAATACACATACTTATTACGAGAGTATTGAGTATCAGCATTTTATTTTCAGTTAATTAGAAAGAAAACATAATTACTCTTGTACATTACGATACTGGTTAATATTCTGAGAACGGTTTTATTCAACTATTACATTGTTACAACATGTTACTGTGACATTGGAGCAACATAATAGAATGCATAGGCTAACTGCAGAAAAAAAATAAAAAGATCTCAGAAGTGTTATATGTTAAAACCCTTTGTATTAATCATCACAAGTGACATACTTTTTAATTAATTTTAAATGTCTAGACTTGTATTTAAATTTCTACTACCTATTGATTGTAAAGTATTTAATGATATATAAAGGAAAAGTTTTTAAAGTTAACAAAATCATTAAAAGTATAAATTACTAATTGATTGTTAAATTATAATTACGTTTAGGAAAGTGAAATCGCATTTTAATTCATTTCATTTTGAGTTAGAATCGTTTGACCGTGGCCAAAAATAAATTAAAAGAAAAGAGATTGTGCAAAATCGTGTAAAAGTCATACAAAAATTCAGCTATGAAATTGAAACTAAGAGATGAATTAAAATAAGACAGTGAAAAAAAAAAAAAAAAAAAAACATGATTTTCCAGAGATTCCAAACAAAATTTTTATCCAATACAGGTAAATATTCTAAAAATTGCAAGAAAATAAATTGCGAAAATTTTCGCCTAATGTATACATTTTGAGTACTATGCTCAATGTTTTTTATTTATTTATTTATTTTTTTCCCTGGAAAAGAAGGGGGAGGGGGGGGGGGATCTTGTGTCTGTTACGTGTTTTGCTGTGTCATTAAATATTTAGTGTTCTCGGTGGTCTGTTTAAAAATTATTACCATTGAATGATTACAACTTAATAACGTTTCGGCATCTAAAATTATATGGAACTCTCTGGGGGAAACTTAAGATAATTTTTGGACACACAATAAGTAGACCATTTATATATTTAAAAGAAGTTAAAGACATTACTGTAAGTTTTGGTAACTCTATATCTGTCTATTGATACTAATTTATCTATTTATAATATATGTACACAGAACATTTATTAAATAAAACTTATTTTTCCTAATTTTTTGTTGATTGCAACAAACTTCAAGATAACCATTCTTAAGATTATCTGCTGAGATTTTTAGGAGTTTATTTTGAAAAAAAAAAAAAAAAAAAAAAAAACTTTTTTGATATTGTCCTTTTTGATACTGATTATTATTATTATTATTATTATTATTTTCCTAAGGAAAGAAGGAAACAGAACAAACGGTTTTGATGAAACTCTGGCAAAAGCAAAACTTAGTTTAGTACGGAGGACTATTACTTTTTTTTTTTTTTTTCAAATTATAATATCGCTTTCAAATTATTCAATTATATTTTCGATTTCGATAAATGTCCAACTATCGTAAAAATCTGTAAATTGAGACTAATAGTCCCCCGTCCAAAAAAAAAAAAAAAAAAAAGTAGGTCATTTTATACAAAGATTAAGAAATATTACCTTTTTTCACATTTACTGTGTATTACTGTAAGACATACCCACATACCTGAACGATGAACTAAAAGTTTCATTCTTCAAATTAAAATTTATTAAAATAATTTAACCGTGTGGGGAAAAAAAAAAAAAAAAAGATTTACTTAGGTATTACAAGCTTTTTTCAATAAAGAAAAAAAAAATAAATAAATAAATAAATAAATAAATAAATAAAAAAAAAAATTGTAAATGGCGAAGAAAAGTTTTTTTTCATACAACATAAATATGCATTATTTATTTATTTTATTTATTTTAATGTACAGACAACTATAAAATCACCAAATCTACACATAGAGCTTAATTTTTGGTTTTAAACATAGAAAAATATCTAAAAGACAATTTATAAAATTTTTATCGAAATATCTTTAAAAACTTTTAAATTTATCAGATTTCTTACTCACAAAAATAACCGAAAAGTTTGTGTTTCAAAAAATGAAATGAAATATTTTTTTTTTATCAATTAATATATTTAGATGGAAAATTCGTCACAAACTTAATTTTGCCAATAACTTTCTTCATAAATGTCTAACTTTCCTAAATCCTTTGGTATGTTCCCGTTTTAAAAATTTTACTTGCGCTTTAATTAATTAAATGCAAAACTGCGATTTTACTTTTTGTACAAACAAAAGTAAAAGTTTTTTGGAAACTTAAAAGATCCGTCTTAAAAAAAAAAAAAAAAAAAAAAAAAAAAACAGAATACAAAATATCGACTTAGTAAATATGGCCATTTTAACGCATGCAGATAGTCTAATATTTTTAATAAACCATATCGTACAAAACATAAAAAATTATTTTATGAGTAAATTTTGATTTATAATTTTGAGTTATAACGCGGCCTTAGATAAAGCTCCAATGTATGACGGATAAACCCAATAGTACAATAAATATTTCTAAAATAAAATATTTTAAGAGTATTTCAAATTGGGTGAACATTGGCAGGTAAAATGAGTAAAAGAAAACTGTATCATCAAAACTAACAGGGTTCTGGAAATTATTAAACTATATAGTGAATTATTTTTAAATCAAATGTAGTTATGCAAATAACATTGTGGTTATACTTTTCCTCGCTGACGAAACTATACAGTCATAAAATTCATATTACAATAAATAATGCCCAAGGTAATTATAAATGAAGATAATGAAATTAGCCAATAAAATAAATAAAATGCAATTGAATTTATTAAACTCAATGCAATTTAATCATCAATATAATAATGCATCGTTTTAACTATTAATTTTAAACGTACATGCAATTTAAACATCCTTTTAACTCATACAAACAATGAGTGTCCCGTTTCTTAAATCATCCGCATTTACGAAACAAACTGCAAAACAAATTCTGCAACCCAGGTGTTACTATGCCAAAATCTACAACGCAGATAATATAGTTCTTTTGAAATGACGATGGACATTATAAAGCTCTTTTATAAAATAACGTCTTAAAAAAGTAATAAATTTTATATACATGTGCATTAAGATATAATACATTAAGTATATTAAAGTTTCATCAAAACTATTTATTTAATTTTGTAAAATTTACGAACTTTGCTAATTTTCTCCTCAAATTCACACTATCACTGTTGAAATATATATTCTGTGAACATATTTAGGTATCATATTTAAACCAAAGTTAATTTATGAGAATAGAACCAAAGTTAATTTATAAATGTAACCAAAGATAATTCATAAAAAATATATTTAGGGTAGGTGCTCCAGTGATTGACATGCTCCAGTAATTGACATCTGTCCCGAAATAATTAATAAATAAGAAAAATAATAAAATAATATATTTTACATGTAAGAATTTTAACATTTTATGTCAAACACTGGAGCACAGGGTACTAATAACTCGTAAAATGAATAACTAGCACTGTCAAACACTGGAACATAGGGGGTCAATTATTGATAAAATGAAAAACTGGCAGTGTCAATGACTGGAACATTGAGTGGGTGTCAAATAAAAATTCATATAAAAAAAATAATTGTTATCAAATGTATATATTTTGATATGTATGTGGTTCTGAATGTCCTTCATGCCATATGTACTAACTTAAGATTTCTAAAAATATTTTCTGGTGACTAGAACATTAAAAACATCAGAGATTGCTCTAAAAGTGTCAATCACTGGTGCACTTACCCTATATTTCCATAATGTAACTTGATTTATAAATATATTACACGTATGTGTAAGAAATCAGTACAATATTATAAGTTCTTGACAACTCTTCAGGCACAAAAAGAAAAGATTTTTTTTTTTTTTTTTTTTTTTTTAATAAGAATTGCAGTTTTTCAATTTTTCAAGTGATTATCAGAATTTAAACAAAAGGAATTTTGCAGGTCAAGCACATGAAAAAATATTTACTAATACAGATTAAAGATAATTTTCTTTGTATTTAAGATTTAAGAAAGTACTATTGATACAGTAATGATTCGAGATCTTCAGCGTTCAAGCGGTAGAAAGTAAGAAAAAATTAACCCCATGCTGCAAAATTTTTTTAACAAAAAGTATTTGCTTTTAATTTGCTATAAAATGGAAATAAAATAGAATGAAATAGTTTGATATTACGGGATATAGTTATAGAAAGTGAAATGAGGAATTTAGTTATGTATATTTATCACATGTATAAGACAAATCTGCACAACAAATAAAAATAATCAAGCACCTCACATAAATCGAGAACACATTTTCCTATATTACGAACCACAGTAAAACTGATTGTGAGTCAGAATAATTGAATGAATATTAAAAAAAAAAAAAAAAAAAAAAAAAACTAATGCAAGTAAAAAAATCGTGCATCATTGAAAAGATGTTCCAATATAACGGGATATTTAGTTTAAAAAAAAAAAAAGAGAGAGAGAGAGAGGGGGGGGGAGGGAGAGAGAGGGGAGAGAGAGAGAGAGAGAGAAGCCACAGTAAATATTTAAATTTTTAAGTTTAAAATAAATTTGATGTGCAATAATCACATGACTACCATTACCCCACATATTATAAACTCTTTTTCGAGATAGTGGCCTCAAAAGAAGAAAAATTCACCTAAACAATCGGATGCCTAACAATTTTATGTAACAATTTTATAATCGTTAGAACCGTTTTCGTGATGCGGACCTACGGTCCCACTTCCGGTTTTTCAATTTTTATTAAACGTTAATAAACTCATCTGTACACTTACGACCTGTCTTAATTATGAATTTTATTGTTTTACCTTTTTTCGTTTTGGAAATATGATAGTGAGACGATCCCCCCCCCCCCTCTCCCACCAATGAACACCGATCAATTTCTGAAAAACCATTTTTTCGACTGACCTTAAAAATATGTATATCGGATGAAAACTCGATATCGAAATACCGAATATACAGTACTGCTTGACCGAATACAATACTGTTATTACCTACAGTCGGTAACAAAAGTGTCCGAACACTAGCAAAAATTCATATGTAACAAAAGTGCACTTCATACGGTTTTGTTAAATAAATCCTTATCGAATCATGGTCTTACACTGACTAAGAACGTGATTCGATAAGGATTTATTTAACAAAACCGTATGAAGTGTACTTTTTTTACATAGGAATTTTTGCTAGTGTTCGGACACTTTTGTTACCGACTGTACGGTAGTTAGGTAATGAAAGTAAAAATGTATAAATAAGATAATGTAATTATACATCAGTTAGAAAATACTTTCGAATATTTATAGCAAAAAAGACATCTTGAGTTACATCTCCAAAATATTTGCGCAATACATATAAACACTGGTTTAAAAACAATTAAATTGTGTTTAGGACACTTAAAACTTGTAAATCCATCAAAATACTAAAAGGTGAAATTGTTAATGAATGCAATACTTATTATTTCTAGATATTAAAAAGGGGAAAAAAAGAAAAAAAAAAAAAATTCAAAATCAAAGCAGTATTCACCTGTCGGATAAAACATGTCGAAATTGAATAAAATTAGTTTCGCATAATAAACTAAACACTTTACATGACATATCAAATTAAGCTCATTATAAGCAATTCCATAACATAGAAGTTGAGATATAGATACCAAGCAAATTTTAAAACTTTTATCATAGCAATGCCATCTGCTGGAGGATGCAAGTTAAAATTTAATCAGTTGGCAAAAGAAACTGTCGTGGAATACGTGCATTTGTTTTTGAGTTATAGTGTTTCTAATATCTATAATACAGATATTGATCGAAAAGCACACTCCACTCATAAACAGATACAGAAGATGCCAAAACGGGCAAAAGTATCAAAATCGCACATTGGGTGAAGACAATATTTTTATAATTCCTTTGAATGTAGAAAAAAAATTAAATAAAAATCTAAAATGGTAATGCATTATTCACTTTTTGGAATAATTTAAAACTAATTATTGATATATAATGTTCTTTTTCTTTCTTTCTTTTTGAAGTACTAACATAAGCCAAAACCATTCAAAATGACAGAATTTGAAATATATTGCAAATATGACTGCGGTTGAAATTATATTTATTTATAGCTAAAACGTGGTTTCCACATTTTGATTATTTAACCCTTCAATGCCGTGTTTTACCTTTAGGCAACATACCCAATTTTGTCTTTTTAAGTATTATTAGAATAATATTGAAGCTCTAATGCCTCCTGTTTTCCGACTAACAACAAATTGCTTTTTGGCTGTAAACCACAGTCAAAATAAAGTATGATTTTTAAAAGTATTTTTCCCGTGATTTATTTAAGAGAGGTAAGAATAAAACATTTTAAAATTGATTTTAAAAATAACACTAATCTGCAAAAGAATTTTTTTTTTTTTTGAGATCTGATACCATTCTTGCTGAGTCTGGAGAGTCCGAATAGGAATCCCATTTTGCCCAGTCACCCACTGTTTTCTAGATACACCACCCACTCCCTCAATTTCTTTCCCTGTTCAATAATTTTATGAACATGAATATGATTTGAAGAATGAAAAATAATTAATTTAACACCTACAAACAAAAAAATATATAGTTTAAAAAATAACATTAATAACAGATTAAAAAAAATATAAGATATGTAATGCATAATTTCAGTGGCAAATTCCCCAAAAAATTTTCCCTTGTCGCAAATGTCCATGCTTTAGAATTTTCCAAATCTGTAGCCCCTCAGAAGATATTTAACGATTAAAAATCCTCCCTCCTCCTAAAAATCAAATTTATTGCCATAAAATCACCGAAAACTGATAAAAAGAGGGGGCCATTCCTAAAAAACGGTGGGTGATAGGGTAAAATGGACGTCACATTCGGATTTAGGCGGTCTTTTTACATAAGAATATGTTGAAATGGTGTCAGAGGCAATTTTCATGCCGAGCAGTGTAATTAGGCATTTAAGGGTTAAAATAAGATTCTTAGAAATTCTGCTGATTTCTTCATCGTAAAGAACAGTTTCTCATGTGTTATTCTGTAAATCAAGAAACGGTGGGAAAAACATTGCAAATCCTCTTTTGAAAGAAAAGAACAACTGCATATCAAAATCCCGTACTAATCTTTAGTACTAATAATGCGGAATAGAGAAAAGAAAAGGAAAAAAAAAAAAAAAATGGAAGAATCGATATAGTATCAGGAAAACCTGCCGTTAGAGTAATTCTCAACCTTTGGCTGCACTCCAAATTATCAGACTGCTTTGATGTAACAGAA
Organism: Salticus scenicus; assembly: GCA_963930645.1. Taxonomy (NCBI): domain Eukaryota; kingdom Metazoa; phylum Arthropoda; class Arachnida; order Araneae; family Salticidae; genus Salticus; species Salticus scenicus. Next base: position 338,329,845 of record OZ005653.1, read on the forward strand.
ACCTCCACAAGTCAATTCAAGTGATACGGGGAAAAAAGAAAGTGACACAAAGAGAAAGTGACAACATGTGTGGAAATAGTAACAAAAATGTATTCAGAAGAGAAGAGTCCTCTACTGCTTAAAACTTTGCTCGTGATATTTTCTCTTTTCCAAAGAATTCTTGGGGAAAAAATAAATAAATACAGGTTCTTAATAAAGAGTAAGTTTTTGAACTAAAACAGCAGTCTCATATTTAGCTCATATTATTAACCTATAGTCTCTTTTGGAATACAGAGAAAAGGGTCGATGGCCAACATCAGATTTAGATTTAGGCTCGAGCCAAAACAAAAAATTTTAAAGATACTGGAAATTAAAAAAATATTTAATTTTGAACATGAATCAAAATTAAAAAATAAATAAAATTTTAAAAACGTTTTTTTTTTTTTTTTTTTTTTTTTTATCGACTATACTAATGGTAGTCAAATCTGGTCCTGTTTTATAAATTTTATAAAGTAAAATTACTTCTCTACTTTATAAATCCCCATTATTTTGGGACCGGCAGCTGGTTAGAAAATTTCACTGTTAAACAAAGATTCAAAAGTGGGTTGATTACCTTATGGCTATACAAACAAATTTCAAAGCTTGACGTGCATAGATTTAATACATTTATATCAAAATTGTATACCCAGTAGCAGAATTTTATATATCTATCTGCAGCAAAGCAAAATTTGTCTACGATTCAGGAATGACAGATCAAGTCTTGTATCATAGGTAGTTATTAGCAATTCATAAAATATGTAAAATTTGTCTGTACGAAGGAAAATAAATTAAAAATATGCAATAATTACAATAATTTAAAGACAATGTTAATTATATTTGTACTTTTATGTCAGACATTATTTTTTGAAAATGTTAAATTAATTTGAAGAGCTTTAAAGAATCTGCAGCGCTCACTGCTGGACTGCATTGTTTCTGTTACTAGGGTTGTATATTTGCAAAGAAAAATATTTATGATATTAGAAAAATACTAAATTATTTAAATATACTAAGAAATAAATCATTATATATATATATATATATATATATATATATATATAATGCTACACGATTTTAGAGTGCAAGAAAAACAAATGATAAAATGCCAAAATTATCCATAAGAACTAAACTAGAGATAGTGTGTAATAGTTTAAAGAAATAGAAAAAATAATCCATAATACTCACAATATTTTAACTATAAATACTTGAATTCGTTAATAAGGAATTAATTAAAAATAATCACTGGGCAATAAATAAGAATTTATATAACAAATTCATTAAGATCAATGAAGGAACAATGATAATTTTTATTGAATTGAAGAATTTTCTTGTCGGGGAACATACAATTCTTCAAAGAGGGGGTAAAAAAAAAAAAAAAAAAAAAAAAAAAAAATCGTATTACAGGAATCGTCGGGACCGCGGCGATTCCGGATTTTCAGATTTTCTGGATTTTTGGTTATGCCAAAAAAAAATATAATATTTTGGTTTAAGTACTTGGATAATATGCAAATTCAAGTAAAAAATAATATATTACGATGATTTTTAAATATATTCTGTAATATTTTTTTTTATCAACTTTAACAATAAATAAATAAAATTAAAAATTAAACAGATATATTGAAAATAGTTGCATGGAAAAATTAGTACAAGTCACAATATAAGAAAATAAATAAGAAAAACATGCCATTTTTAAAACATTTCCGTGATTTTTTTTTTTTTTTTAAGTACTTTAGGTTTTTTAATTAAAAGTTTGAGTATAACTGAAATAGTATATAGAATTTAGTTCTCAATTAAATAAATGTTTAAGAGTTGTTACTATTATTATAATCTCCTTCTTCCTCCTCTTTCAGACACTGCAAATGTCGATTTTGAATATTACTAAGAAATAATATACTTTTTGGGTTCTTTATTTAGATATATTTATAATTAAAAAAAAAAAAAAAAAAAAAAAAAAAAATCGCTGTTGATGATGATGATGATTAACACCGCCGAAATTGTCCGGATTTTTAGCGATTCCGGATTTTTAGAGTCCGGATTTTCGGCTTCGTACTGTATTGGATATGTTCTATTTTCAGATGACATTAAAAAATATAAAAGGAAATAAATATAAGTAAATTCGTACCATTAAAACAACTATCTCCTAATATAAATTTATTAAGCTAACGCTGAAGAAGGGGAAAAAAATATCAATTCAGGCACATGGATTGTTTTCACGGGCACCAGAAAGGAAGCGAAACTGCATCTGGTTTTTCGACGGGAGCGAGAAAAAAAAGGAGTTAAACAGGAAAGTATCCCTTTTCATGACTATAATTACTACAGTTCTTCTTTGAAAGACTTAAAATCAAGTATTTGAATGTAAAATTTTCTCAATAATTGAAATAATTTTACAGTTAGCATGGAAAATTTCAAAATTTGTTTATATTTCATTAAGGAAACACGTTGAAACCTGCTCCCCTTGATCGTATTTTACGTATTAAAGATAATTATAGCAGAATTTTTTTTCAAACAAACCATACCTTTTGCATTTTTCTGTGGCAATATTAACGATAAAAAAAAAAAAAAAAAAAAGTAAATAACAATAATAATAATAATAATAATATATATATATACATATAAACCTTTTTTGTGTGAGCGTATGTGAAATTGTACTTCGGAACTATATCAAAAGCCGGAGTTTCGTAACTTGAATAAAAATAAACAGGAAATTTCTTTTAGGAGATGAAAGATAAAGTGATGTACGTGATTATTACGAAATTTTCTTCCAAAAGTACCTTGCTCAGAACAACAATGAAGATAAACTTTATCGACATATTTGCAAAACCTTTAAGACATGCTTAATAAAATTTCAAGGTCATTTGCATTTCGTTTCTTAGAAAAAAATAACTCTTAAAAAAAAAAAAAAAAAAAAAAAAAAAAAAAATCAATTGAGGTAGTGAATCAACGAATGCTTTGCCACTATATTTAAAGGGGACTAATGTGCAAGTTGTACCTGACGGGACTAAAGTGAAAGTTGTACCTCACGGGACTAATGTGAAAGTTGTACCTCAAGGGACTCATGAGCACGTTGCACCGAACGAACAAACTATTTCTTTCAACGAAAATGCCTACTAACCCTGGACGATAGGTCTAATATATCGTATCCTATTATATATCGTATTTATCGTAATATAACTCAATACTTATTTCGCTTCCTTCTTCGACTCGTTTTAATACGCATTTTTTATATGCATGAGCAGCCCCCGAAAACAAAAACATTAAATCATTAAATTCATTTTTACTTCCTTATACAAAGTATAAGGAAGTATAGTAATCCCGATTTGCGAAATGGATTTTGTATTTCACATTGCTCGAAAACGAATGATCGCTGGATGTTGCCAATTTATACGTGTGACTGTCATGATGTCTAGTTGCACACCTGCAAGTGTCGTCTTAACACGAGCTCTCGTTTTAGGGATATAAGGGTTTTTACACGATTTTTCGTGACGTCTGTATGTGTGTGTGTGTGTGTCTGTGTGTGTGTGGGTATGTCGCATAACTCAAAAACGGTTGGACATAGAAAGTTGCGAATTGGTACATAGGTTTGTTATAACATCTAGTTGTGCACCTCCCTTTTTGGACTTTCTATAATTTTCGGTTTTGGAGATATTTAGGAAAATTAGGTTCATAATGACAAAAATACATAGGTTTTGGCCATAATGTATCAAAAAACGGTAATAACTCAGAAACGGTTTAGACAAATCTTGCAATTTAACTGACTTCCCGACAAGCTAGACATTTGAAACTTTCAGAAAGGCTCAGAACACGTTGACAATGCATTTTTCAAATATTTTTAGCCAACTGTTTCCGATACCTGTTGCCTTCAGCAGCGTTTATGCGATTCAACAGAAAAATTATTTAACTAACTTCCCGACTAGCTAGACATTTGAAACTTTCAGACTAGATCAGAACACGGTGAAAATGCATTTTTTAATACTTTTAGCCAACTGTGTAGGGTTCCTGCTGCCTTCGGCAGCGTTACCAGTACAAATCTTGCAATCGATTTTTAACTAACTTCCCGACCAGCTAGACATTTAAAACTTCCCCAAGGCACAACTATGACATGAGTCCCCCCCCCCAAGGCACAACTTTGACATGAGTCCCCCCCAGGCATAACTTTGACATTAGTCCCCCAAGGCACAGCTTTGACACGAGTCCCCCCCAAGGTACAACTTTGACATGAGTCCCCAAAAGGCACAACTTTGACATGAGTCCCCAAAAGGCACAACTTTGACATGAGTCCCCCCCAAGGCACAACTTTGACATGAGTCCCCCCCAGGCACAACTTTGACATGAGTCCCCTCAAGGCACAACTTTGACATGAGTCCCTCCAAGGTACAACTTTGACATGAGTCTCCCAAGGCACAACTTTGACATGAGTCCCCCCCAAGGTACAATTTTGGCATTAGTCCCCCCAAGGTACAACTTTGACATGAGTCCCCCCAAGGCACAACTTTGACATGAGTCCCCCCCCCCCCCCCAAGGCACAACTTTGACATGAGTCCCCTCAAAGCACAATTTTATTTTATTTATTTATTTATTTATTTTTTTTTTACGTATGCATGCATTTTTTAAAAATATTTTTAGCCAACTGTTTCGGGTCCAGTGACAATGTTTTTTAACATTATGTATATTTCTAAAAGTGTATAAGGAAGTCATGTGGTGCCCACATCAGATTTTTTTACTTATTTTTATTTCATATTATTTCACGCGCACTTTTTATTTCCTAATTCAAAATTATTAAAAAAAACTTTTTCGATATCGCTTGTAACGATACTGATTATTATTAATTTTCTTTTCTTTTTCTTTCAATAATAATAATAATAAAGACTTTGATGAAATTCTGGCAAAAGCAGAATTTAGTTTAGGACTGAGGACTATTAGTTTTTTTTTCTTTTTTCAAATTATAACATCGCTTTCAAATTATTCAATTATATTTTTGATAAATTTTAGATTCGACAAATGTCCAACTATCGAAATCGACAACGCAAAAATCCCAGATTGAGACTAATAGGCCCTCAGTCCTAAAAAAAAAAAAAAAAAAACTTCTTGGAGTTTTGCTTTTCATTATTATTATTTTATTTATTTATTTATTTTTTTTTTTTTCAGAAGCAAAAAAAAAAAAAAAAATAAATAAAATAAAATAAAATAAAATAAAATAAATAAAAATGCGTTTTTATTGCTATAATGATAATTTTTCATCGTGGCCAAAAAAAATTGACGCAAGTAAGAAAAAAAAAATGTTAATTTTGAGTTTATATTGCAAAAAATGTGTATGAAGTGCCTTAACATACACGAAAAGCGTCACATCTTTATCTATTTATTTACCTGAGAGGTAGTTGCATCAGTTTTATTGTAGGCTAGTCAATGTTTTATCGTTATCTTCAAGTTGATTTTTTTCAAATACAGCAATTTTGAGTTTATTACTTTTTCTAGCCAGGGTGTGATTTGACAGGCGCAAATTTGTCGTAAGCAATGTATCTAAGGTATATAAAATAATAAAAAAAAAGAAGAAAAATCTATAAGGATATTCTTTTAATTGAAGTTAATATTTTAAAAAGTTGCCAAAGATTACTATAATAAGGCTGTACCCACATTACTTTTGCGGACCATATAAAGGGGAAAGAAACATATAAGGCTGAATATCACATAAGTGTGCATTTTGGATTTTTTTAAACTTTTTTTTTTCAAACTTTGTATTTTAATTTGAATTTTTGAAAATAAGTCCGTAAGTACATCTTAAATAAATTCTGAGTTTGACAGAGATCGAACATAATTTTTTAAAATTTTATTGAAATTTTTCAATAAAAATTTATAATTTTAATTATCTTATAAAATCAAAATTACCATTTAAAAATTTTTTTTTGTGGTTCAGATTCATTAAAAAATACAAGACTTAGGCTTTTCTAAAAAGTTCTTCCCATTTTAAAAAATAAAATAAAATAAAAAACCCAAAAATTTTAAATTTAAAAAAATAAATAAATAAATAAATAAATTTAAATTTATTTTTTTATAAACATAAATTATATCAATGGGAAATATCATAGACTGCATACCTCTTGACTATAAACTGGAAATTATTAGTTTACTTGCATTAAATTTTTAATTATAGCATTTAAAGATGTCAAAAATGATGTCACTGAAATGACTGGTTTGTCACTGAAATGACAATGTTTGTCACTGAAACGACTGTTTGTCACTGAAATGACAATATTTGTCAAAATGACTATTTTTCACTGAAATAACATTGTTTGTCAATGAAATAGGACCATATAATATTAAAAATGGAACATATTAGAACAATAGAGAAAAGATTGTGAAGGGAAAAGAAAGAGCAATAATGAGAATATCAAGCAATTTTATTGTATTAAAATCCTTGTAGTTACAAGTTTAATGATTAACTGAATTAAATTCAGAAAAAGCATTTTGAACATTATTAAAATCTTCATCCTGAAGTTTAAAATATCTATTTGAAGCAGGTTCGGGAGAATTCCTAATTTTGCACAGAATATGTGGCACTTGAATTTCATGGACATCCTCTTTGTCAGGCAAAAAAAAAAAAAAAAAAAAAATTAAATTAAATAAATAAATAAAATTAAATAAATAAATAAAAGTTTGCTTTTTTAATTGTATCTTAATATTAATGTCCTATGTAATTTTTTTATATTTACCTGGATACCGGAAAGTACTTTAAATATTTAAATATAAAGCTTATCCTACACCAACAAATCTTTTAATTCAAAATAAAAAATTATTTAAATCCAGGGCTTACAAAATAGTAAATCTGCAACAAATGTCATTTTCGTGACGTCACAAAAATGACCGTCACGAAAATGACAAATCGTCAATAATTCGTTCTGTACTGAAAAACATGCTTTCACTAAGCCGATATCGTCACATTTTCTTCTTCTGGTCGTCATTCTATATTAAAATAAAACTTTGTTCTAAATTTTATAATAATATTTTTTTATTTTTTATGCATCTCGAAAATGACAAGCAATAAAAGTACGCACAGCATGTAAACAATAAAAATAATGTTAACTCTTACCTGTTTTCAATTTTCTTGAGATTTTTTTTCCCCACATATCGTCAATGTTGATTTCTGATCTTAAACTTTAAAAAAAGTGAATGGTGGCACCATCCCTTGATGATATATGAAGTTATTTTCATGTGTCACGAAAATGATGTCAAGACTTGCATACAAGCATTTTAATTACACATGCATGAAAATTAACGTAATTAAAAAGAAAAAAAAATTTCCTTTGAAAACAAATAGTTTTTTTTACAAGAATTAAAAATTATTATAATTATCATTTTATTTTTTTTAGTAAAAAAACATACTTTGTATGTAAACATTTGGTCTTGGAGACAGTCACGAAAATGACGATTATAAGGTTTAAAATTCTCTAAAAAATACTGAAATTGCTATAAACTCACATTTTATGATTTGATGCTTTTTTAAAAAGGTACTTCTAAATAATAATAATAAAATTTTACAATTTATTTGCTTAAAATTAATAATAAAGACCTGAAACACTAAAATGCACATTTATGTGATATTCAGCCATAAACATATTCAATGAATATTGATATTTTTAAAATAACAAAAAGAAAAAAGAAAAAAAAAAAAAAAACAGCTTCGCTGGTCACTATATTTAAAGGACTAATGTGCAAGTTGTACCTGACGGGACTAAAGTGAAAGTTGTACCTCAAGGGACTAATGTGAAAGTTGTACCTCAAGGGACTAATGTGAAAGTTGCACAGAACGAACAAACTATTTCTTTCAACGAAAATGCCTACTAACCCTGGACGATAGGTCTAATATATCGTATCCTATTATATATCGTATTTATCGTAATATAACTCAATACTTATTTCGCTTCCTTCTTCGACTCGTTTTAATACGCATTTTTTTATATGCATGAGCAGCCCCCGAAAAACAAAAACATTAAATCATTAAATTCATTTTTTTACTTATTTTTATTTCATATTATTTCACGCGCACTTTTTATTTCCTAATTCAAAATTATTAAAAGAAATTCTGGCAAAAGCAGAATTTAGTTTAGGACGGGACTATTAGTTTTTTTTTTTTTTTTTTTACTTTTTTCAAATTATAACATCGCTTTCAAATTATTCAATTATATTTTCGATAAATTTTAGATTTCGACAAATGTCCAACTATCGAAATCGACAACGCAAAAATCCCAGATTGAGACTAATAGGCCCTCAGTCCTAATAAAACAAATTAAAATTAACAAGCGTTTTCTCTTCTTTAACTTTTAATATATTGGTAATTTAACATCAAATATTCACATGGTTATAAATGTGTATTATCACATAATAAATTGTCTAGATGATAGAAAAATTACAGCAAAACATTTTTTTTTTTTTAAATGAAAAACATAAATTATAGTAATTTGAATTACTGATTTTTATGATTTATAGGGGATAGCTGTTAATAATTTAAGACCCATATATCATACATACTATTTTTAAAACTTTCCTTTTAGAAACTAGATATGTGTTCATTCAAGTTAGAGGTAGCTGAAACACAGGAATATGCCATTTCTTAATTATAAAAACAAATTCTAAGTAATCCACATTTATAAAAAGTATCTTTTAACCTATTGCACTGTACAAGTCGCCAAGTTAGCTGCCTAGGCCGACTTTACTGGAAGTGAACGTAAATGCCATTTATTTCCATTTTGACTGTAAAACTACTTTCACTACAACAGCGCAAATGATGCAGGGGAAAAGGTTTAATCTAATACAATAGTATGGGCTAAAGAACATATCACTGAAAATATGCTGCATTTGTTTCATTTCATGCAAGTTTATATTGTTACGAAAAACTTATCGACTTTCTTATGTGAGAAGGTAGTTCGAAAATAAGCAGACAGGTTCTAGTCTATGAATACTCTTTCAGTGTAAATTCTCGAATCAGTACAAAAAATATTCTCGAAACAGTCCAGTAGTACTGTTATTTTATCGAATATTCCAGTGGCAGCCTAATGAAGCTGTCATTCGTACTGCAAAAGTCACTACTCGACGAATGTTCTGGAACAGTCCAAGAAAACAGCCAATTGTTCTACAGGAGTAAAACAAATAACATCCAATATTCCAGAGCAGAAATCTTCGCTAGCTCATGAACAAAGTTCAGTCGCTTAGAGTACAATCTCCAAAGTGCAATCTTTGTCGCCATGTCGCCAAATTCGTCGGTAAGTTTATCGCCAAGGTTGACTTCACTGAAAGTTAATGAACCGCCCCCTTTGTTTTCATTTGCCTGTAAAACTACTTTCAGTGCAACAGAACAACTGATGTAGAGGAAAAAACTTAATTCGTTGTAACAATATATATATATATATTGAGTGGGACAAGAAAATTGTCATTTCGAGAAAAATTACCCTTGTATGAGTACACAGGGGTATGCAGTATATGTTCAGGTATTTCAAATTAGTTAATAACGCACACGGGCGAATGGCAGACCTAAAGTAAATAATTTTCACGAAACTCCATCTTTCTCTCTCTCTCTCTTCCACTTTTACTTCTGCAATATATTCAGTTTGAGAAAACTCAAGAGTTGGTAAATCCTTTTAATAATGTTAATAAGAATATTCAAACTCTCACATTGCATATGTATGCGTTGGATATATGAATAAATATTAAATGCGACTCTGAATAACTCGTAAACGTATCGATTTTAAAAGCAGCCTTTTAAGAGGAGTGATTACGGTCGGATTAAAGATGTTATAGCATCGTAAAAGTCATTAACCGGATTGCAACAACGACTTGTCGGTGTTCTTTTTATTCTCACATCACGATGTATCGTAGCTACCGTGACGTCAAAGAATTGAAATATATTACGACTTCACACTTCCTACACGTAATGCTAAATGACATTTTTTCTTTTTTTAAAGTGAAAACTTCTTTAGGCGTGTTGAGCACTTTTTGAGTGAACAAAAATCATGGAACTCGCGTCATCGTCACCGAACGCTTTCCATGAGCTATATGTATACTGTGTATATATGTACATAGATATACCTCCGTGCATTATTAGTATACATTATATATATACAAAGAGTATATCTCTCTACATACATATCCATATATGTAGCGCACGGCGCGACATGCCTCATATACATATGTATATATATATATATATATATATAAAATGTATACTAATACGAGTAGTATACTAGCTACTGGCATCTGCCTCTTTCTAGTTCTATACTCTATGTATGTATGTACTTTTTCCACAGTATATACATAGTTCACAAAATACAAGCACGTGTTTTTATACAGACTGTCATATTCTTCTTTTTGCTTTCAATATAAATTTTTAAATAAATAATAAAAAAAAGAAAATTATTTTAGTCATATTACAATATTACACTTCTTTATAAACCAAAAATAATTCAAAAATAATAATCTAATAGCTCGACGATACAATTCACAAGTTACTTAGTTTTCACTTCTATCGGTAGTCCCCAAAGACTGCCCCGCATTTTTTTTTTAAACATATTTATACGAATAAAAAAATCATTTATATTGTAAAACGAAACGTGTGTTGTATTTATTATAAAACAGTTAATCGTAGAATGTTGAAATTTTGTAATTTGATTATCAGTGGTCTAACCTGTATTGACACGAATTTCAGAGAAAATCACAGAAAACTTAGAATGGCTCGGCCGAAAAATGTGACTTTGGTTTGAACCCGGCATCTCCGTCTACCAGCGTTGAAAAAAGAACCTCGTTGTAAACCTTCTTTTTTGGTCACAACTTAAGGGTATTAAGTTTCCACAAATTTTGTGATACACACACATACAGACATTTCCTAAAAACAGTCATATCATGTTCATGACGTCTCAAAAAATGCAAATCCATCGAAAACTGGAATTAAAAAATTTTCACGAATCCAACACTTTCGTCTTATACATATATATATAAGAAAATAAAAATAACTAGTATGTTTTGACTATCACAAAAATTTCTATTACATCACTATCTATCGGTTATCGTGCACAAAAGTACAATCAACATACCTTCTCACAGTAAAAATTATACACATGCAGTTTGGTGCAATTTTAACCAATACATGCTGAGATATAGTTATCTGAAAAATGGCAGAAAAGTAAAGAACAACAGCCCTGTCTTTCGTCAGTTAAACACCTAAATTTTATTAGCATAATTTTTCATAAAATGTATCGCATATACCAAGTTTGATGCATTTATATAGTAAAGCCTGAGATATAGCCTTCCTGTAAATGGGAAATATTGGGGCATAAGAACATTACCTGTCGTCTGATATGCACCCAACCTAAACCAGCATAGTTTTACATATTATCCATCTCGTATACCAACAGGGTTGTTACACAAATCAGAAGAAAAAAAATCCCTGAGTTTTCCAGGTTTTCCCTGAATTCCAGGTACCGTATAGCAACTGTGAGAAGTTTAACGCATTTATAAAGCTGATATATTACATACCCGCGAACGATAATAAATTGCAGCATAGCAGCCAGCACCTGTTGGCTGAATTGCACCTCAATTGAATCGACATAGTTTTATATCATGTTCTTATACATATTAAGTTTCGTTCACTTATACACTATAGAAAGGGAAATGTAACTTTTCCTTAAACAGGGAAAATTGTAGCATAGCAGTGCCACCTATAAGGCGATATATCCCAAAATCTAATGAGCAAATAATCAATTTAAGCCAAGCTCTTACCAAATATAAAGTTTTGCTTAATTTACCGTGAGATATAGCGTTTTCAAAATGTTCGAAACATCGTAACACATAAGATAGACATTTTCTAACAAGAGTCAAATTGTGTGTATGACATCTCAAAAAGTGTAAATCCATCGAAAAGTCGAAAGTTTTCACGAAACAAACAAATATATATATATATATATATATATATATATATATATATATATATATATATATATAAAGTAATAAAAGTAAAGTTACTAATAAAAACATCAGAATAATCTATTTCTTAAAGATATGATTTTTGAAGAGTTATTTAGACGTTCTTTTGTAAACATGTCTACTATTATAATGCCCTCTAACTACAATAGATTTTATTTCAATAGATTATAATATACAATAATTGTAATATTATAGATTACAATAGATTATATGTTTAAGCTATTAATAGCTACAATTTTATTTATTTTCATTTTGTATAAAAAGAAGACTACATTATTCATTTGCATAGATCTGGTGAAGATTTATTGCGTATTTTATGATATATTTATAATTTTACTTTCTTCTATATACATTTAAAAAAAAAGTACTGGATTTGTAAAAACTCCCGTTTTCGATGGACTTACACGTTTTGAGATGTCCTGGACATGATTCGACCGTTTTTAGAATATAGTATATAAAAAATATTGTGGAATCTGTATCTCACGAACAAGTGAACGAAACTTAATCAAACTTGATATTTAGTTGTTTGACCTAAATTGGTGCTGATTACATTTGTAATCAATCGCTTAATAGATGGCGCTGTCATTCGATTGTTTCATAATTTTTAATGTAGCAGTATGACAAAGTTTCGTTTAAATGCACATAATGAAAATAATTTTTAATTTTTCAATGTGACCTATAAATATATGTATATATATATTAATAACAATAAACCAATTTTTTATTTTATTTTTATTTTTTTTCTGTATAGTGGCATCGCTTCCACACCTAGGGATAGGGCAGTGCAACCCCAGAAGGTGAAATTTTTCAATATGGTTAATTTATCGATTTTTTTTTTTTTTTTTCCCTTTAAGATATTTTCTATATAGCATAAAATTGACTTTCGACATTTCGTGTTATGCATCTCTGAGATGCAAATCGTATGCATCCATAGTGGAAAATAAGTTTGATAAATAATAATTTAAATAAATAATATGCAATGCGTGAATTTATATACTAGGATAATATAGAAGAAAGTTTTGCAGTGGCCACAACGTACTAGCTTATTAAACAAAATCTCGCAGAAAATATATGTTTTTGAATAATAACGTCGAACCCTCGTTTATCAAGTTCATTAAAAGTCCAGAGCATCTCAAAATAAGTTCTTATTGACAGTGCTTAAAAAAAAAGTAAATAAAAACAAAAGACGAAGAAGAAAAACAAAAAGAAAACTTAGTATCACAACACTTTAATTTTCAATAAACATTCGTATTCTGCAAAACACAAACAAAACATCTAGGTCAACAGAGACTTTATTTTAAGAAGACATGGCTTTTCAGGAAGAAAGTGATAAAATTCGCATAAATAAGATTAAATACTTGCTGAGTGAATTAAAACCATGGGAAAAAGACACAAATCTCAACTGATAAAAATGTAGTTTTTAAAAGGGATTTAAATATCCAATCGAATGTCAAAGAAATTTTATGCTTCATGTCTTGTTTATGGACTTTTTCAAATATTCTGTAAAAAGTAATCATCTTATACTCTAATGTTTTCTTTGCTGAAAATTTACTTTGCTGATGGACATCTATTAAGATTGTGTATTATAATAATGGAGGAGCTCAATGTTGAAGTAGGGTAAAAACAAGAATTAAAAAAAAAGTTTAAAAATGTTTTATTTCAAAATACCTTAAAAGAAACTTAAATTATGTAAAGTAAAAAATTAAAAATCTGGAATGACCCCACTCGACTTTCGGAAAATTTAGTAATAAACAGTTGTTTAAATAAATTTAAATGAGAGAAATCGTTGAAAATACAAAAGAGTAAATCATAAAAGATGTTTTTCTCCCCAAGTTGTATGTCATTTAATAAATCGTAAGGTATGGGAATTATTTTATACATCTCTGTAAAAGAATTAGAATTGGTAAGCTCGTAATATTAGATATTTATTTATTTATTTATTTATTTATTTTTTTGTATGACTCAAACAATTTAACATTACTCAAGCGAACTTAAATTAGTTTGAGCCTAAAGGCCACGATGTATAAAAACTATATTTTGACTGATTAAAAAAAAAAAAAAAAAAAAAAAAACTTAAGTCCTACACTTATGTAAATCTGTGCGGTTTTTGCGACGATAACTTCTAACATGCCTACCAATTTATATCTTAATGGAATGTACACTTTATACGCTAACGCATTTCAAATAATTTGAATCCATTGGCCATAATGATGACGTTTTCTTTGTGTCCCTATAATAGAACTGTATGTCCTACAGCTATCAAAATCTATAGAAAGCGTGCGACGATGGCCTATAACAAATCTACAAATTTATAGCTCAATTAGATTCGGCGTTTAGACGCTATCGCACTTTAATAATTTGAGACCAGGATCATAATGATAAAGAAATTTTCCTTGCGTCCGTGTAAAAGAACTATTTCAATTCGCGAAAATAATTGCAAATAGAAATATAATTATTTAAACGTTAAAAAAAAAAAAAAAAATTTTTTTTTGGCCATTAAAAGCTGACTGAAAAAGTGTACTAATTTTTCAATAAAATGTTGATGCATATTTATCCCCTCCACCATTGCGTTATATGGGCCTTACTAATTCTTTTTTTTTTTACTTTTTCCAAATCTTGAACGGCTGAAAGATATTTTAAAGGATAACGATGGCAGGTAGTGTTCTTGTAACAAATCATTTCATTAAATTTTGAGGAAAATTGAATTAGAAGGACTTTCGATATTGACCTTATCTTTGTCATTGTTATAAGTTACGATTACGACATCATATGAATAGTGAAAATAGTAACAATAAAAAAATATGTACTTTTTTAGATATTGGAGGTCAAAAGTCAAAATATGTTACATCATTTTAAAGAGTCTGTATTAAATGATTTCTAATGATACTAAATTTATGCCTTTAAGTCAATTAGGTAACAAAATATGGACACATTTGTAATACAATAATTTTGAAAATTTGTATTTTTTTTTACCCATTTTTGCAGTTTTTTTTGTGTCGATTTGATATGGAATGACCCAATGAAAGAGAGAGAGAAAAAAAAAAAAAAAAAAAGAAAACATTTTTAGAGCTATAATGACATCAATTTTACCCTACAAATTTAATTTTTCCCAAAGTTTTATATCAATTTTAATATTTACGCGTGAATTTCTTTCAAAAAAAAAAATAAAAATAAAAAAAAATAAAATAAAATAAATTCCTAAACTTTTTTTGGCGACTATTAAAAATTAAAATAAATTAGGTATTTTTGTCTAATTATTATTACTTTTCTTTTTCTTAAAAAAAAAAAAAAAAAAAAAAAAAAAAAATTGATAAAATTCTGGTAAAAGCAGAATTTAGTTTAGTACAGAGGACTATTAGTTTTTTTTTTTTTTTTTTTTTTTCAAATTATAACATCGCTTTCAAATTATTCAATTATATTTTCGATAAAATTTCGATTTCGATCAGTGTTCCATCTATCGTAAAACTGGCGACAACGTTTTATCCGTAGATTGAGACTAATAAGTCTTCCGTACTAAAACAATAAAAAAAAATTCCCCAAATTTTCTTTATCAGAAAGGAACTCTCCTAAATTAAATAAATGTACAAAATCGAGTAGATTAGAGATCCGCCTTTACCCTGATCTTTCTAGCAGCTGACTCATCGCAGGTTATGAACTCGCATCTGTGTTTGCAGAATGAAATGCCACAGGTGAAGACATTTGACAGCGTGAAGAATGTACACAAAAAGAGAATCTGGAATACGAAAACGTTCAGTTGAAAGTTTTTGAAAGTTCCAAATTACAAATACGTTGTATGCATCAACTTAGTCGTTGTACACCTGTACACCCGTTCCATTCTCTGCACTGAAATGCCAATAGAAAATGCTTTTTAAAGGAGTACAGAATTAGGATTACAATCCATACACACGAATAAGCGTAAACTGAAAGCAATCGATTTAAAAATAAATAAAAATTAATTGTATTTATTTAGCATGGTAAGCTGCAAGTATCATAGAATAAAAATTTTCTAATAATATAATTTAAATAATTATAAATTTAAATAATATAATTTAAATATAAATTTAATTAATATAATTTAAATATAATTACGTAGTAATATATATACACAGACTTGTAAGACTATTTCTAAAAATACAATTAAGGGCAAAAAAAATTGTTATATTAAAAACGATTTGCCAGATAATTTTGAATATGTTTCATAGGAGAAAACCCCCAGAAACTGGTGCTGAATGATAAATTAAAAACTTTGTAAACAAATACAGGGGGAAAAAATTGATAAATAAATAGTACGTTATAGCCATCACAAAACTTTCTTCTATATTTCATTTACAAATTCACTTAGTACAAATAATTTATTAAAATTATTTTTCTTGATGAATGAAGACATTTTTCATCTCTATCTAAAGACAATTTTATGCGAACTTCAAATGATATCTTAATAAAGTTTCTTGCCCCCCCCCCCCCATTTTCCTCTTTCTTTATATCTTTAAGAACGGGGGGTGGGGGGTATGTAGTAAAAAAAAAATATACATATATATATATATATATATATATATATATATATATTATACAAAGACTTGTAAGACTATTTCTAAAAATACAATTAAGGGCAAAAAAAAAATTGTTATACTAAAAACGATTTGCCAGATAATTTTGAATATGTTTCATAAGAGAAAAGAAAACCCCCAGAAACTGGCGCTGAATGATAAATTAAAAACTTTGTAAACAAATACAGGGGGAAAAAATAGATAAATAAATAGTATGTTGTAGCCATCACAAAACTTTCTTCTGTATTTCATTTACAAATTCACTTAGTACAAATAATTTATTAAAATTATTTTTCTTGATGAATGCAGACATTTTTTTTTATCTCTATCCAAAGAAAAACAATTTTATGCGAACTTCAAATGATATCTTAATAAAGTTTCACCCCCTCCCCCGTTTTTCCCTTTCTTTATATCTTTAAAAATTGGGGGGGGAGGTAGGGGGTGCTATTTTAAATTATCACAGGCCAACAGTTCAATCATCCGCTTTAAAGGTATGGATGGTATTAACGAGTTCTTTTTAATAGGTGCCCATATTGAAAATTTGCCTCCCTCGGGAGGATGGGGGGGAAGGACCGATGTTCCAACGTATTCAAAGAAATTTTCCTCGTGATTATTACAATTATAAATAATTCATTTTAATTTCATAATGATTTTTATATGAAATTTTTTCTTATATACTGTCATGTTAAAATCTTAAAAGAAATTTGTATAAAAAATTGTTATGTAATCAAAGTTTTTTAACAGACTAACAATATTCCGATTTTTTTTTTTTAAATTTAATTAATGTAATGACAGGAATAATTAGTAAGAGATGGCCACCACAAGACTTTCTTCAAAATTTTCCTATACAAATTCCCTCGGTACAAATAATTTATTAAATCTATCATTTATTAAAATATCTTCCATGATGAATGCAGACGATTTTCATTCTAGAGAAGTAGTATAACATTAAATAGCCAAAAAATAAAATAAAAAATTTTATTCTCTATAAATAACATCTTTAAAAATGTGTTTTCATATAGTCATGTCACATATCAAATTTCGTGTAGTTATATGCCATAGAAAGTTGAGATCTAGCCTTACTGTTCTTGGGGAAAGTTGCAATATATCAGCGCCACCTATTAATCGATATGAAGCCAAACTGAATAAGTATAATGTCTCAAAATGGCTTTACATATCAAATTTTGTTTGATTATACGCAATAGAACTTGAGATATAGCCTTCTCTTAAATTGCGAAAATCACTGTAGAGCAGCGCCATCTGTTGAGCGATAGGCACTAACCTATGCCAAGGTGCATCTCCATATATATAAGTATACTTGGGGAAAGTTGCAATATATCAGCGCCACCTATTAATCGATATGAAGCCAAACTGAATAAGCATAATGTCTCAAAATGGCTTTACATATCAAATTTTGTTTGATTATACGCAATAGAACTTGAGATATAGCCTTCTCTTAAATTGCGAAAATCGCTGTAGAGCAGCGCCATCTGTTGAGCGATAGGCACTAACCTATGCCAAGGTGCATCTCCATATATATAAGTATATGAAAGCAATTCTGTGCAGAAGGTCCTGAGGTACAGTCGCCACAAAATTTTTATTACACACACACACACACACAGACATTTTTAAAAAATGGTCAAATAGTGTTCTGTTTTGGGCGTCTCAAAAACGTGTAAATTCATCGAAAATCAGAAGTAAAAAATTTTTACTAATCCGGTAATTTCTACTGAATATAGCAGAAAGTAAAAATTATAAATTTAAAATCTTAAAAGCCATTTTAAAATTGAAATTGAAAATTAGCAAACGAGCAAGTTAATATTTGTCTAAATGATTCCTTGCTTTCAAGTTTATTTATAGTATATACGAAATGTGAGTCCTTTAACTAGCACATGATTTTTTCGAAATGAAAAAGAAAATTTTAAAATGAGATTGATGTATTAGATTACAAAATGTAGCACAATCATCATTATCAATTTTCTATACCGTTATTTTTTAAATTTACTCTGATTTAAAAACTTGCAATATCTACCAGGAAAGGTAGATGCTAAAAATAACCATTTTGAAAGATTTTTATTTAGGCAAAATAGAAAACACTTTAAAAAGAAAAATTGCTCACCCAGCGATTTGACACAATAACTCCTTATAACTACTAAGCTAGAAAACGGATTTTCTGTTTACATCATTTGCCGTAATAGTGCAAATAACTGCAATTTCCAGCTTGCATTTAAAATCAAAAGCAATATGATGAGCCCCCCAACCTCGAATTGACTTCCACTCAACTGTGGAAATTTGTTTTTCCGCTAAAAAATTCGAAATGGAAATTAACCAGCACGACATCCTTTGAGTTTCCATTCGTCTTGTTTAAAGGAATTTCATGACACCTGTAGTGTGTATGTGTGTAACATAACATGGCGTGAGCGCATAACAGTTAATTAGTCACGTAACAGGCTATTTAACACGCTTCCCTGCTCATTCAGAACACACTGATGGGATACGGATGTCCCCTTCCCTTGTTTTCTTTTTCTTATTGTTATTTTATTTTGTAAACAGTATATACATTAAATAATAATAATAATTAACTATGCATTTGGTTCATTTACTTTCTAAAATAACTAGCTATTACTTTACTGATTATTATTTTAAATAGAAGACTGATGCAAATAAAAAGTTTTTAAGTATAGTAAAATTGAAATCAATTTAAAAAACCTTTATAATTAAGTACAGAAAGGTTTTTAAAAAAGGCTGTCGCATGACATATTGTACTTTGGGAAATTTGTTTATTGGCTCACCAGATTAAGAAAGCTAAAACGATCTCATTTATCAAAACCTGTAATATCGGGGTATACACCAAATTTCCCACGGATATATAGAAAAAATCCCTTAATTCGAACATTTATGAATAAGACATATTTACTTGCAAACGTACAAATAATTATAACAACTTTCGACGGGTTGTTTTAATTTAATGAATGGGTTGGGTCATCATTAGAATTTAGCTAAGGTAAAAAAGGCATTGAACTACGTTATGTTAGGGAGATTGGAAGAATACAGCCAACATAATATTACGAAGAAGTTTTATTTAATAATAATTAAAACTCACTGTAAACAAACACCAGTATTGCAAGAACATGAACAGTAGTTTATATTAATTAAGCATGATGTTTAATTAAGATACAAAAATTGACAGAAATGCAACATCAATGTAGCGGTTGTCATAATTCAGGGGTAAAACTACCTAACATGCAAAAACCCTGAAAACTGCTGCTTGCATGCAGATAGGGAAGACTTATTTTATTAATGATATGGCTTATATCTACTTATTATAAGGCAAATTAAACATTTTAAAAAAGCAATTTCTATTTAAAAAAAAAAAAAAAAAAAAAAAAAAAAAACATGAAATTTAGAGATTGCAAATTTTTTAATAAACCTCGAATTTAGAGTTAGCCCCTGAAAACTTTTATCCTTGATTATTGAATGAAGCTTTAAACTCAATTTGTTATCGCAGTCAAAGAACAGACTAATCTAGGTTTTTATATCAAACAAAAGCTCAGTAGCGTTTTAATACTCCCAGAACACTAACAGAATCATCTTGAGATAAGACGTAGAATCACATAAGAAGATCTGGAATACCTATACATATGCAGTGATAACAAGGCGATAGGAAATTCTTTGCTGAGGGGTTTTGAATTGTCGTTCTATTGTTTGCACATCAAGGCTCAACAGACTGGGACCCATTGCTTTAAATGGATTCCGAACTACTATGAACTTCTATGCCTCAACCGAGACTCGAACCCGGCAGCTGAAGGCCAGAGCGCTGGTATGTTAGTGTTGGGTTAAGATCAATTTTCTATAGTGGAATCGAGATCTTTGCCTAAAGGAGTACGCCCTTTGTGAGAGGGTCTTTTTAAGCAGGGTTCATAATCAAATATGCGAAAAAAAAATTCCCTGAGTTTTCCAGACAATTTTCAAGAAAATATTATCGACGTATTACAAGAAACGCTCCTCTACACTGTCAAAAAGTCCAGTTTGCTGCCAGACATTTTCTGTAATTCAGAAAAATACGGTCTATCAACGTAATTTTTCCGTTGATAGAACGTATTTTTCTGAATTACAGAAAATGTCTGGCAGCAAACTGGACTTTTTTTTTGACAGTGTATAGAGGAGAAAATACATCTACTTCCACTGTATATGTCATGTTACTTCTGATCATGATAGAAATTCAGGTAGAAATCATTGTTTACATGCGTATTTTCACGATCCTTAATTTTGATATAAAGCTAAACAAGAAAATTATAATTTGAGAGAAAAGAAATGTTTGTTTTTCCAGGTTTTATAATCGATTTTCCCTGCCTTTTAATGAAAATGTTTAGTTTCCCTGAGTTTTCCCTGACTTTTTTTTTTTAACAAAATCCAAATTCCCTGAGTATTCCAGGTTTTCCCTGATGAGTAGGAACCCTTTTTAAGGGATCCTAGCCCGTATTTACGCAAGTTTCGGAGAAAACCATGGAAAACTTCGAACGGCGAGATTGACGAGCGCGACCTGGGATCCAACCTGGCACTTCCGGTCTACCAGCTTTGAGTGCAGAACCGCTTGGCCATGGGTGGGGCGCCAATGCGCTGACCATTCCGCCACCGATTTACTCTGACGCTCTGCAAGCCAACAATGCTGTGCCGAACCAAATAAATATATATAATATTCAAGTGTGGCACTCGCATGACTTTCTCTTACCTTGCATTTCTATACTATAAAGACAGATTTTATAAGGTACATACATTCATAAAAATTTAAGGATGCTATTAATTTTAAAAGTTTATTCGAAATTATTGGGAGAAATTCTATCCGCACCACTTCATACAATGGACTAATCTTGCTCAAAATTTTCAAGAGGCAAACTCATGTAGTCTTCAAAATACAACTCAACTTCGAAATTTTGACCGAAAAACAATATTTCCCCTACCATTATATGGGTAAGTAAATAATAATGTATGAAATTTATACTTCAATGAAAAGCAGTTTACAATAGATATTACATGGGTATAAGCACATATACCTTAATATAAATAAATAATAAGCAATATAGTCAGAAAAAGTATCATGTTAATAAAATTCTTCACAGATTAAAATCGAACTTTATTATTATTATTATTATTATTATTATTTTTTTTTTTTTTTTTTTGGGGGGGGGGGGGGGGGAGGAGAGAGAAAGAGAGAGAGACAGAAAAAAAAAGCATTGTTTTCATTAAGACTGAATTGATATGTAAAATGTTCAAAATAAAATAAAAAAATTCATACATCAAAATAAATAAATTATAAAAGCATATATGCTGAAAAATTGCGGAATTCAGTGGAAGGCAGAAAGCTTTCAATTCAGCTTACACTGGCTGTAGAATTATTGCTTTCTTTTCAACGCTGCACAGCACCTGCAAGTAATTATTGCTTCACTTTCGAACTCAGAAGGGTTACATTTCGTAAGAGAATTTCATTAAATGCCGACACATCGCATAATTAACGAGAAAACACAGAAGTAATTAACGGCAAAATATAGAGGGATATAATTAAGTTCTAAATTTATCATATAGAGCATTTCCATGTAAACTTCTCTGTATTTTTGAAAATATTAATGTGCTTATATGGAAAATCCAAAGGAAAGTTCATGTGATTATTGAAAATTTCTAAAATTTTTAAAGATGCATTATACATTTTTTTTTCTTTTTTTACACACGATTCTTTAGCATATTATGACTTGCAAGAAAGTATCAAAAATTGATCTTCTCTCTCTTAACAATTGCATTATTGTCAAAAAAACTATAAGAGAAAAAAAAAAAAAAAAAAAGTCCTGTTAAATATAATTTAAAATAAACCAATTATCTCCCATTATAAATTCGTTACGTTCGTACTAGCATTTGATACGTAAAATAAGGCAAAATAATTTCAGGTATGAGACATGGATTGAATTCAATATTTTTTGGTACGTCATTTTTGAAAACTCGAGCCGTGAACATCAGGGACATGAGAAGGAAGAGGTTGAAAAGAAGGGTTAAATCCTTTTGCACAAAACGCTCTTGAGCCTATTTTAAGGAACTGAAAAATCCAGATAGATTTAATTTATTTTGCATTAAAGGATTAAATCAACCTAAATTTTCAGTTTAAAGAGGATTTTAAAATTTCCACTAACATCTGTATATAAAATAAGATTTAGATCCATCAGATTATTAGTAACAACTTTTCATATGCCCCCACCCATTCCAATTACTAAAGTCGTTTTCATATAGAAATTTTGTATTTGAGACAGCTATAAAGACATTTATGCAAGGTTTTAATCAGTGTTGGCAGATGGTCGACAGTCAGTTTCTCCAAACAGGCATTCAAATTTTCCCCAAATCAAGGGTTTTTTCCAAAAAAAAAAATCCCCAACTCAATTTCTACAATAAACTAATCCTAATTTTTCTTCTATAAATAAATAAATAAAATATTTAATAGATTCAAGTCCAAAATTTCCCCCAAATTACGCTTATACTTTTTAAAAAATCACCATTACAAAAATAACTTTTATATACACACTAGTTATTGGAAAATTTTAAATCTGCACAAAATACTTTAGTGCTGAGGATGTACGCAAGATGTACTTTCATCCTCAGGATATCCTGAGGATGTCTGGGGAGAAGGGTTACTTTCAAAACCCCTACATACTAAAGAAAAATGTTAAAAATTCCTACGCATAGGGACAAATCCCAACAGTTGGTAATGCCGTAAACTTAACAAATAGACTAAAATGAGTCAAAAAAAAAAAAAAAAAATTGAAAAATTCTCCAGATTTCTCCCCAAAAATTTCAAAAATCCCCTCGAAATTCCCCACAAACATTCGGTCCCTAAAATCGTCCCCCAGAAGCACAAAAATTCCCTAAAACGGGGACAAAATCCCCAATCTGGCAACACTGGCTTTAATTCAGTGACTATGACCGAAATGTACACTGTGTATAGCACGTGGATTAAAACAAACATAAGTAGTAGTTTTAATGTAATGTAAATGAATTTTATTGTTAAAAAGGAACAAGGTTGACATTTGATTATTGTCGCACATTTGTAGTTCACATGACAGCAGCAAGGATATATAACATTAATCATCAAGAAAAAAAAAAGGAATAACGGTTGTTATAAATGAAAATTCTCAAGTCAAACTTGGAAAAATCCAAACGGACAGACCATAAAGCGTGAAAAACAAGATTACGTAATACAGTATGGTTTCTTCAGATGCAAGGTTAACGAATATCAAAAAAACAATTTGTAACCGACGTTGATTGAACAGCACAAAATACAATCCATAGTAATGCAGAAAGAAGAAAAAATATCAAAGTACGCAGAACGCAAAGAAACAACTTTTTCTCTGCGGCGATTAAACGTTTAAACGGCTTCTTAATACATATTTTTTTCCACGAGTGGAATTCTCCAGTAAGAAAATAATAGAGATGTACGTATATATTTTTCAGTGTTTCATACGTTACTCTATTTTAGATATATCAAGGGGAAATATTAACTCAGCTGTCCTTCATAATGCATGCGCGCTTAATAAAGTCCAAATTGGAAAAATAAATGTAACAGCATAAACTTACAACTACGAAAATAATATAAATGACCTTGATTTTCAAATCAAAGGAACTAGAAGTGTAAACTACTCATTCGACAAGAAAGTTTTTATTCTGCATAGATTTAAAAAGACACTTTTATAGGTACAATTATATTGGGGTGTAGGTAAGGACCAAAAGGGGGGAGTCGAGTAATTCCATGGCTAAATTCCGGACCGATATTTGGTCCGGAATTTACCTATGCTTTTTAGAAAGGATGGAAGAACTTTCTTTTTGATTCGTAAAACGCGAGGGGTCAGTCACAAGTTTAAAAGTGGATCTTTGCTTTTAAAATGTTTTGTAGCATACGTTTGACACAGTATTGTACTGTAAGTTCATAAAATAGTGGTTTTGGTTATAATGTAATCTATTTCCGGGTGTAGGTAAGTTCCGGACCAAAAGGGGGGAGTCGAGCGATTCCATGGCTAAATTCCGGACCGATATTTGGTCCGGAATTTACCTATGCTTTTTAGAAAGGATGGAAGAACTTTCTTTTTGATTCGTAAAACGCGAGGGGTCAGTCACAAGTTTAAAAGTGGGTCTTTCCTTTTAAATGTTTTGTAGCATACGTTTGACACAGTATTGTACTGTAAGTTCATAAAATAGTGGTTTTGGTTATAATATAATCTATTTCCTTTCTTTTTAATTTCCGTATAAATGACCTTTCATCTATCAATGTGCAGATAGTGCTCAGATTTCACAGAACTCAATTGCAGCAGTAATAATAAAGTGTCAATACAATAAAATACAAGCGTAACATTATTTATGTGTGATACATTAAAAACATTATTTCTTATAAACACATGTATACGATCAACAATTAAAACACATAAATTTCAATTGATTTATTAACATTTTACTATGAAATAACAATACAGTTATAAAACAAGAATTTAAAATATGCACTGCAAAATATAATTAAGCGAGATATGCTTATATTACAATTTATTTAAACATTGCTGTATCCTTATGCTTCTAATTCCAAAATCAACTCTAAAACAGAAATATTCGAACAAGATATAAAAAATATAAGTAATATAACAGAAAAATAATTCATCTGCCTGCTGAATACACACAGATTAAAAGTTGTGCTCTTATTTACAGTCGAAGATAACACGCAAAATTCAAGTAAATGAGAAAATTTTAATTATAATCTTAATTTTTAAAATTAAGATAGCAATCCAGATAACACCACTTGTCGGCCGATATACACCAGTGTAAAACTGGTGCAGTTTTACACTGTAGAATCTGAGATATAGCCTTCTCACAATCAAGGCAATTTGCAACATAACAGCATTGCCTGTCGGTCTATATACACTTAAGTTAAAACTGGTGCAGTTACACACAGTAGAAGCTGAAATGCAGCCTTGAAATAAACCGAATAATTTCAATGTAGCAGCGCTACCTGTCGACTTATATATATTCGCAAATTAAAACTTATGCACTTGTACATTGAAGAATATGAGATATATCCTACCAGTAAACAGAGAAAATTGTAGCCTAAGAGGGCCTCCTACAGTACAATAAACACTCAAGTTGAAGTGCCTGGTTGGTAAGATGCTGCCGTAAACAGTAGAAACTCTGATTAGACATAGGGCACAATATATTTTTCGCTATCAAAGGTAGTGGAGGGCCTTAAGTGGTTTGTACGATTTCAATAATTCTTTTTTAGTTTTTATTTATAAAACGATAAAAAAAAAAAAAAAATGTAGTGTGAAACGACCACACAACTTCCATTACTCATTATTACATGTATTATATGCATTTGTTTTCATTTTCTTTTTTTTTTTTTTTTGAGATAATGTGTTTAGAACACGTAAAAATGACCTATCGAAGTAGACACCTAAACATTTCCCGGTAAGAGAAACTTGATATACGTGTAAAGATATATGAAATAGAGCTTACATAGCGAGTTAAAAAATAAGGAAAAAAGAAATGGTAGTTATTTTATAAAACACCAATTTCTGAGGTTTAAAACAAATCTACCCAATCGGGATGACTTTTAATTTCCCTGTAATAACCAAATAATATATGACAAAGGATATCTAAAATGGATTTATTTAATAATTTTCAAGAAAAATCGTTAGAAGGGTTTTTGAAATAGCAACTTTTACCAAAACTTGGCATACACAATTATTGACTTAAAAACAATAATTACATACAAAAGGATATTTAAAAGGAGTTAATATGGCGAGTTTGAAAAAAAAAAAAAAAAAAAAAAAAAAAAAAATCGTACAGCCGTTTTTAAAGAAACGCACTTGCGAAACCTGAAATTGAGCTGTTTATGCAGGACGCCTATCAATTTTCCTGATCTAACCAGCTATATCATTCGAAAGAACATTTAATAGAGTGTTTATATAGCAACTTTGAAGAAAATCGTTACAGCCGGTTTTGAGAAATAGTCTTACGGTCCCACCTTCGGTTTCCGATATTCCCCTTCCAGTTTTCAACAAAATGGTGAAAATTCATCTGTACAGCAGACCTGTCTCAATTCTGAAGTTTCGTAGTTTTATCTTTAATAGTTTCAGAGATATGATAGCTAGAAGATCCCCCCCCCCCCCACACACACACGCGCTGACCATTTGCCAAAAACTAGTTTTTTGGACTCAGGAGACCTTAAAACATGTAAATACGGTTAAAACTCGATGTCGAATTTTTGGAGCGAACACAGTACTTCCATTACCTAAGGTAGTCGGGTAACGGAATAAAAATAGTGATTTATTTTATTAACAGAAAACTCTACAGAACTGGAATTTAAAAGTTATATGTGCAAAACTTTGAAACAACATTATATAATGTAAGAACTGACAACAATTGTTTCAGATCGAAAGAATACACAGCGCTTCGTCAGGCAAAAAAGTAGGCATAAACAAAGTAGGTGTTTGTGTAGTTTGTGCGTTATCGCTATGTTTGCAGCATGTGAGTACTTTGTTCGCCTGACGAAGAATCGTATTTTCTTTCGATCGAAACAATTCTTGAGAGTTCTTGCAATGTATGGCGTTGTTTCAAAGTTTTGTACTTATTATTTATTTTATTTATTTATTTATTACTTTCTCTTACCCACGTACATGGTAGAGATAGTATTCTTTTTGTGTCAAATTTTCGAAAGTGAGTTTTTGTTATATTTACACGTTTTTAGGTCCCAAAAATCATGCATTTGCGCTTGGTCTCTGTGTGTGCGTATGTGTGTCTGTCTGTTATCAGCATATCTCCTGTACAAATAATAGAATAAAGTCAAAACTTGTTATTCTAAATGTGCATCTCATACGGGTGCTACAGCAAACTTTTCGCTGAAATTAAGAAAACGATTTGTGTACAGGAACATCCAAGAGAACTCAAATACATTATGTCTATGGGGGAATTTCTGGTAAGTACAGTGTAACATCTGTAGGCTGACTCAAACAAAACGGAATGAAGAAAACTGATTATGTTCATAAAAGCATTTTTTGTGTAAATTGTGTATGGAAATCATTCATCATATGTTTACAGGGCTACGCAAAGTATTTGGATATGTTAGGACAGTACTTGGAAATTCTATGAATCCTAATTCCTTTTGTGTTAGATTTTTTTTTTTTTTTTTTTTTAATGTAAGACAAATTTTAAATACACAGTATTGTTTATAGTGCATATTGGTAATAGACATTATACAGGGCTACCCAGAATAAAGAAAAACGTTTTTTTTTTATTGAATGTAATTGATGGAAAGTGCTTTGTACATTTTACTATGTTGACGAATACTACAAAATTAATTTTTCATACCCATATTGTAAACAAAATATTTTTTCAAGTCCCGTTTTCAACTCCTGTACTTTTTATTTCCATTACCCATCTACCGTTGGTAATCGAAGTATTGTATTCGGTCCGAAAATTCGATATCGAATTTTCACCTGATTTACACGTTTTAAGGTCGCTGAGTCCAAAAAAGTATGTGTGTGTGAGTGTGTATGTATGTGGGGAATCTTCTCGCTATCATAAGTGGGACTGTAAATCCGTATTTAAAAAACGGCTCTAATGATTTTCTTGAAAGTTGCTAGATAAACATTCTATTAAATGTTCTTTCGAGTGATATAGTTGGTTAGTTCAGGAAAATTGATAGGCGTCCTGTATAAATAGCTCAATTTCAGGTCTCGCAAGTGTGTTCCTTCAAAAATTGGATTACGATTTTCTTCAAACTCGCCATATTAACTCCCTTTAAATGTCTTTTTGTATGTAATTATTGTTTTCCGGTCAATAATTGTGTACGCCAAGTTTTTGTAAAAGTTGGTATCTCAAAAACGGCATTAACGATTTTCTGGAAAATTGTCACATAAATCCATTTTAGAAATCCTTTCTCGTGTATTACGTGGTTATTACAGGAAAATTGAATCTTGCTTAGGTAAGTCAGTTTTAGATCTTGGAAATTGGTGTTTCAAAATATAACTCTACCAATGTTTTTTTCCTTATGTTTTAACTTGCTATGTAAATCGGTTTTACATGTCTTCACACGAGTATCAGCTTTCTCTTACCGGAATTTTTTTTAGGTGTTTACTTTTTTTTAGGTGAATTTTATCTCTTCAGATTACGTTATATATATATATAAGAAAAAGTATAAAATACATGTAATACTCCGTTATATTGTTATCAAGCCCAACAAAGTAATGCAAGTGTCAAAAGAGCATCTTGTATAGTTAAATAAATTTTCAATCATTTATAAACATATTTAACCTTTACTAACTAGAAGTGTGGGGTCCACTAAACCCCAGTACTCAAACAAGTTTTTTTTTTTTTTTTTTTTTTTTTTTAACAAAATTCTGTAATTTTTCCTCCCCCTCCAAAACCTGCTGCGAATCATATCGGAGTGGGTAAATTCCGGAACAGACAAATTATGTAGCATTTCGCACTATCAACCCCATGGGTAAGTTCCGGACCAAAGGTTGGTCCGGAATTTACCTATGCGCATCCTCTCTACTCTTGTAAACTGAGAGGTGATTCACAAATAAAAATTAAATCGGTTGCGATTGTCAGGTTTTATTTTAACGAGTAATTTGACAATTTATACTGTTTAGTATTGTGTTGATAATTATAGTTTCAAAAATTACTAATCTATATTAGTGAGATTATCCAATTACTGCTGTACATTAAAATTAAAACTAAGTACTATTATTTTCCAAAAGAACTGAAAATACATTTTTAAAGAGTAAATCAGGAAACAAATATTTAAAATGTACACATATTTATGTTTAATATTAGCCTGAACATTTTTAAAATTTTAATTAGTCAAAAATAAATAAATAAATAAATATTAATAATGGCAAACACTTTTGTTAAAAGTTTATGATAAATTAAATAAAATTGTTAAAAGAGAGAAAAAAAAAAGCTTGATTTAAATTAAATATTATTACCTGCTCCTATTCATATGACAGAAGATAAACTTTTGTTTTCGCGTCATATTTTCGAAATTGCGTTTTAGCTATAATTACCACAAATCCGAATTGAAATACCATAAATCCGAAAATCAGGTTTTTGACGATTGGTCTGTGTGTTTTTTAAGATTAAATAATGAAATAAATATACACATCAAATTGAACATATTTAAAATTTTAAATACTAGTTTTAAATAAGTCAAATAATAATAAGCTCTTTCATTTTAAAGCTAGCTTTATTATTTAAAAAAAGAAAAAGAAAAGGAAAGAAAGAAAGAAAAAAAAAAAGAAACTGGTGCAAAACAACCACACGACTTTCAATATACGCTATTACATGTATTTTATACTTTTTCTTATATATATATATATATATATATATATATATATATATAACGTAATCTGAAGAGATAAAATTCACCTAAAAAAAAGTAAACACCTAAAA
Source organism: Salticus scenicus (assembly GCA_963930645.1). Taxonomy (NCBI): domain Eukaryota; kingdom Metazoa; phylum Arthropoda; class Arachnida; order Araneae; family Salticidae; genus Salticus; species Salticus scenicus. Next base: position 338,359,844 of record OZ005653.1, read on the forward strand.
AAAAATTCCGGCAAGAGAAAGCTGATACTCGTGCGAAGACATGTAAAACCGATTTACATAGCAAGTTAAAACATAAGGAAAAAACATTGGTAGAGTTATATTTTGAAACACCAATTTCCAAGATCTAAAACTGACTTACCTAAGCAAGATTCAATTTTCCTGTAATAACCACGTAATACACGAGAAGGATTTCTAAAATGGATTTATGTGACAATTTTCAAGAAAATCGTTAATGCCGTTTTTGAGATACCAACTTTTACAAAAACTTGGCGTACACAATTATTGACCGGAAAACAATAATTACATACAAAAGGACATTTAAAGGGAGTTAATATGGCGAGTTTGAAGAAAATCGTAATCCAATTTTTGAAGGAACACACTTGCAAGACCTGAAATTGAGCTATTTATACAGGACGCCTATCAATTTTCCTGAACTAACCAACTATATCACTCGAAAGGACATTTAATAGAGTGTTTATCTAGCAACTTTCAAGAAAATCATTAGAACCGTTTTTGAGATACGGATTTACAGTCCCACTTATGATAGCGAGAAGATTCCCCACATGCATACACACTCACACACACATACTTTTTTGGACTCAGCGACCTTAAAACGTGTAAATCAGGTGAAAACTCGATATCGAATTTTCGGACCGAATACAATACTTCGATTACCAACGGTTGATGGGTTGGTTGGTTGGAGGATTAAGGCCGATTGACTCCTTATGTGTCCTAGGCCTATAGGGGGAATGCCCTCCGTGGGGGTCTTTCTAAGGGGTCCTAGCCCGTATTTACGCGAGTTTCGGAGGAAACCACGGAAAACTCCGAACGGCTAGGTCGATGAGCGCGACCTGGGATCGAACCCGGCACCTCCCATCTACCAGCTTTGAGCGCAGAACCTTTGAGCGCTGGTGGGCCCCAACGGTTGATGGGTAATGGAAATAAAAAGTACAGGAGTTGAAAACGGGACTTGAAAAAATATTTTGTTTACAATATGGGTATGAAAAATTAATTTTGTAGTATTCGTCAACATAGTAAAATGTACAAAGCACTTTCCATCAATTACATTCAATAAAAAAGAGCGTTTTTCTATTCTGGGTAGCCCTGTATAATGTCTATTACCAATATGCACTATAAACAATACTGTGTATTTAAAATTTGTCTTACATAAAAAAAAAAAAAAAAAAAAAAAAAAAAATTCTAACACAAAAGGAATTAGGATTCATAGAATTTCCAAGTACTCTCCTAACATATCCAAATACTTTGCGTAGCCCTGTAAACATATGATGAATGATTTCCATACACAATTTACACAAAAAATGCTTTTATGAACATAATCAGTTTTCTTCATTCCGTTTTGTTTGAGTCAGCCTACAGATGTTACACTGTACTTACCAGAAATTCCCCCATAGACATATAATGTATTTGAGTTCTCTTGGATGTTCCTGTACACAAATCGTTTTCTTAATTTCAGCGAAAAGTTTGCTGTAGCATCCGTATGAGACGCACATTTAGAATAACAAGTTTTGACTTTATACTATTATTTGTACAGGAGATATGCTGATAACAGACAGACACATATACGCACACACAGAGACTAAGCGCAAATGCATGATTTTTGGGACCTAAAAACGTGTAAATATAACAAAAACTCACTTTCGAAAATTTGACACAAAAAGAATACTTTCTCTACCATGTACGTGGGTAAGAGAAAGTAATAAATAAATAAATAAAATAAATAATAAGTACAAAACTTTGAAACAACGCCATACATTGCAAGAACTCTCAAGAATTGTTTCGATCGAAAGAAAATACGATTCTTCGTCAGGCGAACAAAGTACTCACATGCTGCAAACATAGCGATAACGCACAAACTACACAAACACCTACTTTGTTTATGCCTACTTTTTTGCCTGACGAAGCGCTGTGTATTCTTTCGATCTGAAACAATTGTTGTCAGTTCTTACATTATATAATGTTGTTTCAAAGTTTTGCACATATAACTTTTAAATTCCAGTTCTGTAGAGTTTTCTGTTAATAAAATAAATCACTATTTTTATTCCGTTACCCGACTACCTTAGGTAATGGAAGTACTGTGTTCGCTCCAAAAATTCGACATCGAGTTTTAACCGTATTTACATGTTTTAAGGTCTCCTGAGTCCAAAAAACTAGTTTTTGGCAAATGGTCAGCGCGTGTGTGTGTGTGGGGGGGGGGGGATCTTCTAGCTATCATATCTCTGAAACTATTAAAGATAAAACTACGAAACTTCAGAATTGAGACAGGTCTGCTGTACAGATGAATTTTCACCATTTTGTTGAAAACTGGAAGGGGAATATCGGAAACCGAAGGTGGGACCGTAAGACTATTTCTCAAAACCGGCTGTAACGATTTTCTTCAAAGTTGCTATATAAACACTCTATTAAATGTTCTTTCGAATGATATAGCTGGTTAGATCAGGAAAATTGATAGGCGTCCTGCATAAACAGCTCAATTTCAGGTTTCGCAAGTGCGTTTCTTTAAAAACGGCTGTACGATTTTTTTTTTTTTTTTTTTTTTTTCAAACTCGCCATATTAACTCCTTTTAAATATCCTTTTGTATGTAATTATTGTTTTTAAGTCAATAATTGTGTATGCCAAGTTTTGGTAAAAGTTGCTATTTCAAAAACCCTTCTAACGATTTTTCTTGAAAATTATTAAATAAATCCATTTTAGATATCCTTTGTCATATATTATTTGGTTATTACAGGGAAATTAAAAGTCATCCCGATTGGGTAGATTTGTTTTAAACCTCAGAAATTGGTGTTTTATAAAATAACTACCATTTCTTTTTTCCTTATTTTTTAACTCGCTATGTAAGCTCTATTTCATATATCTTTACACGTATATCAAGTTTCTCTTACCGGGAAATGTTTAGGTGTCTACTTCGATAGGTCATTTTTACGTGTTCTAAACACATTATCTCAAAAAAAAAAAAAAAAAAAAAAAAAAAAGAAAATGAAAACAAATGCATATAATACATGTAATAATGAGTAATGGAAGTTGTGTGGTCGTTTCACACTACATTTTTTTTTTTTTTTTTTTTTTTTTTTTTTTTTTATCGTTTTATAAATAAAAACTAAAAAAGAATTATTGAAATCGTACAAACCACTTAAGGCCCTCCACTACCTTTGATAGCGAAAAATATATTGCGCCCTATCTCCACCAACCCTATGTCTAATCAGAGTTTCTACTGTTTACGGCAGCATCTTACCAACCAGGCACTTCAACTTGAGTGTTTATTGTACTGTAGGAGGCCCTCTTAGGCTACAATTTTCTCTGTTTACTGGTAGGATATATCTCATATTCTTCAATGTACAAGTGCATAAGTTTTAATTTGCGAATATATATAAGTCGACAGGTAGCGCTGCTACATTGAAATTATTCGGTTTATTTCAAGGCTGCATTTCAGCTTCTACTGTGTGTAACTGCACCAGTTTTAACTTAAGTGTATATAGACCGACAGGCAATGCTGTTATGTTGCAAATTGCCTTGATTGTGAGAAGGCTATATCTCAGATTCTACAGTGTAAAACTGCACCAGTTTTACACTGGTGTATATCGGCCGACAAGTGGTGTTATCTGGATTGCTATCTTAATTTTAAAAATTAAGATTATAATTAAAATTTTCTCATTTACTTGAATTTTGCGTGTTATCTTCGACTGTAAATAAGAACACAACTTTTAATCTGTGTGTATTCAGCAGGCAGATGAATTATTTTTCTGTTATATTACTTATATTTTTTATATCTTGTTCGAATATTTCTGTTTTAGAGTTGATTTTGGAATTAGAAGCATAAGGATACAGCAATGTTTAAATAAATTGTAATATAAGCATATCTCGCTTAATTATATTTTGCAGTGCATATTTTAAATTCTTGTTTTATAACTGTATTGTTATTTCATAGTAAAATGTTAATAAATCAATTGAAATTTATGTGTTTTAATTGTTGATCGTATACATGTGTTTATAAGAAATAATATGTTTTTAATGTATCACACATAAATAATGTTACGCTTGTATTTTTATTGTATTGACACTTTATTATTACTGCTGCAATTGAGTTCTGTGAAATCTGAGCACTATCTGCACATTGATAGATGAAAGGTCATTTATACGGAAATTAAAAAGAAAGGAAATAGATTATATTATAACCAAAACCACTATTTTATGAACTTACAGTACAATACTGTGTCAAACGTATGCTACAAAACATTTAAAAGGAAAGACCCACTTTTAAACTTGTGACTGACCCCTCGCGTTTTACGAATCAAAAAGAAAGTTCTTCCATCCTTTCTAAAAAGCATAGGTAAATTCCGGACCAAATATCGGTCCGGAATTTAGCCATGGAATCGCTCGACTCCCCCCTTTTGGTCCGGAACTTACCTACACCCAATCATATAGTTATCTAGTTATTAGTAAACATGATTTACTACAAATTATAAATAACCAAAAACAATAATTTTGAAAAAATTAAAATCTTTGGGATCCAGTTGACCCCACATCCTTAGAGTGTGAAAATTTTTCATGTCCCCTTTGAAAGGTAAAGACATTAAACTGTACTATAAGAAACACCTTCACACAAATCTTATATTTCAAAATCTCGGTATCATATTGTATTGAAAATTAATTTGAAAGAAAGAAAAGAGAGAGAGAGAGAGAGAGAGAGAGAGAAAAGATTGTTGTATAGTATAGTGCGACTGTCAGGAGTTGGCCCCTGTCAATCAAACGTGACGTAGGCAGCGACGATTCTATTACCTTGAAATCGGTTGAGGGTGAAAAGGGAGGTGGTTTGCTATCTTTACGAGTTTTGTGACATTTTGGCGAAAATACTGTTTATTATCTATTTACTTATTTCCAAATTTGGAGAACTTTTGGGCTTTCTAATATGTTATATCATTAAAAAATATTTGTTACATTATAACTAATTATTAATACGATGAGGATTGTTATGATTGTCTAAACGATATTTCAAAATTTCGGTTTGCAGTCTTTTTTTACTCTTTTTCATTTTTTCTTTCTTTCTTTATGTCCTAATTTGGACCTAGCACCATAAATAAAACTACCAATCTACCAACCTTTCTTTCTTCTTGCTTTCTTTCTCTTAAAAAAAAAAGTGAAAAAAAAAAAAAAAAAAAAAAAAAAGAAAAATATTTAAAATTTAAATAAAGAACTGCACTCCTGTAATTATTTTTTTTTCTTTCTTTTCTTTTTTTTTTTTTTAAAGACAAAATACATAGAAATTAAAAGCCATTCTAACAGTAATGTAAGAAATTATCTTTCATATTCGTATCTGATGTGTATGCAAATATTCTGAGAGCTATTGTACATAATACTGTAAATTACGCGTACAGCTCAATTTATTTTTATAAAATTCCCCATTTATTTATTCAGTATTTTTAAAAATGTTTTTCTTTTCTTAAAAAAAAAAAAAAAAAAAAAAAAAGAGTACAGCGTAAAAACTTTTTTCATTTTTATTTTTTAAATGTTTTCAAAGAAAATTATTTTTTTTTCCTGAAATACAAAATAAAATGCGTAGACAATAATTTATAATCCATGCAAACAGCACGATTTTTTTTTCTTGTTAAAATTTATTGCTCGAAACTTCTTTATGCAAATTCGGTATTAGTGCTTATTAAAATTTCAGAAATTATTGAAAAGTGTTTTTTTCCCCCCCTTTTAGTTTATGTGTCATTAATTTTTAAATATTAACACATGTTCCTTTTAATAGGCAAAACGAATTTCAGCTAGCGAAAAGTAAAAATTGTTGGCTTGATGTGTTATTTTCATGGCAACCTTCTTTTTTCCCCACCCATTCATTCTTTTCACTTTGTGCACCCCTTCCTTAAAGTAAACTCTTCGAAAAGAAGGAGGGACGAAGGGCCAACTCGTGAAAGTTGAACTATAATAAAGTATTTTAGAAATATTTATTTAATCACATGAATATTTGTCCTAAAATCAGGGTTGGAAAAAACCCGTTTTTTTTTTTTTTTTTTTTTTTCAGGTTTTATCAGGGTTTTATCGTTTTTTTTTTTTTTTTTTTTTTTTTTTTTTTGGGGGGGGGGTTATCAGGATTTTTTCAGAATATTTTCGAGTTTTACCAGAGTTTTCAGGAATATTGTCTTTATTCCTTTTTTTTTTTTTTTTTTTTTTTTTTTAACATTAAGTATATCATTTATAATAAGATAATTAAAAAAATTAAGTTATTGTTTATTCATTAAAATCAAAATTTAAAAAAATAATTAATTTTTTATATTAAGTTATAAAGAAATTTTAAAAATTAAATAATTGTGCTTTAAATATTGTAAAATTCTTTTTATCTGCCCTTTACAACAAAAAATTGAATTTTAATAGTTATTTCATATTGCTTTATTAAACTTTTCATAGTCAAATTTTCACAAAATATTTTTAATTATTGTCCCTCTACATTACAAAACAGTATTGCAATGTTAAAATTTTCAGATTTTTTTTTTTTTTTTTTTTAATTTGATTTTTATTTATTTATATTTTACATTCCTCTAGTCCAATAGTTTTTTTTTTTTTTTTTTTTTAATTGGCAAACAACTTTGTTCTTTTCTTGCTTTTATTTTTTTTAATATAATTTTTTATTCTGTTTTAATAAGATTATTATACATTTTTTTCATGGGGAATTTTTCAGAATTTTTTTCTATAGAGCAGTTTGAGCATCTCCAATATTTCTGAAAATTCTTTGTTCATGTTCTAATAATGTATATAATATTTGTTTTATGTTTGTATGTTGTAAGTTAGACAAAAGTACAATTTTAAACAAGGATTTTGAAAAAAAACCCACTTGGGCTTTTTCTTGGGTTTTTTCAAGTGTGTTTTATTGAAAAAGGGTCGGGCAAAATCTAGCCAACCCTGCCTAAAATACAGGTTAATAAAGCCAGTCTTATCTTTAAGAGAAATTCGAATTGAAATGAAAATTTTGGCGAAATACGTTAATAAATTTTTAACTACCGCAAATCAACTACAAAAAATTTTGTACGTCAAAATAAATAAATAAATAATAAAAAGGAAATATACAATTAATTAATTAATTAATTAATCCCCAGAATCGTTTAAAGAAAAAACTACGATTATTAAAATAAACCTATACTCGTAGCAATTGACTAGTATCGTTAATTCATTTATCTTGAAAATGTAAAATTAAAAAATAATTACTTTTTTCCCCATCAAAAATCTCAGAAACTTCTTGGTTCAAATAATCTAGACAAAATCTCCATTACTTACCTAAAATAAACAAAAATAATAATCAATACAATGAAAAATGAATAGCAAAAATTTTATAAACTGAAATATTTTAATTATGTACATTATTTATAAAAGAAAAATATAAGAAGACAATATAGATACATGGAAATTTCTTCCTGTTATTAAAATGAAATGTTATCCAAGTTGAATGTATCACTTGTTACGTGTGAATTATAAATCTTTATCTGAAATTTTTTTTATCATCTATGTATGCAATCTGTTAAACTTTTCTTCATTTTTTTTTTCTTTTATCGAGTATATTTTTATTAACTCGCTTTCTTGTTTGTTTGTTTGTCCAGTACAAATCTTGCAATTGATTTTTAACTAATTTCCGGACTAGCTAGACATTTGAAACTTTTAGAATAGCTCAGAACACGATGACTATGCATTCTTTTAATACAATTAATAAATGTTTGAAAATTTCTTCTCTCTTTATTACGCATTTGATCATTTTCTGTCAAGTTAATGGGATCATTCAAAAAAAAAAAAAAAATAATAATAATAATAAAATAAAATAAAATATTTATTAGTACATATAGAAATGTCAAGTTTATAGGATTCAACAGAAAATTTAAAAACGTGGTATATAAAAAGTTCTTTTTATCATGTAATTATGATTAACATTGTAATAAAAAAAAAAAAAAAAAATCCTTGACAGAAAACAAGCTAGTTGTGGACATCACAGAAATTACTTAAATATTATATTTACACTGAGCTTCTAAAAGTCAAGGTACAACCTATTTTCTTGTTTTCTTCTTTCTTGCATAATTTTGAAACAAACTAATATATAAATATAAAATTTGGATGGCATATTCGTTATCAAATTATTAATCGAACTTTACATAACTTTAACGCAAGTAATAATTTTTAAACTGATATAACTTCATTTAAAAAATAAATAAATATATAAGCATTAGAAGAAATGAAAACTAAGCAATTTTATTGAAAAATTTTTTGAAAAAAAAAAAAAATGTAAGCAATTTTAGTAAAGAAAATTAAATAGGAAAGGGTGTCAAAGGTGCGTTACAGATAGTTGAAGGTACACATGCCACCAAATGTTAAATTAAAATTCGATTTTTCTTCCTTGCTTCCCTTTTCTTTTTTCTCCATCAGGAACTTTTTGGAAAAATATAATTATTAATTTGTAAATATTGAGCATCGTCAAAATAATAAAAATGTCAATAAATCATTTTAAAATGAACAACTCATCTAGTTTTCATGTTCGAATGTTTATTTATTTATTTTAATTAATCATATGCTAAAAAAAGAAGAAAAAATAAAACACAGAAAAATGAACACAGGGAGAAAAATCTGGTTTTAATCTAACAATTTTGGATGCATGTATACCTTCATTTATCTATAAATGCACCTTTAACACCCTTTTTCATTTAGTTTTCTTTGCTGAAATTGTTTAAATTTTCCATTTATTCCAATGCTTAGTTTTGAGAAAACACGAAGTTATATCAGTTTAAAAATTATTACTTGTATTAAAGTCATATAAAATTCGATTAATAATTTGATAACGAATGTGCCATCCAAATTTTATATTTATATGTTAATTTGTTTCAAAATTATGTACAAAAGGAGAAAACAAGAAAACAGGTTGTACCTTGACTTTTGGAGGCTCAGTGTATATAACAGCGATGAGTAGTGTTAACATGCACAAAAATTTAATCCTAACTTCTAAAAATAAAGATTGTACATATGAAACTTTAATCAATAGACGCTGAGTTGTAGACATATGGACAATCCTAGAAGATGAATAATAACAATGTGACCTATCGGCCATATACATTTAAGGCAGTATTCGTTTTCATAATGGTCATCTCGCATATCAAGTTTGGTGCATTTATGCGCCATAGAAGCTGTGATATATCCTTCCAGTTCACAGGGAAAATTGCAACACAGCAGCGTCACCTGCAGGCCAATATGCACCCAAATTGAATCAGCAGAGTTTTGTAATGGCCCTTTCCCATATGAAGTGTTGTGCGATGATATAGAATAGAAGCTGAAATACTGTCTTTCTGTAATTAAAGAAAAATCACAACACAGCAGCGCCACCTGTTCTTCGATTTGCACCAAAAGCTGGTAGGTACTAGTTTAGGTCAATATGCAACTAAATATAAATTTGTATGAGATTTTGTACATTAGTTCTTGAATTACAGCTATCACAACATTTTGGTTCCACACACGCACAGATTTTTTTTTTTTTTTTTTTTTTTTTTTTTTTTAATGGTCAAATAGTGTTTAGGGCATCTCAAAACGCGTAAATTCATCTGAAACCAGAAGTGGAAAATTTTCAGAAATCGAATACTTCCCTCTATTGAATATAGAAGGAACTGCATACGTACGATGAGTATGTAGTTCCTTCATCTTCACAGAAAATAGTGACTATCCACTTACGGTGCAAATCGCGCGACAGGTGGCATTGCCATTACATTTTTTTTTAATAGTTTTTTATATAGCAGTGTAGGATAGTTTGATATAAATTGTATTTAGATGACCATTATAAACAAATTTTTGTAAAAATTTTACACAATGAGAATTGTTTTTAAGCCAATCAATAATCAGTTGAGAGAAGGAAAAAAAAAATATTTATAATAATTAATAATGAATCCGAAAAAAAAGTGTAGTAGTATATGTAGAAGCATCCCTCCCCCCCCCCTCCCACACACACATCAGGGGGGTTGTAAAATTTCAATGAGTTTCATTCCTCTTTCTTTCTCTCTCTTTCTCTTCTTTAATAAACTCCTCAATATCTTTAAATGAATAGTTAAACTATATACCTGTGATAATATGAAACAAAGTTATAGATTGTTTGTTTCTTAAAAGTGAAAAACAAACAAACAAACAAAGCATTTTTTAATATCTATAGGGTATAGAATCGAGTTTCTTTCAACATTTAGTGAAAATCGTTTACCTTCTTGATGGAAAATAATTTTAATAAATTATTTGCACTGAGTGCATTTGTATAGGAAATTATAGAAGAAAATTTTGCGATGGCCACAACATACTAGTTTTTTATTTTCAGTTTGTTACATATAGTATTTACAGCAATGATAAAAGATCCTTTCCCCCAGAAAATTCAAGACCCGAGAATTGATATTTGCACGGCGACATTGCTAAACTGCAGATAAAAATGTTTCACAGGTCATTGTATCAGAAGACAAATCGGAAGGAAGCAACATACTGAAGGAAACTGACAGTATGATTATAATCTATGCGCCATTGAGTCTATCCTTCGATTGACGATAAATTGTACTAATTTCAGACACATGTAAATTTTCCTAACATGTTTGCCAATCCAGAATTTCATGTTTAAAATTAGTTGTAAAATAAAAAATTCCGATTTACTTATTTAGTTTATATATAAATTTCTAATATCTTCTATTATTCTTCTATTATTATTACTATTTTTTTTTTTTTTTTTTTTTTTTTTTAATTGATACCACAGCTAAATATATCCATTTTTTGCAGGCATATATGAATACGACATCTGAATATGAGATTCGATTGCAAAACTATATCAATATACAATAAATTTTTAATCGAACATATATTTCAGATGTCATATTCATGTAATATTTTCATATGTAATTGAATTTTAAGAGAAAAAAGTATTTAATATAGGGTAGGTGCTCCAGTGATTGGCATGCTCCAGTAATTGACATCTATCCAGAAATAATTAATAAATAAGAAAAATAATAAAATCGTATATTTTACATATAAGAATTTTTACATTTTAAGTCAAACACTGGAGCATAGGGTGCTAATAACTGGTAAAATGAATAATACAGTGTCAAACACTGGAACATAGGGGCCAATTGCTGACAAAATGAAAAACTGTCAGTGTCAATTACTGGAACATTGAGTGGGTGTCAAATAAAAATTCATTAAAAAAAATAATTGTTATCAAATGTATATATTTTAACATATATGTGGTTCTGAATGTTTTTCGTAGCATATGTACTAACTTAAGATTTCTAAAAATATTTTCGGATGACTAGAACATTAAAAACACCAGAGATAGCTCTAAAAGTGTCAATCAGTGGTGCACTTACCCTATCAGTTAAAAAAAAAAAAAAAAGCCGGTTATTAACATACTACAATTTTTAGTGGGTGAAAAAGGAGAACCGGAAAATGTTATTTAATCGAAAGATTAATCTGTATTTGTTTTGAGCTCTAAAGACCCCCCCCCCCCCCAAAAAAAAAAAAAAAAAAAAAAAAAAAAAAACAGTCAGCCTAACGACAGATTTTATTTTAAAATTTTATTAGTGTGAAACACAGTTGAATTAGGAAGAAAAAAAAAGAGGAAGATTTAGACTATATATTTTAACCATTAGTAAAATTTTGCGCCCAGGGCTCGAGCACCGAGTGCCCATGTGATAGCCAGTGTCTTGATATCTTTAGTAGGAATTTCACCAACTGCATCAGAATTTTTATTACTTGAGTTCCAACTCCTTGTAGAAGGTAGAACTGATTTTAACTTTATATCGTATATAGTATATAGAAGTAATTTACAAGATTGAATTTAAGAAATATTTTCTTATAATAATGAAACAAAATTTCTTGTTATTATTTTATTTTATATTCAATAGAAGAAAGTATTTGCTTCGTAAAAATATCGAACTTTCAGTTTTTGAAGGATTTATACGTTTTGAGAGTTTCAGAACACGATTTGACCATTTTTTGAAAATCTGTCCTTGTGTGAGAGATAAACATTTTGTGGCAACTGTATCTTAGGAATTACAGTACAGAATTTCATATAAGTTTATGTGCAGTTGCACCTTTACATAAATCAGTGTGTATCAACTTTTATTGCAAATCGTTCAACAAGTGGAGTTGCTATACAGCATTTTTTTCCATTTAAGGAAAGCATCTCAAGTAACTGAACAAAACTTGATATCTGAGTGGGCCATTATGAATTATTATACTGATTGAATTTGAGTAGATATCGGCAGATAAATGGTGCTGCAATACCACAATTTTCCCCGTGAATAAAAAGGCTATCTTTCCGATTTTTTGTAGATAATTGTACAAAACTTGGTAGAGGGCAGGGTTGGCTTGATTTTGTCAGACCCGAAAAAATCCGGGTGGGTTTTTTTCAATAAAACCCACTTGAAAAAACCCAAGATAAAACCCAAGTAGGTTTTTTCAAAATCCTTATTTAAAATTACACTTTTATCTAACTTACAATAAACAGATAAATATAAAATAAATATTTTATACATTATTAGAACATGAACAAAGAATTTTCTGAGTGCTCAAACTGGTTTATTTAAAAAAAAAAAAAAAAAAAAAAAAAAAACTGAAAAATTCCACATGGAAAAAAAAAAAAAAAAAATCTTATTAAAATACAATACGAAATTATACATAAAAAATATAAGAGCAGGAAAAAAGAGTTGTTTGTCAATATAAAGAAAATTAGGAGACTTGAGGAATGCAAAATATAAATAAATAAAAATCAAATTTTAAAAAGTTTCTGAAAACTTTAACAGTGCAACACTGTTAAGAATGTATAAGGAGCAATAATTAAAATTATTTTATGGAAATCTATTCAGTACAAAAAAATTAATGAACTAAATTATTATTAAAATCTAGTTTTTGTCGTAAAGGGCAGATAAACAGAATTTTAGATAATTAAAGTACAATTGTTTAATTAAAAAAAAAAAAAGTTCTTTAACTTAATCACAAAAAGACTAGAAATTTTAAAATTTTGATTTTAATGAATAATTAAAATTAATTTTTTTAAATTGTCCTATTACGAATGATATATTAATGCTTAAAAACGGCAAGAAAGAAAATATTCTTGAAAACTCTGATAAAACCCGAAAATACTCTGAAAAAAACCATGATAAAACCCGAAAATACTCTGAAAAAAACCATGATAAAACCCAAAAAAACCTGATAAAACCCAAAATTTTCCAACCCTGGTAGAGGGTCATTATAAAACACTGTGCTGATTAAATCTGGGTGCATATCGGCCAACAAACAGGCAGCGCTGCTGTGCTGTAATTTAACCAGTAAATAGGATGGCTAAATCTTAACTTCTGTGGCACGAAATTTGATATGAAAGATAACCATTCAGAAAATGAAGGACTAAATTTGGGTGTCTATTTGCTGGCAGGTGGTATTACTCAGCTTCTGTGAATTTCTACGTGGCATCTCAGCATCTGTTGATTAAAATTACACTAAATTCATCCATACATAAAATTTATATTGTGGGAAGCTATGATTTAACTATTGTGCAGTATGTGGCGCTGTTGTATAGAACGATATAGAAGAAAGTTTTGCAGTGGACACTATTTTTTTCATGGGGGAGGGGGGGGGGGAGGAATAAAAAAAAAGGGGAGGTAGTTACTGTTACTAACAATGTTACTTAGAAACATTGTTAGTCGGAGACATGTGCGGTACAAAATGATGCGAGTGGCAATGGGCGTCTGACGTAGGTGACAGCACCATTAATTACTGTTACCGTTAAAACGAGGGTGATAAGTTGAGAAACAAGCAAAAACTTTACTCTAAGGCGACAAAATGTATTGCAGCCACCATTGCAACTAATTGTGAAATGCAAGATTGTAGGCTTTAAAAGAAAATAATTGATAACGTAAAACTGTCAGGCTAAAAAAAAAAAAAACTTTTTACCCAAAAGTTTTAAAAGCACTCAAAGTATGTACACAAAGAAAAATGTTACAGGAGGGAGACGTTTGTCCAGATATCAGGAGGAAATATTTAGCAATCGCTTGCATACCCTTTCCCCAGATAAGGGAATCATTATTCAATTTGAACAGGGTTCTAGAAAGGGATGTTACATCCCTCATCTCATCAATACACGGTGTTTTAGTACTATAACGAAATATGCACAGAGAGATATAAGAAGTAAACGGTTGTGAACTATATATTATCCAGTTAGATAAAAGATCATCAGGTAAACGTAGAAGCTGACAAGAATAAAAATCTTAAGAATTTTCACTGGTCGTTATGACGTTACCACACAAGGCAATTTTCAGAAAGGTATCTATGTTGTAAAGTATCAATCCCAGGCCTAGGAGTGGTAAAACGCTCTTGAAAAAGAGAGAAAAGAGACTAAAATGTTTAAAAAAGAGACTAAAATGTTTAAAAAAGAGACTGAAAAGAGACTAAAATATTTAAAAGAGACTGAAAAGAGACAAGTTTTTTCCTTATAAATGAATATTACGAACAAAAATGTAAAATTAATGTATATACTGCAGTGGCATAGCAAGGGGAAGGTGGAGGGAGTAGCCACCCTGAGCCTCTGATCATGAGGGGGGGGAGGGGGGGTCTCTGAAGAAACTTATCTCTAAGTATGTATATCTGGTGAAGCTGCCGTGCCATTATTTTCTTCCCTGCAATTCCATTTTAAGTCATAGGTTCCTGTCTAAGGAGTTTTAAAGTACAAAATGTGACCAAAGAGCAACAACTCCAAAAAAAAAAAAAAAAAAAAAAACTCATTTATATTTCTGAAAATCCTAAATAAGGCAGGGCAAATGGGGCTATCGGTGAGAATTTCGTCCTTGGCTTTGACAGTTGTAAGTCTGCCACTGATATAGTTTTTTTTTTTTTTTAAATATTTTAAATGAAAAAAAGAAAAAAATGTGTACAATGTATTGTGTACAAAACTGAATGTCAGCTTGCATCATATGTAAGAAAAATTATCTTTGTAACAAAATTTATAGTAATACCAGAATTACAAGTATTTGCTAAATCTTATAGAATCCAAATGTTTACAGAATTGTTCTATGGAAGTTCTAAATTAAAATGCATTGCAGATGCTGCTAAATTCTGATTTCTGAAAACTGAAATAAGAATAACATGTATGTTACTTATATGTAAAATAATTTTTAATAACACATAGGATACTGGTACATATATAACGAGAGGGGAAGTTCACCAAATATCTTACCAGCCGGCAATATAAAAATGGAAACTTAGACAGAATAATAGCTACATTACATGTACTACATGACTATGATATGCCCTATAACAAAATTTTCTATACCAACGACATGCAGTAAAATGAAATTTAATTGTGACCTAAAAATGTTTGTCCAAGTTTGCTACTTTAATAAGTAACAACTCATAAAATAAGCAAAATTTGTATTTAAAAAAAAAAAAAAAAAAAAAAAAAAAGTATTATAGTAATTTAGTAACATAAAATATGTTTTAAGCTTAGCATTTCATTTTAAGCTGTTGAATTGATTTACCTATATTCTTAATGAAGAAAACAAACTTAAATTTCGCTATTACTTCATTGCCTAACTTTGCATGTGGTGAAGGAATAAATATATCGCATCAGGGCAAGAAAAGTGACACAAGTAAAAGATAGCAATTTTGAGTTTACATTAAAAAATATGTATGATGTGCCCCCAACGTGCAACCTTTTTACTTGAACCTAATTTATTATTATTATTATTATTATTATTATTATTCTGTATTTTACATTCTATATAATACTTGTGACACCCCTCTTTAAGAGTTAAAATCTATCACATTGATCTGAAAGTGAATCTTTGAGGAAAAATGTGTAAAGAAAAAATATCATTGGAAAAAGCATGATAAAAAAGTTAGAAAAGAGACTAATTGAACAAAAAAGAGACTAAAAGAGACAAATGTGAAAAAAAGAGACAAATAACTAGAATAGCTACCCACTCTTAGGTCTGCAATCCGCAATGTTAATTCTGGAAATCGTGTATCTTTTCAAATTCAAAGTATATTTATAATGTTTAAAGCTTTATATTCTGCTTTACACGTTTATTATTATGCAATAAATTCTGGCAAAAATCACAAATTCTATGTACTAGGGTTGGGTTGTGGGGGTTAACCCGTTAACGCCCGAATTAATTTTGCAAAATATTATTAGCTGATTATTTCGCTTCTAAATTAATATAGACAACTGACAGTAAAATATAATAACTTAAACAATTCTTCTGATAGTTTTAAATTTAAAGCCTATCCCTCATTTATGAACGTTTAGTGTTCTAGCAAGAAAACTTCGAGATAGAAAAATTTTGAGATAACAGATTAATTTCCTATTATATGTTGACAAAGATCTCGAAAGTAAAGTATTATAATATATATTATTATCCAACTTGATTTAAGTTAGTATACCTGCGCAAAAAGCAAATATAGGTGCGACGAATGAAAAATCATAAAATGACTATCCAAATGATGAAATAATAATTAATAGTAGGCACATAAAAGTTTCGGGGATCATTTAGAGTGACGCTATAAATTGTCACTAAAAAGCAGAAATCATTCCAAGAAACCACAAAAAATATACGTGCCATTTTATTAGCTGTCCTGAAATGAGGACACTGGGCGCTAACGGGTTAAGGCCGGTTGACTGCACGTGGGTCCTGAGGGGGAGGAGTGCTCTCCATGGGAGTCTTTCTAAGGGGTCCTAGCTTATATTTATGCAAGTTTCGGAGAAAGCCACTGAAAACACCGAACGTCAAGGCCGACGAGCGCAATCCAGGATCGAACTCGGCACCTCACATCTACCAGCTTTGAGCGGAGAACCGCTCGGCCGCTGGTGGGCGCCTATATACTAGGAATTTTATTTATGATATATGATGGTGTTAGGTATTAGGCCGTTTGACTAAGTTAAGGTCCGAAGGCGCCCTTTAAGGGGTACGATACAAGCTATTTATTATAGATTAAAATCGCTTTGGTCATAATTTATAATAACATAAGATTCAGAGAAAACTGCGAAAAAATCTGAACAACTGTTTCACCTCTATAAACCTCTCGGCAACTGCTGAGGCGATTTTATATATATATACTTTGAATTTCTGTACATCTCGAATTAACGAAATTCATAAATGAACTCTAATGCAAAAACGCGTGTTCAGACTTCACAATTATGTTTACTGCGTTTAGCATTTGATTTTTGATAAAATATGTATCCCCTCCCCCCTAACACACACACGCCTGCCATTAAAAAGTGGATTACAAAGGTAAATATCTAAAATCAATGTCACTCAAGCATAATTTATAACAAAGAAAAATATGCATAATCAATCGTAACATCACTTTATTTCTTCACATTCTCGTTATGCGTGCATCAATGTGATGATACAAATTATAATTAATTTATTAATTAACATCATTAGAAGATATAATTAATTCCAACTTAACAGCCTCCAATTAGTTAAACCAAAATCATTAATATACATAAATATTCTTAATAATAATAATAAAAAAAAAAATGTTGTCAAAATACAATCAATTTTCTATTGATACGCTTTTACTTATGTTTATGCATACATAAAATAAAGCACACTATAACTAAAAGACATTTGAAGTCACGCTCGTTATCTTATCCGCGTATGGAAACACGCTATGTGCTGTACAACCGACCTGAGAAAAATTAAATTCACTTTAAACGCGATTGCAATGATAGATGCCCTAAAATCAGTTCCACTCTGGCAATAACTCATAAACACCAGAAAAGATCGTTAACTTTTTATGCTTAAATTAATGTCATTCCTAATTCTGCTCATGCCCGTTAGGCACGCATCAATACGGTAAACGCTATCAAACCGACATCGGAAAAGGGCAATTAAGGCTACTCTCTCCCACAGACATAATGGCTAATTCATTCTATTTTAGTGGCCTCCAACTCGTGAAAAGGCCATTGTTATCGCGCTTGGCAAATCCGATAAAACGTGGGTTCGATATCCTACCGAGCGGACGTCGGCTGTCTTGTAATTAAGCTATTAATTTGGCGCGAAAAATACACAACGAGGATGTCATAATAGTAAAATAATACCCATATATATTTCTTTCTTTCTTTTTTTATTTAATGAGAAAAAAAGAATGACACCGGGAGGAAAAATGACAATAAAGAACAGATAATAGAGAGTTGATAATACTAAAATTGCTGTAAATTATTATTTATTTATATTGGACTAGCAAGCCCGAGCGAATTTTTCGCACTTTATTTCTTTGTAACCTTTAAAATTACGAGTATTATTATTATTTAATTTTAAAGCCATAAAAACGTCATGTTTACATATGCATGAGCAAATTTATTTTATTTATTTATTTTTTTTTTTTTTTTTTCCCACGTAAAAGCATATTTCATTTTATCATATATATAGTAATAAGACATAGATTGATCATCGAGGATAAAAAAGTGATTCCTTTTCATTTCGGAAAAGTCGGTCATTTTATTTTCTTATGGATATTTTTCCTCGAGTTAATATACACAGGAATACACACGGATAATTTAGCTAATAAAATTTATGAATAATTTATGTACTAAAAGAGAATGAAAAACTCTAGATACCCATATTTCATCCCCCCCCCCTTTTTTTTAACTTCTACCTCCAGTATACTCATATCTGCACAAAACTGACTTTCTTTCCATTCCACATTTATTATTATACTTCTTTGAGATAAAAATCGTCTGCATTCATCATAGAAAATAATTTTAATAAATCATAATTAATAAATAGTTTGTATTGCGTAAATTTGTATAAGATTATATATAGAAGAAAGTCTTGTGGTGGCCACAACATATTAGTTATATATTAAAACTTCCACTGCTGCTAACTACATTTAAAAGAATTTTGAAAATTTCGTATTACTTACTAATATAAAATCGTAAAAAATATTAAAATTTAAAGAGAGTATTTCATTAAATATGAAGACAGTAATTGTTTCATAGTAATAACAAAGAACTGATTAAAAAAATTATATTTTTTATAAATTACTAGAATATAACTTATTTATGAAAACTTATCCCGTTTCTTTTCATATATTTATTACAACACTTAAAAGCCGCGCAATATTTCGGCAATTTAAAAATTCATTAACATTCTACTCTATTACTATTTCCGAGTCTTATATTCCCTATTGTATGATGCCAAAACTTTTTTTCGGTAACAAAAATCTTCGCACTATAACATGGGGATGATAGACCTATACAAAATACTATATGTATTTTATGCTGGGGGGGGGGGGGGTTTATGGCAACAATTAAAAATTTATGTGCCCATGTTTAAAGCTTTTACCAGGTTATTATTTTCATATTTTAATTAACTTTTAAAAATCTAATCAAATTTCGTTACAAATAAGGTACCAAATGAAAGGGGCAATTTTTCTGAATTCGTCGGATTAATTAACTTATCGATCGGACAATTAGATTTTTTTTAAATTAACTAAAATATGAAAATCTGGTGGCAACCTGCGTCAACACACAGACAAACAGAGTCCAAGGAAATCTCTTAGCCATTTATATATATAAAGACAGTCATCTTCGTCAGAATAATATATTTTTAAAATATTATAGTTATGTGTAGTAATTAATTCCAGATGTTTAGCGAAGTCCTGTTGCACTCTTCAAGTACGCCGCTTTTCTTTTCTTCCTTTTTTCTTTTCTTCTGAATATTTTTTCTTCACTCCACATTACTGAAGTTAAATATATTTTGAACATTGTCAATTTTTTAAATGTTAAATTTTACGAAACAAATTTTTTTTTTTTTTTTTTTTTTTGTGTGTGTGTGTGTTTCGGTATTGAAATCGGTTTTTCAAAATTTACGTATAACTATAAAGAAGAAAGTTTTGTGATGGCCATTACCATAGTAGTTTTTCTTAGTTTGATTTGGGATTTGGTTTTCAAAATTCCATTAACTATTTCTAGAAAATAATGTGTTTTAAAAAATTAAAAAAGCAACCAATTCTTAACTAATTTCTTATTTCTTTTATTTTCAAATTATTTTGCATACCAAATAACTTATATATATATATGTAAAATCTTTTGTCTAATTATACAGGTAAAGACGAAATCGGAGTGGCTAACATTAGAACTTTTAAAAATTACCTGACTTTTCCATGACTGTTTTTCACTGTTTTCTCTGACTTTCTTCACTTACGATGTTTATTTCCCGCAAACAAAATCACAAATTTAGCGCACATTTTAACAATTTACAATAACGAGCTTTAAAATAAGATCTATTAAAAAAAAAAAAAAAAAAAAAAAAAAAAAGGCAGAATTTCCTCACTTTACATGAAATTCCCTGACTTTCTCGGACCAGTGGCTACCCTGGAAATACTTGTTAAGTATATAAATAAATGCTTTTATTAGAAGTAAAAATAAAATGTCTTTAAAAAACTTTCAAAGACAAGACTTTCATTGCCAGCTAGTTTCTAAAGCAAAATATTCCAAAAGGCGATTACCTTCGGAAAAAAAAAAAAAAAAAAAAAAAAAAAATCTGAGAAACGATGAGGGTCAGTGTGAAAATTTACAGACTGAACAACAGGACATTACAGTCAGCGACCGTGAATTCATTTTACAGTTGAGTTCATACATCCAGATCTGGCGGGTTATTTATTCAGTAGTCCATTGCGTAATATAAAATATCACTTCTCAAAATTATTGGCGATTATTGAATAAAAAATCTGCCAGGTCTGGCAACACTGCATAGATGTTTCTTATTTTGGTCAAGGAAAAAAAAAAAAAAAAAAAAAAAAAAACATTATTCCTACAAACAATGACTATCTTTTAATAAAAATGCGTCTTTCCCCCCCCCCCCCCCCTAGATAAACACGAATCCTCCATTTAAATTTGTATCTTCTAAATAAGTTTCTCAAAATACTCGCTTCATTCAGTTGAACTGAAATAAGCTCAACCAATATTATAATGCATAGATAAACATTACTTGGAAATATTATTTGAGTCACACAAAAGCACATTTAAAAGCTTCCGTTATTTCGAATTTAATCCCCCCCCCCCCTCCCCCAATCATATCTGCTTACAACAGCTTAATATTTTTAAATCCCCAAAAATGTTATTTTTCATAAATATTGGAAATTTCTTTTAAAGGTTAATATTATATATATATATGTAATCTTTTACCGTTTACATCTACATACAGCTACTTAATACACAGTAATAATATACGTTTTCAGGGTTTACGATTAGGGGCCGACGGACGGCCCAAACATTTCTTCAGAAAAGTTTTACAATTGATTTGAGAGCTCACTCTGGTACGTTGCCCGTGTTATTCTAGGGGAATTTTTTTCCCACAGAAATATTCATTACCTAATAAACTTTTAAATTTCTGTTTTCACATTCAGAAAATTAACAATCGTAAAAAAGTACTGTTTTCCCAAAAATAGATTTTTTTTTTTTTTTTTTTTTTTTTTAATTTATTTCATTTTGCGGTTACAAAAAGGAGAAAAATGCATTTAGTGAAAATTCGCATTTTTGAACTCTCTCTCTCTCCCCCCCCCCCTTAAAAAAAAAGTAAAATAAATTAATTTTTCAAAAATGAGTACCAATTTAACAGTTATGAACTTTTTTAATGGGAAAACGGAATTAAAAATATACATTAAGAGATACTTAATCTCACCGACAACCGTGGCCCATGTCGTTTTAAGGGATTTTTTTTTTTTTTTTTACATAATTACGAATTACTTAATGCATTTTTTAAATATTTTGTTTTCACATTCAGAAATTTCCCAATCATTAAATTAGTAATTATTTTCCAAAAATTGATTTTTTAAATTTTTAATATTTCATTTTGGGGGTTAAAATATGAGAAAAGTTCACTTAATAAAAATTCTCATTTTTTTAACTTAAATTTAAAATTAAAAAAATTTTAAAAATCAATTTTTGGAAAATAATTACTAATTTAATGATTGATAATTTTCTGAATGTGAAAATTGAATATTAAAAATATACATTAGGCAATGAGTAATTACGGAAACAAATTTTTCCAATAGAATAACATGGGCCCTGCCCTTGACCCCTGTCACAGAATATTTTTATGCTTTCAGCGACAATCCTTGTTCGTGCAAACCTTTTCTGCAAGACAATATTGACGTATTTTCTAATTTATACATTGAATAATAAAGGTATCAATATTATTAATAGACTGTTGAAGAATTGTTCAATATATGACATGACCTTCTATTTTCTACTGAAATTTAGGAATATCTTTAATTTTTATAAGCAGATCTTTCTGCAAGTGACAATTTCTTTTCTGCGACAATGTCGCTGTGTTGCCTAAATTCTGCCACAAAGAACTTGACAATCGGCGAGATTAAGTACTGTCCCCTCTTAACCTGGCTCTGTTTATGATTTTTCAACAAGTGAAATTTTCAATATTCAAAAAATCAACAGTACCTCCTCATGTAAAAATACAGTTTGATAGATCAAGAGTCATAGTAAAATATGAGATTACATAAGGTTACTCAATTGAAATATATATAGTTACTCTCATCACTGACTGACTCTGTTCTGTCCCGCTTAAAAAGGCTAAGAGATTTCCTTGGTCCCTGTCTGCGTGTGAACACAAGTTGCCACCAATTTTCATACTTTAGTTAATTTTAAAAAATTTAATTGTCCGATCGATAAGCTGTTTAATCCGACGGATACAGAAAAATCGCCCCTTTCATTGGGTGTCTTATTTGTAACGAATTTTTGATTAGATACTTTTAAACTGATTAAAATATGAAAATGGACATAGCTTTATTAAAAAAGACATTTAAGTTTTTAATTGTTGCCATTTTTTTTTTTTTTTTTTTTATCGAGCGTAAAATTAAATATGCTTTCACGTGATATATATACACCCCGCGACAAAAAGATAGGTACAAAGGGTTTTTTCTTTGATTTTTCATAAAATAACATTATCTAGATTGTGCTTATCATTTGTTATTATCATAAAAAACACTATTACTGGACTCATTTTTGTTTTAAGACTCATTTAGAAAAGTTTTAAGACTAAAATTTTTCTAATTTAAGACTACACTCCGCGACAAAAAGATAGGAACAAAGGGTTTTTTTAATTTTTTCATAAAATAACATTATTTAAATTGTGCTGATCATTTATTATCATAACAAAATATTATATCAAAAACATATTAAATATATTTGAATCATATTCAAAATATTCATTATTCAAAAATTTAAAGGAACACCCTTTGTCGCGGTGTGTAGTCTTTAATTAGAAAAATGTTAGTCTTAAATTTTTTCTAAATGAGTCTTAAAACAAAATTGAGTCCGGGAATAGTGTTATTTTATAATAATAAATGATAAGCACAATTTAGATAATGTTATTTTATGAAAAATCAAAGAAAAAACCCTTTGTACCTATCTTTTTGTCGCGGGGTGTGTGTGTATATATATATATATATATATATATATATATATATATATATATATATATTAAACATTAAATTTGCTCATGCATATGAAAAAATGACGTCTATAAAATAATAATAATAATAATTTTAAAGGTAACGGAGAGATAAATAAAAAGGCGAAAATTTCCTACGGGCTTGTTAGCAAATGAATTATTTGAAGTGAGGAATAAATAAAATGAAAGGATCATTTTTCAACGGTCGCTTTAGTCGCCCTACAACTAACTAGCACATAATTACTCCATAATACACAAGGGCAGTTAAATTTATCAATCGTCTGATTTTAAATAAATTTTTGTAAATTGAGTTTAAGCTTGAGCCGGCTTACTTACACCACTTTTCTGACATAATATGGATATTTTCTCGAACGAGGAATGGAATATAAATTGAAAATATAAAATCTGAAAAGAAATGCTGTTTATTAAACAGAACTAAATAAATATTAAACATTTCATAAAGTAAATGTTATGGGCGGAAGCAGAAATGTTGCATTATTTACTAGCGGTTTTTTAAGAGAATTGGTTTTTGATCACAAAAATACCAGTGATGTCAAAAGACTGATTGTTAAACACGAAAATAGATTACTTATTTAATAAGCTTAGTGAAACCCTTAATAACTTAATTACTTTATTTTAAGAGCTTAAGCCACACGACGTTCTTGGTTAGGCATTAACTTTTTTCATCTGAATTACCACGTACGTGCATGTACGGCCGCAAATTTTATTCAGAATGCATTATCTGATAACAGGATATATATATGCTTTATATAGCAATAATTGTTTTTGCATCTAGTTAAGAGCATACATAGATTACTTCACTTTGTTTTTCTGCATTGATAAGAAAAAGTATTGGATTCATAAAAAGATTTCTAACTTCTTGTGTTCGATGGATTTCCACGTTTTGACATGTTTAGAACATGATTTGACCATTTTTAGAAAATGATTAATTAACTAACACGTTGAGTGCCATGTCAGCAGTGATGCCAGATTCGGAATTTTGTCCCCATTTTGGGGATTTTTGAGGCTTCTGGGGACAATTTGGGGACCAAATGTTTGTGGGGACTTTTTTGGGGGACAAATCTGGGGAGTTCAACTTTCTGTCAATGTTGGCAACGTAATGATTTATCCCTACGACTAGGGACTTTCAATAGCTTTATTGTTATTTGGGGATTTTTTTCAAAAATTACCTTCATTTGGGAAAAAATCTGAGCTTAAATCTGCTTGATTTTTTTTTTTTTTTTTTTTTTTTTTTTTTTTGAAAATTTTTTTATTTTCCCTTTTTAGTAGAAATCCAGTTGGGGATTTTTCCGAAAAAAGAAAAAAAAAAAAAAAACCTGATTTGGGGAAATTTGAAGACCTGTTTGGGGAGATAATTTTCACTGCATATCAGCCATCGGTGGCTGACACTAAACTTTCCGTTTAGGCCGTGTCAACCACCGGTGGCTGACAGTGTAAAATATGATATAAAGCCGCGTCAATCAAAAAAATTACATTGTTTTAAGTAATTACTGAACATTTATTTAAAATTTACTTAATTTTTATTTTTTAAAGGATTATATCATTAAGGAATTTTAATGGATTTTATTGAAACAAGGTAAACATTACGCGCTTCTAAGCAGCGCACGTGGCCTGACGGGGATTTCCTTAAGAATTCGCGTGACGCTCAACTTGTTAAGTGTGAGAAAAATTTGTGTCAGCTCTAAATCAAGAACTAAAGCACAGAATTTCATAAAAATTTTATTTATATTAGATAACACTTTTTATCATTTTTAATATGAAGCTTGGTACAAAATTTCGTATATAAATGTACATGGAGGAATTTTTTTTTTTTTTAAGTTTACCATTGTGATATAAATAAATAATAATAATAAAATACTTATAATAGTAAGTAATCGACAAGGTTAAAATTTTCGTAAATGTAGAACGTAGGAACTTCCTCTTCTCTCGGAGATATAAATTTTAAATGTGAGTATTTTTCAAAAGAGTTCGTCAATATCTTTAACCCTACGTCAGGCGCACCCGTAGGACGAACAAAAATCGGGCGCATCCTGCCTGAGAGGCCAGGTAAATACTTTATTGTTTTAAAATGCTTGTACGACAATCAATAAATTCGTACTTATGCATCAAATTTTCGTTTATTACTTTTTATTCACTCCTAATAAGATCACCATATGGGTGTTTTTGAATTAAAAATCATGTGTAGGATATTTAGAGAATAAAAACCAGAACAGGCTTCTCAGGCAGGGTGCGCCCGACGGAGGGTTAAAGCAAGTGATTGAACCATAATATAGGGGAAGGTAGCCTGAAATGATCCTAACAGGCAAAACGATCCATATATGTTTTCTTCGAAACAGATAGCGCTATATACTGGATAGCATATAAACTATAGTTGTACGAAGACTCAAGCGACTGCAATTGTTACGCGTCTGAATAGAATTCTTTGAAAAAGTGGGTTTTATAAAATTTGTTACAAGTCTTTCATGTACAGAAATATGACTTGGTTTATACACAATGTAGTTTACATGTTTTACAATACACATGTTTTTAGATGTGTTTGCTAATTGTGTTGTGTTTCTCGGCGTCATCCAGTAGTACGACCTAAAATCGATGGCTATGCTCTCGGGTAAAATGAAAAGGACCCATTATTTGAATAGTTTTAGATATCGCTTTCTAAAAATCTAGTTTCTTAATTTTTAAAAATTTCATTTTTAAGCTAAAAATGCGAAATTTCACATTGTGAATATTCGCATTTTACAACTTCAAAATAAAATATTAAAAATGAAAAAAAAAAAAAAAAAAAATCGATTTTTTGAAAGCGATAAACTGTTTAACAGTTGTGATTGTTTTGAATGTGAAAACGGAGTTTAAAAATATGTATTAGTTAATCAGTTATAATGGGGCAAAATTCTCCATAGAATAACATTGGCTTTGACTTTTGGGGACGATAAGTGTAGAGTCCTTTAAGCCAATTTTTTTTATATCCCCCTCCCCCCCTCTTCTAAATAGCGTAGAATAGTAAAAGCAGTTCGAATTGTCTATACAAAAGGGTGAGAAAACAAATTGAGAGCATACAATTCTGTCAATTTCACTTCACCGAAATCTAATCAAGAAAAAACAAGCAAGCGGCCTACATCTAGATAACTAATGATATTCTGTTTATGTTAGCGAGACACGGATAGAGATGAAGTGAGAGCCTCTCCAGCAGGAGAAAAAAAAAAGTAATAATAACATTGCAGCAGACCCATTTTCCAGGTAAGTCAAATAAATTACGATGGCATTTCGAATACATAGCCTATTCGAAAACAGGGATGCGGTTTCCGAGCTCTATACGAAATGGGACGTTGCAGTAAATTAAATTAAGAAGCAGGAAGTTTGATAATTTATTTCGGGAAAAAACCAGAAGGCACAACTTGCTTTAAGTTGAAATTGTCTCAGATGGCTCAATAAAATTGAAAATTCGAATTCCTGCGACGAAACGAGGATAAAATTAATTGCATTTTTAACCAATTCGAATATCGTAAAACAACTCTCAAAACGAATTAGTAGATATGAAGGGATGGAACGAGTCTTTTTAATAATTATTCCAAAATGGTAATCATGCTAAATGTTTTATATGTGATAAAACGTGGGGTTAAAAAAGTACAGTCTGTAACAAAAGTATCCGAAAACTAGCAAAAATTTCTATATAAAAAAAAAGTAGCGTTAATACTGTTTTGTTAAATAAATCCTTGTCGAATCCTGTACTTAGACTGACTAAGAACAGGATTCGACAAGGAATTATTTAACAAAACAGTATTAACGCTACTTTTTTTTATATATGAATTTTTGCTAGTGTTCGGATACTTTTGTTACGGACTGTACATTTCAAGTTTTACTTCTTCGTTCAATTTTTATTTGTTGAGTAATGCTTTCAATAATTTTCAGCACGCATACACACATAAATAAGTCAAAAATAAACATTTGTACAGATCATTAATTAAATCCTGTACTTATTGCATTATGAAATAAAGCGCTTTTGTAAATTACCGTCACAAAATTTAGAAATTTTGCATACATGTGTATTAAAAATATAACAATATTTATATTAAAATATTTTCAAAACTATTTACATTAAAAAAAGTAAAATTAATTATTATTAATTTTTAAAATGCACTAGTTTTGTTTTTTAGACAAATTCTTAAAATAATAAAATGAAGACACCTTATAGGTACTTGAAAAGATATCTACATTCAAACAAATATATACCGTAATTTAGTGTATATAAGCCGCACTGGTAGACAAGCCGCAGCTTATTAAAATGTTGCGAAAGAAAACAATGCTCTTAGATAAACCGCGGCTTATGCAAGCATTGTCACGATGATGTGACAGATAAATAAGGGGAAAAGATATCAGTCTTTTGACATCTACTAAGTTAATAAAAATAATAAATTAATTATAAATGAAAATAATAAGTTATTTAAAAAATAATTCGGTATAAAGAAAATAAAATCAAACTATACCAATATGCAGATGTAATGCAACAAATACGAGAAACACGGAAATAAGATGGGGGAATCCAGGAATATATACAAAGTCATAAAGAAAATTAATTATAAATAAATGTAATAAATTATTTTAAAAAGCACTGTATAAAAAATAAAGAAAGAAAGAAAACAAAGCCAGTATACAAATGCGATGCAAAAAAT
Source organism: Salticus scenicus (assembly GCA_963930645.1). Lineage (NCBI taxonomy): Eukaryota > Metazoa > Arthropoda > Arachnida > Araneae > Salticidae > Salticus > Salticus scenicus. The sequence continues at coordinate 338,388,007 of OZ005653.1, forward strand.
CAAAAACAAGGGAACATGATGGCGAACTCCAGACGTATATGCAAATTAATCAAAATAAGAGAATATTAGTTAATAAATAAGAGATTATAAGCGTGAAAATAAGTGATTATAATAAGCATGAATCAGTGCTCGAGAAACTCGAATACTAAATTCCGTTTTCGGGGGAGATAGACTGTTCCAAGAATTATGGACGACGGAATTCAACATTATCATTAGATAGCCCGCACTGATAGATAAGCCGCAGACCCCGCAGTAATGCAAACTAGTGTGAAATGTTTGCCGGCAAAATAATACAGAAACAACTGGAAGAATTAGACAAAAATTGAAATGAGCAATGCCGGTCGATAATCTTCATTTTAGAGAGCAGACGAATCACCGCAGTTCTATTCTATAGTAAAAAAGGTAACCGGCAGCAATGAATCATAGAATGGAAAATACCTGGAAATTTGCATTACAGCATTACTCATTTAACAGTTGGCGGAAAAATTCGCCTTTTTACGCCAAATTATATCATCGTTGGCCGAAACCTGTTGGTGGTGGTGGTGGCTATTGCAAAAGAGAAAAAATTAACCCTCGAGATAAGAAACCTCCAAAACAAACTGTACTCGTTGTGTTTGTTTTCCATCAGATATTTAAAAAAAACGTAGAGATAAGTGTGAATAAGACGATCTTTATGAAGCATAAAGCAAAAAATAATATTTCTTGAAGTGAGCGATATTATAAATTCAACAGGTGTAAGGTAAATGCCTTGATAATAAAATTTGCTTCAACTCTTTCAAGTATACTCAGAAATTGAATCGGGTACTGTACTGTTGCTGTTGCTAGGTCTTTCGCAAGACTAGAAAAATACGGTATGATCGCTTTTGAATCAGGATAACAAATTAATTTACTTTCACAGTGATAAGTTTATAAGAATTAAATAATTCCCAAAGGAAACAGTTTTAAAAAACAATGAAAGTTATTTCAATAATTCCCATGATCACTATCCATGTTTAAAATGCTAAACATCTGTTAATATTTTTTACACGCAATAAATTAGCTTTCATTGAAACAAAAAGCCATTTTATTCCACTACTTCTTTAAATACACACATTTGTTATTCATGAGATATTTGAAATTTAAATCATATGGATTTTAAGCAATAAAGTGCATTTAAGTTTATCGTAATTTTAATTATCACCTGTTTCATTTAAATATCTTCAGAAAATATAATTTTTAATCCTTAAAATAGTTAATACTGCGTAAATGTGCCGTGGAAGTTTTTAATGTATTCTATTTTCACTTTTTTTTTTTAAGTGTCGATTTATACAAAAAATCAGTGTTCAGAAACTTTTTCTTCTTCTTCTTTTTTTTTTTTTGAATCAAAATAATATATTTATGATTTCTTAATAACAAAATACAAATATTAAATCCAGCTTCAAATTTTCCAATACAGATTTTTTGACTTTTAACTAACTTCCGGACTAGCTAGAAATTTGAAACTTTCAGGACTGCTCAGAACCCGGTAACAACACAATACTTCGAAGTCCGAATTTCGAATTTTTTTTTATTAGTTTTCTTATAATTAATTAAAATATAAAAAATAATAACATCCTAATAGCGTTAAAATAGCCATTAAAATATTAGCTATAATTTAATTGCTGCCAAAAAAAAATTTACGAGTTCATTTTCTTTCGACATAAAAATAAATACATTTGATCAAACATGAACTTTAATAAATTATAAAAAGTTAAATGATGCATCTCACAAAAATGGACGTCATATCACTTTAAAAATTTTATGCACATTGATAAGAGCTCTATGATTCATCAGAAAAATTAAAACATGGTGCACAAAAAGTTTTTTTTATTATTATTATTATTATTATTATTATTATTATTATTATTTTTATTTCATTTTGCACGCGCGCTTCTTATTTCCTAATTGAAAATTATTAAAAAAAAAACTTTTTCGATAATGTTTGTAAGTAGGAATTGACTTTAAAAATTTTTCTTTTATATTACTTGTTTTAAGTAAATAAATAAATATTACTCGTCAAATTGGCTAAGATTAATTATACTTAAAAAGAGAGAAAAAAAAAATAAGAAATAAAAATAACTTAATGCAAAACATCCTATATTTAAATATTCTTTCTCCACATTATATGCTTACATATAGATAAAATAGATTTATTTATATTCTACATCGAAAATCATATAGAAATAATACGTTTTTTGACCAACACGTGAAAGAAAAAGTAACATTGGATGAATATAGCAGGAGCGTCACCTGCCGGTCGATATGCACTTAAAACAGCATAATTTTATATAGTTTCTATTTTACAAAAACCGCCGACACAACCTTCAAAACAACTTTTTTACCTATGACACAGGTAAGTTTTTCCATTGCCCCACTGGTACTGTATTTAGCAGTTTTTTTATATTTTATTTGGGAATCTAATTTCGAAAATTATCTTTTAGAAACATTTTTAGAAATCATACAGTTGTTGTCCCTTAGAATTCTGAGGGCTCAGGTGGCGGCCTAGTTGGCCTTTGTCCAAACATCGAATACTATAATTTTTTACTTGAGTTCATTGTAGAAGTAAATCAATAGTCTTCTACATAACACAGTGATGGTCCTTTTTCATGGTCGGCATGTATGTATCATAAATCACACAATTCTTAGTCGAATTCTCCTTATCTCCTTTCCCATGTCATTCTACGGAATTTTTCTTACTCTTGTTCAAAGAAAAATCTTTTCGAACTTTTTTTTTTTTTTTTTTTTTTTTTAAACCCTTTGTATCCCACTGGGACTTTCAAGTCCCATAAAAAAAAAAACTCCTCAATATAGCCTAAATTTACTACAGGATTTCATTGGAACTTCAAAGTCCCTACAGTTTAAGCTTTCCCTATAGTTAAGCTAAATTTAATATGAAATGTTTCTCATGCAGCAAAGAAATATAATAAAAAAGTTTCAAACTATTTTTCCAAAAATAAGGTAATTTGGGATATAAAGGATTAAGTAAATTAACTGTTTGAAAAATTATTTTATTTTATTTTTTTAATGATTATAATTTCTATTTTAATTAATTACAATATGTATTTCTTCCAAAATTTTGATATTTTTATTTATTGAAAATTTATGATTTTTAATGGCATCAGTTGTTATATTAAACACCTCTCAGTTGCTTTGTTAGCTGTATTAATTCGTACTCTGCTATTACTCCTATTTTAAAAAAAAAAATATTTATATATATTACCTTTGAAATAAATTTATGACTAAATGTATAATTTGTTGTTTTATGGAGGGAAAAAATCGGGAATGAAAGGGTTAAATTACACACTTCGAAACGTGTCGCCTTTTCGCTTAGTGAATTAAAAAAATAAAAAAATAAAAAAATATTTTATTTCATTAAGTAATCTTAGGACTAATTTTCAGTTTCTAAAAGAAATAATTTATTTTCTCAAAAAAAAAAAAAAAAAAAAAAAGAAGAAGAAGAAGAATGTGGCTGTTTTAAAATGAAATATTTTAAACTCACGATTGTAATTATTTGAAGAAAATATTCCGGAACTATAATTACACTGCGCTTGGAAAAAAAAAAAAAAAAAAAAACTTTTTTTCAACCCCTGATACCATTTTTGCTGATTCTTATGGAAAATCTCCCCCCCCCCCCTGAATTCGAATATGACTACCACTTTGCCCAGTCACCCACCGTTTTCTCGGGACGCCACCCCCTCCCCCAATTTTTATCACTGTCCGGTAATTTTACGGGCATGAATTTGATTTGGAGAACGAAAAATAATTAATTCAACACTTAAAAATAAAAGTATATAACGTTTAATAAATAACATTGATAATAGATTAAAATACATAATTTCAGTGGCAAATCCACCCCTCAATTTTCCCCTTGTCGCAAATGTTGATGTTTTAGCGTTTTTCAACTCCGTAGCCCCTCAGAAGATATTTAACAGTTAAAATAATCCTCCCTCCCTCTAAAAATCAAATTTATAGCCGTAAAATGACCGAAAAGTGATAAAATAGGGGGTCGTCCCTAAAAAACGGTGGGTGATAGGGAAAATGGACGTCCTATTCGGATTCAGGAGGCCATTTTACATAAGTATTTGCCAAAATGGTGTTGGGGGGCAATTTTCATGCCGAGCAGTGTTATTTAACGAGTGTAATCTATCTATCTATATATAAAATTTAATTCCAAATGCATTATTGCAAAAAAAATTCCGGTCAATAATAGGCGCCTGTTTCATTTTTGAAGAAAAGAGCAATACAAAGAGTGTCCTTCCTCCAGAAACCAGCTGGTTTTCTATTTCGAAATCAAGTCTAGAAGGAGCGGAAGAAAACCTCAAGATATTCTTTTTTTTTTTTTTTTTAACAGCAAGACAAAGAACTAGAAAATACGGAAATTTAAAAAATATTTTGATAAAATGAAACGAAATGAAAATAAAACAACGCGTTTAAAAGGGCTAACTGAAAATGTTATGGGTCCCATGTTAATTGTTAGGGGTGTCTAACTTGACAGGTTTCACTGTACTTGCTTTTATTATTATTATTTTATGAAATGGCTTTATTAAATGATGTAGTTTGCTTTCTCCCCCCCCCCCCACACACACACACCCTCCTCCCAAGTAATGGAATAATGTTCCCATTTGAATTTCAGAGAAGTTTCATTCAAACTTGAAAAAAATTAATTATTCTCCCCCTCCCTCAGAAGCCATTATAAAATTAGTAGTAAGAGAAAAAAAAAGTTTGTTGTTTGTTTCAGCTCCAAGTTCACGTAAACTGAATATAGTTTCTGTAAAAATACAGGTAAACACTTATATTCTAATACACGGGACAGCAATTTCAAAATAAACAAACATATGTACGTTCACGTTATTTCGCGGATATAGGCAATGCACAGGTATTTTTCATCTAAATTTAATACAGCGGAAGAATATTTCCACACATACGGAAAATAAAATTGTCGGACTAACTAGAACAAGAACTAAAATGTCGATATATGGGGAAAAAAATTCTTTTTCATTTTTCTGCTTGTAAGATATGGAATAATTGATAGGCATTTTTTTTGGACAAGACCCAGTTATCGATTTAGTTTAAAATGTTTTGAAAAAGATACAGAAAATTACCTAGAACTGAGCCCATAGACTTAATAGTCTACTTATTAAATTTTAAATAGAATATTAATAATCGTTGGCTTTTCTTTTAACAAAGTCAGCTGTCTTCCCGACTGTCCCATTTTCAGAAACAAAATATTACAATTTACCCCATCTCTCTCCGGTAAGAGGAAAAAGAAATAATACTTTATTAATATGTCATTGTTCTAAGTCTGATATACGTTTATTTAGTACATAAAATTAAGAATGTGTCACATTTCTAGGTTTTATCTATATACATAGAAGTGCAAAATATGTAATTGTAAATAGGAAATACAAAGTGTTTTTAATTTTAGGCTTCTTCTGGCACGTAATGAAATCTTATTTATAATACATTTTGTTCTTATTTATTTATTTTTTAATTGATGTAATTGGTACAACTGTTTGTTTCCCCTCGCCCCCTTTAATATGAAAATTTTAAAATTGTACGCTTGCTTTTTTTTTGCTCGCTTATCAAGCGGAAATAGAAATAAAATTTATTTTATTAAAATTCACAACATGCAATTTTTGGTCCTAAAGGCCTCATCTGGCCTTTCTCTAGACACCTCCTCCATCTCAGTTAGTACTAAAGAAATCTGGTGTGAAACAACCACACGACTTCCATTACCCACTATTACCCATATTGTATGCATTTTTTAGAAATAATGTGATCAGAAGACATAAAATTGACCTCACGAAATAGACACTTAACAAATTTTCTGCAAGAGAAAGCTGATATATGTATATAAAGGCATGTAAAGCAGAGTTTACATAGCGAATTAAAAAAAATACGAAGAAAAAAAATGATAGTTATTTTTTGAAACCCCAATTTCCGAGATATATAAAACTGACCTATCTAAGCAAGATGACTGTTAATTTTACTGTAATAACCACGTAATACATGAGAAAGGTTATCTAAAATGAATTTATGTAACAATTTTCAAGAAAATCGTTAGAGCCGTTTCTGAGATACCGACTTTTACCAAAACTTGGCATACTCAATTATTGACCGGAAAACAATAATTACATACAAAAGGATATTTAAAAGGGAGTTAATAGGGTGAGTTTGAAAAAAAATCCGTACAGACATTTTTAAAGGAGCGAGACCTGAAATTGAGCTATTTACACAGGGCGCCTTATCAACATTTTCATAGTTGCCAACTATCTCATTATGGACCGTACAATTTTTAGTTCCCGCCTTTTTTTTTCACACCAATAATTTTTTTGAGTAATTTTAATCTTATTTAATCGTAACAACATTTGGAGAGAATAACTCTAAAAGTATAGTGGGGTGTTTTTTTTCAGAGGGCGTAATAACAATTGTACGGTTATTAATGAGATGGTTGGCAAGTATGCATTTTAGTAATTCGCCGCGGGGAAATGCAACTCCGGACCCAACTCGAATGCGTCATCATTACTACAAAATTACTTTTTTGAAAACTGAATATGGTTAAACTTCTAGGTAATTTAGACTGCTGGCAGTAAAAAAAGAAACAATTATTTATTCGATCTCCTCTATGAAAACCGAGTTAAAGTATTACGAAAATCAAAACAGAACATCTGTGCTGAGAATAATAAGAAAACAATGTATCCAATATATATATATAAAAAAATATACTATAATAGAATTCTGATACTACTTTTAAAAAACAATTTCTTTTTTACCCATTGTCAATCGATTAAAAAATAGTTACTCCGTGGGTGGTCAAATAAAACAGGTTTTACTTTATAAAATTTTGCTCGTCAAACGTCATCAATATGATATGACCGTTTAAAATTTACAAACAATAAAGGGTTCTTATAGTCTTGTTACGAAAGTAGACAGTCCAAGGTCTCCTTTTTATAAAACTTGAATGGAAAAAAAAAAAAAAAAAAAAACCTCTTAAAACATTAGAAAAAGTTATATGTACCATTAAATTTCTTCAGGAAATTTCGAAATACATTTTGTGCAATAAAAATTACGGCTCGAAACTTTGAAATAGAAATCCAACAGGAAAGAGCTATTACTATATGCTTAAGAAAAAAATACGCAAAAACAACAGGAAAAAAAAAAAAAAAAATGAGTACTGGCATACGATAAAATTTTTCTTCTACGACCATAATAATAATAAATTATGACTTTATTTTAAACTTTAATTATTGTTATTGTTTCTGTCCTTAAACATTAAGTGAAGACCACCAGTGTCCGCAACCTCTAAAATTTGCACCAGTGTTCCCCTCGCCACCCTCACAAAAGACATGTTTAAGGGCCCTCTTCACTCACCGCCGCCGGAAGCCGAAGCTAATGTTATTCTATGGGAAATTTTTCTTTACAAATAACTTATTAACTAATACATATTTTTAAATTCTATTTTCACATTCTGAAAATTCCCAGCTGTTAAATGGACGGACCTTTTTTAAAAAATTAGTATTTTAATTTTTTATATTTTATTTTGAAGCTGCAAAATACGAATTTTCAATATGTGAAATTTTTTCATTTTGCAATTTCAAAATAAAATATTAAATATTAAGAAAATACGTTTTCAAAAAAGGAGCGTCCATTTAACAGTAGGGAATTTTCTAAATGTGAAAACAGAATTAAAAAATACGTATTCGTTAATAAGTTATTTGTAAAGAAAATTTCCCTATAGAATAACATTGGCTCGGGCTTCGGGCGACGGTAAGTGAAGAGGGCCGTTAAGAGGGGACAACACATAATCTCGCGAATAGTCAAGGACCCATGTTATTCTATGGAAAATTTGTTTCCATAATTACTCATTGCCTAATGTACATTTTTTAATTTTGTTTTCTATTTCAGAAAATTGACAATCGTCAAATTAGTACTCATTCCTCCTAAAATTGATTTTTTTTTTTTTTTTTTTTTTTTAATCTTTTTTTAAATTTAAGTTCAAAAATGAGAATTTTCACTGAGTGCATTTTTCTCATATTTTAACTGCAAAACGAAATACTAAAAATTTAAAAAATCAATTTTTGAAAAACAGGCACTAATTTAATGATTGGGAATTTACTGAATTTGAAAACGGAATATTAAAAAATACATTAAGCAATGTGTAATTATGGAAACAAATTTTCCCATAGAATAACATGGAGCACGGCTGTCAGCGAGATTAGGTATTGTTCACTTTAAAATGAGCGTTTAATAACATCTATGAATTTGAATCCGCCCGCGCTAGATTCCCTAGAACCGGAGAATCTAGCTCGAGCGGATTTTAACTCATAGATGTTAATTAACAGTTATTTTAACATGTCTTTAGTGAGGGTGGCGGACACTGGTGCAAATTTTAGTGGTGGCGAACGCTAGCGTCTTTACCTTAATTTAATTTAGTACGAGAAACCTAGTTTAAAATTGTGTGTAGTAAACACAGTAACAAATCCATAATAACGTTGTCGGTGTCTTCAGTTTCTTACCTGTCTAAAAACAGTTTTCTTTCTTTTTGTCAAGAAATATTTTTCTCGTTCTAAAGATGTTTTTTTTTTTTCCCCACCAAACTTTGAAATACAGATGAGATAAAATTCTTAAAACGGACTTCTTACATTCATTATTAATTTATTATTAGTACGACAAGACTATTTCTTTCAATATGCCATTTTAAGTCGTTACCAATTTACAGTGTTCCACTTCGAAAATGCCTGCCAGTATCCAATTTTACCATTTAATTTCTTACTCTATCTTAAAATATTTTGTGAAATCCGTAAATACTTTTATATATACATTTATTTTCACTTCCCATCGGTGAGGATCGAACTCACAACTTTCGGGTTCGTAGTTGTGTACTCTGACCACAGAGCCAAAAGGTTTTGGTGAGTATTACATGATTTAGGCTAGTGTTTTCAGATATTTTTAGACTAAAACTGTGATATTTATTTAAATTGTGTGTTATTTTCCGATTTATAAGAGGAGTATATTGATATTATGTTTTTCAGAAATGAATGGATTAATATTAATTAATCTGTGATGAATTTTGAGTATAATTTAAATATCGAATAATTGGTTTATAGTTTTATTATTATTATTGTTTTGTTCCGTAGAACATGAAACTGTTAATTATTAACAATAAATACGAAATTGTTATCAAGATTATTTTACTAATTAAAATACTTAGTAAATGAGTATTAAACAATTAGGGAAGGTACTATATAATTAATGCATTCAAATTTTATTAATCTATTTGTCATTAAAAAATCTATACATTATTTGAATATGTGTTTAAGGATTTTACTGAGCGCTCTCTATTATTATTATTATTATTATTATTTTTATGTTAAAATACAAATATAAGTAGTCCTTTCGTACTAAATTAAATTCTGTCATAGACAGAATTTCATCCATAGTCCTTATTTTCTTTTAAACAAATTTTTAGTTTTAATAAATTAAATTTTATTTAAAATTTGATTCTGTTTTATTATTTTTATTTTTATATTTATATATTACATTTATTATATTAAACACACACGAAATAATAATAAAATTGCTCTAATACACCAAAAATCATTTTGGGCACAAAAACTTTCATTTAAGTTCTACAAAGTTGAAAGCTCTTCCAGTAGTAGCACATGAGCTGAGCTACATATGCAGATATATTGTACCAAGCTAGCGGCTATCCATGATTCAACTTATTCCATCAATGCCTCTTAAACTTAGTACTTTTTATAATGACAATGCCTGCAATACTAAAACTATATAATGTATTTTAATGCTTTTTTCTCTCTCCTCTATTTCTTAAATATGTCATTGGAAAATAAGTAACCATAATAAATATGCAATAAAATAAGCAATTTAAATGTTTTCCGAGAGATTTAAGTCGTAATTTTCTTTGTCTACAGTTTCCCGCCTTTTAAGACAAATTGTTTCATTGGGGGTACTCCATCCTTTCTCTTTAACCAATCTCCTCTTTTTGACAGTACTTTTAAGTCGTTTGTCGGTAACTTAAAATAAAGAAGTTAATTGAACAATTCGTTGAATGAGCCACTAAATTTCATAAATGTTTAACAGAATCAACCACTTACAAAATTAGTATGTTGTGACCACCACAAGACTTTCTTCTATATTTTCCACAAATTCACTAAGTGCAAATAATTTATTAAAACTATTATTTATTAAAATTATCTAACATGATGAATGCAAACGATTTTCATCTTAGAGAAAACTAACACAGAACATACAAAGGAAAGAAAGTTTTATTGTCTATAAATAACAACTTAAAAAATGCTTTTTTTTTAATAATGATTATCTCATATATCAAGTTTCGTACAGTTATATGCCATAGAATTTGAGGTATTCCGTTATCGAGGAAATTTGCAGTATAGCAGCGCCACTTATTGGCCAATAAGCATCCAAGTTGAATCAGCATAATGTCATATAAATGGCCTTCTCACATATCAAGTTTTGTTTGATGATACGCAATAGAACCTGAGATATATACTTCCCTTAAATTGCAGAAATCGCTGTGTAGCAGCGCCACCTGGTGAGCGGCTGACACCAAAAGTTGATAAGCAGTAATATGTCAAGGTGCATCTACGTATGAATTTATATGCAATTCTGTGCAGTAATTCCTGAGATATAGCCTTCCCTTAAATTGCGAAAATTGCTGTATAGCAGCGCCAGCTGTTGGCCGATAAGCATTCAAATTGAGTCAGCATAATGCCTCATAAATGGTCTTCTCACACATCAAGTTTTGTGTGATGATACGCAAAAGAATCTGAGATATAAAGCCTCCCCTTAAATTGCAGAAATCACTGTATAGCAGCGCCACCTGTTCAGCGGTTGACACCAAAAGTTGATAAGCACTAATTTAGATCAAGGTGCATCTACATATAAATTTATATACAATTCTGATCAGTAGTTTTGGAGGTACAGTCGCCACAAAATTTTTGTTACACACAGAGACGGACAGACAGACATTTTCGAAAAATGGTCAAATCGTATTCTAGACCTCTCAAAACGTGTAAATCCGTCGAAAACTGGAAGTCGAAAAACTTTACGAATCCAACACTTTCTTCTACTGAATATAGAAGAAAGTAAAAATTAATCTAAGGAATTACATCAATAAACAGTTAGCTAAATCTGTCAGTTGTATTAAAAAAAAAAAAAAAAAAAAAAAAAGTAGGAGGAAATCAAATTATTCTTATTAATTTGTTTGATTACTTTGAAAGAAAAGAAAGGTAAAGTTTAGTTTTGGTCATTGTGGAGGCAAAAATAAAATCTGGGAATGAGTTTTTTTTTTTTTTTTTTTTTAAATAATTATTTAGAATTTTGTCTGTATTAAATATAACATTCAATACATAATTTCGTTAGAAACTACAAATCTAATTATTTTAGAAAATTCAACGCGCATTCGCCTACGCCCAGGCAAAAAGTAAAAAATCGATATCAAATGTACAATTTGCGCAGAAATTTTTAAGCATCCAACGGCCAGCTCGCTCCCAACTCAAAATAGACGGTAATACGTGAACGTGCTCCAACAAAACATTCACATTTATCCTGAAAAATAAATTCTAGCGCATCAAAAAATAATAGATGAACTTCTGACATTTAAGTCTGTTTTCTTACATAATATGCCCCTCCCAGTCCATAAAGAATTTTGTTTTTCAATACTAACAGGACAGAAATGAAGAATAACTGATCAGAAAATAATAATAATGTTTCCGAAAATAAAATTTGTACTTTGATAAATTATACGGCATATTTTTCTTTCAGTGTTAGTTTTAATTTATTATTATTACTTTCTAATCTTTTTAAAAGCTTTTTTAAGTCGGTAATGGACAGAATTTTATAAAATCAATATAAAAATAATATAATAAACAATAATATAATATAAAATATAAAAATAATATCTTCTATTATATAAAATCAAAGAGGTGGTAGGTTATATATATGTGTATATTACTGTCTTAGAGTTCTGAAAATGTAACTATATATGCAATGTAATATAAAAAAATTAAATATATTGAAATTTTATTTATTTATGTTTTAGTGTCTTCTGGTTACTCAATTTTCTTTCCTCACGATTTTTTTTTTTTTTTTTTTTTTTACCTGGACATTAACTATATATTCTAAACACATGTGGGAAATATTTTATGGATTCAATGATAAGTTAATTATTTAAAAATAATAATAATAATAATAATAAATAAATGCTATAATTCTGCATTAAATTTTAGCATTCAAACATAAGAAAAAAAATGTATTTAAAAATCAACTTTTCAATGAATTCCCAAATTAATACTTAAATGTGTTTCGAGTATATTGTTTAACTATAATAATATAAAATCGAGCGTGAACATTAAAAAGTAGTCAACCGGATTTTTTTTTTTTTTTTTTTTTTTTTAATTTTTCAAAAATAAATAAAATAAATAATAATAATAATAATTTTATTTTTAGCTTTTGCTTTCGATAAAGTTAAATGTACTGCATATATAATGCATAGGTGGTACATATTCCTTATATATATGTTTCTATATGAATATATATACGGTATACGCCTATGTATATATTTCGATATGTAGCGAATTTTCATAACCCTAAGACAGTAATTTATATATATATAAATTATAAAAAAATAAATTATGCATCTCACAAAAATTGGCGTCATTATTACTCAATATAGTTCATGATGCTAATATATGTTATTCTGAAAGGATTATTATTGTTATTTATTTTTTTCTAACTACTATTTTTCATATTTTTACTGTTAAGTTGTTGTTAAAAAAAAAAAAAAAAAAAAAAAAAAAAAAGAAGATAAAAAGTTACTCTATCAATCGCATCCTTAAATTACCAACTCAAACTCAAACTTAATTATTTTTTTTTTATTTCATTTTGCACGCGCGCTTTTTATTTCCTAAATCAAAATTATTTAAAAAAAAAAAAAAAAAAAAAAAAAATTCTTAATTGATTATTATTAATTTTCTTTTCTTCTCTTTTTCTTTAAAAAAAAAAATGATTTTGATGAAATTCTGGCAAAAGCAGAATTTAGTTTAGTACGGAGGACTATTAGTCCCCTCCCCCCCCCCCCCAAATTATAACATCGCTTTCAAATTATTCAATTATATTTTCGATAAATTTTCGATTTCGATAAATGTCCAACTATCATAAAACTGGTATCGTAAAAATCCGTAGATTGAGACTAATAGCTCTCCGTCCTACCCCCCCCCCCCCCAAAAAAAAAAAAAAAAAAAAAAAAAAAAAAAACATCCATCAATTTCTTAAGTCACTTAATGTCTGGGTGTCATTCTGAATTTCTTTAAATCATTTAAAATACTTAGCACAATTCACCACGGTTTATCACTGAGAATTTTAACAATTTCTTCTTATAGTAAACAACAAGTACAATTAACAGAAATTCTGTTGCCAGATTCGTTGAATCAAAATAACTATAGTAGTGTTTAACCGCTTACATGATGACTCAGCTCTTTATTATTGTGGCTTCTAATACTTAGGGATCAAATGTTCCTAATCTCCCCTACTAGTTTTAAAAGAGAAAGTCGATTTAATATAATTTTTAAATAACGTCACAAAAAAAGAATACAATATTTTTAAACAACCCCTCCCTCTTAAAAGGAAAAACAAGAAAAAAAAAATAAAGAAATTTTTTTTAAGTCAATTTCTACTTACAAACACTATCGAAAACGTTTTTTTTTTTTTTATAATTTTGAAAATTAGGAAATAAAAAGCACAAAATGAAATGAAAATAATTATAAGATTAAAAAAAAAAACTTTTTATATACCATGTTTTAAATTTTCTGATGAATCATAGAGCTCTTATCAATGCGCGTAAAATTTTTAAAGTGATAATGACGTCGATTTTTGTGAAATGCATAATTTAACTTTTTATAATTTTTTAACGTTCACGTTTAATTAAATGTATTTATTTTTATGTCGAAAGAAAATGAACTTATAAATTTGTTTTGGGGGCAATAATTAAATTATAGCTAATATTTTAATGGCTATTTTAACGCTATTAGGAGGTTATTACTTTCATATTTTAATTAATTATAAGAAAACTAATCAAAAATTCGAAAATCGGCCTTCGAAGAATTGTGTTGTCACCGTGTTTTGAGCAATCCTAAAAGTTTCAAATTTCTAGCTCGTCGGGAAGTTAGTTAAAAATCGATTGCAAGATTTGTACAAGATATATATAGGGAGAGTGTGACCTAATAGTAAGAATTGGAGGGAAAAAAAAAAAAAAAAAACGAAAAGGACGGATAAATGTTCTAATGAAGTCATGAATCTAATAATTTTTACGTAAATAACAATTAAATTCTGAAAATATACAGTCGAATCTCATTAACGTGAATCTCAAGGGGGATAAGAAATTTGTTCATGTTATCAGTAGTTCATGCTATCAATAACTCAGAAACTCAGCTTCCTTTTGAGGAGGACTATCGAAACAATTCATGTTAAAAGTATAATTCATATTAAGCGTGTCCAGGTTAACGAGGTTCGACTGTATTAGTTTAAGAGAAAACTTGTCATAATTGATAATAATAAATATTCGTTTATAACCATTTCTTCATTCTGGAAAATCTTCAAGGTAATAATAAAACCATACAAATACCGTGGTGATGTTCGTGAAATAAATAATCTTTGAAAAGATGAAACATTGGCCTTGCATCCATGACCCACTTCGTTTGTTATAAAAACAAGCAAAAAAAGGCTGGCTTTTTTCTAACAATCGCATACAAGAAAAGACCCTCGGCATAGAGAGACTATGGAAGATTCTGTTTGAATCATCAATGGTATATTTATCATCGTATAGTAATGATAAAATGTAGTTATGGGGAGATAGACTGTAGTGTTTCATGCCATATTATTCAAAATTTCATACATTATATATTTTAATTAATTAATTAATTAATATTATTATTTTAAACAGTAAATTGAGGTTTATTTCTTCTAATTTCTAAGTACAATTCTATGGATTTTACTATCCATATTAATTCAGGCAAAATTTGGGTCCCTTTTGCGACCTTTCACAAAATTCTGCATCGTAAAAAGGGACCCTTCACAAAATTCAAATGTATAAAAATCAGCCCTCTCATAAGATTTTGTTTTATAAAAATGATCCTTTTATAAACAAATTTCATGTTTTCAGTATTATTTTTAATTAATGGCTTAATTTGGCTCAATGAAACTATATTAACTTGATATTAAACATTATATACAATGATTGTAAAAATGGAAGATTTTACACAGTAGGGTAGGTGCTCCAGTGATTGGCATGCTCCAGTAATTGATATCTATCCCGAAATAATTAATAAGAAAAATAATAAAATCATATTTTACATGTAAGAATTTTAACATTTTATGTCAAACACTGGATCATAGGGTGCTAATAACTGGTAAAATGAATAACTAGCAGTGTCAAACACTGGAACATAGGGTGTCAATTACTGAAAAAATGAAAAACTGGCAGTGTCAATGACTGGAACATGAGTGGGTGTCAAAAATAAAAATTCATAAAAAAAAAATTATTAACTGTATATATTTTAACATATATGTGGTTCTGAATGTCTTTCATGCCATATGTGTATTAGCTTAAGATTTCTATAAATATTTTATGATGACTAGAACATTCAAAACATCAGAGATTGCTCTAAAAGTGTCAACCACTGGTGCACTTACCCTAATTTATTTTTTCACAAAAATAAATAAAAATTTCCCAAAAATATTGTTTTTCACCAAAAAAAAAAGGGATCCAAAAATTCAAACCTAGATCGACCCCTGATTATACATTATAACTTCAAGAAAAAATGAAATTAAAATCAAAAAGGAATAGTTAACGCAGAGCAAATAGAAATATTTTTAAAAAGAAGCATTTTAATTAAATTTTTAAAACAGCCGGATTTATTGCAAAGGGAGAGAGAGAGAGACAGAGAAACTTTGGAAGAGGGAAAAAATTTATTTTAAAAAATCAAAGAGGCGGGGGGGGGGGATGTAAAGATTTTTTTTTTTTTTTTTCAGCATTCTTTATTAGATTTTTAAAACAAACTTTCTTAAATCATTAATATGATTTAACATGGAGATAATGCTATTTTAGAACCCATAAATCACTAATTTTTTGTACATAGCACTAATTAAAAAAAAAAAAAAAAAAACTCCGGCTATAAGGAAAACTTCTGAAATTTACGCGCTTATTAAATACTTTTTTACACAATGAATCTAAGAATTCAACTTTAAAATGTCGAACATATACACGAGTCTTATTAAAAATAAATAATTATATATTTAAATCAAAGTGCAAAAACGTGTTATACTGAAAAATAGAGAGAATCCAAATCATTCGATATGTCACGGTATATAAAAATCACAGACACAAGCAGAAAATAATCTCACGAAAGACAAGTATCCTACAGAATTACTTAAAAAAGGAGAGAGAGAAAAAAAAAGACGATATCACTTAAACATTTACGGGGACCGATAAATAGCACGTATGGCCTGGGAGATATAACATCAGATTAACAAGAAAAATCGGTATTTCGATAAAGTTGTATCAGCGAAAGCAGATTTAAAGTTTTCCTAGAGTTTTTTTTTTTTTTTTTTCTTTTTTTAATAATACTTCAGGCGAAATTCAGGACTTCTTTAGATTTAGATAAATGACAGATTTTTACTTAAAAAAAAAAAACTTTTGTGTTTGTGCATTTTTTGTCTTTATGTTGTGTAAATATCTGTATCGATTTGTTATATATAAAACTGGATAACCTTTATCTGTGTTTGTTAATGCATGCTGTCAAGTCCGTAGTCAAGGAGGGTTACAGAATATAATTAATTTAATGAAAATAATATTTATTTTCATTAAATTACAGGAATCAATATTTAAGATTCAAAATGTTACGGAGAAATTAAAATTAATTTAGTTATATAAATAATTCATAAAATACTTTACTATATATAATAATAATTCATCTTTATAATGCAATTAATTTAGTTATATAAACAATTCATAAAAGACTTTACTATATATAATAATAATCCATCTTTATAATCTTCAAACACCAGGAAGGAATACTTGAATTAGCAAGGTATCAATAAATAACTACATATGTAAGGAAAGTATCGTACAAAGAGAAATATATTTAAAAAGTTAATAAATGTAGAAAAATAATTTTAAAATTTCCCAACAAAACTGCAAAAATAGATATTTTATAATTTATTATTTTAATAAATTGCCAAAATATTCATAAATATACCGAATAATTTATGATTAGCACAAAACCAAATAAAAACAAAAAAATTAAGAATGTATTGCCCCCCACCCCAACCCCTTTCTTAATAAAATTAATAAAATTTTCTCCCTTAAAAAAAAGGAGGTGGGGGGATGGAGGACCTGCATTTTACTATAAAAGCTAACATTTTTTGTTTTTCTTTGAAATAGACAATGAAAATTTTATTTATAGTTCCATACTTTATTGTATGGGTTGTGGGGATTAATGCCGATTGACAGCTCTAGGGTCCTAGGTCTGAGGAGGAGTACCCTCCATGGGGGTTTTTCTAAGAGGTCCTAGCCCGTATATACGAAAGTTTCGGAGAAAACCACGAAACACTCCGAGCGGCTAGGCTGACGAGCGCAACCAGGGATCGAACCCGTCACCTCACGCCTACCAGCTTTGAGCGATACTTTATTGTAAGAAT
Source organism: Salticus scenicus (assembly GCA_963930645.1). Taxonomy (NCBI): domain Eukaryota; kingdom Metazoa; phylum Arthropoda; class Arachnida; order Araneae; family Salticidae; genus Salticus; species Salticus scenicus. The sequence goes on from OZ005653.1 coordinate 338,405,761, forward strand.
GTTTAATTACGAATGTATTTACTTTTCTTGTATTATGATAAACTCCATATACATGAGACAGCAATACAAGTTATATTGATTGTACAGTATATCGATATTATTGTCAATATTTATTAACAGTACATTGATAAAACATCAATATTTATATCATTTAATCAACCAGTTTTACTCTAATGCTTTTGCCCTTGAACAAAAATATGCTTTTACATATCATGGATTAGAAATGTTAACTGCCAAATTTGCAAAACAAATATAATACAAAAAAAAATCCTTTTTGAAGGATTTTAGGAAAATGTTAAATCTACAATTTTTGACAGATTTGAAAATTGCAATTACAACATTTTTGCATTGAACTGAAACCTGATCCAAACACATTGCAGCAGCCAGCAACTAAATTCATGAATAGAATTACCATCCCATTAAGTGATAGTGTCATTTATCACAAATATTTCTAAAAAAAAAATACGTAAAGAAACAATATACAATGTATGTTATGTGCACCTACGAATTCCATAATCTAACATAAGAGCGCATTAAAAAGAAAGCGAGAAAAAAAATAATGAAAATATTTTAAATTCCGTCAGATAAAAACGTGCCCGTCATTCAATATTGAGTCAAGAGTCAGATGGAAAGATTACATTGAAAATTCGCTATCTATTCTATGCTGCCAAAAGTGGGCCACCTCACCTCTCTTTGAGAGAAAAAGAAAATGCTCTTATAACAGGCCATTGTTTTATTATTAAGCACATTGAAAATATATTGAATAGGATCATATGGATCTCCCCCTATCCCCCAATCTTTTAAAAAAGAGAAAGCATAGCTTTGAAAAGAAGTGAAAGTATCGTGCACAGATCCTATGAAAATATATCCTATGACAAAAGTAAAAAAAATAAAATAAAATGGAAATGCTAAGATATACTATTTTAAGTGACAAAATATGTTTAGTCAAAAGAAACCAGTTATTTTAAAAACTTACTCTAACATCTTAATACAATATAATATACACAATAGTTTAATTAAAAAATGGGGGAAATTTTCACTGAATTATGAATTTATTGATTATCGAAAATAATTATAGAACAAAAACCCTTAACGGGTTAAAATTTTGTGACGCAGCACTTTATTTCGATATGAATTGGAAATATAGGTCTTAAAAATAATGATATCAAATTTTAAGTGACGCTTTGCTATTAATTGAAATATACATATAGATTTTTCTTATTTCATAATTTTATTTTTTCTTCTATTTATATTTACATCACAGTGCATTCATAATATTTTCAACTTCAACGTGAAAAAATATATAGAATTTACTCACTGATGCTTTTTCATTTGCATCTCGTGAATTCAAAATATGAGTTTTAAAAGAAATGATATAATTTCAGTGACGCCTGAGTGTTACTTTAAAAAGATGTCTTTTTAGATTTCACAACAATCACTTTTGTTTTGTTGAATAAAGTGTATTTACATATTGAAATAATGGTTTTAATTTTCCAATATACTGTCAAATAATCAAACTTTCACTGAATTTATACATTATTAATTGAAGTTATCTAGTTCAATAAATTGATCTGTCTATTGCGTCAATCTGTCCAAAACTGTAAGTAAAATTTACGTAAATGTTACTTTGTATCTTAGTATTAACAGTGAAAATGTGTGCAAAGAGACTGCGTGATGCAAAACTATAATGCGTATAATAATTAATAGTAGCTTTCACAAGGAAATCTTTTTGATTGCTTCTGAATTTCTTTTCCTTTTCTAAGAAATATATTTATAATGACGAGATTTCTTAGATTTTATGTGACTTTGTTGACATGATATATGTGAACTTATTAATAGTTGTATTTACCACACTCCCCACTTTGCTTCTGATATATCTACATTGCTCCGTCAAAAAGCAGTCACTTTGACTGCTCGGACAATATAATACTTTTTCTACCGTTTTAACAATTATTGATTTCATTTAACCCGTTAACGCCCGAATTAATTTTGAAAAATATATTTTGATGAATATTTCAATTCTAAATTAATATAAACAACTGACAAACAATTAAATTAAACAACTCTTCTGATAGTTTTAAAGTCTATCCTCATTTAAGGACGTTTAGTGTTCTAGCCGAAAAACTTCGAAATAACAGATTAATTTCCTATTATACGCTGATAAAGATCTCGAAATTAAAGTATCATAATATATATTATTATTTAACTTGACTTGAGTTGGTATATCTGCGCAAAAAGAATATATATATATGCGATAAATGAAAAATCATTAAATAACTATCCAAATTATGTAATTTATAATTAATAGCAAGCACATAAAACTCTGAGATTATTTAGAGTGATGCTATAAAAAGCAGAAATCATTCCAAGAAACCACAAAAATGTATGTGCTATTTTATTAGCTGTCCTCAAATGAGGACGCTGGGCGTTAATGGGTTAAAAGTGCCGAATTATTTGATACTGATTTTCATAAAAAAATTTGACAATTTTGACAAAAATCAATTAAAACACACTGTAAATACTATTATTTATTGCCCCCTCTTTTTTTTATTATCATTTCTTTTTCTGTGTTGAAGAAAATTTGATAAAGTACACAATAACGCTTTGTTATTTTGAAATTAAAGTTTGAGACCCTCAAAATCAGGGTGTCCAAATGACATGTTTTTCTGGCTTATGTACTTACGTTGCAAATGAAAATATAAAAAAATTTCGAAACATGAAAAACTGGAAAAACAATGTCAAGCTAAACCTAGTAGATAAATTATGCATTTCAGTTTTGTTATCACCATCATCTTAATGATGCTAGTTAACATGTTTAGAGATTACTTCACCTCTGACATGATCTTTTACCAAGGCCTGAGTTCAGGGATATATGAAGGTTTCAATTTTTCTCCACATACCTGTCTTGCTGGCGTATCCGACTCTTCCAGAGAGCCACCTCTAATCATCAAGGAATGAATAAACACTTAAAATGTTTATCACCCGATTAAAACACACACCTTTGAAATAATTCAGATTATGAAAGCATGTTCTACAGTTGGCGATCTAATTTTAGACAAATGCTGAACCGGCCTTGGCATATAACGGAGGCTCAGATTCAACAGCTGTTGTGCGTTGTTGTTCAACAAGTGGAACGTTGACATCGCGTATAGAACGTGTTCATTTATTGGATGCGGATCATTGATACAATGAAAAGATACTCTTGTCCGCGATGAAATTTATGGACATTACAAGTGACAACCGCTTTAAACAGGCACTCGAGAGCCGTAAGAAAAGAGATACTCATGTTTTTAATCGACTTTGGCTACTGTGGAATGTAGGGCCGAACTTCTATTTAATTTAAAAGGGCTTCGAATTTAAGCTTTTGTAGGGGGCACCCGCTATTTTACTTGAATAAAATTATGCTTTTAAAAAATTAAAGAACACGCTTTTATTGAAATGTGAACTAAAAAGCACAAAATATATATCTTTATAGTATTAAAATGCAGGTTAAGAAAAAATCGTGTGAGTGACACACCAGAATATTTACATCTTTAATAAAAAAAATTAATTGGTTAATTGTTGCCACTCAACTTTATACAAATATGGCCAAATCATGTGCATCATACGCTAAAGTTTTATATATATATATATATATATATATATATATATATATATATATAGAGAGAGAGAGAGAGAGAGAGAGAGAGAGAGAGAATTTTTTTTTTTGCCCCCTAGAACCTGCCCCTGATAAGATAGGAGCCTGGAAATACTTGTATGTAGTATTGTCATCGACTATGAAGTCGTGTGCAAAATTTCAGGTCAATCGAACGAACAGAAGTGGTCGAAAATTGAATTGCAAGATTCCGTTACGTACATTAATAGTTACATCATGTCAAGTTATTAAAAGCATGTTAAATAAATAATTTAGAATTCAACAAAAAACATTTTAAAAAAATCTCCCCTGACTGGGCTCTAACGTTAGATCGTTAGGTTCGCAGTCCGGAGCTTTACCTCACAGCCACAGTGTTCACGTAGGGAAAGTCTTTTTTTACACTATAGATTTTTTGTTTCTATAGTGTACCATAGTTTGTACTATATATAGTTTGTACTATATAGTTTGTACTATAGTTGTTTCTATAGTCTACCGCTCCCAGAGCGGTTACAAACATACATACAGGTGAAGCTAATAGAAGCGTGTTAAAAAGAAAAAATAGTGTTCTGGTAAAGGGTGGGGGGACATTGACAAGTTGAATGTAACACTAGATGTAAAGCGTGATAAGGTAATTAACATCTTTACATTTTAAGAAAAATTCTGCGTCGTTGAAATCTCAAAACTTAAAATTTTCATGAACAGCACTTGCACATCTCAACTTCAAGAATCGCCTGCAGTATCATAGGAATCTTCTACATTATTTTATTTCTTAAATATTAATTTTATTACAATTTATTTCAGTTTTATATTATTAAAGCAAATATATATGCACATATACAATGTTTATCTTTATTTGCAATACTTTATAATTCTATATTCAGTACTATGGGCTGTTTATTTCAACTATGCAAATATAATTCTAAGTTTATTATAAGCGAATGCAAATTATTTCTTAAAAACTTGAGAATTATTGCTTATGTAACTATTTGTTCAAACTGTTTAACTGTCTACTGTAACTAAATTTAACTATCGATAAAAATTATGCATGAATATATTTCGCAGAAACATTTTTAATTTTAATAATTTTCCACTAATCTCTATAGTGATATAACTTAAGGAGGGGGGATATAACTCTGTGTAAGAAATAAATAGAGTCTTTATATTTAGAGTCAAAGTAAACCCCCCCCCCCTTAACATCAAATGTGAAATATGGTAACACTGCTTGAATTTGGGTTATATTTAAGTGGACTCTTAAAAACAGATAATTGAATATGCTATTAATTCATTCTCTTTAGTAACTCGAAATATTTTTCGGTTGAATACCTCAAGTAATTAATTTTCTTACTGCTTAAAAAAACACTGGAGAAAGTGAAAAACATGGGAAAATCTAAATACTACCTTGCTTCGTTTTTTTTTTTTTTTTCTTATGCATTTCTTTACATTTTTCGTCTTTCCTCTCTTCTCTCTCTTTTTTCTAATTTGAAGTTATAAACAGAAAAAATAATAATGGCGCTAATGAACTGAAAAAAAAAAAAAAAAAAAAAAAAAGAAAAGAAAAAGAAAAAATTACAAATATTGTCAAGATGTAACATAAATATTCAGTTTTTGTAATTTTTCTAGCAACTGATATTTGTTTAAAAAAAAAAAAAAAAAACAGATTTTTTCTGGGGAGAGAGAAAAAAAAAATCCTCGAAAAACCTGAATTTTTTCGCGTTTTATGTGAAAAAAACAAAAAAAAAAAAAAAAAAAAAACACTGAATAACTTGTATTAACTGAGTTTTTATTTTTTAAAAAATATCTAGGATTTTGCCAACCACGGCAAAGAATGTTCAAAAAACAAGCGTCGATTTTAAATTGCTTTTGTTAGATTTAGAAAATGTACACATAACGTCGGTACACTGTATGGTGTTCTGAGATACGCAGTTTCGGTTTACAACAGTTGAGGTTAGGCCACTTTTTTCTACAGTGATTAAAAACATTAAACACAAATGAATTATACAGAGTTCAGTTTTTCAACCACTGACTAATTCAAACGATATTTCAAAATTTCAACACGATCAAGTCATGCCATATGATTGAGATCATATTTCTAAATAAATGGGGAAATTATTCGAAATATTCATATTAATCATGCATTTAAAACAATATTTCAGAAATTACAACCATAAAAAAGATAACATGGAATAATGTAATCAATTAATAGTGAAGATAATGTTATTAATTGGATAAAAGATATTATAAAAATGCATTAATCAGATTTAAATAAATCAATATTAGGAAATAATATATGTATAAATCACTCAAATAATTTAAAATATTAGATAAAAGTTCTCGTCATACAGTAGATAGTGTTGAAATGTGGGTAACAGGATAGATACAATTAGTTTGCTGAGAACCTTCTTTAAGCTTTTACACGCCAAATTCAGATCCGGGTGTAATTTAAATTTGTTTTTTTACACATTTTGCCTTCTAATGTTTTACTTTAAAGAACTCTATCATTAAAATGTGTAATTTTTTTTTTTTTTTTAATATAATTTAATATTATATTCATTATTATTAATCCAATATTATTATATAAATATTATTAGTTCAATATTATTATATTTTTAATTTAATTTAATTATCTTAGTTATTTTAAACATGCTAGTCTATGTTTAGAAGCATTTGCTTATTTTTCCAAATTATGTGATATTTTAAACTGTGAGGTAGAAGGAAAAATGGTAAAATAGGTCATTTTTAAAATTTTCTGTACATTTTCCCTTTTATGATTGAACTGTAATTTCTATTTCAAAAAGTCAAGTAACCTTTCTATTATATCTGATAATTTTTTCAAGTCAGTGTTCATGATTTTTAATTTTTAAATGAATTTTTAATTCCATGTTTCATTTATGGAACATTGGCGTGTAAAAGGTTAAAGATTAAATATTTTTTACTTCCATTACCAGACTACCGTAGACGGAAGTATTGTATTCGGTATAAAAATTCGATATCGAGTTTTCACCTGATTTACACGTTTTAAAGGTCTCCTGAGTCCAAAAAAAGTAGTTTTTGGCAATTGGTCAGTGTGTGTGTGGGGATCTTCTGGCTTACATATCTCCGAAACTATTAAAGATAGAACTAAAAAAACTTTAGAATAGAGACAGGACTGGTGTACAGATGAATTTTCCAAATTTTGGTAAAAATTGGAAAAGCGGAAGTGGGACATCGGAAACCGAATGTGGGACCGTAAGTCCATATCTCAAAACGACTCTAACGATTTTCTTCAAAGTTGCTATATAAATACTCTATTAGATGTCTTTTCGAATGATATAGTTTTTTAGGTCAGGAAAATTAATAGGCGTCCTGTATAAATAGCTCAATTTCCGGTCTCACAAGTACTGGGGGGGGGGGGGGGAAATGTTGCAGTTATCACAAAAGTTTCTTTTATATTTTCCTATACAAAATCAGAGGTGGCAGGGCAGGTGTCAACTTATTTCCAACGAAAGATAAGTTTCACAACACTATCCAGAAATAGTAATTTTAAAATCGTAGCTGATAATTATGACAAAAGAATACTATTGAAAAATTCCGGCATGAAAGTTACGAACGATCAGTAAGAACTTAGTCCCTCTGTAAATCCACGCAGTACAAATTATTTATTAAAATTATTTTCCCATGATGAATGTAGAGGATTTTCATGTCAAAGAAGTTGTTGTGATTAATAAATGGTGGTGATTGGTGGTTCATGACCTTACATTTTATTTACACTTAAATTTGTAATTCAATTTTGAAAGTTTTTATATTAGTACATTGCCGCAATATAAACAACCCAGGGATTTTTCTAAAAGGTCTAAACGGGAGCCGAAGCCCCTTGGAGAGATGCCTCCTCTCTGTTGCAACACACATAAAATTAATTTCTAATAAATAGCCATGATAACTTCTGGCAGTTTATTTATGATTTATCAGTTTACCAAAAGCATTTTGGGTTTTAAAAACTCTTCTGATACCTATAAAACAAAAAAGTGACATAACGCTTAGGTATTGAGAGGGTTTTGAGAAAAAACCCAGAATGTTTGATCACAGCCCTTTTGCAAAAATCTCACTGTAGCAGAACTAATACGATATTCTATTAATCAAACTAAAGTTCTGAGTCTTTTGCAAAAGAATAAAAATTTTGGAATTTAAGAATTTATTTCTTTTTACAAAAAAAAAATAAGATAAATTAAGATAGATAAATTAAGTAAAAGGAATTGAGAGAGACGAATAAAAACACCAGCCTAAATGTCGAAAGAAAGTCAATTTTTTGTCCTACAAACGTCATCTGAAAAAATATGCTTCATGCCTCCCTCCTCTTCCTCTTCTTTTTTGTCAAAATTGAAAACTTTGTTTTAAATTATCTCACATCTATGGTCCAATCATTCGTTTTAAAAGGTCGCTTCTTTAAAAAAATATTCATTTAAAAAATTTACACTTATTATAAAAAATAAAATAATATATATAAAAATTTACATACAGAAATCACATATACACTTTTTCCCTAGTTGATTATTAATATATTATAAACATTTTTATTTATTTATTTTTAATTTTTGAATGTTTTATTAAAAATTATTCTCATTTGTGCACATTTTTTTTTTTTTTTTTTTTTTTTTTGGGGGGGGGGGTGTTATCCTATACTGCCATATTAAAATTTTTGAAAAAACGGGATGGCAACGTCACCTGTTGGACGATTTTCACCAAAAGCGGATAGGCTCTAATTGATGACAAGGTATAACTACGCGTAAATGTGTAAGAAATTATGTGCATTAAATGTTGATCTAGAGCTGCCACAAAGTTTGATGCAGACACAAAGAAGACATTTTCTAAAAAATGGTCAAATCATGTTATGGACCTCTCAAAAAGGTGATATATAAGTATATATACACTGATGGAAAAAAAAAATCCCAACACCAGGAAGGAGCTGTGCTAGATAAACGAAATTTGATAGGCGTGTTTATACATCAGAAAGATGACGTCGATTCAAATTTCGAGCTACGCGCATAAGTGTGGCGCTAGTAGCGACACTATGAACATGCAAATGAGGTTTGCTTTAAATAAGCGCTGTAAGGTTCGTGATCGTTATTTACAGTTGAGATTTGAGGTAGTGGGTTAATGTTAGTCAAGGATGCCTCTAAGAAGACGAAGAAGTCATTATCAACAGCTCACTGAGTTTGAACGAGGTCGTGTAGTAGGGCTACGAGAAGGTGGGTTTTCTTTCCGCGATATTGCAGAAAGACTTGGCAGGAATGTATCCACTGTACATGAGTGTTGGCAGCAGTGGTCAAGGGAAGGTACTGCCTCAAGAAGACCGGGTTCCGGGCGGCCACGTGGCACTACTGAGAGGGAAGACCGCCGTGTTCGGCGTATGGCTGTGGCTAATCGTACTGCGTCTGCAGCTGAAATTCGAGCTGCAGTTGGCACCACAGTGACACAACGAACTGTTACAAATCGGTTACTTGAAGGACAGCTCCGAGCCAGACGCCCTGTAGCGTGCATTCCACTGACTCCAAACCACTGCCGTTTGCGACGTGAGTGGTGTCAAGCTAGAGCTCATTGGAGGACGGAGTGGAGATCTGTTGTGTTTTCTGATGAAAGCCGGTTCTGCCTTGGTCGCAGTGATAGCCGTGTGTTGGTTAGAAGGAGGCCAGGTGAACGCCTGCTAGCGACCTGTCTGCAGCTTAGACACACAGGGCCTACTCCTGGAGTTATGGTTTGGGGAGCAATTTCGTATGACAGCAGGAGCACTCTCGTGGTTATCCCACGCACCTGCAAATTTGTATGTCAGTCTAGTGATACAACCTGTTGTGCTGCCATTCATGAACAGCATTCAAGGGGGTGTTTTCCAACAGGATAACGCTCGCCCTCATACCGCTGTTGTAACCCAACATGCTCTACAGAGTGTCGACATGTTGCCTTGGCCTGCTAGATCAACAGATCTTTCTCCAATCGAGCACGTGTGGGACATCATTGGACGACAACTCCAGCGTCATCCACAACCAGCATTAACCGTCCCTGCATTGACCGCCCAAGTGCAACAGGCATGGAACACCATCCCACAAACTGATATCCGACACCTGTACGACACAATGCATGCACGTTTGCATGCTTGCATTCAAAATTCTGGCGGTTACACCGGTTACTAATGTACCAACATTTCACATTTGAAATGGCTCTTCTCGCCAATGGCTCTACCTGTGATCTTGAAACTTTAATCAATTAAATATGTTACCTAGACAAATGTATTGCTGAAATTTCATTACTGTACAATAATTTTTTCTTAGTGTTGGGATTTTTTTTTTCCATCATTGTATATATATATTCCATTATTTAAATTTGAATATTATTTTCATATACAGAAAGATATAAATTAGAGATTTTTACATAATTTCTATTCTTCTTGTGAGAAAGTGTATGCAATTTAAAATCCTTTTAAGGTTTAAGGCAAAGTTAAAATTAATTTAACTTCTGAATTCTATTCAAAGACTGCATCAGCAAACCAAAATCAGGAAACTGGAATTATTCATTAGCCTTCCGGGAATTGCTCAGGCAACAGAAATCCATAATGAGAAATTTTACCATTTTACACTGATCTGAGAGATTATAATCATTCAAAATTTCACTACCACTAGCTTGTTTGAATAAAATAACAATAAATAATTTCATAAAACAGTCTAAAAACGGTTAAGTTTACATTTTCTTCACCTTTAAACGATATGATAAATATCCAAGCAGGGATTTTTTCAATGACAGTTTATTTATTATTTATTACGAGGGTAAGAGCTTTTTTTTTTTTTTTTTTTTTTTTTTTTAGGGGGGGGGGGGGGCGTTTTTTTCGACAATTTTTTTGGAGGCAAAGGGGAAGGTGACAGAGAAATAACAATTGTAACAATTGGGGTAGTTATTGCGCATATACAGGGTGATTATAATTAAAGTTACGATTTCAAAATGCTATGATTTTAAAACTACCCATCAGAGCGATTGGATATTTTACCAGAGCCATCGTGAGGCAATGAAATTTTGTTTGGGGGAGGAAAAAAGTAGTTCCAACATGTTCCTATAGAGGGCGCTGTCAGGGGAAACGTCTAAATCGACTCATTAAGCACAGGAATGTTGTTAGCAACACAATGGAATAGCAGGAAACAATATAACTTCAAGGGTTTACTACATTTTTTTTAGTAAAAATACAAGAATACGTGTTTGCAGCGGAAACAGTTCTAGTGAAAAGAGAAAAAGAGGAGCTTCATGAAATAAATACTTTACCAATAATTAACGGCACATTTTGGAACTACTTTTTTTTTTTTCTTTTGCCAAACAAAATTTCATCGCCTCACGATGCATTGTCTGGTAAAATATCAAATCGCTCTGATGGGTAGTTTAAAATTATAGCGTTTTGAAATTGTAACTTTAATTACAATCACCCTGTATTATTTCACCCTGTATATTATTTAAAAAAAAAAAAAAAAAGAAAAAAAAAAAATGTCGGAAAAAATTACAAAATGGCGACACTCGAAGTATGTTCAATTTGAGGCGATCTGCGGCATGCATTGTAAACTGGTGCTATTGGTGTGTCTGGAAAAAATATAAAAAATATCGATGTAATCTGAGTGTAGCTAGTAAATCACGTAGGGGTTGGTTGCTTGTAGGATTTAAAGCCGATTGACTCCTGATGTGTCCTAGGCCTAGAGGGGGAATGCCCTCCGTGGGGGTCTTTCTAAGGGGTCCTAGCCCGTATTTACGCAAGAAATCACGTAGGGGATTTTTAAAATATTGATTTTTGTGTAATTGGCGAGTATTTGAATACAGTTGTTCAATTTTCATAAAAATAATCTGGTGTGTCACTCACACGACTTTCTCTTACACTGAAATTTAATACTATAAATACAGGTTGCAGATTAATAGGAAAGATAACGAGTACTGTTATGTAAACCTATGTTAAACAATTCATATTAAGCTTTTGAAGAGTTTTATATGATAATTAGTTCTGTGTGAGGGGGGCTACCGACCCCCTCAACCCCCCCGTTTCATTAATGCACCTGCATTTATATAGCATTTAATTCGGTTATTAAAAAATAATTCTCTTTTTAAAAAATAATTTATTAAAATAATTTTTTAAAAAATTATCTTTTATGATAAGGCAGACGATTTCCATATTAGAGAAGTAGTATAACACCAAATATCCAAAAAAAGTCCATTTTATTCTCAATATTAAAAAAAAAAAAAAAAAAAAAAAAAGTACGATTTTTTTTTTCTAAGTTTTTTATCGTTAAAAGTAAAAAAAAATCGATAACTTTGTTTTAAATTATCGCAGATCGATAATTCAACCATTCGTTTTAAAGGTATTGGCGAGCTCTTTTGAAATATACCCATCATGAAAATTTACTCTCTTCGAGGGGGGACTTCCCCCCCCCAGGGGGAAGGCGAGGCTCCAACATACAATTTTTTTCCCCCAGTTAACTATCTCTATTACAAAAAATATATATTCGTTTCATTTGGTTTTTCTATAGACGTTAAACTGTACTTTCCTGCAATTTCCCCCCATAAACGTAATGTATTAGAATTCTCTTGATTGTCCCTGTACACGAACCATTTGCTTGATCTTAACGAAAAGCTTACTGTAGCATCCCTATATGATACACATTTAGAATACCAAGTTTGAACTTTCTACCATAATTTGTTTTTGAGATATGCTGATAACAGACAGACACACCCACAGACACACAGACATACACACAGACCATTTTCTAAAAACATGATTTTAGTATTCAGGGGACCTCAAAACGTGTAAATATAACAAAATCTCGCTTTCGAAAATTTGACCCAAAAACAATACTTTCTCTACTTTATGGGTAAGAGAAAGTAAAAATGGGGGGGGGGGGGGAGGAACAGTCATTTGTTAATAAATATTGTTTAAATTAACTAATCGAAAAATCTCCACTTTTAAATCTATACATATAATAAAATAAGATGTTTGTGTGTGTGTGTCAATGTGTATATATATTCGGAGCTTTTTAAGAAAACTGTTGATCACAGATACACACAAATTTGCATGATGGTTCGTTATGACCTATTCTGATGCACCTCGAAGCCGGATTTTCGAACTTTTGATTAATTTTTTTTAAATCAATTAAAATAGGAAAATAATAACCTGGTAATTGCTTTAAAAAGTCATATTAAATTTTAACTGCTGCCAAAACAGTTTCCGACTTATTTATTTAGTAAATTTAAAAGGGCTACTTCAATTTTTTGGATACTGTCCGTTTCGAAATCTCATCTGATAAGCACCCAAATAGAAGCCCACTGGTAAGCCATTCTTGCAGGCAACAGGGACAGGCACCTAAAATTCTGAGGACGAACCAGTCGCTGCCGATGGCAGCGAGAATCCAAAGCGAGCTTTTGAGCGATTTCAGTATTTTTTTTTTCTTTTTTTAATAAAGCGATATAGAAAAAGAAAAGAGCTTCCTTAAATACAGTGACCAGCGAAGCGGGCAAAGCCTGATAGTTTTCAAATAAAAAGATTGAAAATTGTTGGAGATGATGCGTGCCGTTTTGAAAAACCGTATTTTGAGGAAAACGCGTTTAAGTTTTCAAATGTGTTATAGACATGAACAAAGGAAAAAATTCATATTATTTTAGAAAGCTCAAAGCATCTTTTAAGTTAAAAAAAAACAGAAAAGAAATTGATATTATGAAAATTCTACAGGGGCGTTACCCTTTAAAATCTGAAATTTTTTACTTTCTTCTATATTCAATAGAAAAAAGTATTGATTTGGTAAATATTTTCGACTTCGGGTTTTCGATGGATTTACACGTTTTGAAATATCTAGAATAAGATTTGACCCTTTTTAGCAAATGTCTGTCTGTGTGTGTGTTTGCGACAAAAATTTTGTGGCAACTGTATCTCAGAAATTACTGCACAGACTGTCATATTAATTGATATGTATGTGTTGCACTTTGACCTAAATTAGTGTCCATCATCTTTTGGTGAAAATCGTCCAACAGGTGTCGTTGCCATGCCATCTCGCATTATCTAAATTTTTAACATGGTGGTTATTTTTAATGAATAAAAAAAGAATCTATATTAATAAAATAACGATTTTTGTCTGCAAATTTTTCAGAATCACAATATTTTGCGATATCTTGTTTGTTAGTTACAAAAGCAATTGTTAAAACAAACGCAACATTAAAGTGTCAAAATGTTTTAAAAATTTAAATAGATAAGCATGCATATAATTTTTTCTTTTAACCCCACTGTAATTATTTGTTTTACATAATTTTTGAAATCTGAATTATTCTATCTGTTTTCTTACAACAGGGCAAACATTCTAGCGATTACAACTGCATCATCCATTAGATGCTTGTTGGATTAATAAAAGGTTACTGCATTACTAAAATCGGCATATGACACACGCAATTTATTTTTAAATAATAACATTAACAGATATAGTTAATAAGAATGCACCACAGAACCGGCGTTGTAAATTATTGCTTACAAAACTTTGAATAAATACCATTAAATGCAATAAACTCGCAACAATTGTTTCGGGTCGGAAAAAAAAAAAAAAAAAAAAAAAAACTGCGGTCTTCGACTGTAGCACTCGTGCTTACTTTGTTCGTCTGATGGAGGGTCGTGTGCTTTTTCGACCCAAAACAATTATTGCGAGTTTATTGCATCTTATGGTGTTTATTCAAAGTTTTGTAAGTAATAATTAACAGATATAATTGAATTTACGTAAATAAGTGTTTTGGCAATAAGGTCGATTGCTACTCTAGGGGGTCTTAGGCCTGAGGAAAGTGCCCTCCGTGGAGGTCTTTCTATGGGGTCCTAGCCTATATTTACGCAAGTTTAGGAAAAAAACACGGAAAACTCTGAACGGTTAGGCCGACGAGCGCGACCTGTAAGGCACCTCACGTCTACCAGCTTTGAGTACAGAGCCGCTTCGCTTACGTAAATAAGAACGAAATATATAAATATTCATACAGAGGCATAGCCAACGAGGCATAGTCTGAAGGGTGCTAAAAGACTGACTTCTTAATTTCATTTAATGTTCAAAAATAAAAATTTTTGGGGGGATCGAGCCCCAGTAGCCGTAGGATACAAAACTAATCAATTTATTTTAACTAATTTTATTGCTGATACGAATAAGAATAAAAAAATATATCATCCAACAGCGGCTCAAGGAAAGGGATAAAGAAATTTTCATAAATATATACCTTTAATAATCATGCTTAATTCATGTAAATATTTTAAATTATTAATCCTCCAATCAGATTGATTGTCTGGAAATCACTTTGATGCGATCTATTATATCAAGAGTAATAAAAAATAAAAAATTAATCAAAAATATCCGACAGGTTAATTAATATTAAACAATCAAAAAATAAAGGGTAAAGTTTCTAAAAGCTAGGAACACACACACACACACACACAAAAAAAAAAAAAAAAAAAAAAAAAAAATTAAAATAAAACAGATCTCACTAATATTGAATGCAATGGGGGGGAGGGGAGATGGACAATATTTAATTTTAATGATTACAATTAAATCCAAATTTAACGAGCATAAAAAACGATTTCTTTAGAAATAATCGAAAAATAAATATAATACGACAATATATTATTAAACAATGCAAACTTCGAAGTATAAGTAAAACACATCACATATCATTATCAAGGTAATAAACAAACGTGGAATTGGGGGATCAGGGGTAGCGATATTTTTTATTTTTGTCTCATTCCTTATAATGAATGTCCCATAAACTCCTAAAGAGCTCCCGATTGACGTCTAATCGGGACTATAAAACTGTATCCTTTGATCTCCCCGCCTCCATTTTCTTTTAAATGCAACCACTTATATTTTGTTTAATACATTATATATATGTGCTTATCAAGACATTATCTCTACATACTACCCTCCCCTCCCTATAGATCCAAAAACAAATTATATATATGTATGTATTTGTATGTATGTATATATATATATATATATATATATATATATATATATATATATATATATATATATAGTTCTATGTGGTTTCAGTGATCTTATATCTGCTGCTCGACTTTCACTATGTTTAAAAGTATATATTGTATCATCATTTATAAATTAAAATGCACATTAATAAGCAATAACAAGGATATTAAAGAAATGGAATGAATAAATATTATAAAAAAATTTCAAGTAAACAACATAACCTGCAAAAACTCAACAACTGTTTCGAGTCAAAATAACTGAACACATCCTTTCATCAGGCGAGAAGGGGGGGGGGATTGATTCGGCAAAAGTAACATAGCAACATGAGAGCGACAACTCACAAAGCTTAAGTATATGACCAGATAAAATTAATCGAAAAACGCAGTTTTAGTAAATAGTCGTGTGACTTAAATTACACGAAAGATGAAACAAAATTATTTGAATTAAAAAAAAAAGGTGATTTCAATTATAAAAAATGTAGATGTAAAATACACGGAATAAAATATGAAAAAATAAAAATCAATCATAAATTTAGAAAGAGTCTGATCTACTTGCGATATGAAAGAAAATAAAGGGAATGAAAATCGAGAAAAAATAATCTACCATCAGTGGCGGATCTAGGTGTGTGTGTAGGGGGGGGGGGCGATCTGGTATAACATCTTGAAAAATCTTAGCCCCCCCCCCCCCCCCCAAAAAAAAAAAAAAAAAAAAAAAAAAAGTTAAGTTCTGGATCCGCTACTGTCTATCATTACTACCATTAATTCTCTGAAAAAATATTTATAGGTAAACAAAATGATATTTAAAAAAAGATAGAGAGAGAGAAATAAAATTAAATGCATTTTTCAATCAATCCCTTAAAGTGAAATATACTTAAATATATCAATCAATTCAATCAAATAATAGGTAATAACGTGCAGATTCTTGGTTCAACATTAATAAAAAAAAAAAAAAGTTTTTAGTAATTTTTTGGATATTTTAATTATTAATAGTTTAAATATTGGATGATGATAAAGTAACTCAGGAATTACTGAGCACAAAAACAACAGTAAACAAAAAAAACAAACATCCAGTATTGTTTTTGATCATAAATAAATAAATAAATAAATATATATATATATATTTCATGACTGTCACACAGTTTTGTTATAAAAATTTTACAAGATAAATCATTATTTGATCACTTACTTTTTGAACATTTTCTCATACTCCTTGATTTCCTTCAAACTAAATTCCTTAAATTCTGTGTAAGGATTAAAATACTTTTTCCTGTTCGGTAACTGGGAGACATCGACATTTCCCTCATTAATAATTTGTCGTTGAGTTAAAATTGCAGAGAGCTCGGAGTCTGCCATAATTAAAACAAGCGTTTAAAATGCAAGCGAAAAGAAGATTAAAAACAGCGCCCGTCCGAAAACACCAATTTCACTTCAGTAGAAAAGTGAACTATCTGAATATCCCTTCTTTACTTGTAAACGGCTGACCCGCTTATAAGTTTACGTGCCATTGCTGCATTTCAACCAATAGCACACATTAAATCGCCGTTCATACCATAATTTTGCTTCTATCGCTATCTTGGCTTTCTTTGTAGTTATCGCCAAGTTGCGGTAGATATCCGTTTAGTTTGTTTCTGTTGTTTCCGGTGCTGATTATTATCCGGATTTTCGACTCATGACAATAATAATAATAATAATAAAAAAGATTTATCTTTTTTTTTTTTTTTTTATTAATGCATTGTGACTTTCGTTTGAATATGGTGACTTTGAAAAATATCCTGTTTATGAAGGCTTTCTGAATCATTCAGAATTATTCAAGAACGTTTTACTACTTTCACACACAAATGTTTTTTCTCGTATCAAGTTGCTATTATTTATTTTGTAGACGATATTAAATTACTCGGAAAATGGTTTTTAATTTTTGTTAGAATTAAAAAATATATATATATATCACAATTATTTGATTGAATAACTTAACTAAACAATAAAAGAATATTTGTTTGATTGAGAAATCTAACTTTATTCGCATTTTAAATTGTTGCCAAATTTTAACAAAAAAAAAAAAAAAAAAAAAAAAAAAAAGGGGGAAGGGTGATTACTTGCATTGAAAGAAATTTGTGTGGTGCCGTTACCCAAGTTGAAGATAAATGAAATGGGTGATTTAAAAAAATAATTGTATAGAAAAAAAAAAAAAAAAAAAAAAAAAAAGCCAAATTTATTGAATACCAGCAGGCTTCGCCCGCTTCGCTGGTCATTACATTGAAACGAATTCTCTAAATACCATATCATTAATAATAAAAATAAAATCTAAAAAAAAAAAAAAAAAAAAATTGAAATTTGGCGAATTTTAAGTTAAAATCCGTATATTACTAAATTTGCCTCCAAAAATCGTTTTTACCTTCCCCCCCCCCTCCCCTTAAAAATCCAAAATCGTAGAAAATGATTTTTTTTTTTTTTTTTTTTTTTTTTTTACTCAAGTCTAGTCTCTCCCTCGGCAATTTCTTCACCGTGAAATAATTTGAAGCCGAATGAATGTTTACTCCATAGATATATAATAGTTGATTATTATTCTATGGTTTACTCTGACAGAAAAAGGGTTAGAGAAATTGAGGATAGAGAAAAATCATAGAACAATCATCATAAAATATAGAATTAATTTGTCATAATTTCTCATTTAGCATTTCTCAGTTAAAAAGGAGGGGGGGGGGATGTAATTGATAAAAGGAAAAATTACTTTTAAATATCTGTTTCATAGCTTACGAAAAAAAAAAAAAAAATAGTGTTGAATATCACTGTACCTTATAATAGTACTTATGTAAAAATGTTCCAAATAATAAATTATTTGAAAATACATACAATCAACTTCAAATATACTTTTGTAAAGTCAACTGTTTTATCTTCGAATTTAGAATCCTCAGGAGGACTAACACTGTTATATCTTTACTTATTTATTCTATAGCTTTATCAACGATAAAACATAAACTCTTATAATTTTATGTTTATGTCATTAATCTAAGAGCATAACGGGATAACTAACTGTTTTCCAAGACAGAAAACAAAGGATGAACGCTTGACTTCCTATTGATAAATGGGATACGAGGATATGACATATTCAACAAGTGTAAATCTAGCATTATATATATATATGACCAGAAATTTAATTAAAGGCATTACATTTTTATTAACATCTGTCATTTTGCTACAAAATCTGTAATTTTCAGTTAGCACGCAAATGGTGAAATTTGCGAGCTAGCAAATGGCGAATTTGCTCGCAAAATTGCGAGCGCAAATGATGAATTTGCTAGCTCGCAAATGGTGAAATATCAATGCACCTTGGATTAAATTAAATTATTTTTCTAAAATCTCTAGTTAACGGCCCTCTTCACTTACCATCGCCAAAAGCCCGAGCCAATGTTATTCTATGGGGATATTTTCTTTACAAATAACTTATTAACTAATACATATTTTTAAATTTTATTTTCACATTCAGAAAATTCCCAACTGTTAAATGGACGGACCTTTTTTAAAAATGTATTTTTTTAATTTTTAATATTTTATTTTGAAATTGCAAAATGAAAAAAATTCACATATTGAAAATTCGTATTTTGCAGTTTCAAAAAAAAAAAAAAAAAAAAAATATATATATATAAAAAATTAAAAAAAAATAATAATAATTTTTTAAAAAAGGTCCGTCCATTGAACAGCTGGAAATTGCCAGAATGTGAAAATAGAATTTAAAAATATGTATTAGTTAATAAGTTATTTGTAAAGAAAAATTTCCCATAGAATAACATTAGCTTCGGCTTCTGGCAGCAGTAAGTGAAGAGGGCCCTTAAGGGGACTCTCTACCAATCGTCTCCGAAAGCCGAAGCCAATGTTATTCTATGGGAAATTTTGTCCCATTATAATTCATGAACTAATATATATTTAAATTCCGTTTTCACTTTTCGAAAATTCCCAACTATTAAATGATTTATCGCTTTCTAAAGATTGATTTTTTTTTTTTTTTTTTTTTTTTTAAGCTCAAAATTGAAAGATTTCACAATGTGAAAATTCGCATTTCACAACCTCAAAATGAAATATTAAAAATTTAAAAAAAAAAAATAATAATAATTTTTAGAAAGCGATAAATCGTTTAATAGTTGTGAAGTTTCTAAATGTGAAAACGAAATTAAAAAATATATGTTAGTTAATAAGTTATAATGGGGCGAAATTCTCCATAGAATAAAATTGGCTCTGGGAACGATCGTGAATTCATAATCATTATTTTTATTCATTTTTTTTAGTTCTTGTGAAAATAGATTTAAAATTCACGATTTATTTAAAAAAAAATCTTTTTTACATCTTAAGGAATCTATCTATCTATCTATATCTATCTATCTATCTATCTATCTATCTATCTATATATATATATATATATATATATATATATTATATACGTGTGTGTGTGTTTTATCAACTTGTCAAAGGAAAAAAGAAAACTCACATTTTAATTTTAGTTTAAAAATTGTATTATATATCTATAATTTTCAAACGAATTTAGAGATTTTTGGACTGTGAGCTCATAATCACTCCGTAAAACAATTTTTAATAAATAAATAAAAAAAAAAAAAATCTTCATTCTTTCTGTTTTTAGTTCCCCATCATACTATAGGCATGGGGAACTTAGGTAATCGTGAAAATTTTCGACCTCGGTTTTTTTACTTTTTTACACGTTTTCAGGTGTGAGGAATCCGAAAATGACAAAATTTGTATGGTGTCTGTCTGTAGGGTGTCTGTTAGTCTGTTAGTCCGTTAGTTTGTTAGTCTCTGTACACGATATCTCAAGAACAAATTGTCGCAGAGAGGTCAAATCAGTTTTAAAATATTACTTTCGACACTGGCAAGAACACTATTCATTTGCAACATTCGAACTAAAAAACTTCGTAAGTTATTAGAAATTTACGATTTTCTTAACATGGGAGAATAGGACAAAAATTCAATTAAACGTGCATTAAATGGAAACTTTTTACTGTAAAAATGTCAGACCAGTTTTAAAGTATCAGTTTTGATGCCGGAATGAACATCAGTAACTATAAATATGCTACTTTGAAAATTTTGTAAGTTATTGGAAATTTACGAATTTCTTAACATGGCAGTTTAGGGCAAATTTTCACATAAACGTCAATTTTGAGAGATATTTTCATCATAAAGATGTCAAACCACTTTCTAAATATTATTTAGGACACTGGCATGAATATTAATGACTATGAATTTTCCAATATAAAAAATTCGTAAGTTATAGGAAATTTACGAATTTCTTAACATGGCTGAATAGAGCAAAATTTCACATAAACGTCAATCTTGAGGGATATTTTCATCGTAAAGATGTCAAACCACTTTCTAAATATTATTTAGGTTACTGGCATGAATATCATAGACTATGGTTTTTCCAATTTAAAAAATTCGTAAGTTATTTGGAATTTACGATTTACTTAACATGTCAGAATAAGGCAAAATTGAGCATAAACTTCCATTTTGAGGATCATAAATACGTTAGACAACTTCAAAATTACATTTATGATATTGGTTTGAACATGATTGAATACAAATATTCTAATAGGAAAATTTCGTAAATTATTCGTAATTTACGATTTTATCAAGGTAAAAAAAAATTGAAAATTTTCCATGTGAATATGCATTATACGATTGTTGCATTGAAAATAATAACATGAAAACTAAACTACGAAATTGACCCTAATAAAATAAATTAATAGATTAGAATAAGATAAATATATCGAAGTGAACGGTGGATAGCCTATTAGGCGGGGATTTCATTCCATCACTGTGTCAAGCGTTATTAGGCGCTGTGTGATAGCTTATTAGGCGGGGATTTCTTTCTGTCACTGTGTCAAGCATTTGGTCAAAATCATTTCTCTTAACATGATAACCATGCTAAGAGAATGTTCTGTACTAGAAATTTATGAAAACATATATATGATGGGTAACTGAGCAGAGTCCACCTATGCCAACTAGTTTTATTATTATTATTATTATTATCATCATCTTTATCATTACTATTATTATTATAACTGTTGAGCTTTGCAAAGTTTATTTAATATATGACTATGACTATGAATTTTTCGTATTTGGCGTTTAAAACGTAAAAATTGTTTATTTTTAATTTTATTTTTTGAATACTTATCAAATTTCAAAGTTATTGGAAAGTAATTACAAAAACTAAAACAACTAATGTGTTGTAGTCATCACAAACTTTCTTCTATATCGTTCCACGTACTGCGCCAACTTACCGGTTAATATGAACAAAAAATTAATCAAACTTCTCACAATACAGATTTTACGTATGCTGCTTTATATAATTTTTACCGAATTCTGAGATCTGTATAGAAAATCGCGAAAGGTGAGTAATGTCAGAGCGACCTGTTGGGCGAACACGTCCAAATTGGTTACCATTTGTGTTCATAATGGTCCTTTCACGTATTAATTTAATGCATTTACACGCCATAGAAGCTGAGAAACAGCATCTCATGTACTGGGAATATTGCAGCTTAACACTGCCATCTGTCGGCCAATATTTTCCCAAATTAAGTCATTATTATTTTTTACTTTCTCTTACCCATAGGGTCGACAAAGTATTGTTTTAGGGTCAAATTTTTGAACGTGAGTTTTTGTTATATTTACATGTTCTGAGGTCCCCTGAATACGAAAATCATGTTTTTAGCGAATGGTCTGTGTGTCTGTCAGTGTATCTGTTATCAGCATATCTCAAGAACAAATAGTAGCAGAAATTCGAACTCGGTATTCTAAATGCGTATCATATAGGGATGCTACAGTGAGCTTTTCGTTGAGATGAAGCAAATGGTTCGTGTACAGGGACACTTAAAAATATTCAAATACATTACGTCTATGGGGGAAATTAATAATAATTTTAATAAATTATTTTTTAAAAACAGAATTATTTTTTAATAATCGAATTAAATTCTATATAAATGTAGGTGCATTAATGAAACGGGGGGTTGAGGGGGGCGGTAGTCCCCCTCACACAGAACTAATTATCTTATAAAACTCTTCCGAAGCTTAATTTGAATTGTTTAACACAAGTTTACATATCAGTACTCGTTACCTTACCTCTTAATCTGCATCCTGTATTTATAGTATTAAATTTCAGGGTAAGAGAAAGTCGTGTGAGTGACACACCAGATTATTTTATATGGTCATATCTCATATAAAATTTCGTGCATTTACACACCATAGAAGCTGTGATATAGCCTTCCCATAATCGATGGCATTGCAACATAGCAGCGTCGCCTGTTGGCAGGCAAGTACACAAATGGAATCACCAGAGTTTTTCATAATGGACTGTTTACAACTCTCATAGTTCATTTCTCCCAAATTTCTGAAATTATAGAAGCAGAAGCTGAAATATGGCCTTATTGTAAATTTTGTAAATAGCAGTATAGCATTGCCACCTGCTCAACGATGTGCACCAAAAGTTTATAGACACCAACTTATGTAAGGGTGAAACTAAATATAAGATTTTCCGCATTAGTGTTTGATCTAGAGCTGTAACAAATTTTTGTCACGCACAGGCAGACATCATTTCAAATTATCACACACACAGGCAATTTCATTCATCATTATTTTCTTCTATTGAATACAGAAGAAAGTAAAAACGTAATTTCATACATTTAAACAACTACACTAAATAAAAATTCTTACAGGGGCCTTATACGTTTATTCTGAGAATTATAAAATTCTTCCACGTCTGGTAACTGTCTAACCCTTTTTTCTCTCTATTATCGGGATATAGGTCGTTACCCTCGTTGGAGAAAAATCCGACGTAATATAGATCGCTATGCCATTTATTGAACATATTTCTAGGAACTGAAAAAAAAAAAAAAACCCTATCTCTAGAAGTGACTGAGTCATCCGTTTCCTATATCCTGTCTTTGAAAAAAGCTGACAATTGATTCTTTAGATTAATTCTGTTATAACAATCGTGTCAAATAAATTTTGTCCTATGTCAAAGTGAATTTAATTGAACTGGACATGTCAGTCACAATGACGTGAAAAAATATTTTATTACAAGAATGAAATGGTTTCTTTTGTATTGCAATTTTTTAATGACAGAGTGATTAATAGCTTCGTGAAATTTAAAATAATGAAGCGTTGCACTCACATTGCTTTCTCACACACCGGATTTTAATTGAAGAATTTTTTAATAAGAGACGTTCACAGACAATCTTATTTAAAATTTAAGTGTATGTGAAAGCTTTTCTATTTATAGTTTTTCAGGTATTATTATAATTTAGTTTGGCATTTTCTTTAATTACACCAATCAGAAAAGAAATATATTCTTTTCATTTTGAGTAGTCCTGTATTTTGTCTATAAATTGCATGCGCACCTGATAATACACTCTAATTTTGCACAGTAAAAGATAAATAAATAAATAAATAATAATGATGATAATAATAATAATAATAATAATAAATGAATAGCACATTTTTAAATGTATTTTAAACAATTTCGACTACAATTCTAATATATTCCTCCCCTTTCTTTATACAGTCCTGTATACGAACGATGAATACGTTTCATGTCATATTTTATAGGAAACATGTTTTTGCAAAAAACATACGTTAATTTCATTATGTATTAGTGCAGTATAAAGATGATAAAAAAAAAATACACCAATGAGAAATTCTGGCCGTAGACCGTAATATATTTTACTTCTTTTGTAGTAACTGTACACGGCCATTTGGCTGATTTCAATTTAAAAAATCTGGAGTGACTCCACTCGACTTTCCAAACATTGAATAATTAACGGTTTTATAGATAAAGTAACGTAAGAGAAGTTGTTAAATAAACAAAAGAGAGAAAATTATAATAAGGTGTTTGAGTATTTTTTCCATATAGTACACGATGTTTAATTTGACGCTACTGAACTTTGAGCCCATAGATCAAAACGATAAAGAATTTTTCCTTGTGTCCCTGTAAAAACCTATAAGTGCTAGATTCACCAAAATGCTTATAGTTAGTGTTCAACAGTGACTTACAATATTCCTATAAATTTTCAGCTCGATTGAATAAAGCGTTTAGACGCTATCGCACTTTTAAAAATTTGGTCCCACAGGCCATAATGATAAAAAAAAATTTTCTTTGTGTAACTGTAAAAAAACTGTAAGTGCTAAATTCACCAAAATCTATACAGTTCGTGCAACTGTGACCTATAAAATGTGTATAAATTTTTTGCTCAGTTTAATAAAGCATTTAGACGCTATCACACTTTTAAAAATTTGGCCCCATAAGCCATAATGATAAAGAATTTTTCTTGGTGTCCCAGTAAAAACTAGTATGTTGTGGCCACCACAAGACTTTCTTCTACATTTACCTATACATATTCAATCAGTAACAATATTAAAAAAAAAAAAAAAAAAAAAAAAAAAAAGTACGATTTTTTTTTTCTGTTTTTTTTTTTTTTTTTTTTTTTGTTAAAAGTGAAAAAAATCGATAACTTTGTTTTAAATTATCACAGATTTATAGTTCAACCATTCGTTTTAAAGGTATTGACGAGACCTTTCGAAAGATACCCATCTTGAAAATTTATCCCCCCCGGCGATGCCCCCCCATGCAGAAAATTTTTTTCCTAGTTACATACTACTATTATCAATAATTCATATTAATTTTACAATCACAAGTTTAAAACAACTCTAATTATGCACATTTATACGAATTTTTGTCCTATGCTGCCATGTTAAAAATTTAGATAAAATGCTATCACAGCGCCACCTGTTGAGCTATTGATCCCCAAACATAATCAGCACCAGTTTATGTCGGGGACCAACTAAATACCAAGTTTGGTTAAATTTCGTTAAAAAAAAAAAAAAAAAAAAAAAAAAAAAAGCGATATTTTTCTGTTTTTTTTTGTTAAAAGTAAAAAAAATCGATAACTTTGGTTTAAATTATCACAGATTTATCGTTCAACCATTCGTTTTAAAGGTATTGACGAGATCTTTCGAAAGATACCCATCTTAAAACTTTGCCCCCCCGGGTGGGAACTTCCCCCCCCCCGGTGGGGGGGGCAACCGATGCCCCCACATGCACAAAATTTTTTTCCAAGTTAACTATTACTATTATCAACGAGACCTTTCGAAAGATACCCATCTTTTCCCCCCCGGGGGGGAACCGATGCCCCCCCATGCACAAAATTTTTTTCCTAGCTAACTACTACTATTATTAATAATTCATATTAATTTTACAATCACAAGTGTAAAATAACTCTCTTTATGCCCATTTATACGGAATTTTGTCCTATGCTGCCATGTTAAAAATTTGCATAAAATGCGATCACAACGCCACCTATTGAGCGATTGATCCCAAAATCTAATCAGCACCAGTTTATGTCAGGGTGCAACTAAATACCAAGTTTGGTTAAATTTCATTCATTGGTTCGTGAGATACAGCGTCCACAAAAAAATGATACAGACAGACAGACAGACAGACATTTTCTAAAAACTATTAATTCGTGTTCTCCATATCCCAAAACATGTAAATCCATCAAAAAGTGGACTTCGAAAATTTTCGCGAATCCAATACTTTCTCTATATTACATATAGAAGAAAGTAAAAACTATAAGTGCTAGATTCACCAAAATCAATAGGGTTCGTGATACGGTGATTTACAACATACGTACCAACTTACAGCTCATTCGAGCAAGCGTTTAGACGCTAGCGTGTTCACTCACACACATTCACACACACATACGGCACGCACACATACATATATCATCGTAAAAACAGTGAAAAAGGACTCCGGGGATCTCGAAACGTATAGAAACATCAAAATCTCAAATTCGGATTTTTGACATGATTACAATACTTTCCTTTCATATGTATGTCCGGAAAATAAAATATAATAATGTAACAATATGTTACTGATTTAGAATGCTGAATTCGGACATCCTGGTAATGTCCGTTTTTCCATTAGGCTGATGGCAAACACATACATACAAGCACATAGATCAATCGTTTAAAAATTTGATTTTCGGATTCATTGCACCTCGAAGTATACAATTATATCAAAAACTCTGTTTTGAAAATTCTACCTCAAAATATTACTTTCTCTGCCACAAATGAGTAAAAGTAAGCAAATATCTGAAAAGTTCCCGCACAGTTTTACAGCGAATTTCAAAGTTACTTTTAAAAAATATATCATATAAGAAAAGTAGTGTAATCAAGGGAGGAAAAAAATAATCTGGTGTGTTACTCACACGACTTTATTTTACCCTGAAATTTAATACTATATATACGGATTGAAGCTTAAGGGGTGAGATATCGAGTACTGTTATGTTTAGCGATGTTAAAACAATTCAAATTAGGCTTCGGAACAGCTTTATTTGAAAAGTAATTATGTGTGTGTGGGGGGGGGGGGGGGTACAGCCCCCTCAACCCCCGTTTGATTATTGTACTAACATTTATATAGAATTCAAATCTGTTATTTAATTTAAAAGTTCATTTAAAATTATCCAGACAACTTTCACACGCATCATTCCTTGAAACTGATCAATCTTGATCAAACTTTTCTAGTAACAAATATCAACTTCAAAATGCAACATTTGAAATGCCTGAAATTATTTAACTTTAAGTTACTCTGATGAGAGACAGACGCAAAGATCAAGCGTTAAAAAATTGACTTCTGTTTTCAGAAAACCTCAAAACGTGTAAATATTTAAAAGAAAAGCAATGAATATTTAACTTTAAAAAATACTTTATTTACCATATAGCCATGATGAATTAATTTCAATTCCTGAGCAGCTTTCCTTGACATTGGTAAAATATTATAGTAAAGCTTTTCCAATAACAACAAAAAATAATATTATGGCTTAAATATTGGCAGCCCTGTATATCTTCTGAAAATTAGGTACACATCACATGGTGCACCTAAATATAATCCTATATTAATAATACACGGCACATATATATTCGTTTCATTTGGTTTAGTGCAGTCTATAGATGTTAAAGTCTACTTACCTGCAATTCCCCCCATAGACGTAATATGTTTCAATTCTCTTGGATGTCCCTGTACACGAACCATTTGCTTGATCTCAACGAAAAGCTTAGTGTAGCATCCCTATATGAATATGATACACATTTAGAATACCAAGTTTGACTTTCTGCTATAATTTGTTTTTGCACTGAGAAAAAAAATATACCGCCTTTCTCTAGAATGAATAAGTGGCCATTTTCTAAATCCCTTAATTAGAAATATCGATTTCCGAGCTATGCGCATGCGGCACGCCAATAAACTGAATAGACAAAATGATCGAGAATTTCTAGTGTACACATTTCTAGATGGTGAAACAATATTCTGAATACTCTAAATATTCTGAAACATTTATATTGCGAGAAATTCTCGCTTGATTTTCTAGAATTGGGTAATAAACTAAGATTATAGTTGCAGAAACCCGCCTCTTGTAGTCTCATCTATTTGCAGAGATTTTTAAATAACTTTGCCCTCGAGAATATAGGCAAACGATCTAGAATTCTAATAGGGGCTTCTAGAACTCGCTTTCCAAGGGGACTAGAACTTATAAGGATGACATGGAACTATATTTTCTAGAGCCACAATTTAGATTTTAGATGTCAGTTACAGAAATTTTTCTCAGTGTGAGATATGTTGTTAGCAGACAGATACACACTGAGACCAAACGGTAAAAGCAGGATTTTTGGAATCTGGGGATCTCAAAATGTATTAAAAAAAAAAAAAAAAATCAGTTTTAAAAATTTGATCCCAAAACAATATTTTCTATACTTTACGGGTAATAGAAAAAAAAAAAAAAAAAAAAAAAAAAAGAAGTCTAATAAGGAGATTTTGGTATGTCTATACGTTTTGAGGTAAAGGGCAAATCTAAGAAATTTCATTAGAAGTCAGTAACCTGTCATCTTATAACCATTTTTTTTAGTGGCCATTTTTTTTTCTTTAGTTAAAAGTACTAAACAATTAAATTTTAACTTTCTGTTAATATTGCTAATGTAAAATTAAATAGTCGAAATAAATATGTGGATGATATGAAACAATGAAATAATTTGCCTATAGAGTGAAATGACAGGAAATTAGGACGTACTGAGTGCATTTGCGCGTACGTGTGAGTGGGAGGAGTAATACTTTTAGAGAATTTTTTTAAAAATGAAAAAGTTGGCCAATAAGAGGTCGACACTTTTTGACACTTAATCGACACTTTTTACTTTCTCTTACCCAAAATTGAATTTTTGTTCTATTTACACGTTTTGAGGTGCCCTGAATCCAAAAATCATGTTTTTAGCGATTGGTTTGTGTGTGTGTGTGTGTGTGTGTATGTCTGTCTGTCTGTTATCAGCATATCTCAAGAACAAATAGTAGCAGAAATTCCAAACTCGGTATTCTAAATGTGTATGGTATAGGGATGCTACAGTAAGCTTTTCGTTGAGATGAAGCAAATGGTTCGTGTACATAGGGACACCCAAGCGAATTCAAATACATTACGTCTATGGGGAAAATTGCAGGTAAGTAGAGTTTAACATCTATAGACTGCACTAAACCAAATGAAACGAATATATATATATTATATGCTTAAAAACATGTTTCATGTATAATATGGTATAGAAATCATTCACTGTTCATTTACAGGGTTACACAAAAGAACTAGATTATAGTACGACAATACTTGAAAATTGATAGAACTGTACTTCAGGTTGTGCCATGTGTTATTAATATAGGATTATATTTATGTCTTCCACGTGTTAGGTACATAACTTTTAGAAGATTTACAAGGCTGCCAATATTTAAGCCATAACATTCTTTTTTATTGTTAGTGGAAGTGCTTTACTGCAATATTTTACCATGTCCAGGAAAGCTGCTCAGGAATTGAAA
The DNA here is from genome assembly GCA_963930645.1 of Salticus scenicus. Lineage (NCBI taxonomy): Eukaryota > Metazoa > Arthropoda > Arachnida > Araneae > Salticidae > Salticus > Salticus scenicus. The sequence continues at coordinate 338,435,287 of OZ005653.1, forward strand.
TGAATTCCTCATAGCCCTATGGGAAATAATGTATTTTTTTAAGCTAAATACTCATCGCTTGGTTTTTTGTATATTTAGACGTTTTGAGGCTTCCTGAATAAGTCAAGTTTTTAACGTTTGATCTTTGTCTGTGTCTGTTAGAATAAATTAAAAACAAATAATTTCAGGCGAACCAAATGTTGTATTTTGAAGTTAATGTGTTTGTTACTAGAAAAGTGTGATCAAGATTGATAAGTTTCAAGGAATGTTGTTCTGAAAGTTGTCTCAATAAATTTAAATGAAGTTTTGAATTTAATAATAGATTCGAATTCTATATAAACGTAGGCACAGTAGTGAAACGGGGGGGTTGAGGGTGGCGGTAGCCCCCCTCACACAGAATTACTTGTCAAATAAAGCTACTCCGAAGCCTAATTTAAATTGTTTTATCATAGGTTTATATATCAGTACTCGTTATCTTACTTCTTATAGTATTAAATTTCAGGGTAAGAGAATTTCGTGTGAGTGACACACCAGATTATTTCTATAATCTTTCTTCTTTTTCAAATTATTCCTGTTCTCCATGTGATATCATTTCGTCTCGTGCAATGTCTGAAAAGGTATAGAAATTCTAAACAAGAGAATCCAATTACAGCTTCTATTATAAGTTAAAAAACAAAAGTTCCAGATCTAGCTTAAACTAAAATACAGATTTCAGTTGCTGGAAGATACTGAAGACGTCAATAAGTTCACGGTGAATTTTGTCAATGTTTTTCTAGACTCAGCAAAAAATGTTGCTGGTTTAGAAGAAGATAAACCTATTAAGAAAATCTCGGAAGACAGACACGACAGCTTATGGAAAAGAGAAGCAAAATGAAATATAACAAGGAAATTGTTACTGCAAAGGTTGAATTTTCCAAACTATGTAAAACTCTGAAGAAAAAGATTATAGAAGACATCAGAAAATTTAATTCTAATATAACCCAGCAAGCTATTGAAGAAAATAAAGTTGGTTGGTTGGAGGATTAAGGCCGATTGACTCCTTATGTGTCCTAGGCCTATAGGGGGAATGCCCTCCGTGGGGGTCTTTCTAAGGGGTCCTAGCCCGTATTTACGCGAGTTTCGGAGGAAACCACGGAAAACTCCGAACGGCTAGGTCGATGAGGAAGAAAATAAAGATTTGACGACTGCAAAGAGAAATCTAATGCTTGGTAGGAAAAGAATTCTAGCTTTGAAGACAAAAAGTGGAAATATCACTCGGAATCAAGAGCAAATTCTAAAGAGGCAGCAAATTTTTATTGAGCATTGTTCAGCTCACAAAAACAACTCAGTGGTTCACCTACTTCATCAAATGCAAACGACACTATTCCAGCAATATTGAAGGAAGAATGGCAATAAAAGTAATGGAAAATGGAAAAGCTTTAGGAGAAGACAAAATAATTGTGAATATTTTTAAAAAAAGCAGGGATTGAAACCATTGAAGTTCTTATAGAATTATTCAGCAAATGTATAACATTATGTGATGTTCCAGAGTGGAAAAATACTATCATAATCTTACTCTTAATGAAAGGAGAAAAAGAAGATATTAGAAACTATCGTCCAATCAGCCTGCTCTCAATTTTTTATAACATTCCGATGAAAGTTATGGCAAATCGCTTTCAGAAATAATTAGAGGCATCGCAACCTAAAGAACAAGCAGGATTTCGAAGTGGTTTTAGTACATACATACATACACTCATATTCATACATTTAGAGAAATTATTGAAAGAAGTAATGAATACAGTCGGTAACAAAAGTATCCGAACACTAGCAAAAATTCCTATGTACAAAAAAGTGGAGTTAATAGTGTTTTGTTAAATAAATTCTTGTCGAATCATGTTTTTAGACTGACTCAGAACATGATTCGACAAGTATTTATTTAACAAAACAGTATTAAGTGTACTTTTTTAATATAGGAATTTTTGCTAGTGTTCTGATAATTTTGTTACCGACTGTACGTACTCCCTCTTTGTGTGGCTTTTCTGGACTACGAAAAAGCTTTTGACTCTGTGTTATCACTAGCAGTTATGGATGCATGAAGGAATATTAATATTAATTCAGGATATAGTCACCTTATTGGAAACATTTATAAAGAAGCGACAGTCAAATTAAAATTCCAAAAAATGGGTAATGCATTCAACATCGGAAAGGGTATAAGACAAGGGGACACAATTTCACCTGAACTCCTCATTACAGTACTGCAAGAAGTTAAAAAAAAACTAAATTGGAAAGAGAAAGGCATAAAAATTCTTGGAGAATTTATAAATCATTAAGATCTGCTGATGATATTGTACTGCTTGCTTCTTTACTTGAAGATTTGCAAGAAATGCTTCAGGAATTAAACAAAGAAAGAAAGTTCGTTGGATTGAAAATGAACCCTAGCAAGATGAAAAAAAAAAAAACTATGTCAATTTCCTTTATTTCTCCACTGATGATCACTGTTGACATGGATGAATTAGAAACGATGTGAAGTTGTTAGACAAATTATTACGATGAACGGTAACATCATGGAAGAAATTAACAACCGAGTTAAACTTGCATGGAGAGCATTCGGAAGAAATAGCGCTATAGTCAAAAGCAACCTCCCAATTTGTTTGAAAAGAAAAGTTTTTGATCAGTCATGTTGCCTGTTTTAACTTATGCTTAAGAAACTTGGACTCGAGCATGTAAAACTATACAAAAACTTCAAACAACCCAGAGAAGCATGGAGAGATGCATGTTAGGATTCACCCGAAGAGACAGAAAGCGAAACACTTGGATTAGAAAGCAAACCAAAGTTATTGGTGTTATTTCTAGATATTAGAGTTGAGAAGTTAAAATGGAGCTGGGCTGGGCATTTTGAAAGAAGAAACGATGATAGATAGACCACCAAAGTCTTATTTTGGATATTGAGAGATAAGAAGAGGCCTAGGAAGAGAGACCACTGCGTCGCTGGAGAGATGAAATTGTGAAGTTTGGAAGAACAGAATGGAGAAAAATTCAAAAAATAGGGAAGACTGGAATCACCTGGTAGAGGCCTTCATCCTGCAGTAGATTGATAAAGTCTGAAATCGACGATGATAAGAATATATAAATCTTAATAAATAAATAAAGTTTAGGAAGTGTATCTATAATGAATAACACTGGATGGCTATGTTTTGGTCTTAACTACATGAATTTGTATAGGAAAATATAGTAGAAAGAAAATTTTTTTACTTTCCGAACACTATAGTGAGGAAAGTATTGTAATCATGTCAAAAATCCGAATTTGAGATTTTGATGTTTCTATACGTTTCGAGGTACCCTGAGTCCATTTTCACTATTTTTGCGATGATGTATGTATGTGTGTGCGTGTATGTGTGTATGTATGTGTGTATGTCTGTGAGTGAATACGCTAGTGTCTAAACGCTTTGTTCGAATAAGCTTAAAGTTGGTACGTATATTGTAAGTCACCATAGTACGAACCCTAATGATTTTGGTGAATCTAGCACTTATAGTTTTTTTACAGGGATACAAAGAAAAATTCTTTATCATTATGGCCTATGGGACCAAAATCTTAAAAGTGCGATAGCATCTAAACGTCTTATTCAATTGAGCAAAAAATTTATACACATATTATAGTTCACAGATACTCAATCTGTATAGATTTTAGAGAATCTAGCAGTTATAGTTTTTTTACAGGGACACAAAGAAGAATTCTTTATCATTATGGCGTATGGGACCAAATTTTTAAAAGTGCTATAGCATCTAAACGCCTTATTCAATTGAGCTGAAAACTTATATGAATATTATAAATCGCTGTTGCACTAACTATAAGCATTTTGGTGAATCTAGCATTAATAGGTTTTTACAGGGACACAACGAAAATTTCTTTATCATTATGATCTATGGGCTCAAAGTTCAGTAGCGTTAAATAAAACAACGTGTAATAGATGGAGAAAAATACTCACTCTATAATGGTTTTCTCTCTTTTGTTTGTTTAACAACTACTCTTTCTTTACTTTATCTACAAAACTGTTAATTACTCAATGTTCGGAAAGTCGAGTGGAGTCACTCCAGATTTTTTTTTAAATGTAAAACAATTTGAAGAAAACTTTACATATGATGTAACTTGTTTATGTTTATTAAGGAAATTTTTAGATACTATAACATACTAGTATGTTATTGGTAGCCACATTACACGTGTAAAAACATAAAATAACACAAGAAGTGTGCATTGGATCCCAACCGAAAAATTCCCGTTCTGGCATTTCGAGTATGTTTATCATTAGCAAATTATGATATATAAGAAAACTTCCAGGTAAGCAATTTTTATCTTTGCAAGAAACAATGTATTTCTCAGTATTGGCACAGCTCCAACTTTCACATTTAAGCTATTTATTTTTTTCATTTTAAAGACAGAATAGTGAATATTCATATAATTCTTGGAACAAATGAAGAATGACAAATCGAAGAAAGAATATAAAAAAATTAATAAAATAGTAGAGGAAATTCTAATGTTTTAAAAAGAAATAAATGCATAGTCCTTGAAAATAACCATAGTTATAAATACATAAATTATAAGCAAATTTAGTATAGTGTAAATGACCTCATAATTAGTTTTTTTTTTCACTACTTTTTTACCTTCATCTATATTCAACAGAAGGAAGTAATATATATATATATATATATTCTCTCTCTTTAGAAATACAAACATATTTCTATGACACTATAAGCATCGATTTCAGATTTAAAACAAAATTAAATTACATATTTTGTGTTCTTTTTATTCTCTGTTGCATAGATTTAGAAATAATAAGTTAGGATTTCAATCAATTATTCTGGCAAAACTCTATTCCATTCTGACTAAAATAAAATAATAATTAGTACGACAGGACTACTTCAGACAGCGATTTTGAGTTGTTAGCATTTTATGGTGTTCCACTTACAATATGCCAGGACGCCTGCCAATATCCAATTTTACTATTTAATTTCTTAAACTACTTTAAAACTTTATTGATAAACTTATGAACCGTGAAAATTCATTATAAATAGTTCGAAGTATAAGATAGATTTTTTTTTTTTTTTTTTTTTTTTAATACCAACTATGTGAAAAATGCCAGACTCAGGGACTGAATGCAGGCCCTCAGAGTCATTTGCATGGTAGGAAAATAGGCTGTTACACTAATATTAAAAATAAAGAAAAACCTTACGTTACATCTCGAAATTCGCCTTAGTACTTGCGGGGGAGTCCCCTCCCTTCATTAGAGGCAGTTCTGTGGTGGCTTGCTTGCTTTCTGGCAACTTGTTTACTCCCGGTCTTCCAAAATCTACACCAATTGCGGTTAACGTCTTGCGCTGGGTTGTTGCTATTACAGGAAAAAGGGTTGGACAAAATTTCAAAATTTCAATTAAAATTTTGTCCAACCTTTTTAAGGCGAAGTTTTAGGGCCCCCAAGTATTAAGGCCAATTTCAAGATGTAACGTAAGGTTTTTCTTCATTTTTAATATTAGTATTTGCACTTCTTGTAATTTGGTAAAATAGTCTGTTACACGTTTAAAAAGGCTACTTTAGGCATCTAATTAGTTAAGAGGGCGCCGCAGGTGCCACCTAACGGGAGTTTGCAACAGCCAGACATTTTAATGCAATTTTTTTTTTTTTGCTGTTCGGTGAACCGGTCGGTCGCCGAAGGCAGCTTGTGATACATAAAAATCTTAAGTGTTTTTTGTAATTAACGATAATTAACAAAATTCTGATCCACTTTCAAATGAAATTTAAGGCGCAAAATCAGAGCCCCCAAACACCTCATTATGCTGCTCTATTTTTTAAAACATTTGGCCCCCCCTCCCTTAAGCTACGCCCCTGAATGAAAGCCATTCCTTCAATTTTCTAACACGTCTATTTTGCGAGAGGTTACTTCAGAAGCAGGATAGCCAATCCAAAGTCCGTGACTGGCTATTCTGCCAGTGATGGACTCCTTCTGCCAGATTCTGGTGTGAAGGAATGTTGTACAGTTCATATTTTTAATTTCTTTATAAGAAGCTTTTCATTTAATTTGGATTTTGTCATTGCGTCTTCGCGTCGCGCTAAAAAAAACAAGGCACCTCCATTTTAAAGTAAATGTAAGCAAATCTTTACGTCGCTCGTTGGCTCAGTTGGTTAGAGTGTCATGTTGATAACGCGATGGTGGTGGGCTTCGGTCCTCGAATGCCGAGGTGTTACTTTTGTGCAGATAATATGCAGAAAAGATGTCATTTGTTAAAAGAAAACCTTTCATGGTCTACATAATATCCTAAGAAATTTTGATTAGATTTTTAAGAAGTTTTTTTTTTTTTTTTTAGTAACTAAAAAGAACAAAATAAAAATTTAACTTAAAAAAAAAAAAAATGCTGGGAGTCCTAAAAAGCACAAAATAAAATTTTATTCTTGCTGAGTCATGCTATAAAGAAAATAAAGTTTTCAAAAAGAAGAAAATTTTAAAGAAAAATATAGATATAGTGTAACCACGTTTTCTACGCCTAGCAGTGAGGACGAGTCGAAAATCTTGGAGGGTTTCCAAGTTGACCAACAGGTTTGAATTTAGTAATCATCCAGTCATTCGGTATTCCCTTATCGCTTATTTTCTCTCAACGAAAAGCTTTTCTCCCCTATTTTACTAGTGGAAATCCACACTTGCGCAGAGGCTTCCATGATCGCAAGAAAGGTAGTTAAAGAGTATTTCAATTTTGTAAGAGATGAAAATTTTTAAATATTCAAAATATTTTAAAAAGCATTCAAAAACATTTTTTTTTTCATTTGTTTGATTTTTCCAGCATGTTCTATGACTTTTCTTGACTATTCTTTGACTTTTGGTTAGAGCGTCATGCTGATAACGTGATGGCCGTGGGTTTGATCCTCGAAGACCGGTGTGCTATTTTTTCCAGATAATTAAAAGAAAAAGGTGTCAGTTGATAAAAGAAAATCTTTAGTTGTCTACACAGTATCCTTAAAAATTTTGGTTAGTTTTTAAAAAAGCATTTTTTATAACTAAAAGGCACAAAATAAAAATTTAAGTAAAAATAAAATAAAATAAAATAACATTAGAAGCTTTTTATTGTGAAGCCCTAAAAAACATAAAATAAAAATCTATTGTGGCAAAGACATTCTATATAGAAATGAAAGTCACACACTAAGAAAATTTTAGAGAAAAATATAGATATTTCACTTTTGTAAGAGATGAAAATATTTAAATATTCAAAATATTTTAAAAAGCTCTCGAGACCTTTGAAATTTAGGGCTTAACGAATAATTATACAAAAACCTAACAACTAAGAATATTAGTCTCAAATGCTTTTTAAAATATTTTGAATATTTAAAAATTTTCATCTCTTGCAAAAGTGAAATATTTATATTTTTCTCTAAAATTTTCTTAATGTTAAAACTTCCATTTCTTTATAGAATGTCTTTACCACAATAATTTCTTATTGTATACTTATGGTGCAAAATATTTCAATTACAAGATTTAAAAACTGAAAATAATTTATGTCTGACGTAATAAAAATTTCTTACTTGAAATAAAATTCAGCGAATTAAAATTCATGAGAAAAAGAAGTAAGAGAAAACTGAAATATTATTAACTGAAATACCTGCCGTCCAACGAACAAGAAAAAAAAAAAAAAAAAAAAACATGAGGCGAAGGCAAAATGAAGTGAAAGCGTTGAATAGTGTCGCCCTCATAGACTGAACAGAAATTATGCCAGATGAATTTAACCTTAAAAAAAAAAAAGATTAAAGATTTATTAGAAAAAATAGATGATGATCCCCCCCCCCCCTTTTTTTTTTAAAGATTGTTATTGTAATGAAAAACTTTTTCAAAATTTCAAAGGGGCTTTATGAATCCCATAGTAAATCCTTTTATAAAACAAGAAACAAAAATACGGTATCAGCTCCTGATTAAAGATTAATACAGATTTATTTTAAAAAAAAATTCTTATACTATTATATACATATACAGAGGGAGAGACAGGAATGAAAAGAATATGTCATCAGACAATAATTTATTTTTTAAGTGGGTTGAATGTCACACTTACTGTGCAACGGGTAACTGGCGACGGTCTGGGACGCATCCCTAAGGAGGATCCGAAGACATTCCATCACAATTTTGATCCTCCACAGAGGGGATGTCTTCCCGCTTCGGTGACCTCAGATGTATAATTTGAATGGGAACATGGAGGACATTACGGCCACGACGGACTTCACGTGCACCTGCCACCACTGGTGTACACGCCGATCTTTGGCAGGCTCGAGTATCGAACCCGCAATCTTCCAATTACGAGCCCGGCGTTCTACTGACCGGGCTACCGCGGCTTCATATTAAAGAAATTTCCAACAATTTTTTAAAGAAGTCTCTAAAAAAATGTTGACCAAGAAAGAAAAAGTTACTTTTTGCCTTGTTTTACCCTATAGCTTGAATATCTAGTTTATACATTTTTGCATTAATATAATGAAATTAACCTAGATTTTTTACTTTATATCGGAAGAAAGTACTGGATTCGTGCAAATTTTCAACATCCGAGTTTTGATAGATTTACACGTTTTGAAATGTGTTGAACAGGATTTGACCATTTTTAGAAAATGTCTCTCTGTGTGTGTATGCGTATCATAAATTTTGTAGACGCTCTCTCTCACGAACCACTGAACAAAATTTAACCAAACTTTATATTTAGTTGGACCTTGACTAAACATTACATTTTGAGGTTATTCACTTAACAGGTGGCGCTGTGATTCTATTTTTTTTCTGAATTTTTAACATGGCAGTATAGGACAAAATTTCGTATAAATGTACATAATGAGAGTTATTTTTAACGAATGATTGGGAAATTAATATGAATTATTGATAATAGTAGTAGCAAACTGAGAAAAAAATGTGTATATGTAGGCGCATCGTCGCCCTAAGGGAGGGGGGTGGGTGCCCCCGGAGTGTATGTGTAAATTTTAAATATGGGTATTTTTCAAAAGAACTCACCAATACCTTTAAAATAAGTGGTTGAACTGTAGAACTGTGATAATTTAAAACAAATTTTTTATTTTTTTCATTTTTTTTTCTGAGACGTTGGTCTAAAATTGACTTACTTAGTGATGTTTCTCTTTGATGAAAACCTTCTGCATTTATTTTGGAAAATAATTTGTACTGCGGGAATTTGTATAAGGAATATATAGAAGAAAGTCTTGTGGTGGCCACAACATACTAGTTTGTGTATGGACGAAAGCATCTTTCACGCAGGTTATAATATGAAAATCATTCATCACAGATTTACAGGGCCACGTACAAAATTTAGATATATTAGGGGGGTATGGTTGGAAACGGTTCGATATGCAGTTCAAATTGTATATATACACTAAGCGACACACACACACACACACACAAAAAAAAAAAAAAAAAAAAAAAAGAAGCCGCACTTGGGTATTTTCCTTTTTACCTTCTACACCGCCAATTTTATCGTTTAAAAAGTAAATTTTCGAACAGATTTTATTATGTTCTCCTCCATATACACTATAGCACTGAGTCCAGTGTTAAAAACAAAATGCAATTGTCAGGAAAATTATAATTTTAGAAATTATTTAAAAAATGGTAAGAATAAGGCAGATAACGATGCCCCAAAAAGTATTAATTTTTGAATGAAAATCAAAATATATTTTAATACGTGAGATGGCAAAATAATTAAATGTTAACGAAATATTGGTAAAATGATTTTTAGCAAGATATAAAATTTTTGGGCCGTTTAAACTGGAAATTTGACTTTAGGCGGCCAGGTTGCTCATCCAAGCGAGATGACCGTAAGTTAAAAAGCCATTGCTTATAAAATCGGTTTGTACTATTTTTAGAACATAAAAGAGATTCAGAAAAAGTGCTTAGCAGCATAATTTCTTTAACTATAGTGCAGCAACTATTAAACAAAGCAGGTTTAAATGACAGAAAATTAAGAAAAAATCCCATCCTTAGTGAAGAGAATTAGGAAAGCAAAACCTCAGATGGCTAAAAATTAAAAAATGATTAATTAATTATTGGGCTGAACTGGTTCTCTCTGATGAGTCAAGTTTAAGTTATTTCTAGCTAAAAAAAACAAGCAGATCTGCCAACGAAAATATGACCGACTTAATGAAAATTGCACTTTAAAAACAGTGACACATTCTTCGTACATTATGGTACGGAGGTGCATAACTTTTCAAACAATATTCAAAATTACTTTTCAAAAAAAAAATATTTGTGATATTTGGCACATTGAAATTTCTGAGATTTATATTAAAACACTGTATAATACTATGCCATTGCGCATTAAAGCAGTAATTCCATATAAAGGTGGAATTAATCCGATGCAGAATACATATATTTAATAAAAAAAAATGCTTAGATCTAACAAATAAATAGTTTTATTTCATATATTAAATTATAACTTGTTTATTTCATATAATAAATCCTAATAAAATACTAAGTGTATGGTTATTGCATTGTGTTTAAAAAGAAAGTTTTATGCAGATTTTTATAAAGTACTTCGTAGAGTGTAATAAAGCGAATTATTAAATCAAAAATGTACAAAGGTATCATTTCATCCCTTTGGTATTAAGCAAACAAGACAGTTTTATTTGTTTGAACCATTAATTTTAAAGTTATTACAAATAAAAAAGGTATCAGTCATTTCTTTTCTTTTTTTTTTTTTTTTTTTTTTTTTTTTTGTCGCTTAGTGTATATGCTGTTTTTTTAAGTGCTAAACGTAAGTCCACTGTGTGGTGCATTATGCAATTTATAAACAATATCCAGGGGTACTTAAAATTTGTCAAATGCATTCTTTTCTGTTGGAATAAAATTCATTATAAAATTATATCAGAAAAACTGTCTATATATGAGCCCACGCGCGGAATAGCATTTAAATAACAATGCAAGATAGTTAATAAATATTCTTACTATTAAAATTCTGGGTAAGAGAAAGTAGTATGAGTGCCCCACCGGATCATTCTGTTTCAAATGAGAGTAAAAATAAAGAAACTAGGAAGTATTAGTTTTCACAATAAGGGTAAGAAAGCAAGAGGGAACGAAAGTCAGAGGGTCCAACTTTTTCTTAGTAAAAGAAAAATAAAATAAAATAAAAATCTCTGGTGTTATAAGAAATATAATTTACATAAGTTTTCCGGTAAGTCTTGACACTTCCGGATATAAAGATCTCAGGTTAAAAGGACCGAATCGGGGAGAAACCGTTCACAGAAAGGTTAACAGGAAGAGAGGGTTATTTTTTGTTGGCCTAAACAAAACTGATTTGAACAAAAAGTGACATTTAAGTAAGTGAGATGAATTTTAAATTTCAATGGACCTCCGGGAGATTGATTGATTTTTTTTTTTTCTTTTTCGCAGTTAAAATAGGTTTTGTACAACTAGGATTTTTTCTTTATATATATATATATATATATATATATATATAATTTATTACACTTGGTCGCCTGCTTTTTAACTATAATTCAGTCTCTAAGTCTAATTTATCTTCTAATGTGACTTGTAGTTGTGCTCATCCCTCAAATGTAAAATATGTTGACAGAGATCATGCACATATTATCACTGGTGATCTTAATATTATTAATGACTCAAATTTAAAGAAATTTATGGAATATGGTACTAAATATCGACTCCCTTCAAAAACTAATATTTCACAGATTATACAACAGTTTTCATATGATATTGATTTGTTCATTTATAAACTCTCCATCTCTTATAATAAACCTATTGAATATTTCAATCAATGGAAATTTTTAGTAATTTCAAAACTTAAAGCTGAATTAATTCAACATAGATCAAATCTCACACATTACAATAAATCAAATCTCTTTAAATCTATCAAAGAATTGCAACAAAACTTTGTTATTACTTATGTCGATAAATCTCCTAATAATTATGCAATAATCTGTAAACATTATTATCTTTCTTTACTCAGTTCATCTATATCTAATAGTACTAACTTTCATACTATCAATAATGATCTTAAAATCAATAACCGCAAAATTCACTGCTTTTATAAATTGCTAAAGCTTCCATCTAATAATTTTAAATATCCTTATATTGTACTTATCCCTAAATTTCACAAAAATCCTATTAAATTCAGAACTGTCACTGTAGGGTAATACTTACAACAACAATGCTAACAAAATTCTCCTTGATATTCTCAAACAAATCTATGACTTAATTAGTAAATCAAAAAATTTCTTTTCCCTTAAAAATAGTTATCAACTTAAAGCCAATGTCTTATCTATGAATAATGTGACTGATATCATGACTTATGATTTTGCTGACCTATTTAATAATATCAATTTAACAGATCTTCATCGTATCATCTTTAACCTTTTTGAAAAATTTAAAAGTCAAATCTCTTTACCAAAATGCTTTTCGGCAAATTCATTTAAGACACTTTTAAATTTTATTATTCATAACAATTACATTCTACACTGTAATAAGATCTATATTCAAAACGTCGGTATTCCACAAGGAGGATGTAGCTCGAGTATGTTAGCTGACTTATACCTTTACCATTATGAACAGGGATTATGTATTGAAAATGTCTATTTTTACCGATACATTGATGACATTATAATTTTTTATGTCAATAATTTTTCGCCTAATTTATTTAAATTTGAATATCCTTCTCACCTTACCTTAACTTATAATCATCTCAAAAATAACTGTATTAGTTTCTTAGATTTAAAACTTAAACTTGATGGTAGTAAAATTTATACCGATATTTATGACAAAAGACAAGATTTTAGTTTCAAAGTAAATTTATTTACACAATTTACCTCTTGTCTTCATATCTCTGTCTACAGAAATATTATTCTCAATCACCTCTTTCGTATACATAATCTTTGTTCTGATAGGTTTAAAAACAAAAATATCTCTCACATAATTAATGTTGCTACAAAAATGGGATATCCTAAAAAATTTATTTATTCACTTGTTTATCAAAAGGGTCTCTGTCTAACACACACACAAAAAAAAAAAAAAAAAAAAAAAACCTAAGGTTTAATTAAAAATTAAAAAAAAAAAAAAAAACAGGTGGATGGGTGGGCAGAAGTTTGATTAAGGAGGAAGGGTGGTGTTGTTTGGCTGGTTGGCTGGGTGGGTTTGATGCTGAATAAAATTTATTAAAAAAAAAAAAAAAAAAAAAACGTGGGGGATTGCTGTAAGTTACATTATTATTTTTTCTGGTGGATTCTATGAATTTTGAACTCACTCTTTTATTTTTTCTGGTTGATACTATGTATTTTGAACTCTTTTATCATTAACTTTTACTGTGCTTCTGGCTATTTGAGGCATCCCTTGTTAACTTTGAACAATCCATCTATTTGCATAACAAAAATAAAATCTTATAAATATTAATATATATATAAAAAAAAAAAAAAAAAATCTTTTAAATTTTAATTTTTAATTTTAATTTATGATGACCGCATTACATTGCTTATCCTTATAGTTGTGCACTTTGGCATTATTTGCTTGTAATTATGTCTTCTTAAAACTTAACACTTAATAATTTGACTTAAAAAAAAAAAAAAAAAAAAAAAAAATCTTAAAAATTATTTAAATCTTGCTGTTAATACTTCTAAATTATATTAATCTTTCAGTCATTACATCTTAAATAAAAATCTTAAAAATTATCTTAATCTTGCTGTTAATACTTCTAAATTATCTTAATCTTTCAGTCAATACATCTTATATAACTGTTAATACTTCTAAATTATATTAATCTTTCAGTCATTACATCTTAAATAAAAATCTTAAAAATTATCTTAATCTTGCTGTTAATACTTCTAAATTATCTTAATCTTTCAGTCAATACATCTTATATAACTGACTTAATGTTATTATAGCTAACCGAAAGATGGCGCTTGTACTTAGTAGTCCTTAACCTTCATTCTTCAGTCCTTATCTTAAACGATTTAATTATTAATATTTTTGGTACGATTTAATTTAACTCTACTAGTATTAATTTTAACATTATCATTTAATATTTACTCTTTGTATTTTATCTTTAATGTAATTGTTATTGTTCTGAAGTTTTTTCGATTAATCGATATCTGTTGAGCTATTATTTTAACTTCAATTTAGGTTTTGGCATCACCCTTTTTTCCAGTTTGTGTTAATTGTTTTCCATGTGGTTACTCTGCTTATTTCATGTTATTAATGTGGTTTCCTTTAAGATTTTAATTAATATTTATTTATCCTTTGTTTTAATTGAATTTTTCACTTTTTTCTCATTCATTATGGTTTTTTTGCTGCATTGATCGGGGCGTGAGATGATATAAATTGCTATGATTAGCAATATCGTTTTACGAAATCATTGCAGCTTTCTCTGCTTTATGAAATATGCGCCCCTTGAAAAGTATATTTCTACTTTTAAGCATTTATATCCAATTGATTATGTGGTTTATTATCTTTTTTCTCTTTCACAAGTTTAATGGTCCCTTTTTTATTATCCTTCAGGTCGGCGTAAGTATTTTAAGTTAATATGGTAACTCATTGGTTCATCATCGCAACTTTTTGTGTCATTCTTTCCTCTATGTTAAATTCAGTTCTATATTTTAGTGTTCTGTTATTGTTTTAGTTCTATTAATTGCTAAATTTTAAGATTAAATTTTATTACGTTATCTATTATTTATATATATATATATATATATATATATATTGGGTGATTATAATTAAACTTACGAATTCAAAACGCTATAATTTTAAATCTAACGGTCAAAATGACTTGATCTTTTATCAGAACAATCGTGGAGCAATGAAATTTTATTTTTTGAAGGGAAAAAGTATTTATAAAATGTGCGTATTCTACGCAGGAATGTTGTTAGCAATAGAATAAAATAGCAGGAAACAATAAACTTTAAAAGTTTACGGCAACTTTTTTAGCAAAAAAAAAAAAAAAAAAAAAAAAAAGAATGCGTGTTTACAGCAAAACAGTGAGAGTGACAAGATAAAAAGAGGAGCTTCATGAAACAAACATCTTACGAATGATTAAAAGCATATTTTGGAACTTTTTTTTTTCCTTGCCAAACGAAATTCCATTGCCTAACAATTGTTCTCGTAAAACATCAAGTCATTCTCAGCGGTAGTTTTAAAGTTATAGCGTTATAATCATCCTGTATATTTTAAAGGTTGTTGGTTGGTTGTGGGGATTAAGGCCGATTGACTGCTCTAGGGTCCTAGGCCTGAAGGGCTGTGCCCTCCGTAAGGGTCTCTCTAAGAGGTAATAGCCCGTATTTACGCAAGTTTCGGCGAAAACCACAATTTAATTAAACACAGTAGAAAAAAGGAAAACTGTTTTTTTTTTTTTTTTTTTTTTTTTTAAATAATAATAATAATAATAAGAATAGAAATAACTTAAAAATTAATACTTTATTCTGAAATTCAATTTCAAACAAGTAACTTTTATCATCATTGTTTTTATATCACACAGAAAAAGAAAAAAAGAAAACTTTCATTGTTTTTTGTTGACTTTCCAATGAAGTTAAAAAGCGTTTATGACTTCTGCCTGTCTTTTAGCCTGTTCACGCCCTAACTTTCGCAAATATTGTTAGAATATTTCGCAACCTTATTCAAGCTAAACCATGGCGCGCTTTCTATTGAAAATCGTACAAATAACACAAATGGTTTGAAAAAAAGGTATGCAAAAGAAAGTATTTCGTTTTGTCGGTGGAATTTCTTTAAAGTAAATTTAACATTTTTTTTTACTTTATAAAACGAAATGAAATTAAAATAATACATTATTCATCTGTAGAAAAGCCCGTTTTCCATAAAGTAAGGTATGATTATTATTAATGATTAGTTTACAGTATCATTCAAAAGTATTCAAATACATTAGGGGATATAGGTGAAAACTGATGGAAATGTATTTTGATCAGTGTTATGCGTTTTAACATTTTCTAATAATGTTTAAATGTATAATTTGTCTGCCCGTGGTCTGATCTCCTTAAATAGTTTTAGAATGCCTTGAAATTTATTTGTGTGTTTATCAAGTTTCCTATGACATGTTCTCAACTGATTTTTTGTATTTCCCTTTCTCTGTTGATAGTCATCCTGTTAATTAACAGTGGCCGAGAGGTTCTGTTCTCGAAGATGGTAGACACAAAGTATACTAGGTTAGACGTTAGATTCCAAGTCGCAATCGTCGACCTAGCCGTTCGAAGTTTTGCGTATTATCCTTAGAAATTCGCGTAAATATGGGCTAGGATCATTTAAGAGACCTCCACGGTAGGCATCCCCCCAGGCCTAATAGTCACATGCAGTCAATCTACCTTAACACCAACTTGTTAATTATTATTTTTTTTTTTTAAATATAAAGTTAAAAAGAAAAAGTCTACGAGTTAGGTTAGTTTTTTAAAAACTGAGTATATGTTTTGATGCATGGCTGTTTTAAATTATAATTTTTACAATTAAAGAAAAATAAAATGTGCATAAAAAAGTAACATTTCAAAAGAAATAAATAAAATAAAAAAAGCTTTTGGAACATTCCAGGAACGTTAGTTTTTGGACTGTATCACCGAACAGGGGGCGCTTCCACATTGCGATTTCGTCTCATTTCAGGAAAAGCTCAGCATCTAAAGTGTACCAAACATAGAGAAATGTATTAAGTAAAACTCTGCTGATTCACTTGGGGTGCATATCGACAAACAACTGGCGCAAGTGTGTTGCAATTTAATTCCGTTTACGAGAAGGCAATTACTTTGCTTTGCTTTGCTAAAAAAGTGGTCGCGTTTCGACCACTGGGCGATACTACGCTAGTAATAATAAATATCCATATGTAAGAAAAATGGATGAGGTGTTCTGGGAGAAAGGCCAGTTGACTACTCTGGGTTCCTAGGCCTGAGGGGGAGTGTCTTCTGTAGGGGTCTTTCTAAGGGGTCCAAGCCCGTATTTACGCACGCTTCGGATAAAATCACGGAAAATTCCGAACGGCTAGGCCGACAAGCGCGACCTGGGATCGAACCTGGCACCTCACGTCTACCAGCTTTGAGCGCAGAACCGCTCAGTCGTATATACATGGGAAAAAAATAATTTTAAGTGTTTTCAGAAAACAAAGTGACTCTGAGAGTAAGGATAAAGAGAAAAATAAAATTGGGCCAGGGCTTAGCTTTGAGACTGAGCTGAGAGAGCAATATTTAAAATTTCTGAAATGGCAATATCGTGTATCGCTCCAAGAATTAATGACATTTTATAGATTAATAATCTATATTAATAAAATCAGACTTTTGTCTGTAAATTTGTCGGAATAAAAAAATTTTGTGATATCTTCACATTTCACACCCCATGAAAGCCGAAAATGACTTCAGAAGATTTTGCCTGTGTGTGTGTGTGTGTGTCATCGTGTCTGTATGTCGCTTTTTTTGTCCGGGCATCACTTCAGAACGGCTGGACGGAATTCAACGGCGCTTGGCAGGAATTTAGGTCTTCACCCAACTTAAAATTATATCTATCAACTTTTCAGAAATTCCCCCCCCCGTTCCCCCCTGGGGGGTAAAAGACTAAAACACGTTTGTCCGGGCATCACTCGAGAACGGCTGGACGGAATTCAATGGCGCTTGGCAGAAACTTAGGTCTTCACCCAACTTAAAATTACATCTATAGAAATTTTCAAAATTATGATTAGTGTTTAAATTGGGGGTAAAAAAGGCCTGCGCATGCGCCATAAATATTTTTTCACTTAAAACGCTTTGAATGGAAAAATAAAATATAAAAATAAATTTTTAAGTAAAAGACTTTTTTATTCGCGTGATTATCAAATTATGAAAAGATTGAAATGAAGTGTTGCCATCTAAATTCCATACTTTAGTTAATTTTAAAAAATCTAATTGTCGTATCGAAAAACTGTTTACACCCCAGGATTCAGAAAAATCACCCCTTTCATTTGGTACTGAATTTGTAACGATAGGTCTGAAATTTCTAATTTATTTTTCCCCTTTTCCGTTGCCACTTAAATTTCATACTTTAGTTATTTTTTAAAAATTTAATTGTCGCATCGAAAAACTGTTTGCACTCCTGGATTCAGAAAAATCGCCCCTTTCATTTGGTATCAAATTTATAAATATAGGTCTGACATTTCTAATTTATTTTACCCTTTTTCCGTTTTCAACCCAGATTCGGTAGAATGTTTTATTTTTATATATACGCATTTATATATATTTTTATTTTCCAGAAGTAAAATGAAATATTTTTAATTTCACGTGAATAATAATAAAAATTAGAGAGAAAAATACCTACAAAAGTTGGTGATTTTTTTTTTTTTTTTTTTTTTTTTTTTATCAGGAATTTGTATGTGGATAAATATTTTCACAGAGATATTTGGCATTAGTTTAATATTTTTATTTAATTAAGCAGTACTTTTCTCTCCTGCAGTAAAACAAAATTTTTTGTTGTTATTATGTACCTTATGAGGTTCTTTTATGTTCTCCCCTTAATTGTAAATTATTATAATTTGGATTTTATTAAGATTTTTTATTTTTATTTTGTAAATATCAGAAAAGAGTTATTTTATTTTATTATTTTATTTTATTTTATTTTATTTATTTATTTTGTGTATGGAACAGCTTTAGTATCGGATCCCTTTGGCAAAATTTGAAATTGGGCACCGAAGTAGCTCGGACGTTTCTCGCCAAGATCTTTAATTGCACAATTGAGATAGCCAATTCAGTTCATCGCAAAAATGGCTTAAAATATTTAAAGTTACCAAAGGAGTCCCATACTAATGCTGTGCTTTTTGTATTTATTTATTTATAATATTTTCTATTAAATACTTCTATGGTCACTAAATTTGGTGCGTAAATTGTTTGTATACATCCGGCACTTATTGTAACTGGATTTCATGAAATTCTAAATCCCCCCCCTCTTTTTCGGAGTCGGAGGGGAATAAACATGTGTAAAAACATGTCTTTCCGTTTGAATTCGCTTTGAATTATCTTAGAATGGCGAATTTTGATGTGTGGAAATTGATTAAGTGTACGCATTATGTACATTAGTGGGATTTTGCAAAACTTCGATTCGAACTCATCCGCTGAGGAAGGAGAAGTAAGAAGTGGGTAAGTTGTGCCGAAGGCAGTGGGGACCCAGACTCCTCACGTTGCGAGCGAGAAAACCTCTACCAATCACAGCGAGAACTTAGGTTATAAATAAAGATATGGGATTTTGACAACTCGTTTAAGTTTAATGTCCAGCGAAGCGGGCAAAGCCTGCTAGTAATAATAATAAAAACCCTGGAAAATATTTTAGCAAACTAATCTAATACGTTAAAAAACGTGTATTTTTCCATTTTCCTTCTTCTTTTTTTTTGTTTTTTAATTTAAGTATTTTTATTTTTTTGTGTTTTATTTCGTTAAAAACTTTATGAATTAAAAAAAATAAATTAAATTAAATTAAAAAAGAGTGGCATTTTATGCAATTTAGATAACTTATAATCATGAAGGTAGAAAGAGGATTGTACTACCATGCTTATAATTCGCAAAACCTGAACCAATTTTTTTAATAAACATTTTATAGTGCTGCCATCTATTTCTTATTATAAGAACTTCATAAAGTAAAGTTGGCGTTTTAATTTAATTCTTACTTTACACAGGTTTCATACAAAATTCAAAACTAATTTAATGACTGTTCTGAGAGGCATTTACGATATTATTTCCTTTTATATATGTATAAAAGTTACATTTATTTTTAATTCCAATGCCAAGGAAAAATTGTTACTTTTCAAATCTTCTTTCATAAATACTCTCAATACCTGTACTTCGAAGTGCTATTTATATCAAGAAAAAGAAATTCGGACATTATATGATAATAAATAATAATTAAATATATATTACATAAATATAAAATCGAAAAAAAAATAATTTCTTTCTTTTATATTTAAATAACAGGGCTCGAAAACTTTTTTTTTTTTTTTTTTTTTTTTTTTTTGAGTATATTAGTGTTAATTTTATCAGTTTGTAAACGTGTTATGAATATTTGAGAGTTCTGAGAGCGAGAAATTTTAAATATTTCAGAAGATCTTAAAAGACATTTATTACATTTAAATTTTACAAGTCTTAAAATTAATTTAATGCATGATTCTGACAAAATTTAATAAAAATGGAATCTCATGAAAAATTTCCTTATACTGAACGTGTTGAACACTACTTTTTTTTTTTTTTTTTTAATCTGAGCATTAAATTTCCGAGTAATACTTTTTGCTTAAAATTAGTTAACTATTGGTAGCAACAATATTAAGTTTTTATCACAGTATACTATGTAGATTAAATACTGCTATATTTATAAAATTTTTAAAATTGACAAAGAGATGGCAGCACT
Organism: Salticus scenicus; assembly: GCA_963930645.1. Lineage (NCBI taxonomy): Eukaryota > Metazoa > Arthropoda > Arachnida > Araneae > Salticidae > Salticus > Salticus scenicus. The sequence goes on from OZ005653.1 coordinate 338,455,605, forward strand.
ATAAATCATTGATTTAAAAATTTATTTAATACTTTCACTGACAAAAAAGATTTAGTTTTATTTATTTATTTTTCTTTTTAAGATTTAAGAAAATTTAATTAATTTTAATTGCTATTTTTTCACAAATCTGTTAATAAAAAAATTTGTAATAAATTATCGGAGAAAGAAGAAGATTTAAAATTGTTTATAATTCCTTTTTATCATTTCTTAATATTCTGTTATTGCTGTTAGAGGATTCAGCTATAAAATCATACGAAGCATAAAATTATTGAGAATGTCACTTTCACTGTATGTTTTGTAAGTCTTCCTTTCAACATAAACAAACTAATTTTTAAAAATTAATTATAAAATAATTATAAGACATTTTTTTTAATGTATACCATGTTTTAAATTTCCTGATGAATCATAGAGCTCTTATCAATGTGCATAAAATTTTTAAAGTGATAATGACGTCAGTTTTTGTGAGATGCATCATTTAGCTTTTTTTAATTTTTTAACATTCACTTTTAATTAAATGTATTTATTTTTATGTCGAAAGAAAATGAACTCGCAATTTTTTTTTTTTTTTTTTGGCAGCAATTAAATTATAGCTAGTATTTTAATGGCTATTTTAACGCTATTAGGATGTTATTGTTTTCATATTTTAATTAATTATAATAAAACTAATCAAAAATTCGAAAATCGGACTTCGAAGTATTGTGTTGTCACCGGGTTCTGAGCTACTGTGAAAGTTTCAAATGTCTAGCTAGTAGGGAAGTTAGTTAAAATTCGATTGCAAGATTTGTACCGGACAAACAAACAAACAAACAAGAATAGAAGTTAATAAAAACAAGGTAATAATTTCGTATATAAATTAAACTTCCCTTACTATTAAACTAGTTAAGTAATGTTGTGTATATGTCAGGGGTTTCCTGGAAATCACTACAACGATTTTGATAAAAATGTAGGGTTAGTTAAGGTTTGTATAAATATAACTAAAGTACTCAGGATAGTCTCCAGTGACAACCTTTCAAGACAACTCACTAGATAATTTTGCAAGGACTGAGAGGTATTGAAATATATGTTGACATTTTAACTTTTTAAATTTTAAACAGCACATTTTAACAAATAAAACTAGTGTATTCTTTGAATTAAGTTTTTTCCCCCCCTAAGATGACAAACCGATTTATACTCATCTTCAATAAAATTACCGTTCACTGGGAATCAGCGTTTCTCACGTGGGAATATATAATTGACTAAACGAATTTGATAAAGATTTTGGAGTTTAACACGGCAAATTTGTCTAAATTATTTTCATCTTCAGGGAAATGGGAATGAGTGTTTACTAGTAGCCGTCTGGCTCTGTTCGGGGCAAAATATGGCAGAAATCCAGTTTTCTTGCAAACAGATGTAATAAATCACGGATAAGGGAATTTTCGAAATCGGAAATCGATATGACTTATTGTTCTTCTCTGAAATGTGAGTAATGTTAAAAATTCAATCGTGAAGAGTTATTTGTATAATGATTTCTTAAAATAAATTACTCTATATAGTCTTCAAATGATTTTTACAACAACTCCGATATAAACTCGGTCATCCAGGTACTTTATATAAATTACGTAAAAAAATAATTCTTCTGAAGAAAATTAGGTTAAGCAAGCAGTTTAGACAACAAGAAATCATTTTTGGTTTTTAAAATTGTTTCATTTTACTGTCACTAGATAGCAGCACTATAAATCATGTGTGTTACTCGTTTTTACGCCCATTTTATTCCTGATGATAGAGGGGCTTATTGCTTATCTAGCTCTAGCTTCATGTTCCTGATATTGAAAATTCTTGATAACGTCGTACAGTCAGGTGTAAATGCATAATAATAATAATAATAATAATAATAATAAATCAAATATAGTTTTTAATATTCTTCTAAAGCTGATATGTCTTGAGAATATATCTCTTTCTTATCCAAAGTGCATTTATTCGTCATCATGATCGTCCTGCTGTAAAATTCCGCTCCTCGATGTCTTTTTCTAGTCAATTTTGTCCTTTTATTACTTCCGGTGTGAGCATTTATTTATTTATTTTTTTTTTAAACACACTTGACATTTTTTTTTTCGTCCCATGCTATTTCTATGGGTTTTTAGCTCCCCCCCCCCTCGTTTTCTACATTCTAAAGTGCGGTGGTTCTTATTAATCATAAGTTTGTTACTGGAAAAGTTTGATCAAGACTGACAAGTTTCACGAAATGTTGCGCGTGAAAGTTGTCTGAATAATTTTAAGTGAACTTTTAATTTTAATAACAGATTTAAATTGTAAATAAATATAGGCGCAGTAATGAAACGGGGGTTGACGGGGGCGGTAGCCCCCCCCCTCACACAGAACTAATTATTATATAAAACTCTTCCGAAGCCTAATTTGAATTGTTTTAACATAGGTTTACATGACAGTACTTGTTAAGTTACCTCTTAATTTCCAACCTGTATTTATAGTATTAAATTTCAGGGTAAAAGAAAGTCGTGTGAGTGACACACCAGATTATTTAAATTATAAATATTATAAACAAAAATCAGAAAAATTAATTTCATTTTTTTTTCTAAGTCAAAAAAATTAAGTATCCTTAAAATCAATATGGCTAATTTACGTTTTAACATAATTCTTGTGTAAAATTTTAAATTAGTACATAGTGGGGAATGTCCTATTCATCCCCATTTAAACTGTCCCATTCATCCCAACCACCACATGATCATATAAAACAGGAAATAGACTTAATGAACAATTGTCAAGATTCTTCTTGAATATCATAAACACAATGAAAGATTATGCCTTTTCACCATAAAAGAGTTACATTAACTTTAAGCAAATAGTTAATGTCTTAACGACTACCTAACTGAATCAGCAAAAACTTACTTTGCCAGCTGAAAAAGACGCTTTAATTTTTTTTCTGCCCTTCTAATTATAACACGATTCTGAAACTACACTTGAGGAATGAATGACCCCAGTACTGCCATATATCAGAAAAAATGTCAAGTTTCTGGTGCTTGCAAAACATAAAAATCTAGCTATTGTCCCATTCATCCTGCATCCCATTCAACCACACTCTCCCCTATCTTTCTAAAAACCATCTTACCAATATTTCGTTAACGTTCAATTATCTTGCCATCTCACGTATTAAAATATTTTTGATTTTCATTCTAAAATTAATACTTTTTGTGGCATCGTTAATTGCCATATCCTTGCCATTTTTGAAATACTTTTTAAAATTACAATTTTCATGACAATTGAATTTTGTTTTTAACACCGAATTCAATCCTACAGTGTACGTGGAGGGCGACGTAATAAAATCTGTTCAAAAATTTATTTTTTAAACGGTAAAATTAGCTGTAGTGGAAAGAAAAAAGAAAAATATCCAAGTGCGGCTTTTTTTTTTTTTTTTTTTTTTTTTTGTCCCTTAGTGTATATATTTCCCAAAATGACTGCAACACACCTAAAATGCATATTCAGTGGTTACTACGCACAATATACTTGATTTCTTGTAATTATTTTAAGCAGTTCTGTAAAATATTAAATTAAATCTATTATTATATATAAATACATATATACCATTTTCTACAGAAACCATGCTTTTAAACACCTTAAGAATATATTCTAAATTCATTTTGCTGTATCGTACAAAACAAATGGTATTGTATCAATGATCAAATTCATGTAAAATAAATATTGTCTGCAGAAATATATTGCAATTCGGTACTTTTCCGTTTCCGGTACTTTTTCAAACGAAAAATCGCCAATTTTATTATCGCGATATTTTTCTTCAGAGTGGTGTACTAAAACTTTTATGCAAAATAAATTGTAAAATTTTTAGTAAATAATTGGTGGATTTATATATATATATATTAAGATGATAAAGCATCTTTATTTATTTATTGAAATTTAATTTTAATTTCCTGAAACTAAGTTCTTAAAATTGAGAAACATGGTATTTTTATAATATGTCATCCACATTACATTACTCATGACTTTCTAAATTTCAATATAAATTCTTACAGATTGGTTAAGAATAATTTTATTTATTTTTAGTAAGTTGTGTACTTCTTTATAATTGTCATTATCATCTATTCTTTGTAATTTTCCATTTTATTTTACTTTCATAACCCTTTTTTTTGGTGACATTAAGTTCGCCCCGTAAACGGAAAAGTACCTGTGATTCTTTAGTGGAATTCATTGGATTGCATTTTACTCATAAATATTTGCACCAAATTTCAAGTCAGTCCAATGATTACACAACGATTACGATTCTTTTTGCTCAGCTCTGTGAAGTAATTACGAATTAGTATATACATATATATGCCTACAGTTTTCTACAGAAACCTTTCTTCTCAGCATCTTAATTATGAATGTCAATTTTATCATGCTGAATGTAAACTATTTGTGTTAAATTGCATTTAAATGGATACGGATACGTGTGTATTGAAATTATTTTTCATGTACCGCTCTATGCATGATCAATAAGCATTATATACACAGAAAATTGTATATATGGATAATTCCATGTAATTCAAAAATAGTTGTACTAAATTTCCAGTCAATCGGATGATTACAGTACGTATGGGAATTCTTTTGTGTAGATTTTATACCATACACTGAGAAAAAATTCTGTAACTGACATCTAGAATCTAAATTGTGGTTCTAGAAAAAATAGTTCCATGTCATCCTTATAAATTCTAGTTCCCCTGGAAAGCGAGTTCTAGAAGACCCTATTAGAATTCTAGAGCTTTTGCCTATATTATCGAGGGCAAAGTTACTCAAAAATCTTTGCAAATAAATGCGAATACAAGAGGCGGGTTTCTGCAACTATAATCTTGGTTTATGACCCAATTCTAGAAAATCAAGCGAGAATTTCTCGCAATACAAAAGAGTCAGAATATTCAGAATACTTAGAATATTGTTTCGCCATCTAGAAATGTGTAGACTAGAAATTCTCGATCATTTCGTCTATTCAGTTTATTGACGTGCCATATGCGCATAGCTTGAAAATCTATATTTCTAGCTATGGGATTTAGAACACGACCACTTATTCATTCTGGATGAAGGCGGTATACTTTTTTTCTCAGTGTACTATTCTCTACAGAAACCATGTTTTTAAGCATTTCAGTACCATATGTTAATTTAGTTATGTTGAATGTCGTGTATCCACGTTAAAATTCACTTAAAAGAAATGTCACTGAGAAAAAACATAAAGATATGAAATTATTTTTTGTGTCCCTGTACATAAACCACGAACACAAAATTCAGTGAAATAAGTTATAAACCTAATTCAATGTAACTCAAAAAACTTGTATAAAATTTGAAGTCAAATGCATAATTGCAAAGTGGAATCCTTCTGTGTAAGCTGATAATTAATTCCATGCCTACCATTTTCTGTAGAAACCTTGCTTTTGAAAATTCTAATAAAGTGGAGAGTAACCATGTTAGGTTGCCGTTTATACTGTACTCTACATGCTATTCTAAAAAATTGTATTGTGTGTGCCTGTACACGAGCTACTAGCACTATATACACCAATAAAAACGATACAACTAATTCCATTTAACTAAAAAATATTTTTTCAACTTGACATTATTGTGATGATTATATAACGTTATCGGAATTTTTTTGTGTTGCCCTGTAGATTAAGTCTATGCACACTTCTACAGAAAACATGAATTAACGCTCTTAATAAAGTATTTTGATTTCAATATATTGAATGCAGCGTAATCACGTTGAAATGAGCTTAAAATAATTTCTATTCATAGATCGTAATAATAAGGAAATACTTTCGCGTGTCCCTGTACACGAACCAAAAACACCATACACATAAAAATAAAAAGAGCAAATTATTTGTGGCTCATGATAATTTTCAAGTCAATTTGATTTTTCTTGCGACTTCTATCGCCGTACATGTACACACACTCACTAACACTCAGACTATAAAACCTTTTTAAGTCTGTCGTTCTCTTTTTGACATTTTTAAATGTAGAAAATCGACAGTTCGGATATACGGAAAACTGGTATTAATGTAGGTCTGCGATGAATTTTTTTTTCCTTAAAGATGACAAGTTTTCTTTTATGGTGCATTTTTCGATGCTGTTAAGGAAAAACTATTCAAAAATTTACACCAGCACGTATAGTTCTGACCAACAAATGAAAAAACAACAACATTTTTTGAGCTTTAAGTTCCACCCTTTCAACTCCCATCTAAATTATATTCCGAAAAATTTGTTTTGTTACATTATGGTATATAGTAGATGGAAATTGATTTATGTAAATTTTTATTAATATCAGGAAAGTGCGCCCTCCCCGTTTTTTTTTTTTTTTTTTTTTTTTTTTTTTAATTTATTTATCTGTTTTGGTGAATAATGAAATATTTTGTCAAAGACTACATTTTAAAACGGCTCGATTGTTGTTTACAAATGAATCATTTACAATATCCTATTGTTGACTGTATTCATAAATACAAAATTTAACATACAGTAACAATGATGCTAATAAAAATTCAAACAATATTTTCCCCCCTTTTTTAACAATAAGAATAAGTTCCTTTAACAATAAACTTTCTTTCATTTCCATAAAGCAATTAAGTGCGATTTGATTTTACTGGATCGTTAACTGCCATTTATTTAAGTTGATATTTGAATACGTTGACTCAGTTTATTGCTTCTACTTTGCCTGTGTAATAAAATAACTTATAGATTTCAATTCGACAGTTTCATTTTTTATCATGAAGTGGACTCGCAATCTCAGGCGAAGCATCTCAAAATTTTTGTAAGTATTTAGCATATAGTTTTGTTTAAATAGTAGGAACAACTTTAATATGATATCCCTTTGCCGACTTTTGCAATTTTGGTGCCGTAGTAGACAGGATAGCGTATTTCCAAAACATACATCATTTCGGAACTATCTTGGCGCTCCTTTCATTTGACGAAGAAAGCCTTCATAATCATATCGATCAAATGATAAGAGATTACAAGTAATTTTATTTGTATTGTATTAGAAAACGGCGCAAAAACAAACAAATGAAAAAAATTTAAACATTTCGTAATATATTTACCATTTGTGTTATGATAATTATTTAAAAGAAGAAACTCATTGCATCAGAGATGGGTATTTAACAACGCCTTAGCTTAAATTTATTACAGTTATTTCTACTAGAGAGCAGAAAGGGTTTGTTTCTCTTTAAAGATTTATTAATACGTTTTTAAGTAAGTTTTTTGTTTTTTTACATCATACACCATAAAAACGACAATTAAAAAAAATATGGGAATATCAATTCCAGTTTAAACAGAATAAAATGGATCAAGTGTTAAAAAATAAATAAATAAATAAATAAATAACATTCGTATATGTTTTTATTACAGTTGCTAATTTTGAAACACTGTTTTATTTTGTTTTTTAGAAGATAAATAATCTATTAAATATCTTTCGATTTCAGCTCAAAGAGTGCAGAAAATATTTATTTCTATTTATGGATTCATAACTAATGTTTTAAAGTTTTTTTTTTTTTTTTTTTTTTTAACTTCCTTGCATATATACAAGAAGAATGTATTGAATTCTTAAAAAAATTCCGTACTCCTGATTCCGATGGTTTTACTCGTTTTGAGATATCCTGAAAACAATTTGACCATTTTTAAAAAATATCTGCGTGTGTATCAAAAAATTTTCGGACGCTGTATCTCACAAATGAACGGATGGAATTTAACTAACTAAGCTTGGTATTTAGTTGGGCTTTGAACTAAACTAGTGCTGATTATATACTATGTCATCAATCACTGTGTTTCTTGTTATATGGAACATCATGTAATGATATTTTTAAAAATATGTCCAATAACTGTTGCTATTTAAACGGAATAAGATAAACATATAAAAACTTTTTTTTTAAGCCATCGAATATTTCTGTATACGGTTACTAATTTCCAAAACATTTATTTTTATTCTTTCTGCTAAAAAAGGAATAATTGCAGCGCATTTCTTAATTTCTAAAAAAAAAATGCATAGAATAAAATTTAAGTAAAAAATCATTTTTTAACACGCTTTTATTAGCTTCACCTGTATGTTTGTATGTATGTATAATGTATGTTTGTATCTATAATGTATGTTTGTAACCGCTCTGGGAGCAAACAAAAAATTTATATCGTAAAAAAAGACTTTCCCTCCGTGAACGCTGTGGCTGTGAGGAAAAGCTCCGCGCTACGAACCTAATGATCCAGCGTTCGAGCCCAGTAGGGGAGATTTTTTAAAAATGTTTCTTGTTTAATTTTAAATTATTTTAATTAAAGATTTAAATGTATGTAAATATTATGGTGTATCACTCACACGATTTTCTCTTACCCTGCATTTTAATACTAAGATAGATATTTTGTGCTTTTTAGTTCACATTTCTACAAAAGCGTGTTCTTTAATTTTTTTAAACTATAATATTATTAACGTTAGAAGATTTTTATTGTGAAGCCCTAAAAAGCATAAAATAAAAATATATTCTGGCAAAGACATGCTACAAAGAAATAAAAGTTTCAACACTAAGAAAATTTTAGAGATAAATGTAGGTATTTTCCAATTACAAGAGATGAAAATTTTTTAATGTTCAAAATATTTTAAAAAGCTTTCGAGACCAATATTCTTAGTTATTAGTTTTTGTATAATCATTCGTTATGCCACATATTTCAAATGTCTCGATTAATGTTTCAGTTATTCGATATCCGGCCAAATCACTAGTAGTTAAATTCTTAAATTTAAATTTTAAAATTTGTTAATCTTGAAAAAAAAAAAAAAAAAAATTAAATAAATAATAATAATAATAAAAAAACTTTAGTATAGGACACTTTTATCGAAATTGGAAATTTGGCACCGAAGTAACTCGGACGTTTCTCGCAAATGTTTTTACTAGCGCAATTATGATATCCTCTTTTAATTTATAAAAAAACGATTTACAAAAAAGGGACTATATCAATGGCATCCTTAAGTTACTAACTCCAATTCAGACTTGATTATCTTGTTTTTTTTTTTTTTTTTTTTTTTTTTCATTTTGCACGCGCGCTTTTTATTTCCTAATTCAAAATTATTTAAAAAAAAAAAAAAAAATCTTTTTCAATAGTGTTTGTTTTGATACTGATTATTATTAATTTTCTTTTCTTTTTCTTTCATAAAAAAAAAAAAGATATATTTCTGGTAAAAGCAAAATTTAGTTTAGGACGGAGAACTATTGTTTCCCCCCCCCCCCCCCCCAAATTATAACATAGTTTTCAAATTATTAGGACTGAGGACTATTAGTCTCAATCTATTGATTTTTACGATACCAGTTTTACGATAGTTGAACATTTATCGAAATCTAAAATTTATCTAAAATATAATTGAATAATTTGAAAGCGATGTTATAATTTGAAAAAAATAAAAAACTAATAGTCCTCTCTATTAAACTAAATTCTGCTTTTTTCTTTAAAGAAAGAGAAAAGAAAATGAATAATAATCAGTTTCGAAATGAAGAGTATCGAAAAAGCTTTTTTTTTTTTTTTTCTTTTTTTAATAATTTTGAATTAGGAAATAAAAAGCGCGAGTGCAAAATGAAATAAAAAATAAAATAAGATTTATAAATGGATAATATTTAAGCTTGTGGACTCAGTTCAATGATATAATAACAAAAAATGGCGACATTAGTCTAATAAGATTAACTTTTTTTTTTTTTTTATGAAAACATTTTCAAACTAGCAATAAGTTACAGCTAAGTAGAGTTGATTTTAAAAATCCATTTTTGAATCCTTATAATTAAACAAGTTTAAAAAAGAATTTAATGAAAGCACTAGAATAAAAATAATTTATGCTAGTGGTTTCAGAATTTAATTTACAAAACATCCAGTAACACAGTAAAATTAAATGTAAACTAATTTTTATTTATTTATTTATTTATTCATAAAAGTCCAGGACTTGCCGCGAATTTCAGTCTATCGGGTTGGGGACAAAATCTCGCTGACATAAATGAATAAAAAGCAAAATAATGTGAGTGATGATTCTGTTTGATGCAAATAAAATGACAATTTTACATTTTAAACCCGTTGCCCCCCCCCTCCCCTTAAATGTTTAGGTGTAATCTATAGCATCCCTTGTAAAAATTGTGATTCTACGTAGATCGGTGAAACTGGAAGAGCAGGAGAAATTAGAATAAAATTAAATGCATATTTACCTTAGCATAAACGCTCATATAAAACAGGTGATTTAAGATCGAAGCTCGTAATTCATTCTCTCGATAGTGACCATATTCCTGATTTTGACAACATTAAAATTTTAGCTTCAAATGTAAATATGTACGAATCCAGTATTTTTCTAGAGGGCGCTTTTAGTAAATTACAACATTCTGCCTTGAACGAGGCTAAAGCTATTCCTCCGGAATACATAATCTTGTTCAATTACATTTTCGGGCCGCGGTAGCCCAGTCGGTAGAGCACCGGCCTCGTAATTGGAAGATTGCGGGTTCGGTACTCGAGCCGGCCAAAGACCGTCGTGTACACTAATGGTGGTTGGTGCGCGTAAAATTTGTCGTGACCGCAATGTCCTCCATGTTCCCATCAAAATTTTTACCTCTTGGGGTCACCGAAGCGGGAGAGCGATCCCTTCCGTGGAGGATCAAAATTGTGATGGCATGTCTCAGGACCACCTCTAGGAGTGTGTCCCAGACCGTCGCCAATTGCCCATCTGCGCAGCACTAGTGCGACGTAAAACCCAACCATCCATTCATTCAATTACATTTTCGATGAATTTTAGATTTCGATAAATGTCCAACTATCGTAAAACTGGTATGGTAAAAATCTGCAGATTGAGACGAATAGCCCTCAGACCTAAAAAAAAAAAGAGGCCATAAAATGTATTTAAAGAGTCTACTGCTAGTACAGTTACCCTATTTATAGTAGTCTAGAGACGTAAGATGAGTTTTAATATATCTTTTAAATTCAGAATTTCTTTTCAAGCTGTTCATTTAATCTGCACTATCAAAAATTAAAAGAAGCGGACTATGCTTGCTCCGCTTCTTTTGGAATATTAGAGAAATACCAACTTTTTGACAAAAGAATAAACAAATATTGAAGTTTCTGGTGCTTTTTAAATTGCCTAAAATATCACTCGCCATTAAAAAGAAAAAAAAAAAAAAAAAAAGAAAGAAAAAAAAGCGAGTAGATTGCTGTAATTCCTTACCCCAGTGCATCAAATAATGTACTTAAATATACCACAAAAATATCATAACAAAACTTGAATTGCAATTTGAATAATTTTTAACCTTAGACAAGCTCAAATACTTTATGAATAGAGATGAAATATTCAAACTGGGGCTTGTGTGGGCTTTTAGAAACTATAAAATTGTTTCAAAAATCAATTTTGAACTCATATATAAAAGTAATTTGTAAATAGCCGAATACTGATCTATTATGTTCCCCCTTAAATTGTGGTTATATTTCTATACCAATGTAAGGAAAACTAGTGTGAGTTCCGTACAAAATTTTTTAACTCAAAAAAAAGCTTTGAACTGCATCCTCAAGACTTTGAAAGCATGTGGGGCACAGCATGATCATTTTGAGCGTTCTTTTAAAATGGTCGTAGCATTATCATCAGTTGCAACTAAAACTGGTATATTGGGGCTATCACAAAACTTTCTTCTATATTTTTCTTTAGAAATTTCTGCAGCACACAAATTATTTATGAATGCAGATATATACTGAATGCAGTATGAATGCAGTTATTTTCCATACTGAATGCAGATAGTTTGCATCTTAGAGAAGTGTAATACCAAATCTTAAAAGAAAATCAACTTTGTGCCGACATCTGTTATTTATTTATTTATTTATTTTTTAATACATACATATATATATATATATATATATATATATAATAACAACAATAATAATGATAAAAATAATAATTAATTCACCAATAAACATAATGTCTAAATCATGACATGTTCTCCTTTGGATGAGATTGATTAAGACTAAACATTAAACTAAACTACAGTAAACATTAGTTAAATAGTATATTTTCTGTGTTTACTTAATAGTAATTCTCTTTTTTCACGTAAGGTGGCGCTTGCTCATGTTACGTTGAAAGTTAAATATAAACTGAAATTTAAAAATGATTAACGTTAAAATTAAATAACCCTTTTAAAAATCACCTTTTAATATAGTTATTAGCTTTTAAAGATTAATATTAGGTCGGTACAAAAGTTCGTGCGGACGCGGATCATTTTATTGCCTCCAAAGACGAGAGCTTCTATCGCCGTGGTATACATTTGTTACCCGAAAAATGGGCAAAGGTTGTAGAAAGTAATGGAGAGTATTTTGATTAAAAAATGTCGTTTGATTTAATGTATTTTTATGAAATGAAGCAATAAAAAACCGCACGAATTTATGCAAAGACCTTAACTATCACTTAATGCATTCAATTATTGCATTTCAGTAGCACCTAAATCGATTAATCGTTTCTTTACCTTTAATCTTTTCTTTTCACTAATGTTCGTTTCGCAACCTGTTTATTTCTACTATCCCCGTATGTATCGTTTAACATGTGGATTTCTTAAAAATACTTATTCCTTGTATCAATTTTGGTTTGTGATAATAATTAATCTGTTTCCTTTTTTATTTTGTTTTCTTGCAAGATAGAGACTTGAGCTGTATATTGGCTTGAATTAGCTATACAGTTTTCCGAAATCTTGCACTCTGCTGATAGAAATGCAAGTTTCCTGATGAGTGAACATTTCTATTTTTCAGCATTTAAAATTCCAATTTTCAATTCATGAATTCTCTTTTTTTTTTTTTTTTTTTTTTTGTATCGGATCTCTTTGGAAATTTTATCCTTTTCTCTTTTCTATAAAACGTTGACTGTTTCTAATACTTTAATGGTTTTTGCAAACAATTATCTCATCGTTAGGCTTATGTGTTATGTTATGTTTGTGTCATTTCTCTTCTGCGTAAGTACTTTAACTTGTTTTTACTAATCATTGGTACTCAAATTAAATTATCATCGTGACAATAATTTTATTCGAAATAAATCTCATTTAAAATTTAATTATATGTTGGTATATTTCATCTCTATTTTGTTTGCTGAGTGCTACAAAGATATTAAATTATTCAAATTATATATATATATATGTATCAATCAGACTGGCAAGTTGCAGGGTTAAGTTCCAGGTTCCATTGGAAAGACAGAAACTGGTGCAAATTCAAAACAAGAGAATTCAACGACAGCTTCTAAAAGCTAAAAAACGAGGGTTCCAGCTTGAACTAAAACACATATTTCAGTTGCTTGAAGAAACTAAAGACGTCAATGAGTTCACGATGAATTTTTTCATTGTTCTGAAATCAGCAAAAATTTGCTGATTTAGAAAAACGATAATCCTGTTAAGAAAATCTCGGAAGAGATGCAACTTATGGAAGTGAGAAGAAAAATGAAATATAACAAGGAAAATATTACTGCAAAAGTTGGATTTTCAGAACCATGTGTAACTCTGTGGAAAGAGATTGTAGAAGACACCAGGAAATTTAATTTAATATGATCCAGCAAGCCATTGAGGAAAATAAATGTTTGAAGACTGCAAAGAGAAATCTGATACTTGGTAGGAAAATAATTGTAGCTTTGAAGACAAAAAGTGGAAATATCACTCGGAATCAAGAGAAAATTCTAAAGGAGGCAGCAAATTGTTATTCAGAATTGAATAGCTCACCAGAAGAACTCAGTGGTTCACTTGCCCCATTAAATACAAACGATGCTATACCAGCAATATTAAAGGAAGAGGTAGCTATGGAAATAAAAATAATGGAAAATGGAAAGGCTTCTAGAGAAGAAAAAATAAGTGTGGATATTTTTTAAAAAGCAGGAAATGTATCCATTCAAGTTCTTTTTGAACTATTCAACAAATGTATAAAGTATAACATTATGTGATGTTGAAAAAGACTCTTAAAATGCCACAATAATTTTACTCTTTAAGAAAAGAGAAAAAGAAGACATTAGAAACTATCGTCCCTTCAGCCTGCTCTCAATTTTGTATAAAATTCCGATGAAAGTTCTGACAAACCGCTTACAGAAACAATTAGATGCAGCGCAACCTAAAGAACAAGCAGGATTTGGAAGTGGTTTTAGCGTCATCGACTCTATTCATACAATTAGAGAAATTATTGAAAAAGGTAATGAATACGGACTCCCTCTTTGTTTGGCTTTTGTGGACTATGAAAAACTGTTTTTGACTCTGTATCATCACTAGCAGCTATGGATGCATTAAGGAACTCTATTATTAATTCAGGATATATTCAGCTTATCGGAAAACATTTATAAAGAAGCGACAGACAAATTAAACCTTCACAAAACGAGTAAGGCCTTCAAAATCAGAAAGGGTGTAAGACAAAGGAACACAATCTAACCTAAACTCTTCAATGCAATACATCAATTAGTTAAATAAAGGGAGAGAAAGGCATAAAAATGGATGGAGAGTTTATAAATCCTCTGAGGTTTGCGGATATTATACTGTTTTCCTCCTAAATTGAGGATTTGCAAGAAATACTTCAGGATTAAACAAGGAAGGCAAGCTCGTTGGATTGAATATGAACCTCAGTAAGACAAAAGTTATGTCAAAATTTCTTTGTTTCTCTACTGAAGATCACTGTTGATATGGATGAAATTAGAAACTTTATGCAGTTATCTAGGACATGTCCTTACGAGGAATGGGAACATCGTGGAATAAATTAACTACCGAGCATGGAGAGCATTCGGAAGAAATAACATCATATTGAAAAGTGACCACCCGATTTGTTTAAAAAGAAAAGTTTTGATCAGTGCATTTTTCTTGTTTTAACTCATGCTTCAGAAACTTGCACATTAAAGTGTAAAACGATACAAAAACTTGAAACAAGCCATGTGCACAACACTTGGATTAGGAGCCAAACCAAAGTTACTGACGTTATTTCTGTAGTTAAGAAGAAGTTAAAATGGAGCTGGACTGGGCACCTTGCGAGAAAAAAATTATGATAGATGGACCACGAAAGTCCTATTTTAAATGCCGAGAGATAACAAAAGACCGGGGAAGAGACCCTGTGTCGTTGGGGAGATGAAATTGTGAAGTTTGGCAGAGCAAAGGGAGAAGAATTGCAGAAAACAGGTCAGATTGCAATCACCTAGGAAAGGTTTTCATCCTGCAGTGGATTGACAAAAGCTGAAATTGATGATCAGCATTAATTTAATAAGTCAAGGTAATAAGTCAAACTTGGTACTTAATTATACCAAGTTTGGTTGAATTTCGTCCATTGCTTCGCGAGATACAGCATTCACAAAATTTCTGAGACACACAGACAGACATTTTCTAAAAAATATTAGATCATGAAATCACAAAACATGTAAGTCCATTGAAAATCGGAGATCAAAAATTTTCACGAATCCAATACTCCTTATATAGGGTGAGTGCACCAGTGATTGACACTTTTGGAGCAATCTCTGATGTTTTTAATGTTCTAGTCATCAGAAAATACTTTTAGAAATCTTAAGTTAATACATATGGCATGAAAGACATTCAGAAGCACACAAATGTTAAAATATATACATTTCATAACAATTATTTTTTTTATGAATTTTTACTTGACACCCACTCAATGTTCCAGTAATTGACGCTGCCACTTTTTCCTTTTATTAGTAATTGGCACCCTATGTTCCAGTGTTTGACATTGCTAGTGATTCATTTTACCTGTTATTAGCACCCTATGCTCCAGTGTTTGACATAAAATGTTAAAATTCTTTTATGTAAAATATATGATTTTATTATTTTTCATATTTATTAATTATTTCGGGATAGATGTCAATTGCTGGAGCACCTACCCTGCATGTAGAATAAAGTAATACTTGCAGTGTAATGTAAATATTGGACGATTGATTACCGTTAGAATAGAAAATCCAAATAACCTTGGTTGCATCTAATTCATCTCGTTAGTACCCGAAGTCTCTTTAAGTGAATTCTCAAGCATTGCCTGTCTCCACTTTTATAGGGACATATAATCTGTTTTCCCTTTCCAAAAATTAAATAAATGAATGTAAATAAAATTCTTCTTAATAATTAATTAATTAATTTTATTTACACTCCTTCTCATAATTATAAGGACACCCGTTTTTCTATATTAACTAAACACTGAACACTATTATTTAAACAAATATATTTTTTATTAATTTGAATTTCATTAATATACTATATTTAAAAAGTTTTATCGTTTTTCTATCTTAAAAAACTTTAAATAAGGTCAAAAAAAGGATTTTTCAGGTGTTCAGAATTATAAGGACAGCTCGAATTTCAATTATTCTTTCAATTAATATTTTTTGGGGTCTCTTTTTAGGGTGAAACAGTCAGACATTCTCTCTGGTATATATATATATATATATATATATATATATATATATTCTTTAATATTCAGTTTCAATACCATTTCATACAGCATAGATGATATTCTGAATACATTTAAGCTATGTAAAATTGCTTTCCACTTGCATGCACTTTTTTAATATGATATTGATAAGTTAAGGTTTTTTCAACTTTTAGGCTACGGAAAGGCAACAATAAAGAAGTTTTTTTCTTTAAACTATTTCCTATTGCTCTAGAAGTAGAGCAGAAATATAAGTCTTGTTGAAAAAAAATATTATTACCCCCCAAAATCTAACAAAAATCTGAGAATTCCAAGTTTAAAATTTGCGAATATTCTCTTGATGTTCATAATAATAGAAAAAATTGCTAAATTCATTCTGCCTTCAGTAGAAACACCTCCCCAGAGCACCACAGATCCACCTTTAAAATGCCCGATTCATACCTGCCTTTAAAAAATCTACTCTGTCTTTCGCTATCTTCAGATCATGCCAGTAATTGTTAAAACCATTTGATTAATCAAGAATAAAATGTGTTTTATTCGAAAATGCAACATTTTACCATTTAATATTGTCTTTATTCAACTTTAACACAGACGTTCTTTCTCCCATTAAATGCTTATTGATTATTACAGGTTTTTTTATTCATTTTAACATATTATTAATTATTTTAAACATGCATAAATGTGGACCCTAACCTTTCGTTAAAAATTACGAGCAAATTCAGCAGCAGTCATTATGAGTGGAACAGTAAGAGGAATTATGAATCTTCGATCTATGTAAAACAACTATGATTTTGCATCAGATCTCTCTCCTATCGAACCAACAGTTCAACGTTTGATCAAATTTTCTTCAGCCATTTTAGATCTTCGAATTTCATTAGAAAATCGGCGGATTGAAATTATCCTTCCATTTAAAAAACACATTTATCATACTTCACTACATGAACGTTCCTTTCTTCGAGGAATTATCAGTAATGTCCGTCCAAGAAACATTGAAGACTTATATATGAATTAATCTAGTCCAGTAGTTAACGAATTCGCATGTAAACTGTAATTTATCCGCTTGTAAGTGAAATAAAACCAAAAAATCTTGATTGTCCCTATAATTATGAACATCTAAAAACGTAGAGAAAAACACATTTTGCATTATTTTTTATTAATTTTGTTTCATATTAAAAAAATTATAGCAGTTTTGGTTTTCAGAAGACTAGATATATTAAGTGCACTTAGTATAATCTTGTTCACAATTATTTTTACTTTAGTTATTTCAAAATATAAAGTGTCCTTATAAATATGAGAAGGAGTGTATTAATTTTTTTTTTTTTTTTTTTTTTGTGTTGTAACTGATTCCACAAATTATCAACTAGAATCTCTTTTCCTATATACCCAAGCTCTACCTTAGACGTGGCCAGTAAGAAATCGACCCTCTCCTTTCAAGAGAAACCCCTTTCAATTCATTTAATTGTTCGTTTATGGTTGTGTATTTATTTATTAGTATAATAGGGTTATTTCTTTCACACAGCTCTTTTGCGTTTCTGACATTTATTATATTACACCTTGAGCTTTTTTTTTTTTTTTTTTTTTTTGTAGGACTGAGGACTATTACTCTCAATCTGGGATTTTCGCGGCGTCCTTTTTCGATAGTTGGACATTTATTGAAATCTAAAATTTATCGAAAATCCAATTGAATAATTTGAAAGCGATGTTAGAATTTGAAAAAAAAAAATAAATAAAATAAATAAATAAATAAATAAATAAATAAAAATAAACTAATAGTCCTCCGTCCTAAACTAAATTCTGCTTTTGCCAGAATTTCATCAAAATCATTCTTTTTTTTTTTTTCTTTTCTTTCTTTTTTCTTTTTCTCTTTCTTTCTTTCTTTTTTTTTTTTTTTTTTTTTTTTTTGAAAAAAAAGAAAAGAAAAAAAATAATAATCAGTATCAAAACAAACACTATCGAAAAAGTTTTTTCTTTAATAATTTTGAATTAGGAAATAAAAAGTGCGCGTGCAAAATGAAATAAAAATATGTAAAAAAATTAATTTACTGATTTAATTTTTATATAAAACCTGATCGCGTGCTATCTTAAAAAGTAGATGTAAAATTTAAAGTTTATGGGGTGCATGTGGCATCTATAAAAATTGTTTTAAGAAATAGAATAGAATAAAGAAATCAACGATGTTGGTTGCATTTTGTTTGAATTTATTTTGTATTATTTCAATATATATATATATTTCCCTCTTAAGATTTACCTAATACGTACTTTAGAAAATAAAATTTTCGCGTGCAGAATGAAATATAATGGTACAGGATGATTTAATTTAATACAATTTCTACAGATGTCAACGGTATAGAAAAACTACTTTAGCCATTTTCTTTCTAATAATAAACAGAACGGAAAACGAATAATGTTCTACATGGAGACATTTTATGTGCTTAGACCAATTATAAAATGTTTATCCTTTTCTCTCTCTCTATCTCTCTTTGATTAAATTAAAAATTATTTAAAATAGAAAAAATCGTGCTAAAGCAATACAACAGCTTGGAGCTCTTAGAGAAATTTGAAATTTAGCACCGAATTAGCTCGGACATTTCTCGCCAAAATCTTAGCATGTGCAATTGTGATGGATAATTTAATTCATCGCCAAAATAACATCGAAAATTTAAATACGCCAGGGTTGGGGTCTTATATTAGCTGAAAAAAAAAAAAAAAAAGAATAAAATAAAACTAGCTGGAACCCGTCGAATTCGACGATCACTTTATTGACCGTAATGTTTCAAAAGTCGTTGCATCATTATTTTAATGTATTTCAAGTTAAAACATCTAATATAATTTACGACATTTCACTTAAAAAAAAAGAAAGTCGGAAAAATGCTTATAAATAGAAACACTATATATGACATCACTTTCTACAAAGTACTGTCAATGTGACGTCAAACTGACTCCAAATAAACAGTTGCTATCTTTTATTTTCTATTTCGTTTAATACTAAGACTACATGTTAGCTGACCCGCCCGCCGTTTCCCGGGCACATGGTAATAATCTTAAATGAACCTTAAATTTGTATGATTTTATATCTTTCACTCGATTTTGTTTGAATTTCTATTTTTAAATAAAAGCATCGCGAAAAAATAATCAGCTGTAACAAAAAAAAAAAAAAAAAAAAAAAAACTCGAACCGAACGAAACTCTGCCTTGTGACCCCGATGCCTGCGGCAGCGCCTACACGGGCCGCTAATAACATAAAAAAATTCCCAAAAATTAACCTAGAACCGAACGAACTCGCCCGGCAATGCCTGGGCCCATGATAATAACCTTAAATGAACCTTAAATTTGTATGATTTTATATCTTTAACTCGATTGTGTTTGAATTTCTATTTTTATATAAAAGCATTGCGAAAAATATAATCAGCTGTAACAAAAAAACTACCATGAACTGAACGAAACTCTGCCTTGTGACCACGGTGTCTGCGGTAGCGCATACGCGGGCCGCAAATAATATAAAAAAAATCCCAAAAATTAACCTGGAACCGAATGAACTCGCCCGGCAATGCCCGGGCCCACGATAATAACTTTAAATGAGCATTAAATTTGTATGATTTTATATCTTTAACTCGATTTTGTTTGAATTTCTATTTTTATATAAAAGCATTGCGAAAAATATAATCAGCTGTAACACAAAAATTACCTCGAACCGAACGAAACTCTGCCTTGTGACCCCGGTCCCTGCAACAGAGCATACGCGGGCCGCTAATAACATGAAAAAATTCCCCAAAATTAACCTGGAACCGAACGAACTCGCCCGGCAATGCCCGGGCCCATGATAATATCCTTAAATGAACCTTAAATTTCTATGATTTTATATCTTTAACTCGATTTTGTTTGAATTTCTATTTTTAAACGAAAGCATCATGAAAAAAATAATCATCTGTAACAAAAAAAGAAAAAAAAAAATTACCTCAAACAGAACGGTACTCGGGATCGTGACCCCGGTGCCTGCGGCAGCGTATATGCTGGCCGCTAATAACACGAAAAAATTCTCAAAAATTAACCTTGAACCGAACGAATCTTTGATACGTGTTTCCGCTGCCAGTGGCTGCGGCACTGTATAGCAGGCATGCTACGCACGCTCTGCAAAATCCACTTTCTTCCACCAGGGAGCACAGTATGTTCTATACGAACTTCACCAGCCGCCTTGAATTTCCAAGACCTTTCAAATAAGGTGTCACATGGTGCTGTCAACTGCAAAATCCTTTAATTGCACTTTCCACCGCCAGGGCGTTCTGTACGAACATCACCAACGGTCAGGAAATACCAAGACCTTTAAAATAAGGTGTAGTATGATTAACATGATAGGGTCTACTACAAAATCACCTAGTTCCATTTTTCACCACCAGGGGGCCCTATATCGTATACAAACATCCCCAATCAACATGAAATTTCAAGACCTTTAAAATGAGGTGCTACATGTGTGGGTCTAGAACGGATTTCCCTCTCAAACTAATCCCCCCCCCTCTAAATCTACTTTCCCCCTTTTTCCCCCTCTTTAAAATCGAAAATTCCAAATTCTCAGAAAGTGATTTTTTTTTTAGTATTCGAGTATTTCCCCCGACGTATAATTTCTTCGCCGTGAAGTAATTTGGAGCTGAGTTTATCTCGCAAACGTGTTTTTAACCCCTGCCCCCCAGGGGGAAAACCGTTCGACTTTTTTTATTTTTCTCTTTTCATAATACATCTACAGACCAAGACCTTTTTTTAGACCCCTCTACCAAATTTTTACACCTAGCCGTTCTCTCAATTTAGTGGAGACAGACAAAACACGTTTCAAATTAATATATAGATAACAAATGAATATAGAATCCGTTGCTAACGAACGCATTGGAGTGAGAGTGAGAATTGCACTTTGCCCATCGCACAAACTTAGTGCGTCGTTAAACCCAAAACAATAAACTAACCATCAATAGAAGAAAATATTGATTTCATAAAAATTTTCAATGTTTCATAAATCCATCACTAAAATTTTCATATCTTTTAATATGGTACCCTTCAAAAGAATTCTCATTCATATTAAAAAAAAAAAAAAAAAAATAGTTGAACAATCGATCTGTGGTACCTTAAAACAAAGTTATCGACCTTTTTCATTTTTAAAGTGGGGAAAAGGAAAAAAAAAAAAAAAAAAAACCCTTCCATTTTTTAAGATGTTATTTTTCTTTTGTTACTTGGTGCTCTATAACTAATTAGGAGTGAAAATTGGCAGCATTCATCACAGAAAATAATTTTAATAATTTAGTAAATTATTTGTATTGAATGAATTTGTATAGGAAAATATAGAAGAAAGTTTTGTGGTGTCTATAACGCACTAATTTTAGTGTGTAGTGAAGTTTTTTGTCCAAAATGAAATTTTAAAATGTTCTATTTCTTATTGACGAATTGAGAATTTTGAATATCCCATTGTTGACGGCATTCATAAAATCAAAGTTTAACACATTGCAACAATCACGTTAATAAAAATTTAAACAATGAATTTTTCACTTTTAACAATACTAACTTGTCCATTTAGAAATAAGGTTTTATTCATTCTTACAAAGCAATTAAATAGTTTATCGTCTATCATTATTTAAGTTAATTCGATATTTGATGTAATTTATTTCCTCTCATTTCTGTATGTTATTAAAAAAAATAATTGATTTCCATTCAACTACGGACATTCTGTTCAAATCATGAAGTGGTTTCGCCATTTCAGGCAAAATCTCTCAAAACTTTTGTAAGTATTTAACATAGTTTAGTTTAATTACCAAATCACAACGATGTTTTCGAAGTTACACTGAGAAAAAAAATGTACCATCTTCATCTAGAACGAATAAGTGGTCATTTTCTAAATCCCTAAACTAGAAATATTGATTTCCAAGCTGTGCGTATAAGGCAAATCAATAAGCTGAACAGACGAAATGATCGAGAATTTCTAGTGTATACATTTCTAGATGGTGGAATAATATTCTGAGTATTCTGAATGTTACGAATCTTTTGTACTACGAGAAATTCTCGCGAATTGGGTCATAAACGCGAATTATAGTTGCTGAAACTCGCCTCTTGTGTACGAATTTATTTATAGGGATTTTTAAATAAGTTAGGCCTCGATAATACAGGAAAACTCTCTAGAATTCTAATAGGGATTTCTAGAACTCGTTTTGAAAGGAAACTGGAATGTATAAGGATGACATGGAACTATCTTTACGAGAGCCACAATTTAGATTCTAGATGTCCGTTACAGAATTTTTTTCTCGGTGTATGTGTGCGCATTAATTATATTTATCTTAAAGGAATTGCATATTAGATATATTTATTTTTAATTAATTACATTTACCATAAAGTAATCCATTTTAATTAAATTTATTATTAATTAATTAAATTTTTATTAAAATAGTTGTATAAAAGAGCATCAAATACTTTGTGAAATCTTCTGATACCGAAGTCGCGTTTATAGGTCTATAGTTCGGAGTCAGTCTTGTTTTTCTCCGAAACTCGCTTGAATACAGACAAAAACTCCCTTAGAGAGATCCCCCCCCCCCCCCCCCCTCCCATCTTTGAAAAACACTCTGAGTGATTTGCTAAATTCTTTCGTTAAATCCTGTGCATTGAATTTATCAAAAAAATTTACTTAGTCGTTAAAGTAAAGGTGGATTCTACTAAAAATTAGATTTTGTTGTATAATTAAATTTTTATTCTCTGATATCAATTAGATTTAAATTCGTTTGGCGAAATCTAATCGACATTCTTATTTATTTTTTTAGTGGCATCCGTGATAAAAAGAATTATGAAAATAATGAAAATAATATTCAGGAATCTTCACCAGAAAACAGATTTGAAAATACTGATGAAAACGTTGAGAATGACTTAACAGTTGAAATTCATCGCATACGAAGTATTTTTGTTGATAATAGTCATGTTACGGAATTAAATGCTAACAATCAGGCTGAATTAGGTCAAGGTGATTCTCTCAATATTCAGAAAAAGAAAGAAACCAAACTTAAAACTCAAGATGATTATCCAGAAATACTAAACCCTTTTAGTGATGACTACAATAAGAAAGCTAATGATGATTATCCTACAGAACTTAATCCTTTCCATGAGAACGAAGGTGATGAATATCCTCCTGAACTCAACCCGTTTCATGAAAATGTTGAAAATATTGATGATTATCCTCCGGAGCTCGATCCTTTTCATGAGAAGGAAGAAAATGAGGATAAATACCCTCACTCTCTTAATCCATTTGAAAACAAAGAAACGGAAAAAGATTTGAATGATCGGGATATAAAGAATCTCTCTCTTTCTGAAAATAGTTTGCCAAAACATAACCTAGATGAGAACAAAACTTCTGCAAAGCCATATGACTGTAAAAAGGAAATTGATATGAAGCCTAAAAATAATGTATCGTCAACTCGAAGACGTAGAAAAAAATATCCTGCACCTAAACCACCGACTGCTCAGTTTAAGCCTGAAAATAATGTTGAGAAAACAGTGATTCCTGATGAAACAGATTTACACTGCGGAGTAGAAAAATCTGATATAAAACCGAAACAAAGCTTGAAACCAAGCAGAAAGAAAAGAAGAGCTCCCTTGCCCCCCAATTACAGACAAGATAATCAGATTAATTGCGTATCGCATTCTTCAGAATTTCCTTCGACAGTTCCAGTTGCAATAAGCTCCATTAATGAAAAATCAAGTCTTGTTGTTAAAAGAAACGATCTTACTCATCTAAATACAGAAACAACTAGAAGAAAAATTAAAAGGCGAGCTCCGGCACCACCAGTACTTCAACCACCAAAGGTGGGTATCAAAAACTTTATTTTAGGATCCTAACAAGATATTATGCACTGTTAATACATAGTAGCATACCTGCCAACTTTTATGCTTTTTGGCAACCAGTCATTTTTAATGCAAATCTTTTAAAAATATCTGATTAAGTAATTAAAATTTCACACATTAAATGAAATAAAACTTTCTAATTGATTAAAGTGGCATCAAATTTTGGCAGCTATGCATAAAAGTTGTGCATTCATGAAGCAATTCAATAGTATCCTTTAACCCATTAACGCCCATTGATGCAACCACTTTCCAACATTTCCCCCTTGTTACAATTCATTTTTATAGTTTTGTTCCTATTTTGTTCGGTAGATAGCAGCACTACTCCGAAATTCAACAAAGGAGGCTTCAGAGAAAACCATATTTAAAAAAACACTTTAAATTCCTTAGTAGCCGCGAGTGTACCTTACTGCCTAATTTTATGAAGAGTCGTGCTATTATTTTGACTTGAAACAACTGTTGCGCATTTGTGCAATTTATAGCGTTTACTTACAAAGTTATATTTTTTTCCCTTGAATTAATAATTATTTTAATTTAATCAAACTAACGTGTAGATGTTTCAAAGAAAGAAAAAAAAAAAAAAGTCTCGAAAGTTAAAAACAATAATTTTTCCTTTTTTACATTTTTTTTGAACTTTTTATACTTTTTTTTTTTTTTTTTTTTTTTTTTTTTAATTTACATATTTATAGATATAATTGTCACTTTTGAAATTAGTTTAGCAATATATATATATATATATATATGTATGTATATATATATATAGTGAACGTTAAAGTGTAAAGGTACACATACACACACACAAAGAGAAAAGGATTAATGTGAAATTCAACAAAGACATTCATCTCATTTTGCAGATAATAGGACGCCTGTTTAACATTACTTTTTCTTCTTTTTCAATAACACTGCGCCACAAATATTAAAAAAAAATATATTCGAGCCCTGATATCATTTCCGCTGATTCATATGTGAAATGACCTCCTAAATCCCAATATAACACCTACATTATCCAATCACCCACCATTTTCTCGGGATGCCAAACCTTCCCCCAATTTTTGTCCCTGTCAGGTAATTTTACGGCCATGAATTTGATTTCCAGAGTGGAAAACGATTATTTTAACACATAAAAAGATATATATATATATATATATATATATGGGATGGCCAACCGGTGTGGGCTTTTAAACAGAAAACTAATAATTCACTTAATTATTAATCATTTAAAATTTAATAAAAGATTAAAGTACTTTATACAAATATTTACAAGATTATAGTTTAAATTAGTATTGAACGGCCATCTGGAACAGTTATATCTAAATAATCAAAGTTCTCAGTTCTTGTCAAAAGAAGATTACACAATTCACTTCTGATATCACTTTAAAGTACGCAGCCTAGTACAGATCATTATTTCAGCGGACTATCGTCGTCCACCGAACAAAATATATGCGTCTATACGTCTTAAAAGTCAACCGTCTACTCTACTCTTTCCCGGCAAGAGCTCTCTGCTCCCATTGATGAAATATGAAGATGTGTATTCCGGAAGTGGCACCTGTCTCACGTCACAGCTACGACCTTCCTCTAAGATTCTGCGCTCGCTGTCAGTAATGCTAGTTCATCCCGCTTCGGAGATACAGGCTACGGCAACGTTAGGGGAAGCAAGGGCCCGATACTATAGTCTCGGCCATCCTGTGTCGACTAGTCCTCCAGGCGGCCACACTGAAAAATACAAAAAAAAAAAAAAAAAAAAACACAAAAGCAACACAAAATAATAACAAACTTATTTACAGTTCATATACAAATTTGATATTCTTCTTTTTTTTTTTTTTTAAGTTAAGTGATCCCTCGTTTGAGGAATTTGGCATGAGTGGATGTGCAATGGGGGCCTTTATGGCATCCATCTTTAATCATATCACAAATATTTTCATTTTTTATTTTCGCAGTCTTACAGTTACAAAAGTACTGTAGTTTTGGTTTAATGGCAACTTGGTCGCCTATTTTAACAGTTTTTGGTGGTTGTCTACGCAATTTATATTTTGTTTTATTTTACTCTTTATCTTTCGGAAATTGTTCTTTTACATGTGTACGCAAATCTTTACTCTGGGATTCAAAGTTAATTTGGGACTCGAACTCGAGAACCTCTAATTGATCATTTTCAGTTTTAGTGTCTTTTAAGGCCTCTGCAGCATCTTCTTCGGTCATAAAGTTTATAGTAGCACTCTTATGTGCAGGGAAAACTTCTAACTATATTTGCACCGCTTTGGGAAATAATGCAGCTATTTCACTAATTGTAGTCTTCAATGGAAGTGATGGAATAAACAATTTTTTCAAATTTATACCGACAGTCTCTTCTTTTGGGATATTCTGTCTTTTACAATCAATGGAATCTATCGTCAATGACTTTTTTCTCAATTTCTTTCTTTTAAGAAGTTTGAAATTTTCTTCAACTTTTTCCTTCAACTTTTTCAGCTCTTCTGCTAACTGCGAAATCTTTTCAAGTAGGATTCGTTTTTCGTCTTTCTTCGAAAAAGTGTTTTCTTGATTTTGCAATTTCATTTGAGAAACATTCGTCTGACTTTGTTTCTTTCGTCGAGGCTCCTCCTCTTCCTCACTGTCATCATCTACACTATTATCGTCCTTTAAAAGCATCTTCTTATCGTCATCACTTTCGTCATTCTCGTCGTCGTCATTATTTTCATTTACAGCTTTTTCGGAGGATTCTAATGATTTTTGGGATAGTATAACAGGTTGAGGGGTTTTATTTTTACATTTTCCAACACTAATTAATGTTTCATCTATTTCTGGGGATTTCTCAGAAATTTTATTTTTACAGTTAATGGGAGCATCAATAGTAATATTCTCCTTAATTTCGTTTTTATATGCATTTACTGGAAGAACTGTTACTAAATTTACTTCAAGTGAACTAGATTTATTTTTTATAAAAATACCTTTTTCATTTATCGTCGTTTCACCCAGCATTAACACATTCATTCCATAGGGTATTACATCATTGTTTACAACATAAATATTAGTTTTACTTTCAAAATCATCAACTTTTAAATCAGCATCAAATGAGCCTAACGGCTTTATGGAACTTTTCCCGATCCCCTTCAAAGTAGTACTCATATAATTTAATCTATTAACATTCAATTTGTTAAGTGCATTTTTGTGCAACAGTCTTGGTTCACTTCCTGTATCAATAATTCCAGTAAAATTTACATTGTTAATTTGTATAGTTTTATTCATGTTTTGATTTACGCCAATACACAATGCCTCAACTTCGGGTTTTGAACCCGGACATTCCGAGCTCTTATGCCCAAATTGTTTACATGAAAAACACTTAAAACCTTTAAATTTTTTAAAACCTTTAATTAATAAAATATAATGCAATTTATAATTTGGCGACTACCCCCCCCTTCCTAAATTTACCTTTTCTACAAATTTTCATGTTTTAGATTTTTTTTTTTTTTCACTCATTTTTTTTCCCCCTCGGATTCTCCCCATAGGAGAGATTTTTTTTTTTTTTTTTTTTAAACTGTTAACAGTAAAAAAAAAAAAAAAATATCTCTCCTTCAAAAAAAAAAAAAAAAAAAAATCAAATTTATAGTTAGAAAATTACCGAACAGGGATAAAAATAAGGGGGCGTGTCAAAAAAAGTTGGGTGATGAAATAAAATGGACGTTATATTCGGATTCAGGAGGACATTTTACACAAAGATTTGCAGAAATGGTGTTGGGCCGATTTTCATGCAGAACAGTGTAATGTACCTATGTATTACAAATGGCAATCTATCGCCAATTAGTGGACTATGGGTAAAATATACTTAAGGAAAAAATATACATGGTGTTCATAAAAGAACTTCCCCTGTTTAGAGGTAACTAGGAACAGACTGTGGAAGACATAGACCTTATATATCTACACCACGCATCCGTCTCATTATCTGTCCGCGAGATGAGCTAGCTTCCCCAGCTAAATTATCACGTGATGCGGACCTGGAGAGAGAGAGACGAGATTATGTGATTTTTCCTTACGAAAGAAAGTAGTTTTGAGTTGTTTTAATTTCTGTATTGTACACATACTTTTCATTTAAGCCTTTAGATTTACGCATCGTTGGAAAGCTAAAATGTCTTAGATTAATTATAAAAAGTTTCTTTTGTGAAAAACCATTTTGAAGGGGAGAATTTTTTGTTTGATTCTTACAAAAATAAGTGCTTTCTTATAGAAGAATCTCCCTCAAGTCTATGTCACGTACCATACGGTGCTGACCGCAAAGGATGAAGGTGTCAGATTACACCCTCATGTTGAAAACATTCACTATATTGGGAAGTCCTATTGGTGGCGTAGTCTATCTATATAAGGTCTATGGTGGAAGACATGGGGGGATGATTTCCGCTAAGAAAAGATATTAGTAATAAAAGTCTCCGATAGGAAAGATTTTGGCGCTGCTGTCACGTACGCACTATGAAAATTGCATAATCCACCTCTATTGTATAAATTTGCACATATGCATGGGGTTCTGTTGATCCTAATGTGGATTGATAAAAGAACACTTTCCACGAGATTAATAGTGTATGTCACTTATTTTTTCTTGAGCATTTTTATTCGAACATTAATGAAAATTTATATAATCCATTTTTCAGGCATTCACTCTAAGTGTTGACATTTTTCGTCTGCAACAGCTTTGAAATTTCGTTAAGAAAATTACATAATCTACGTCGATCTTAGATATTTTGTAGTGTGTACGTAACAACAACGTCAAAATCTCACCTATCGTTGACTTGTAGTATTAAGATTTGTCTTTGCGGAAATTACCTTCCCATGTATTCCACATGAAATGGGGTTTCATTCCGTACTTAGTTTCAGCTGCAGAGGCATTCAAACAGGGGAAGTTATTTTATGATCTCTTTGTACAGAGTAAAATTATCTAAATCGTACCTTTACCCAAATTGTACCGCTTTTGATTTCTGAAGAACTACAAAACTGAATACGCCCTAGCAAATAAATAAGGAAACTTCTTTGTAAAAGAAAAGAAGTTTCTAACACTGGTTCTCATTATTGTAAGGACAGCAGATATTTTAAATAAACATTGAAAATTGCTATTGAAATACACATAGTTTTTTTGTTAATTGAAATAAAATCAATAGAAAATATTTTTAGACAAGTTTTATCCATTTTTTATTTAAAAAAAAAATAACAGTGCAGTCGAAATACACTTTTCTCCACACGTTAACAGTTACAATGACAGTTCGAGTCTTCATTATTTTTTACAGTTATTCCTTTAATTGATGATTCTAGTTAAGAGAGACCAAAGAAAAGTTTTATTGTGTAGGTTTTACATTCAGAAAAGATGCCAAACTATTTGAAATAGTTTTGTAGCTATACTATGTAATAATTTTTAGAAATTATTTTTTATAAAGTGACATGATCATAAAAGTTTGCTAAAATTGTTTGTAACCATTCCTGTTACACATATATTTTACAGTTATTTTTATTCTTAGAATAATGCGCGTCAAAAATTCGTTATCTCTTCAGATTTGGAGACTATTGTATTAGTATATATATAACAAAATTATTACAGAGTGTGCTAAAACTTAATAATTTAAATTTTTTTACCGTATCAAGTGATATATTTTTTTTCTTTTACATTTCTTTGCAGACTTCTCAAAAACCACGGATGCCTAGAATCAGAAAATTCTTCAGAAAACTGTTCAAGAAAACTTAAAATCTTCTCTCTCTCTCAAAAAAAAAAAAAAAAAAAAAAAAAAAACTCTCAAAGAAGAAAAAAAAAAAAAAAAAAAAAAAAAAAAAGAAAAGACCAAAAAAATAGTCATTCGTTTTACTATTTAATCCCTAAATTTTACGTATATTATCGTTTTAAAACATTTTGCTCTAAATTCTATATCATCATGCATCTTTCTTGGCCATGCTGCCCTCTTAACATCTACGTTGCTCCTTCCACCTGAGCTGTCTTTCCATCTATGCTGCCATCTTAACATCTACGTTGCTTCTTCCATCTGAACCGTCTTTCCCTCTATGCTGCCATCTTAACATCTACGTTGCTCCTTCCACCTGAGCTCTCTTTCCATCTATGCTGCCATCTTAACATCTACGTTGTTCCTTCCATCTGAGCTCTCTTTCCATCTATGCTGCCATTTTAACATCTACATTGCTCCTTCCACCTGAGCTATCATCTGACAATTCCATCGTCAGTGCTGAACATCTTCGGTCTCTTCCTTCACCAAAAAGCCACCGAGCTACGATCCTATACCATCTGAGGACGTAAGGCGGTGTGTATAAGGGAGCAAAGAGTCTTAACATCTACGTTGCTCCTTCCACCTGAGCTGTCTTTCCACCTATGCTGCCATCTTAACATCTACGTTGCTCCTTCCACCTGAGCTGTCTTTCCATCTATGCTGCCATCTTAACATCTACATCGCTCCTTCCATCTGAGCTATCATATGACAATTCCATCGTCAGTGCTCAACATCTTCGGTCTGCTCCTCCTCCAAAAAGCCACCGAGCTACGATCCTATACCATCTGAGGACGTAAGGCGGTGTGTATAAGGGAGCAAAGAGTCTTAACATCTACGTTGCTCCTTCCACCTGAGTTCTCTTTCCCTCTATGCTGCCATCTTAACATCTACGTTGCTCCTTCCACCTGAGCTATCTTTCCATCTATGCTGCCATCTTAACATCTACATCGCTCCTTCCATCTGAGCTATCATATGACAATTCCATCGTCAGTGCTGAACATCTTCAGTCTCCTCCTCCACCAAAAAGCCACCGAGCTACGATCCTATACCATCTGAGGACGTAAGGCGGTGTGTATAAGGGAGCAAAGAGTAACCTGCCTCCAAGCGGTGCTCCCGGTCAACGTTTTTGCATCCTGCGAAAATGGCTGAAAGGTTACGACATTGAAAATGTTTCTGTGTGCAGATGTTAATGTTATATTATGTAAATGCAACGTAATGTTAATGTTATTAAAATTTTATGTTTTGCAAAATAAAATGTCTTGAGAAAATTTCTGTTGCCAAGCGACTAATTCATTTGTCGAATCTGAATGTATTCTTACAAATAACAACAACAACAACAACAACAACAAAAAAAAAATAAATAAATAAAATAAATAAATAAATAAATAAACGAAATACAAACGCCTCATTCAATTGAGCTCAAAATTTATGTGAATATTATAAATACCTTTTGCACTAACTATAAGCGTTTTGGTGAATTTAGCATTTATAGGTTTTTACAGGGACACAACGAAAAATTCTTTATCATTATGATCTATGTGCTCAAAGATCAGTAGCGTTAAATAAAACATCGTGTAATACATGGAAAAAAAATAAACACTCTATTATGTTTTTCTCTCTTTTGTTTGTTTAACAACTCCTCTATCTTTACTTTATCTACAAAACTGTTAATTACTCAATGTTCGGAAAGTCGAGTGGAGTCACTCCAGATTTCTTTTTTATTGGAATGGGATCTCTATAGCAAAAAACCATAAGTAGCGATGGAACGGTACCTCTAGCATGAAAATCACCAACGCTAAGCAACTAAGAAAAAAAGAGAAAACAGCTGTTATGTGCCTACCAAAGCACGACTTTTATTTTTTAATGACACCATATTTCATGCTGAGTTTTCGGCTCTCACTAAAGTCTACTGATTCTGCTTCGAAACGAGAAGAAGAGACCATGGTATCCTTAATTTCATGTAGGTCTACTGAATAAGGGTTTCAATTTCGTTGTTAGTCTTAAGACACCGTCATGACTGACATCATCACTCTAAGTGAAAAATAAGGCATTGTGAAATGCGTGATGTGTATCTTGCTTTCTTGCTCTATGAACAATATGCCGGTTACTGGGAAACATCATTATCATCATCAAAATCAATTTTGATTGCCATTCCACAATGCCTTGTTTTTCACGTAGTGCGATGACGTCAGTCATGACGGCGTCTTACGACTAACAACGAAATTAAAGACTTTATTCAGTATCCTTACACAAAATTAAGGATACCGTGATCTCTTTTTTTTTTTTTTTTTTGTTTCGAAGCAGAATGAGTAGACTTTAGTCTGAACCACGGATTAAAAGAGAAGGATGTATTACTAATGTTACGGAAAGGTAGTAATTTTCATCTTACAGATAGAGGGCGACCAATCTCGAAAATACACCAATCAGCGCGTTTTTACATTTCTGGCTGTTCCTTCGTTGGATGACTGAAGCCGAAGGGGCGGGCTTTCCCTTTCTTCCGATGAGTTTCAAAGATACTGCACCAGGCGGCGATCGGATCGCTTACTCTGTTCGGCTGAATTAATGCGGAAAATAAAGCTCCGTTCCCCACGCTGACCGCCCTATCTAGTTTGTCATCCTGTATCCTAATCCGTGGTCTGAACCAAAGACTCAGTGTGAAATGTGACGTCATTAAAAGAAATGAAAGTTGTGCTCTGGTAGGCACATAACAGTTTTTTTTTCTTTTTTTCTTAGCCTGCTAGCGCTGGCGATTTTCGTGCTTCAGGTACCGTTCCAACGCTACTTATGGTGATTCCATCTCAATAAAAAAAAAGTATAGGTGTTGCCATTTGAAATTTTTGAAATTTTGTCACTGTAACCGTAACTGTTAGAGTTTAACTGTTGTTTTTTAATATAATTCTTGAGCGCATACCTCAAAATACCTTCCACCAAAATTTTATCCAGTTACTGTGAACGGTATGACAGCTATGGTGTCATATATCGGAGTAGTTTTTTTTACAATCACCCTGTATATTACGATGGCGATTTTTGAGTCATATGAGTTTCAAATTATTAAAAAATGATGATTTGTGGTAAGAGTAATAAATAGTTTTATTAGAATGATCAGAAAATATTCCTGAAATAAAGCGAATTCATAGACTAGAACAGTGGTCGGTAACCTTGTCCCTACCGCTCACTAGTGGACGTTTTAGCTTTTATGATGACTGGTATAGAGATTTTATCCGATATCGAAGCACGCTGTTCTTTTAAATTTGATTGGTGTTTTAAAAACATATAAATAGATATGTATACGTTTTATTATTATATGTTACTAGTATATAACCCTGTCAAAAATGACGGAATGTGAAATCAATTAAGGTAGTGAATCAACGAATGCTTTGCCAGTTTCGCTGGACACTACATTTAAAGGGGACTAATGTGCAAGTTGCACCTGATGGGACTAATGTGCAAGTTACTCCGAACGAACAAACTATTTCTTTTTCTATTGACGAAAATATCTACTAACCCTGGAAGATAGGTCTAATATAACGTATCATATTATATATCGTATTTATTGTAATATAGCTCAGTACTTATTTCGCTTCCTTCTTCGACTCGTTTTAAAAAGTATTTTTTATATGCACGAGCAAATTTACTATTTTATAATTTTTAATTTTTCGTGTGAAAACATTATTTTATCTCATCCCCCCCCCCCTCAAAAAAAAATCTATATATATAACAATAACTGGTAAATTTTTTTTGCAACAATCATAAATTTAAATGTCCAATTTTGAAATTATTTTCATATTTTAATTAATTCTAAAATATCTAATCAAAACTTCGTTACAAATAAGGTACCAAATGAAAGGTATCATATTTGCAAGGAAGTAACCATACGTACCTTATTCGTAACCTTGTTTATTTTAACTAATTTGATAAATATGGCGTCCCAATCAACTGTTTGTTTATATCAGATAAGTACATTATCCTGATTGCAAGAAAATGATGTTAATAACTATTAGTTTTTATGATTGAATTTTATATTACATTTTAATTTTATCCTCCATTGGTATTTTAGAATTGCAATGGTAGTTATAAACTTTCGCTGAAATTTTTTTACATATTGAGATTAAGGGAAAAGTGTAAGCACAAAAAATGTTCAGTTTTGAAAGACCTTTCTAATGATGTAACATTTATGCAGATTAATAAAAAATAAAAATAAAAATACGTAGCATTTCTGAGAAAAAAGAAAAAAAAAGCCTACCAAAAGTCTGTGTTTTGAAGCGGTCTAACCGGAATTGTTTCTGACAGATGATACTCATTATTATTATTAATAATTTTTATAAAGTTACTTTTCTACTTTATAAATCACCCTTACTATGAAATCGGTGGACGGTTGAAAAATTTTAATAGCAGCAGAGGTACAAAAGTGGGCGGTAGGTATAAAATGGTTGACTACCCCTGGACTAGAACATTGTATATTTATTTACGAACCACTTGTCGTACACGGAAAAGCCCACGTTTTCGTAACAATGTGTATATTTTAATAGATATACAAGGATGTAATTTTTATGCAATGACTTGTTTCAAGTTATGTACTGAACATACATGTATCACGATATGTTTCAAAATTCAGCAGAACCGAATGTTAAACGGAAAACATCAGTGGGATTGCGGAAATATTCTAGTATTGATTCATAATAATAGGAGGGCTGCGGTAGCCCAGTCGGTAGAGCGCCGGCCTCGTAATTGGAAGATTGCGGGTTCGGTACTCGAGCCGGCCAAAGACCGTCGTGTACACGAATGGTGGCTGGTGCACGTAAAATATGTCGTGGCCGCAATGTCCTCCATGTTCCCATCAAAAATTATACCTCTGGGGGTCACCGAAGCGGGAGAGCTATCCCTTCCGTGGAGGATCAATATTGTGATGGCATGTCTCCGGACCACCTCTAGGGGTGCGTCCCAGACCGTCGCCAATTGTCCATCTGTGCAGCACTAGTGCGACGTAAAACCCAACATCCATCCATCCATAACAATAAGACGAAGAGGGATTGTGAAGTCCACATTAAGTATAAGATTTCTTTTTTAAATAAATTTTATGAGTAAAATAAAATTTTAGAAAATATAATTTCTTTATGAAGAATAACAGAACTATTTTAGTCGAACAGAAATCGAATGACAGTCGGCAGAAAAATTATTGGAGCTCTAGCAATAATTCCCATTTCAAGGAAGTGCACCTAATACCGTTTTGTTAAGTAAATATTTGTCGAGTCATGATCTTAGTTTTATGCTGTTTATAAAAAAGTAAGTTGATGATAAAAATTAGCGATAAAACAAAAAACAAAAAATATACATATATGAAAAATGTGGATGTTTACTGATGAATAATTTTGCTGTCGACTGTATGTGACAAGAAGGAGCATGTGGAAAAATCATAGATATAATAATAAGACATAGACTGGTCAGCGAGAGGGAAAAAGTGATTCCTTTTACTCGGGAAAACTGATTCTTATGACTGTCTTTCCCCGAGTAAATTACACTTAGGAATACACACGGATAATTTAGTAAATAAAATTTATGAATAATTTATTTACTAAAGATGAATGAAAAACTCCAGATACAGTTTCAAATGGGTTTTTCTTTTAATTTTTTTTTTCTTTTAAATACCTTCTAATGGCTGATTCCAAAATATGTTTTCGACATCAAAAATTTTTGCTCGATAACATAGGGATGATTGATCTCTACATATATTACTATATCTATGAGGAAAAAAAAAATCAAAATATTTTCAAAGAATTGTAGTAATTAGCCCTTCTTCACAATTTGAAGCAAACGTATCCATCCAAAAATGAAAATGAATCAATAAATAAAATTAAAATTATAATGAAGCACTTTACACATAATTAATTAAATATAAAAACCTTAATAGATACTTCATATTCCATCGTTAATATTTTCGGCTGGGTGCCCAGCTCTTTTCAAACGATTTTCATCTGTGTTGGATCTCTTAGAGTTGTGGCCTTTTATAGACTTCATAAGTTGGTTCCATAAGTTAATGGCTCCTGACCGGATGTGGAACCAACTTATGAAGTCTATAAAAGACCGCAACTCAGGACCCTTCAGAGACTGGCAGCTCAAAGCGTCAAATTCGGTTTCTTTTGATATCCCTTTGATGTGGGGGAATCGAGTTGACGCGCAGCGCGCGAAGCAGGGAAGAGAGATTCCTGCTCTGAGAAACCACCTACTGTGATAATTGTCATGGAGAGTCCGAGTCTCTTTTGTGACGAGCAATAAAAATAAGGTTACATTTTGCCACTGATGATTTGGCTCTTTTTTCACTAGACTTCAGCCAAATCTCTCACCGTTTTTTCTTGTGATTTCTTCACAAGTCTATCTTCTTTATAAAAGAAAATTGTTAATAAAAAATAAAACATAACACACAACGTTTATTGTTTGCTAAATATATGGTTGATTCTAATAATAATAATATTTTAAGGAAAGGAAAGAAATAAAAATAATTAAATAAAATTTAACCCAATTTTAAATGTTAATTCACTATTAAAATAAAACTAACTTCATTCCTAATTCTTATTTTTATTTATATGTGTAATATTATTTATGAATTTGATATATAATCATGCTTTTCGGTCTATCTATGCACTGTAAAACACGAAAGACAAAAAGGAAAAAGAAAAAGAAGGGGGCGGAGAGAGAGAGGGGGGAAAGAAAGAAAAACAGAATAATATGTCAAAATTTTAAATTTTTAAGAAAAGGGAAATGTTATATTTCAAAGAAATGACCAAATTTACCAAAATAAAAGAGACTGCAAATTAATTACCTGTACTTTAACTTTAACTCGTGTTACCGCTATTGATTCACTTGCGATTTAGGACAAAATAAGTATCCTAATAACTTTTGTGACAGCCACATGATACAACTTAACAAGGGTGTTTGTGTTCCGAAATTTTTATTTTATTCCCCATCAGTAATTACGAATTGCGTTTTTAGCTATACTTAATTGTTAAACATTACTAGAAAACTACTAATAGTGTCACAATTTAAAAATTACTGGTGGAAAATAAAATAAAATATCCTGAATGAAAACGCCCCTGCTGAAAGAAGTTTCAATTAAATTCTTCATTTCTTAAATAATATAGATTAAGAGTGGATGGTGGGGGGGGGGGAGAAAGAAAAGAAAAGAAGGGAAAAATAGACAAGAAGAAGAATCAAACGAGTTTTACCCATTAGCGGTTTATATTTATTTAATTTCTTTATGAGAGCATTAAATATCAATTTATAATCGATTACATTTTAAAAACAGTTCAATTTAATTGAAGTGCTTTTAAAAGCGGAAATCTAATATATGATGACTTTCTAAATTATCCATATATTTTATTTAAAAAATAAATAAAATAAAAAATTGCTTGGGTTTTTTTTTTTTTTTTTTTTTTTTTTCTCTCAACGTTGAATTTAAAAATGATATTTTTATAAAGTATGTTTTTGATTGTTCCGAAGCACAGTCAGTGTCGATTTAAAAACGATATTAATTAAAAAAAAAAAAAAAAAAAAAATCAGGTCTGAAACAACCACATGATTTTCCTTATCCAATATTACACATATTACATGCTTTATTATTATTATTATTATTATTATTATTTGAGATAATGTAATTAGAAGAAGTAAAATTGACCTAACAAAGTAGAAACCTAAATATTTTCTGGTATGAGAATATATATATATATATTGGTAGATTTAATTTTGGAAACACCGATTTCTGAGATCTAAAACTGACCTAGTTAAGCAAGATGAGTTAATTTTCTTGTAATAACGACTTAATATACGAGAAAAGGTATCGCAAATGTATTTATGTAACAATTTTCAAGAAAATCGTTAGTGCCGTTTTTTTGAGATACCAACTTTTAACAAAACTTGGCATACTCAATTATTAACCGGAAAACAATAATTACATACAAAAGGATATTTTAAAGGGAATTAATATGGCAAGTTTGAAAAGTATTCATACAGCCGTTATATTAAAGAAACGAACATGTGAGACCTAAAATTCAGCTATTTATACAGGACGCCTGTCAATTTTCCTTAACTAACCAACTATATCATTCGAAAGGAAATCTAACACAGTGTTTATATAGCAAAGTAATTGCTTTTTTAAATTACTTCATTAAACTCAGGAGACCTTAAAACGTGTAAATCAGATGAAAACTCGATATTGAATTTTTAGACCGAATATAATACTTCCATTACTTAAAGTAATCGGTAATGGAAGTAAAAATAAACAGATATAAACTGTAATGAGGAACTTTGCAGTTTTAAAAATATATAAATTAGTTAAAAATAAAACCTATTTTGATTAAAACAGAATATTTACTTTAAAGAAATAAGAACAATCTAAAATAGTAGGGGAGAAAAGTAAACAAAACACATTTATTATATTTAAGCACAGAACTTTCAAAGAAAGTACTAATGAGACTTCATTAAATACCTCCAAACTTACTAAATGTTTATTTTAGAAAATTCATAAAGCATATTACTTATTTTTTTTATACTTCAATAGAAATAGAGATTTATTAAATTAATACGAGAAGTTCGTCTTATAAGGTTAAGCGATAGGAAAAAAAAAAAAAAAAAAAAAAAAATCAAAATCAAAATAAATACAGTGGAACCTGTCTAAAGTGACCGGGTCCCGGACAAAATCCCCACGGACAAAATCCCCGCCGGACAAAAGCCCCATCGGACAAAATCCCCACCGGACAAAATCCCCACCGGACAAAAACCCCACTAAAGCTCAAATATACATGGGGGGGGGGAGGCTAAAGGGGACCACAATGAGTATAGCAAGATAATATATATATATAATTAAGATATTAATGAAACTGTTTAATTATCATTAGATATTTAAGTAATATATACTGAGAGTTACATATATCTGATACGGAGGGATTTCTGCTAAAATTTTGCCATCATTAGTACTCGTTGTATGTGTAGATGAATGTATATGGATGCTTTTAATTTCTGTCAAAATACTTTGTGTGTGTGTGTGTATATATATATATATATATATATATATATAATATTATGTGAAAGATTATACACAAAAAATTAAAAAATGAAATATATATTAAAAACATCTTTATTTATTAAAAGTGAAAATATTTAATGTTTAAATTAATTTGTTTAATAGAACTATTTGAGCTTTTAAATGGAAAACATATTTTTTTTTTTTTTAAATTAATTTATATATATATTTCTATGAATGATTAAAAAGTAAAATAAAATAAATAAATAAATAAATAAAAATAAGTTTTAAAAAATTAACTAAAAATTTTAGAAAACTAATTTAACTAATATACATATAATATATACATATAATAAATTAGTCGAGATTATTTAATACTATTCTTTTGGGTTTTAATATTAATTTAAAAAAAAACTGTTTTAAAATACTTTTAATAATAAAAGATTATATATATATATATATATATATATATATATATATATATATATATATGAATGATTATAAGGAAAACCTAGTTATAAAAATATTTAATGAAATATTCTAAGTAAAAAACTAATTTATTAATTAAAAATAAAATTTTTAAGATTTCAATTAAGTGAGATTGTTTAATACTGTTGTGTGGACTTTCAGTTAAAAAGTTTATTTAAACATCCGAGCGGTAATCGATGCTAGTAGAATGGAAGTGTTAAGTTCGATCCGAAGTCGCGTTCGTCGACCAAGCCGTTGAGAGTTTCCCGTGGTTTTCTTCGAAACTTTCGCAAGTATAGGGCACTCAAGTTATCAACCGGCTTTAACACTACCACAATCACCAGGAAGATTTTTTTTTTAAATATAAAATGATTCTTTTACTATAAATGATTATATATATATATATATATATATATATATATATATATATATATATACATAATTTATAGCAATATATTTTAATTAAAAATTAATTTAATTATTATTATTTTTTTTTTAATAATTCAATTAGTTCAGATTGCTTAATACTATTGTTTGGTCGTTTAAATAAAAATACTATTTCAAAATGTTCTTAAACATCAAAAGATTTTTTACTATCCTTCATCATAGAAATAAGGAGCTAATTAAAATTATTTAACTTAAAAGACCTAATTGAAAAACTAATTTAATTATTAAAAATATACATTTCAATTAAAAAAAAAAAAAGAGATTGCTTGAATAATAATGTTTCAGATTTTAATTGTGAATCTTATAGTAAAATATTTTTAATAAAAAAGATTTAAAAGAAAAAAGAATGCTTATATATATTTCTTTTTTTTTTTTTTTTTTTTTTAAGGTTAAAATTCATTTAATAAAATATTTTAATTGATAATACGTAATTTAATTATTAAAAATAGATTTTTTTTTTTTTAATTATTGAATTATTTAAGATAATTCAATATTGTATTATATATAATATTACTGTTTGGATTTAATAGGAAAAAAAAATTAATTTTTTTTTTTAATATAAAAATGTTTCCTACTAATAATTATCGAAAAAGGAACTAATTAAAATAATTTGTATATTCTATGCGAGGTACATATTTAAAGCACAATTTGGTACCTTTATACTAAATACGATGTAACAAAATTAATATACATATATTTGATGTATACAAAATAATTTTTCCTGTAAAATAAGGGCCCGCTAGCACTCGAGAGGTTCTGTCCTGTAAACTGGTAGACGTAAGATTACGAGTTCGATCCCAGGTCTCTCTCGTCGACCGAGCCGTTCGGTGTTTTCCGTGGTTTTCACCAAAACTTGTGTAAAGGCGCGCTAGGACCCCTTAGAAAGACCCCACGGAAGGCACTCCCCTTCAGGTCTAGGACCTTAGTGCAATCTTTCGCCTTTACTCCCAAGACCAATAGCAATATCTGTGAAATAAAATATGATTAGCGTAATTGATTGACTAACAGGGTGTCACAAAGTATTTCTGATTCATTGTGAAGAATATAAATGGGAAAACTACTTAATATTAATTTTCAGTGTTGTACGAATTTTTTTTAGTACATCACATGGTGCGCATGTACAGTTTACACGATATATATTCGACATAAAAAGTAATCTGTTTAATGCTTTTAATTATATATACATATGTATATATGTATTATGAATGCGTTTTCATACAAGCATAAATATACACGTTTCACACACCATGAAAGCCGAAAATTATTTCAGCAAATTTTGTCTGTGTGTGTGTGTTAGCATGTCTGTACGCGTACAACGCTATTTTCATTATTATAAAATATTCCAATATTAAAATATTCTCATTCGATTTGTAGACCCCCAAAACAGTTATATTCCTATTTTGAACGATAAAACTCAATTTCTATTTTTCTGCCCCTTCGTCCGTCCCCCCCATTTGCCCTTTCTAATAATTTTAGACTTTCGAAAATATTCTCATCCTGTTTGTAGGCTCCCAAAATCTATATACCCCAATTTTAAACGGTCTAACGGTATTTTTACTTTTTTGCCCCTTCGCCTTCCCTTCCCGCTCCTCTTAATAATTTTACACTCTCAAAAATATTCTCATTCGATCTGTAGACCCCCAAAACCTCTATGTACCTATTTTGAACGAGTTAACTCCAATTCTATTTTTTACCCCTTCGCCCCCCCCCCCCCCCTTTCCGATCTTCCTAATAATTTTAGACTTTCGAAAATATCCTCATCCTGTTTATAAGCCCAAAAAATCTACATGTACCAATTTTCAAATATTCAAATAATTTGTCCTCATAGCTAAATAATTCACGCACTAAAATGTTATATTCGCCTTTTTCATATCTCGTTTTCAGCATAGGATGAACCCATTGTCTTCTCTTTTTTTTTTTTTTGAGGCGAACGACATGCTAAATAGAAAAGTATTGATTCTTCTTCACTATCCGTGGATGACATGTTAGCTCCTTTATAACTAGTAGCTTACTGAAATGATAACATAAAATTACATAATCTAACCAAAAGTATATATTTATCCAGGACAAAAGTGAGCTATCGCCAAATGTAGTCAACTTTCCCTTTCCAGAGAGACTTTCCCTCTCCAGAAAGTGACCCTTGACCTAAGGTCAAGGGTCACTTTCCGACAATGGACAATTTATGACTTTTGACGCTGAGCAGAGTTGCTAGTCTCTGAAGGAAGATCCAACACAGAGGAAGATCGTTTGAAAAGAGCTGGGCGCCCAGCCGAAAATATTAACGATGAAATATGAAGTATCTATTAAGGTTTTTATATTTAATTAATTATGTGAAAATGAATAATTTGGTAGTCTACCTTGTTAGTGGCTTTAATTTCTGAAATAACATTAGTTCATGTTTTCGTTAATAAGGGAAAAAATAGTTGCGTGCGGACAGTAATTTGTATAAAATTGAACATATTTGAAATTCTACCGATAGGTTAAAATTTTAACAGTAAGCAAGATTTTAACACTGCTGAATAAGGACTGTTCAAATCTCGAGATACTGTATACGCATCTTTATTACCATGTATATGCGTTGTTTGTTCGACAATTACAGTCGCAATTTCTGCTCAGTACATTCTAGATTGAGATCCTTCTGTGTATACTGCAAACATTCCAGTATCTTTAAAATGCACCAAAGGGTCTAAATTTAATTAATATAGAATATTAACAGAAAATCGAAACACTTTTACCTGTCAAAATGCTTTGATAGCGTCAGAAATGTTGTTATTCCTCTAGTAAAAGGATTTGACGAGTAACTCTCAGTCTAGCAAAGTGAATTTCATCACCACTTTCATTATTCATTTCTTTTATTCGCTCTTTAAAAAGTCAGGAAATGACCTTTATGTTCAATTTTATGCAAATTATTAGCATCGCAGTACTTTTTTTGTTCCTATACTGATTAAGATATTAACTAATATTTTTTCTTTAAAAAATTAGAAAATGATATACTCAGGCTAGATGTCTGCACGGGCCGGAATTTTGAGTCCCGGGCCCGGGCCCGGCCCGTTTTTTTTTTTTATCAGTGTGCAGCCCGGCCCGCCCTGGACAAAAAACGTTAAAATTAGGCCCGACCCGATTTAAAAAAAAATGAAAAATACAATAAAATAATAATAATAATAATAAAAAATGCTTGCCTTTCTATGAAAAAGATTTTTAGTATGTGTTTTGCAGAGGTTTTATATAGCGAAGCAATAGAATCTTCTTTAACAGAACTGCTGAACACTTACAAGGTAATTATATATAAACAAAAATCTATTATTACAGACGTACAGGAGGCACAAAGACAGACAGTCAAATTGAAAATATTAGCACTCATCAAACAATACAGGAAGGTATTTAAAATGTTTATCTTTACTAAAAATGTTCTTTCAACCATTTCTTCTTATATACCGTAATGTATCCGAATCTTTCATGTGATCCGGTAAACAAAACTTTAATGGTAATCCAACCATATTCAATAGAAAAGATGCTTTTGCACATGCTAAAATTGCTGCTACTTTCATTCAGTGCACTGTAGAAAAGAAAAAGGAGTCTTAGAGAAAAAGTTACAGCGGAAGGATTTTTAAAGCCTTCATACCACCTAAACTCTACAGACCATAGGACACAAAGCCTTATATATATTAACGTATCTAATTTATGTGCGCAAACTAGTAATAACATGCATACTATTTTTGAATAGGAAACCATCTAATATACTTTAAATAAAAAATATTAATTTCGAGACATGCTAAAAATATTTGCGTAAAATCAGATCGCGAACAGACAGACTGATAGGCAATTAAATCGAAGTTACAGACATTTTTTTAACAAAATAAAATTTTATGTAACACACCAGCCTGTAAAATATTATACTAGGCGATATTTTATAATA
The DNA here is from genome assembly GCA_963930645.1 of Salticus scenicus. Lineage (NCBI taxonomy): Eukaryota > Metazoa > Arthropoda > Arachnida > Araneae > Salticidae > Salticus > Salticus scenicus. The sequence goes on from OZ005653.1 coordinate 338,499,432, forward strand.
TATATATAATATATATACAATAATATTTTATCATTTTCCTTTTCCGTTGATTAACGAAGAAACTAGAAAAAGGTTTGGGCCTACGCGGCCCGGAAAAAATTTCATCCAGGCCCGGCCCGAGAGCAAATTGAAAATTTCGGCCAGAACCCGGCCCATGCAGACCTCTAATCTCAGGCGACTGCATCAAAAATATGGCCATGATTCATCAAGTAGTTTTTGCATAGGGTTGCCTAAGCATATCCTTTTAAACTGGATACTTCAGTATACAATAAAAACGTAACTACATTATAAACGATAGAATCAGATGAAGGTGCCGCAAAGTACAGCATTATGAAAGAGAAGAAATTTTCGAAAGACCATTTCCGCAATAGTGTATATATAAGGAGTAAAATGTTGTACCGTTCGCTTCTTTTTATTTCAATTTTTAATCAATGCTTATTTAAATGAAGTTTAATCATTTTGTTCTGTTTAAATTAATTTTCATTCTTCTCTCTATTTCCTACACTAGTTTGGCCGTAATTGTATTAAATCTTTAACTTTCTTTCTTAAAATTAAAGTAGAATAGATGGTTGCAACAAAAAAGAAGCATATGATGGCAGCTCAATATTTATTTAATTTAATTTAAATATAAAGGTTATTATTTATATTATTATTCAGAAAACCAATGAAAAATTCTGGAGTGACTCCACTCGACTTTCTGAACGTTAAGTAATTAACGGTTTGATAAATAAATTAAACTAAGAGAAATCGCTAAATATAAGCCAAATATATATACATATATAAAATAGGGTGTATGAATATTTTTCTTCATTTAGTATATTGTTCAATTTAACGCTATTGCTTTTCAAGTAATTTGAACCCATAAATCATAATGATAAATTTTCGTTGTGTCCCTGTAAAAATCTATATGAGTTACACGCTGTATATATAAACCAAAATCCATAAAGTTAGTGGGATGGTTTCCTAAAACATGCATATAAATTTTCAGATCAATTGGATGAGGCATTTAGACGCTATCACATTTTGAATGATTTGAGCCCATAAGACGCAATGATAAAGTATTTTTCTTAGTGTCCCCGTAAAAAAAAAACTATAAGTTTTAGACTCACCAAAATCTATACGGTATGTGCGACTGTGATCTGTAACATGTATATGAATTTTTAGTTAATTCAAATAAGGAGTATGGGCGCAATAGCACTATAAATAACTTGAGACCATAGGGCATAACGATAAAGAATTTTTCTTTGTGTTACTGTAAAAAAAAAAAAAAAAAAAAAAAAAACTATAAGTGTTACAGACCAACAGTACGTAAATAAATTTCCAGCTCAATCGATAAGACATTTAGACGCTAATGATTTCAGCCTATAGGCCATAATGATAAAGAATTTTTTGTTGTGTTCCTGTAAAAAATCTATAAGTACTAGATTCACCATGAGCTATAGGATTCGATCAATTTTCAGCTCAATCTGATGAAGCATTTAAACTCTATCGCACTTCGAATAATTTCAGCTCATAGGCCATAATGATAAAAAAAATTTTCGTTGTGTCCCTGTAAAAAAGCTATTCGTGCTAGATTCACCAAAATGTATGTACTTCGGGAAACGGTGATTATAGCATATGTATAAATTTTCAGCTTTACTGAATAAGTCGTTTAGACGCTATCGTAGTTTAAAAAACGTGGCCCATAGAGACCATAATGAGAAAGAATTTTTCTTTGTCTCCCTGTAAAAAGACTATAAACATTAGATTCACCAAAATTTATACAGTTCGTGTGACGGTGACTGATAATATGTGTACAAATTTTCAGCTCAGTCGAATAAGGCATTTAGACGCTATCGCACTTTAAAAACTTGGACCGATAGATCATAATGATAAAGAATTTTTCTTTGTGTCCCTGTGAAAAAAAAAAAAATATCAGTGCTAGAATCAAGAAATCAATAAGGTTCGTGCTATGGGGAACTATAACATACGTATTAACTTTCAGTTCATTCGAACAAAGCGTTTAGACGCTATCGTGTTCACTCACATACATCATCGTAGAAATAGTAAATATGAATCCAGGGCACCTCAAAACGTGTAGCAACACCAAAATCTCAAACTCGGATTTTTGACATGATTACAGTACTTTCCTCACTCCTCACTATAGTGTTCGGAAAGTAAAAAACTCACCATTCCTAACTATGATCCTGATCCACATTTTTATTTGGTAAAAATAGTAATTATACACAGTAAGATTGGAATGCAACAGATCAAAACGAAAAGAGCACACATACACACACACACACACACACACACACACACACACACATACACAAAAAAAAAAGGCTACCTAATGATAACTCTGTATATCTCCCATAATAAAAACAGTTTTTTTTTTTGTATCCTTCTACATTACTATAGAAGAATATCAGATATTAATTCGGCAGTTAAAAAAATGAAAATAATTTATAATCCTATAAGAATATTTGATATATATATGTTAACTAATGTTATAAGAATATTTGATATATATATATATATATATATTACCGTTAGTTTATTGAAACTTCATATAGGAGTTATAATTCTCTTTATGCGTTTTGAAGTAACAACAGTATTGCTTAGAAATATCTGATTTCCTTTAGCTTAAAATTCTTATTCTTATTCATTTCAAATAAAGAACACACGTCTTTCTTTATTATTTTTATTAATATTCTCTTATGAAGTTTTTATTTTTATTTTTATTATTATTTATAATAATGTCTATGATCATATTTTATGTATAATTATAAAATCTTAATGTTTCTTCATTCTCTTTTTCTCTCTCTTTATTTTATTTACTTATTTTTTTGTAAATAATATGTAAATTTTTATAACATTTCTTCGGTGTATACTAGCAAAACAATTTATTTTTGATTATTAAAAGGAATTATCAAATTTTCCTTTAAACTCAATATAAAATTCTCAATCGTCGCAAAGCATTTCTAGAAAGAAAAAAAAAAAAAAAAAAAAACCCTCTATAAAATTTTATTAAAAATGTATAAAATATATTTTTTCCAAATGTTTGATCCCATATATTTTAAAATGCCTTTATATCTAACTCTCATTTTGTTTAAACATTAACCGAATTGATATTTTTTTAACGACATATGCTCTTCAAAATACACTTCACACTTTATTAGGCCTCTCAAGATTTTTTTTTTCTTGCCTAATCATTTTGTTTATTTAAAGACCGTTCTTCTATGAAAAACGGGCCGCTTAATCGACAATAAAAAAGACTTGTCAGAAGAAAAATCGATAAAACGTCTTGGCGATGATGGAATACTACCTTGGCAAGCGCCAATTTAGAGTTTCTCTGCCAAACACTATATACCAACAAGTGTCAGAATTGGATGATACTTTTCTCCGCGATAATCCCTGACCGTGGTCACTGAAAGTTTTTTTTGAGCCAAAAACTGGATATTTGGGAACTTTTGTGCTATTGCTCCAAAAGGTAAGCTTGCGAATGTTTGTTTTAAATATTTAACTTTTATTATATTTTGATTTTCGAGACTATTTTACTAACACTTATGTTTATGTGTAAACAATTATTGAATTAAATTTTCAGTTTCACCCCATTTAATTTTTTTTTAAATATTTAATGTATAATGAAAATATTTAGAAAGAATTAGAAAACGAAAATATTGGAATAATTTTTTAAAATTATACTTTATTTATAAATGTTTTTATCGGTTTATGTCTAGATACTTAAATTAACATATAAATAATTACATAAACAATTTTGCAACCGGTATTAATTCGATTTTCTTTTTTCTTTTATTTATTTATTTTTTTGTAAATATCAAATATGATATTTTACATGGAAATATTTAAAAATGATACTTTCTAAAAAAATTCTGTGGAAAAAATAAACTTATTTAAATAATGACCAAATGAAAGCTATGGGTAATATTTGAACGAAAACTTTTATGTTAATTTGAAAAACTGAATAGAAACGTACTTGTTGCCAATTTAAATTCGTAATCGTTTAAATACGAGTACGAATAAATCAAGAAAAACTATTAGTTTTAGTTAAAAATAATAATAAATAAATAAATAAAATAAAGTACAGGTAAACATTTTGTGTAATTTATATGTGTGTATTATATATATATATATATATATATATATATATATATATGTATACAAAATACACACAAAGTATGTATGTGAAAGAAAATAGATGAAATAAAAAACGTTGCCTCCGTATAAAAATGTAATTATAAATAATTAAAGAATAATAAATGCTTTTACTAATTAATTTATGAAAGATAAGATTTGTAAATACAGCTTAAAAATATTTCCTTTTTATCATGTTTTTATTAACTTCTATTCTTGTTTGCTTATTTGTTTGTATGCATGTATGTTTGTTTGTTTGTTTGTCCGGTGCAAATCTTGCAGTCGAATTTTAAATAACTTCCCTACTTGCTAGACATTTGAAACTTTCACAGTAGCACAGAACCCGGTGACAATACAATACTTCGAAGTCAGATTTTCGAATTTTCGAATAGTTTTCTTTTAATTAATTAAAATATGAAAATAATAAGCTCCTAATAGCTATAAAAATAGCCATTAAAATATTAGCTATAATTTAATTGTTGGCAAAAAAAAATTACGAGTTCATTTTCTTCCGACATAAAGATAAATACATTTAATTAAACGTGAACGTTAAAAAATTATAAAAAGTTAAATGATGCATCTCTCAAAAATTGACATCATTATCACTTAAAAAATTTTATGCCCATTTATAAAAGCTCCATGATTTATCAGAAAATTTAAAACATGGTATATAAAGAGGTTTTTTTTTTTTTTTTTTTAAATCTTATAATTAATTTTTTATTTAAATGTTAAATTATGAATATATCTATAAATTAATAAATAATATATCCATAAGTTTTAAATTTCTGAGATTAGAAAATTAATAGTCTCATTTCTTTAAAATAAAATAAATAACAAGAATTCTAACAATGCTTTTAAAACTTTTTTAACAAATTAAAATTTTATTTTCTTTGCTGAAAGTAAATTGAAAATGCATGAAAATATGACTAAATGAGAATGTTGAGGACGTTTTTTAGATGTGAATAATGATGATTACAATTATTTATGCTAACATTTACGTCTTATATTTGAAGCATTTGTTATAATATTGTCTTTAACATAAATGCAAATAAGTTCAACTTCATTCTTCATTCACCAACAATAAGAACAAATATAACTTATTTAACGAACAAACACAATATAAAATATCTGATGGGAAAAAAAAGTATAATATACATATTTACAGAAAATATATTGTAAATGTTTTACATGCGGCTACTATGCTTTTTTCTAGTTTTCTCTTTGGATTCCATGAATAATTAATTTAATAATTTATTTAATTTCTCATTCAATATGGTTTTGCTGCTTCGATCGGGGATAGAACAATATAAATTGTTATGATTAGCTATATTGTTTTACGAAATCGATGAAGCTTTCTCAGCTTTATGAAGTACATGCCCCCTGATGAGTATTTACTTCTAATTTTAAGCATTTTTATCCAATTATTTCTGTGGTAATTTATTTATTTTCTCTGTCATTAAGTTTAATCGTCTTTTTTTATTATTATCATTCATGTCGGCGTAAGTAATTTAAATTGTTTTTGTCTCTTATTGGTTCTTAATCTGTATTGCAACATTTTTGTTGTCAGTCTTCCTATAAGTTAAAATCAGTTCTATTTCTTTGTGTTGGTATTGTTTTGTATCTATTAATTGCTAAATTTTATTACGATATCTATCATTTATATAAACACACACACACACACACACACACACACACATATATATATACATATATATATATATTTGAAATGAAATAACACACACACACACACATATATATATAATTTCATTTTTCTTTCTGTGAAATGTTTGAAAAGATTCCCCCCCCACACACACACATTATGTATTTATATATATTTATATGTATTAATATATTTAATATAAAAGCAAACACGCTTATTAATGTAATATGTAAATATGTAAAAAGTATGTAAATATAATTATTACTATTAAAAAAAAAATTTTTACATATTAAAAATTTTAAATTTAAGTTTGACTTTTTAAAAAGTAATTAATAAAAAAATAAATTCAACTCTTTTAACTCTTTTTTTTTTAATTAAATAAAACCTTTCATATTAATACTAAAAGAAAAAAATTGTCATTCTATATACTTTTTTATTCATGAACTAAAAGAAGAATAAAATTTGATATAGAGACTGTAAGAAGAAGGGAGGAATAATAATAATAAAAAAAAAATATTTAAAACTCTGATTTAGATTTTTGAATATATGCAAATAACGTTCTGTTTTAAATTTACCACTTTCATTTGAGGACTGTAGCTTGGACTATAGAACCATGTTTTGTTTATTTTTAGCGAAATATATAGAATTATATGCAAGTATATCCATAGCTACAGAAGAAGAGACATCGAAATATAATGCTAAACCCCCAAAACAAATGTGCTATAATATTAATCATTAATATTATTTAAGATTATCTTGAACTATTTTTAAGCTGTGAGATTCACAATAATAAAAATAACAAGTTTCGATGCTAACTTTTTTCCGAAACAGTCCAAAATGCGTGAATAAAAGTTCATTAATAATATAGGTATTTTAGAACATGAAATTTTAACTATCGAGGCATCCAAACAGTTTATTTTATTGGTGGGCGAGTTGTTCGTTGAATGATGTGTGCTTATAGCCACGGATAATATATAGTTAAAAAAATATGATTTATTTTACTGTAGAAATATAAACAAAAATTAATTCAGACATATTTCATATTAAGCAGTACCCCCAAGCTTTTTAATTACCTTTTACTGTCGTAAAATGTTTTCTTTTTACTTTCATATCCTTAAATTCCTATGAAATGAAAGTTTTACCTTTTAAGAACTGATTTTTTTTTTTTTTTTTTTTTTTTTTTAAGACTCTTTTTTTTCAAATAAATTTTTGGAGTATAAACAATTTTCTTACTATTTTCGGAATAGTAATGTAAGCAGTATGTGAAATTTTGCATAGTAAAGAAAATAATATTGTAGTTTTAAAAAATTAAAGAACACGCTTTTATAGAAATGTGAACTAAAAAGCACAAAATATCTATCTTAGTATTAAAATGCAGGGTAAGAGAAAATCGTGTGAGTGACACACCCTAATATTTACATACATTTAAATCTTTAATTAAAATAATTTAGAATTAAATAAAAACCATTTTTAAACAATCTCCCCTGACTGGGGTCGAACGCTAGACCTTTAGTTTCGTAGCGCGGAGCTTTACCTCACAGCCACAGCGTTCAGGTAGGGAAAGTCTTTTTTTACAATATAGATTTTTTGTTTGCTCCCAGAGCGATTACAAACATACATTATACATACAAACATACATACAGGTGAAGCTAAAAAAGCGTGTTAAAAAAAAGAAGAAAATGTGTAAGAGATTTTCAATACATTAAAAGATAAATGCATGTTGGATTAGAAGATTTTTTTTTTTTTTTTTGAGAAATCAAAATAACTGTGCAGTTTATAGTTGCATATTCATTTAGCCATTGTTATTGTTCGGCACAAATATCTTTATTCAATTTTCGTATGTTTTCATAACTTTCACTGTCATTGAAGCCACAGAATACTAAATGAATATTTATGCAAAAGTCAGCTCAATAATATTTATTAGGGAAAAAAAAAAAAAAAAAGATAAATACATGTTGGATAAAAATAATTTTTTTTTTCAATAATAAAAATAAGTGTGCAGTTTAGGGGAGAGTGGGGTACAATGGACTGCTGCTTATAATTTATTTATTTATTTATTTTTATGGTTCGTATTTTGGTACATATATAGCAGAACTGCAGTGATGAAACTTAGCCAGCAACTTCATGCCTAACTAACAGTTTAGCCATTTTATTCGTTTACGGTAGCCAAAAGTAAATATTTTTAGTTAAAAAAATTTTTCTTTTCGTCTTTTATGAATAATGATCTGGAACAGGCTATTTAGCACAATAAAGAACTGAGGTCATCTATTATTATATTTAATCTCATTAAAATATTTTTTAAGAGGATTTTTTATTATTTTTTAATCGTTTGCTGTCAGAGGTCCAGACGGGGTACAATGGACCACTAAGAAACGGGGTACAATGGACCATGGTCTATTTTCCTCAGTTCTGCCATAATAAACTGATTTACGAAATCTGCATTTTTGAAAGTGTTAGTAATAAATTATATATAAAAATTTCAGAGTTAATCTTATTTAGATCTATTATGTCTTCAAAGATGAATAAGAAAGCAATTTACTTTCAGGTTTCTTCTAATTTATTTTTAATAACCATTTAGTTACTTTTGTATTCTTATATTTTTACAAATATCATACAGCTATAACAAACTAAATTAAATAATGCAATTAAAAATAATAATACAAGTAAATTTGACGAAAAAGACGGTTTTACATTTTGTTGGTTTAATCACAGAAATAAAAGATTTTTATAAAAAGAATCTGTTCTATAAAAAGAATTTCTGTAAAAGAATCTGTTTATGTTAGATTCATGCAACGAAAACTTCATTAACATCGCTACATTTTTTCTTGAGAATGTTGCTATATCTCTTGTAAATTTTCCAGCTATTGTAATGATGAGTTTTCCAGACCCTACAACTTCACAAGAAAACAGCATATTTTAAGTGACACAAAAATTGTTTGGCGTATCATTTTCTAATTTTAATGTTCATTAATTTACATTATTTGTATGAATCGAAGACATAAATAAACAAATATAATATACTCTACATTTTATACTATTAAAAACATGTAACATTAGTGTGCTTTTTTAATTTGACCTGTGGTCCATAGTACCTCATGTCATGGACCATTGTACTCCGCGGTCGGGGTACAATGGTCCATTTTGTCAGATGTTATTAAAAAAAAATACATTAAAAAAAGTAAACATAATTATTGCTTTAGACTGAGTGCCACATAAGACCCAATATATAAGTAATATTCACACATATTTTCAATAACGAGAAATTATTACTTTGTGAGTAAACACCTAAAATTTCCAAAATTGGTCCATTGTACGCCACTCTCCCCTATACTTGTATATTTGGTTGTTGTTATTGTTCTGTACAAATATCATTACTGATTTTTCTTATATTTTCATAATTTGTGCTGTTACAGAATTTTCTTATATTTTCATAATTTGCGCTGTTACAGAAGCCGCAGAAAAAAAAAAAAAAAATGAATATTTATACAAAAGTCAAATCAACAATATTTATTGAAAATAATAATAATAATAATAAATACATGATGGACAGTAGAATTTTTTTTTCAATGATAAAAAAGAAAGTGCAGTTTATAGTTGCATATTTATTTCGTCGTTGTTATTATTATGCACAAATAACTTTACTTAATTTTCTTATATTTTCATAATTTGCACTGTTACTAAAGCCGCAGAATTAAAAATGATGATTCATACAGTCAGATCTGTAATATTTATTAGAAAAAAAAAAAAAAAAAAAAAAGTTTTCCTTTAAAACATTACGATTAGCAACAAAACTGCATTAAATCTAAAGTTCTGAGATTTTTCCATTTTTGATTTTAACCACTCTTGAATTTAATAAGCATGAAAATAATTCTACTCATCCAAGAACAAAATATTTGTTTTTGTCAAAACTACTCAACATGATATTAAATTAAAAATCATGCCAAAGTTAACATGAATAACGTATATTAATTTCATGACAATTTAAAAATATTGACGGAAATTAGAGGGCGGACAGATAAACAGATGGCGAATGTAAGACATTTAATTTTAAACTTTATTGGAAAGCATTAAAAACACATAAAACAACTGAAAATGTATTTCTAATAACTTCTACTATATCCCCTAATGTATCTGTATATTTTTGTTTGGCCCTTTAAGCTAATCATTAATGTTTTTCATACTACATTCGACGGAAAAAATGCTTTTGTGCGATTAAATAATAAATGCTAATTTCAGTGTTTTGTGCCGTATAAAAATATAAAAATATGCTTTAAAGAAATAACTTTCATAGAACATTGTGTATGAGAATTCTTTTGAGTATCTCTGTATACAATCTGTTGTGCTATTTATTCTATTTTCAATAGGGAGCAAGCCATAGCGAAATTGAATAAAATATTTAGTTTTAATAAATTCTACTGAAATGGAAATTAGAGTGCGAAAAAGACAGATAACACTGCCCTGACAAAAAAAAAAAAAAAAAAGAAAGAAAAAAAAAAAAAAATGTAGCTCTGATAACATTTTTACTGATTCGTATGTAAAATGACCTTCTGAATCTGAATCTGACCTCCATTTTGTAAAATCACACACCATTTTCTCGGAACGCCACCTCCTCCCCCAATTTTTATCACTGTTCGGAAATTTTCTGTCCACAAATTTTATTTATAGAATGGAAAAAGATTATTTTAACGCTTAAAAAGAAATATATAATATACACCCCGCGACAAAGAGACAGGTACAAAGAGTTTTTTCTTTGATTTTTCATAAAATAACATTATCTAAATTGTGCTTATCATTTATTATTATCATAAAATAACACTATTCCCGGACTAATTTTTCTTTTAAGACTAATTTAGAAAAGTTTTAAGACTAAATTTTTCTAATTTAAGACTATACTCCACGACAAAAAGATAGGAACAAAGTTTTTTTTTTTTTTTTTTTTTTTTTAATTTCCATAAAATAACATTATTTAAATTGTGCTGATCATTTATTATCATAACAAAATATCATCATATCAAAAATATATTAAATATTTGAATCATATTCAAAATAATCATATTCAAGGAAAAAAAAAAAAAAAAAAAAAAAAAAAAAAAAACCTTTGTTCGTACCTTTTTGTCGCGGTGTGTAGTCTTAAAAAAAAAAAAAAAAAAAAAATTAGTCTTAAAATTTTTATAAATTAGTCTTAAAACAAAAATTAGTCCCGGAATAATGTTATTTTATGATAATAATAAATGATAAGCAATGATAATAATAAGTGATTTAGATAATGTTATTTTATGAAAAATGAAAGAAAAAACCCTTTGTACCTATCTTTTTGTCGCGGGGTGTATATATATACATACATATATATATATAAATAATGTATTATAAATAATAATAATAATTGATTAATGAAATATAATAAATGCCATTCATAATTTCAGTGGCAAATCTCCCTTCCTCCCCCCCCCCCCCAAATTTTCCCCTAGCGCTGCAGACGTTCACATTTTAAAATTTTTCATTTCTGTAGTCCCCCAGAAGACACTTAACAGATAAAATAATCCTATCCCTCTTACAAATCAAATTTATAGCCATAAAATTACCGAAAAGTGATAAAAATAGGAAGGCGTCCCCACAAAACGGGGGGTGGTAGGGGAAAATGGGTGTCATATTTGGATTCAGGAGTTCATTTTACACAAGAATTTGCAAAAATGGTGTTGTGGCCGATTTTAATGCAGAGCAGGCTGGAGTCAAAGAAACAGATAAACTAACGTCATATAAAAAATAGAATTGGAGTATTATTATCACATTATTTAATGATTAATAAAAATTCTGAGCACCAACAATAATACACGATGGAAAACTTAGTAAGTAATATTTACAATTTGTTTCTAAAAAGAACTTTGCTTCCTTTTCCCATTATTCTCTTTAATTCGATTTTAACACTATTTATTTGTCCATCCTATAGTTAATAATTCATTTTTGCAACTAAAAACCTACGCATCGTTGCCACACCCTTAACTTTCCCGTCATATGCTTAGAAATGGTGACAAGAAAACTTTTATTTGAATTTTTATTTCCCCCTTTTTTGAGTGGTTTAATTAAACTTATGCTATAAGTGGAATTTTGCAGTTAAAATGAATGAGCGAATTATCACCAAATTTGATATATGAACTATCAAGAGGTGCACTCAAGGAATTTGGAAAATAAAAACCAATCAATAAATGCTCAAAAATGTTCCTACATTCCACGTTGTCAGTTTAGTCGTTAATTTCGAAGCAACGCACCACGTAATTCACATTTTTGAACCCTCTCTCATTTAGTTTTTTTTTCCAGATCATTTTAAGTGCAGTCTGTATGCCGAATTTGGTAGCAATAAGCCCACTATTTTAGCTGCAGCGTGATGTTTATAGGGCAAATTTAATTAATAGACAAAATATTATTATATTTATTGTTTAATTATAAATAAAATTTTCAGTTTCATAATCATTACTTTTTTTTTCATAAGATTTACAAAATTGTTCAGAACGAGAATAACCTTTTGTAAATGAACGTTTACGGTTTCTTTTAGAAAATACCAAAAGTAATATGAAAAGTACCATTGAACAAGCGTTTAAAAGCAATAAGTAAAAAAGTTTGAATAAACACCATAAAAATAAAAAAACTCGCAACAATTGTTTCGGGTCGAATGAAAACAAGACCGTTTGTCAGGCGAACGAAGTAGGCACGCGTGCTAGAAACAAAGTGACAACGCACAAAACCGATTTTAGTGAAGAGCAAAATCAAATAAAACCGAATGTAACTATAAATACTGGTGTGACCACATTTATAAAATGAAAGATTAAAATAAATATATAGATAAAATTAAAAAATATACATAAAACATAAAAACCTAAAAAAAAAAAAAAAGTCAAAATTAAATAAAAACCAGAGTTATATGTGAGTAATTTCTAAGTAACTATCAGACAAGAACGGAGTGAAAGAAATATCATTAACAAGATTTTTCGAATTTTTAAATATGTAAAAAGCGTCATGGGTATCCAAATGGGAAGAGGAGGCAGGAGAAGAAATTTTATTAGTTTTAGAAAAATCAAAACGATGACCATGAGCCCAGCCCAGTAGTGGGAAGCAATCGAAGATCTGGAAATCTTTTCATTACGAACATTCCGATGGTGTAGTAATATTGTGAAGTAATATTGATTCCTGAAAGATAACCTTTGTCTGAACGTTATTTTAACGTAAAAATGCACCTTAAACTGGTATGAAGTAAAGAAAAAAAAAAAAAAAAAACTCTCAGAGTTCTGGTGCTTATGAATATGCCTCATACTCAAAATATCGATAAATGCTATTTTATCTGAAAGTCTAGAGATCAAAATAAGATTTTTTGTTTATTTATTTATTCATTAGTTTATTTCAATTTGACAAAAAAAGAAAAAAAAAAAAGAGTTTCTTTCTTTCTTTCTTTCTTTCTTTTTTTTTTTTTTTTTTTTTTTAATACATGTTTTTTTTTTTTTTTTTTCTTCCTTCTCTTCTTCCCTTTCCCTTCTTTCTCATTTTTTGCGGAAGTGTTTGGGTATTTGTAACAGAACATCAATCAGCATTTAAAATAAAAATAAAAATTAAAACTGAAATATCGAATTAAAGTTCGAACAAATTTATATAGGGATTTGAAACATTTAACATATGTGGTAAAACACATATAAGTACTTGTAGCTATATTTGGTATAATTTTCTTTCTTTCTTTTTCTCTTTTTTTTTTTTTTTTTTTTTTTTTCCTAGTACGATAGAATTATTGCTTTCACAGAAAAAAAGACCATTTAAAAACTTTTTTATTTTCTTTCGACAACAAGTTAAAAAAAAAAAAAAATATATATATATATATTAAAAACAAGTTTAGAAAATTTATTAAAAATAAAATTGATAGAAAACTTTCAAAAGAAATTTTAAGTAAATGAATTTAGTAACTGTTGCTAAAAAACGCATCTTCATATTTTAAGGTAAAGAATCTTTTATTCTCAAAAAAATTTTAAACACTTTTTGTAAAATTAGTCCAACTGAAAAAAAATTTCGTTTTTTCCCAGTTGCATCAAATTAAATAAGTAAATAAATGAAATAAAAATTAAATTGAGAATAAACGTGTGAAAGAAATTAAAGACATTGATCTTATGTATTTCATACAGCAAATTTATTTAAATTGAACTATATTATAACATTTTTAATATTAATTACCAACACTACTGTGTAACGTTTTTCGGTTTAATAAACTATTTAAGATCTAAAATGGGGGTTATAAATGTAATTGATACATGACATTAAGTTTAAATTAACATCATCGCTATTTTAATAATAATAATAATAATAATAATGCTATTAATAAATCTTTTTTCAGTAATTGTTTTCTTTGTTATAACTTTTTTCTTTGTTACCATGGTCTTTCTTGTAGAGGATTTGGGGAAAGTTGGGCGCACGGCAAACTAGTTTAATCCGGCTCACTCGTCTTAACCCGTAGTGGCCTCTGCTCCTCCTATTTCTTCTAGTTATTATTATTTTATTTTCTTTTATACATTGATCATACTAGTTATAAATAATCTCATCCACCAATGTTTCAGAAATGATTCGTTTAATTTTTTAAATAGCATTTCATAGGTATATCAATATTTATCTATATAAAACTCTTTTGATGTATATGGGGTGGCTGATGCACGCAAAATCTGTGGTGGCCGCAATGTCCTCCATGTTCCTTTTAAAATTATACCTCTGGGGGTCACCGAAGCGGGAGAGCTATCCCTTCCGTGGAGGATCAAAATTGTGATGGCATGTCTCACGACCACCTCTTGGAGTGAGTCCTAGACCATCGCCAATTGCACGTTGCGCAGTACTAGTGCGACGTAAAACCCATCCATCCATCCATCCTTGATATATATGTATCCTATCTTCTTAATTACTTTGGATTAATCTTTATTTGTTATGCTATTTCTGTTTTATTTGTTTGGATTTTTCCCTTGTTTTATACAGTTTTTAGTTCCTATGTTGTGTGTATATATATATATATATATATATATAATATATATATATATATATATATATATATATATATATAATTCTTTTGCTGGTAAGCTTAATGATGTACGCTTTCTATATCAAAAAGTTTCAATGTGCTAAAAACTATTCCGATTTGATTCTTTTATTGGTAAAGTTTCTTTATCTTTTTATTCTCGCTTCATTGAAAAAGAGATAATAAAAGTTTAGCTGTATCTAAATTTGTTTCAATTTTGACTGGAGAGAAAATAAATATCTGGTTACAATTTGTAAAAAAAAAAAAAAAAAAAAAAATACTTTATGAACATTTAAAAGAATATCAGGCTGAAACACTACATCGAGAAAAGAAAAAGAAAGACAAAAAACAAGTGCTTCCGGTTCATTCAGAAGAGTAGATTGATTTCTTTTTATTTATCAAGTAGCCGCCAATTTATTCCAAAATGGCGGCTACAAATTATGGACTTGGTAGAAATATTGATTTAGGCTATATACATATGGAGTTTTAAACAAATCGGTTTATGAATGCCTTTATGTGAATTTAAAATTTTCAAGGGGCCGGCACTTATAAACAAAATGGCAGGCCAAGTTAGAAAACAAATATACCAAATGCATTTGTGAGGTAAGTGTACTGTACAAATATAGTTCGAATTAATTCAGAATCTAGCGGAGCAAGTTGCTGAGTGAACTTATCCCAGATATTTGTAAGATAAGTTTACTGTCCAACTTCAGTTCGAATAAATTCAGTATTTCAAAAGTTAACGCGATAACAAAGTCTCAAGTGGCAGCGTTTAAGTGGACGCAACTTGGAAACAAAATTACGGAGAAAATTGCCACCGAAATCACAGATATTTGAAAGATATATCCATTTTTCAACTTTGGTTTGAACTGATTAATTATTTCAAAAGTTATCGTGATAACAAATTTTTAAGTGATCGCCACTTGGAAACAATATAACGGAGCGAATTGCCCATCAAACTCATCCAAGATATTTTAAGCATAAGTTCACTATACAACTTTGGCTCGAATCACTGTAGTGTTTCAAAAGTTATTGTTATGGCAAATTTTCAAGTCGCAGTCTAAGTGGCTGCAACTTGGAAAGAAAATGGTGAAGCAACTTGCCCAGCGAAATCATCCAAGATATTTTTATGATAAGTTCACTATCCAACTAATTCAGTATTTCAAAAATTATCATGATAAAAAATTTTCAAGTGGCACCGGGATTTCAAGTGGCCACCACTTGGAAACAAACAAACAAAAAAAAAAAAAAAAAAAAACGAAGGGAGATGCCCAGATAACTTATCTGAGATATTTGAATGATAAATCCACTACCCAAATTTGATGCGAATTGATTCAGTAACATAAAGTTATCATAATATGACAAAATTTCAAGTGGCAGCCACTTGGAAATAAAATTGCGAATCAAGTTACCAAGCGAGCTTATCCAAGATATTTGAACCATAAGTTTACTATCCAATTTTTGTTTGAATCAGTTTAGTATTTTAAGAGTTATTGTGATGGCACATTTTCAAGTGGCCGCAATTTGGAAACAAAATGTCGGAACAATTTGCCCAGTAAACTCATCCAAGACAATTATAGGATGAGATCACTAGCCAAATTTGATTTGAATTGAATCAGAATTAAAAAAGTTATCATGTTAGCATATATAGCAGCATACTTTGAGCTTAATAGATTTATTTTTGAAGCAGCCCAAAATTTCTCAGTTTAAATTAATTACAGTTCGTCTTCTTTTACAGAAAAGAAGATAGCCGCTGTTCTAAATCCCTTTTCCGCAGAAAGTAGCTCTTAACATACTTTTCTATTTAATTTCGTTCATTAATTTTCGAGTTTGTATAGGACAATTTATCTTTTCCGGGACAGGTACTTTACATTTATTCGTACGCAACTCGTTATTTTACATAATAATGCTTGTCAAACCTTAGGGACACATATATTAGTAAAAGAAAAAGAATGGTGCTAGCGTATATTCTATTTAAAGTTTTATTTTACTCTATATAAGTCAACGGTAAGTATAAGCACTATTCTATACTGAAATACATATAAAAGCAATAAATGGAAACTTTGTAAGCAAATACAGTAACCGCCGCTTAATAAAATCACTGGTTAATTAAATCAGCCGCTCAATATGATCAAATCGCCAAGACCGGAATCAAATCAATACAAACTACTTTTAAAGCCGCCGCTTAATAAAATCAGCATCGCCGGTTAATAAACTCAAAAATATCTTCTCAGCAGCCAAAAATATCATTTATGCACACTAAAAAATTTTTTTTAAATTTACATTGTGATTTTTTTTTTTTTTTTTTTTTTTTTTTTAAATAGAAAAAGAAATTAAAGCACAACAAACCCTCCGTTATCACTCATTGTTCAAGATTTTATGCTTGCAGCACAGTTACAAATTAAACTCGCCTCACAACTTATCTCTGTAACAATTTCAAAGAACGTATTTTTCAAAGTGCAGTAATATAAAATACAAATTTGATTAGAAATGATTTTTTTCTAATTATTAGAAGGCAAATTCTAGTTCTTATTTTGAAATTACTATCATTCATGAGGTTTAAACGGAAAGATTTTAAATTTATGAGAACAATGTGAACTTTTGATAAAAGTAATGATGATTTTCCTTTAACGAAAGTGCACGGGAACTTACAATGCGTTTAATTTACTTATATCGAAGAAACAACTAGTTAATTATCTACCAAAAATTAATTAATATTGTTTCCTAATTATATTACTCGTTACCTTTTGAAGTTTCTTTCGAAATTTAGGGAAGCAATACCTTTTCCTTAAGTGCAGGAACGTTCACCGGATATTAAAATCAGCCGCTTAATAAAATCACTTTGGCTCAGAACGAATGTGATTTTAATAAGCGGCGGGAACTGTATTTACAAAGTGTTTATTCATTCACTTTAACACCAATATTTACTAATTGATAAGAATTTTGTAAGCACCATGAATTCCGTAAATTCGCAACTATTATTATTATTATTATTATTATTATCGTTGTTATGAATTTGGATTTTTTTTTTCCTAATGGGCTCTTCCCACCGTCGTCTGCTCAATCACGTGATAAAGGAAAACGAATAATCGAATTCTGAGAATCGAATTAAATTAAATATTGTTCTTAAGAACAAAAATGTTAATATTTAATATAAAATAAAATAAAAGTAATATTGTGCATTTGTAAACAGTAGAATAATTGTATTTGTAAATTTAATAATTTTAAAAAACATTTTATGTATTTATTTTTACCTATAAGAATCGGTTTTTGTATATTGTAGTGTAACTGTAACATTAACTGATCTAGCAATAAATAATCGCTTCTTGTGGAATGTTTATGGATTATAATTTGAACTTTTAAAATGTTTTCATTTAATTTAATTGCATAAAGGTGTTACAACAAGTTAATTAACTTAGTTACTGGTCTAAATGGATTTACGCAGTACGATATTGCACTGTCACTGATTTAAGTACCAAAAATCAGAATATTAAACATGTTCTCCATCAACATCAATAACAAACATAAACTAAATGATGATTGTAAATGTATACGGCAAACAAAAGATGATGAATAATGATATAAAATGGATTAAAAATGATGATTTATAGAAAAATAACACAGATTTAATGCGGTTGATCAAAAATAAGAATAGAAAATATGTTATTTCAGCAATCGCTCTAGATAAACAGACTTTGTCTGCTATTTGTTTTTCCTCTATCATGTGACCTCTGACGTCAGGTGGAAAGAGCCCATTGCGCGGTGCATATGCCATAAGCATTGCCCGAGAGGTCGCCGAAATGATGACCATTTGTGAAGGAGCACCCAATGGGCGGTCATCGCTACCCCTAACAAGGACAACACATCCATGCCTTATTCGGGATTCGACCCCAGGCCCAACCGTGTAGAAGTCAGGCACGCTAACCACCACACACTGTAAAAAAAATAACTATTACCAGCTGCAAGAAACTCTCTGTGATTGGAGAAAATAATTATTTTCTCCAATCAGAGAGAGTTTCTTGCAGCTGGTAATAGTTATTTTTTTACAGTGCACCGTTTGGGCGAATTTGGAAATAATAGTAGTTATTTTTATGTAATTTCATTCAAAGAAGCTTAGTCAGTTTATACTACATTTCTGGCTTGTTTTCGCATTTAAATAGCTCGTTTTCCCTTAAAACCATTTAAAATCTTCACAAAGGCGAGAAATAGCCTTGGCGGCAAATTTAGCGACTTTTTCGATCATTGACAATTTTTTTGGCGAGTTCGGCGAGAAAATCCTTATTATCGATATCTTAAATATCTAAGTTATAACTTGATTGACTGAGAAGTTGCTGGAACATTCTCAATTTTCTACGCGGGTATATAAGGAATCGCATCGCAGCCAAATCAGTCAGTTTCTCGCCAACTGTCATTCTGCTACGAGCTCCTGACTAAGATCTCTTTTGCTGTTTGAATACAGCGTATTCCTGTGTGTTAATGCTATGTACATTTTATACTGTGAATTTGATGTTGTCAGCTGCTATTTAAGCTGTGTTTTCTGGTGAAACTGAAGTTGATACTTGGTTTGTAGACCTGTAATCTTCTACAATTTTTCGTAAATGAACTTTTGAGCCTCTACAGTTTTACCTTTCATTCAGAGACAACTTACGAACCCAGAGAACGCAATACTATTATTATTATCGTAATTATTCAACAATTGTTTAATAATAATAGTGAGTGTTCGCATTTTATAATTCATGCATATAAAGTTTTTTATCTAACACTTTTCAACATCAGATCTTCGCGTGCACATCATTTTATTAATATAAAGACACTTGCAAAAATTTAAGACCACCCATAGAAAAATTAATAACTTGTGCAATCCTCTTAGGCATGCAGAGATTTGCAGTAAGCTTTAGAAATATTTGTGCATCAGACATGCTTTATCGCAAGAGCACATAGTTTATGCAGAAAACGTAAGTCTAAGCATGTCACTAATGTACGCTAATTTCATTTTGTTGATTGCAAAGTAATGATGTTAAAATGCGTTTAAACGAAATTTATATCCCCCCACCCCCCTTCACACAATTCATAAACAATATAGACATCAAAAAATTATGCAGTTATTTTTATAAAAAGTCTGAACCTGTGTGCCAATTTACAAGTCAATAGCGTGATTTTTACAGCCGCTATCGCGGTGCATACAAATTCTGCCTATAGGCCGTAATGATAAGAAAAACTTTGGCTTGCCCCTGTTCACGAACTACAGATGGAATACACACGTGAAACTATACAGCTAATTCGTGTGGATCATAAACATGTGTATCAATTTACAAGTCAATAGCGTTATATTTGTGGCCGTTGTCGCTGTACATGCAAATTCTGCCTCTAGGCCGTAATGATAAGAAAAACTTTGGCGTGTCCCTGTACACAAACGGCAAATGAAATGCACACCCAAAACTACACATCTGATTCCGTGAGGCTCATGAACATGCGTACCAAATTGAAAGTCAATAGCACGATTATTGCGGCAGCTATCGCGCGACAGACAGACAGACAGACATACCGAATGACAGACACACAGACCGAACCTAAAATCATTTTGAGTCTCAACACGGAGTCCTCCATTGACGTTTCGGCAATATATATATATATATATATATATATATATATTAGTTACATTTTTCGCTAACAAATGGGGCTGTATTTTCAGTATCCTCTCACACTTAAAAAGAAAAATCATGATATTTTGAAGAGATAAAACACCGTTAGTTATGAGAATTTCCAATGCGCAACATCTGATATGGCCATTCTAGAGATTGACAGCCGCCACATTGAACGTTTATAATCCAAGTTGCGTTATTGTATTTATTGCGCTACTGTTAAAAAATTGGGAGTGACTCTACTCGACTTTCTGAACATAGAGTAATTAACAGTTTTGTAGATAAAGTGTAGAAAGAGGAGTTGTTAAACAAACAAAAGAGAGAAAACCATAATAGAGTTTTTGAGTATTTTTCTCCCTATATTACACGGTGTTTTATTGAACGATACTGAATTTTGACCCCATAGATCATAACGATAAAGAATTTTATGTTGTGTCCCTGTAAAAACCTATAAAGGCTAGATTCACCAAAATGCTTATTGTTAGTGCAACAGTGATTTATAATATTCATATAAATTTTCAGCTCAATTGAATGAGGCGTTTTGATGCTATCGCACTATTAAAAACTGGGTCCCATAGGCCATAATGATAAAGAATTTTTCTTTGTGCCCGTAAAAAAACTGTAAGGGCTAAATTCACCAAAATCTATACAATTCGTGCAACTGTGACCTATAAAATGTGTACAGATTTTTTGCTCAGATTAATAAAGCGTTTAGACGCTATCGCACTTTTAAAAATTTGGCCCCACAGGCCATAATGATAAAGAATTTTTCCTGGTGTCCCTGTAAAAAAAACTATAAGTGCTAGATTCACCAAAATCAATAGGGTTCGTACTATGGTGACTTACAATATACGTACCAACTTTCAGCTTATTCGAACAAAGCGTTTAGACGCTAGCGTGTTCACTCACACATATACACACACACATGCATACATACACACATGTATACATCATCGTAAAAATAGTGGAAACGGACTCAGGGGACCTCGAAACATATAGAAACATCAAAATATCAAATTCGGATTTTTGACATGATTACAATACTTTCTGTTCGGAAATTAAAAAGTAACTTTACAATGAAAACGCCGCGTTACTGAGAAAAATTAAACTAATTTTGCCCTTAAACCTTTTGTCACTTAAAAAAAAAAAAATCCCATGTCTGTCTGTACATTTCAGTGAAGGCCGCATACGGTTAACAACAGTGAATGTTTTTGTTTTTTTTCTGTGACTTTTGGATCATCCGGTGTGTATATATATACAGGGTGTTCCTGAATTCATGGGCTAAACTTTAAGGGGAAATAGGGCACTTTATAAGGATTCAGAATTGCATAGGAATCCATGTCCTCTAACGTCATTTTAACCATTTAAGAACTGGATGTTTTGCGCTACTTTGTACTACTATCATCGCCTACTGTGTAAATTTACAAGCTTGCATGCATCATTCAGAACGTTCGTATTATTGCACGATGTACTACGTATTATTGCAATCATTGTGATAAAATACATCGATAAAAACAGAATTTATTTATTTATGTAAATATTAGCATGTAGAAGCTCTTTTAAAAATGCAATATTGGAGAGCCACACCCCTATACACGCAAAATCACCCGGTTCTTAAAGGGTTAAAATGACGCTTGGGGGACATGAGTTCCTATGCAATTCTTAATCTTTATAAAGTGCCCTATTTCCCCTTAAAGTTTGACTCATGAGTTCAGGGACACATTGTAGGGGAGACCGGGGCACAGTGGACCACTTTTACATTTTTAATTTTTTTTCACCAAAAATAAAAAAAGCAAGGTATTTGAAAAAAATAGCAAACATTCTTTAAACCTTTCTTGTCATGTCCTAATTTTTTATAACAATACTTCTAATACATTACGAATAAAAAAAAAAAAAAAAAAAAAATCTGGAGTGACTCCACTCGACTTTCCGAACATTGAGTAATTAACAGTTTTGTAGATAAAGTAAAGAAAGAGGAGTTGTTAAACAAACAAAAGACAGAAAAACATAATAGAGTGTTGGAGTATTTTTCTCCCTATATTACACGATGTTTTATTGAACGCTACTGAACTTTGAGCCCATAAGATCATAATGATAAAGAATTTTTCGTTGTGTCCCTGTAAAAACCTATAAATGTTAGATTCACCAAAATGCTTACAGTTAGGGCAACAGTGATTTATAATATTCATATAATTTTTCAGCTCAATTGAATAATTCGTTTAGACGCTATATCACTTTAAAAATTGGGTCCCATAGGCCATAATGATAAAGAATTTTTCTTTGTTCCCTGTAAAAAAACTGCAAGTGCTAAACTCACCAAAATCTATACAGTTGGTGCAACTGTGACCTATAACATGTGTAAAAATTTTTTGCTCAGATTAATAAAACGTTTAGACGCTATCGCACTTTTAAAGATTTGGCCCCATAGGCCATAATGATAAAGAATTTTTCTTGGTGTCCCTGTAAAAAAGCTATAAGTGCTAGATTCACCAAAATCTATAGAGTTCGTACTATGGTGACTTAAAATATACGTACCAACTTTCAGCTTATTCGAACAAAGTGTTTAGACGCTAGCGTGTTCACTCACAGACAGACACATATACGTACACACATACATAGACACACATACATACATCATCGCAAAAATAGTGGAAACGGACTCGGGGGACCTCAAAACGTATAAACATAAAAATCTCAAATTCGGATTTTTGACATGATTACAATACTTTCCTCACTATAGTATTCGGAAAGTAATAAATTGTGTGCACTCACAACGTGGGCCACTGTGTCCCATCACAGGGGCACAGTGGTCCACAACCCGGGGTACAGTGGACCAACCTCTATTGTTCATGTTCAATTAATATAAATTACTCATGTTTTTTCTAAAATTAGTTTCTTATGCAATTCTAGTCTAAATAACACACTTCGAACATTTTCATGAAATAAAATTACCTAAATTTAAAGGAAATCAAAATTAATAAGAAATCAAATTAAAGGAAAAATCCTATATCAGATTTCCTTTGTCTTTTACCTGCCATCATTAGAAACAATAAGATATATTTTTAATTTGTTTAATAATGTTATATATTTATAAAAATTATGAAATATATAATTAAAAATTATATTACTATTCATATTCAAACATTTTTTAAAATTATTTTAAGATATTAATACTTTACATTATATTTGTGAGATAAGTTTAACTAAAAATATTCTACTTTTATTAGTTCCCCATCATACTATAGGTATGGGGAACTTAGGTAATCGTGAAAAATTTCGACCTCGGTGTTTTGACTTTTTTATACGTTTTCAGGTGTGAGGAATCCGAAAATGACAAAATTTGTATGGCGTCTGTCTGTAGGGTGTCTGTTAGTGTGTCAGTCCGTTAGTGTGTTAGTCCGTTAGTTTGTTAGTCTGTTAACACGATATCTCACGAACAAATGATCGCAGAGAGGTCAGATCAGTTTTAAAATATTACTTTCGATACTGGCAAGAACCCTATTCATTTGCAACATTCGAATTAAAAAACCTTGTAAGTTATGAGAAATTTACGATTTTCTTAACATGGGAGAATAGGACAAAATTTCACTTAAACGGGCATTAAATGGAAACTTTTTACTGTAAAAATGTCGGACCAGTTTTAAAATATCAGTTTTGATACCGGAATGAACATCAGTAACTATAAATATGCTACTTTGAAAATTTCGCAAGTTATTGGAAATTTACGAATTTCTTAACATGGCAGTATAGGGCAAAATTTCACATAAACGTTAATTTTGAGAGATATTTTCATCGTAAAGATGTCAGACTACTTTTGAAATATTATTTAGGACACTGGCATGAATATTAATGATTATGAATTATCCAATATAAAAATTTCGTAAGTTATTGGAAAATTACGAATTTCTTAACATGGCAGAATAGAGCAAAATTTCACATAAACGTCAATCTTGAGGGATATTTTCATCGTAAAGATGTCAAACCACTTTTTCAATATTATTTTGGATATTGGCATGAGTATCATAGACTATGATTTTTCCAATTAAAAAAATTCGTAAGTTATTTGGCTATTATAAACTTCCATTTTGAGGATCATAAATACATTAGACAACTTCAAAATTACGTTTATGATATTTGTTTGAACATGATTGAATACAAATATACTAATAGGAAAATTTCGTAAATTATTCGTAATTTACGATCCTATCAACATAGCGAAATTGTAAATTTTTCATATATAAATATGAATTTTGAGGATTATTGCATTGGAAATAGTAGCATGAGAACTACACAACAGAATTGACCCTGATAAAATAAATTAATAGGTTAGAATAAGATAAATATATCGAAGTGAACGGTGGATAGCCTATTAGGCGGGGATTTCATTCTGTCACTGTATCAAGCTTTGGTCAAATTCATTTCTTTTAACATGATTATAATAATATGTCTCGTACTAGAAATTTATGAGAACATAAATATGATGAGGAACTGAGCAGAGTCCACCTATGCCAACTAGTCTTTTACATGTTATTTCTAAAAACAACAACAATAAATTTATATAATCTACTATTTATTATATCACATAATCATTTTATTTATTAGTTCCCCATCATACTATAGGTATGGGGAACTTAGGTATTCCTGAAAAATTTCGACCTCGGTTTTTTTACTTTTTTATACGCTTTCAGGTGTGAGGAATCCGAAAATGACAAAATTTGTATGGTGTCTGTTAGTGTGTCAGTCCGGTAGTCCGTTAGTTTCTTAGTCTGATTACACGATATCTCACGAACAAATGATCACAGAGAGGTCAGATCAGTTTTAAAATATTACTTTCGATACTCGCAAGAACCCTATTTATTAGGAACGTTCGAATTAAAAAACTTCGCAAGTTATTAGAAATTTACGATTTTCTTAACATGGGAGAATAGGACAAAAATTCACTTAAACGTGCATTAAATGGACACTTTTTACCGTAAAAATGTCAGACCAGTTTTAAAATATCAGTTTTGATGCCGGAAGGAACATCAGTAGCTATAAATATGCTACTTTGAAAATTTCGGAAGTTATTGGAAATTTACGAATTTCTTAACATGGCAGTATAGGGCAAAATTTCACATAAACGTCAGTTTTGAGCGGTATTTTCATGGTAAAGATCTCAGACTACTTTTGAAATATTATTTTGGCCACTGGCATGAATATTAATGAATATGAATTTTCCAATATAAAAATTTCGTAAGTTATTGGAAATTTACGAATTTCTTAACATGGCAGAATAGAGCAAAATTTCACATAAACGTCAATCTTGAGGGATATTTTCATCGTAAAGATGTCAAACCACTTTCGAAATACTATTTAGGATACTGGCATGAATATCATAGACTATGATTTTTCCAATTTTAAAAATTCGTAAGTTATTTGGAATTTACGATTTACTTAACATGTCAGAATAAGGCAAAATTGAGCATAAGCTTCCATTTTGAGGATCATAAATACATTAGACAACTTCAAAATTACGTTTATGATACTTGTTTGAACAGGATTGAATACAAATATTCTAATAGGAAAATTTCGTTAATTATTCGTAATTTACGATTTTATCAACATAGCGAAATTGTAAACTTTTCATATAAATATGAATTTTGAGGATTATTGCATTGGAAACAGTAGCATGAAAACTAAACAATGGAATCCACCCTGATAAAATAAATTAATAGATTAGAATAAGATAAATATATTGAAGCGAACGGTGGATAGCCTATTAGGCGGGGATTTCATTCTGTCACTGTATCAAGCTTTGGTCAAATTCATTTCTTTTAACATGATTATAATATGTCTCGCTCTAGAAATTTATGAAAACATATATATGATGGGGAACTGAGCAGAGTCTACCTATGCCAACTAGTTTTTTTTTAATATTAATCAATTCAAATAGTTATTAAATTTAGGTATATTCATAATTATTATACTACTATTCAACTATTTTCCCTTTTCAGAAATTTATTTTATTATAACATTAATACTATTATTTTTATTAATTATTTTGAGTCACATTATATTTGTATATGTAAATTTAACTAAAATATATAAGGTATTAAATATAATTTGGACTTTTAAGCACACTGGAAGGCGGTCCACTGTGCTCTATATAGGGGTGGTCCACTGTGCCCCATGTCCAGACAAAACAAATAATAATATTAAAATTATAGATAGACTATAAATATGCTAATAATTTTTATGAATTTGGAAAGAACAATATATTACCTTTTCTTAACAACTATCCAATACTTGTAGTCAATAGTTCAGTCCTGATAAAATAAAAAAAACTTCAAACTTGAAAAATTACTTTGAGCAGCTCAAAACATAAAAATTGTATAAAATGCCTACCTTAGCATTTACCATGTGTTTTTTTGGATGTATACAAGTAGTGTCATCTATGAGTCTCAATATAAACTAAAAGAGTTAAATATTAAGAGTTTTAAATATGGGTGGTCCACTGTGCCCCAGTCTTTCCCATATATATATATGTGTGTGTGTGTGTGTGTTAAACACCTTTTCAAACATTTCACAGGTAGAAAAATCAATATATATATATACATATATATATATATATATATATATATATATATATAAGTATATATATATTCACTTTTAAAATATGGCAATACGTGCAAACGAATTCAAGAATAAATAATGTATTTCACATGTTTTCCTTAAAAACTTCCTTTATTTTAAATATTATTCTACATATTCCATGAATAAAAATGTCATTAAACAAAATCTGGGCTACATTATAGATTAAGCATGACAGAATACGATGAAAATTGATATTAAATACCTTTTATTTTTAAAACCTTATATCCAAAACACATTTTTGTGGATATATGAAATACTCTTTTATCTAAAGCCAAATAAAATGTTGATACATTAAAAACTTTTAATGGTTGTTTATTCAAAACAGAATTATGGTATTTTAATATTTTTTCTGTATCAAAAATAATCTGGTGTGTCACTCATACGACTTTCTCTAACCCTGAAATTTAATACTATAAATATAGGTTGGAGATTAAGAGGTAAGATAACGAGTACTGTTATGTAAACCTATGTTAAACAATTCAAATTAGGCTTCGGAAGAGTTTTATATGATAATTAGTTCTGTGTGAGGGGGGTTATCGCCCCACTCAACCCCTCGTTTCATTAATGCACCTGCATTTATATAGAATTTAATTCAGTTATTAAAACATAATTCTGTTTTTAAAAAATAATTTATTAAAATTATTATTTAAACAAATTATCTTTTGTGATAATGCAGACGATTTCCATATTAGAGAAGTAGTATAACACTAAATATCCAAAAAAAGTTGAATTTTTCTCAATATTACTTTTTTTTTTTCTTTTTTTGTTAAAAATGAAAAAAATCAATAACTTTATCTTAAATTATCGCACATTGATGGTTCAACCATTCGTTTTAAAGATATTGGCGAGCTCTTTTGAAAGATACCCATCATGAATATTTACTCCCCTCGAGAGGGGGGAGGCGAGGCTTCTACATAAGCAAAATGTTTTTCCCAGTTGACAATCTCTATTACAAAAGATATATATTCGTTTCATTTGGTTTAGTGCAGTCTATAGATATTAAATTCTACTTACCTGCAATTTCTCCCATAGACGTAATGTATTTGAATACTTTTGAGCGTCCCCGTACACGAACCATTTGCTTCATCTCAACGAAAAGCTTACTGTAGCATTCCTATATGATACACATTTAGAATACCAAGTTTGAACTTTCTGCCATAATTTGTTTTTGAGATATGCTGACAACAGACAGACACACACACAGACCAACCGCTAAAAACATGATTTTCGTATTCAGGAGACCTCAAAACGTGTATATATAACAAAAATGTCCCTTTCGAAAATTTGCCCTAAAAACAATACTACCTCTACCTTATGGGTAAGGGAAAGTAATAATGAAAAAGGTTACAATTTCTTATCAAAATACTCTGAAATGCATTTTAACTTTAAGTTAAAAAGTTATAGTAACGATGGGATTAAAGTTAACTACTTTAAAATTTCCTGTTTAATAAGCAGTTTCTTTTAAGAATTAAAGGAAATCCGACCAATTTAACGATAATAAGAATTTGCAAATCTTTTAAGATATAAAATTCAAGGCGTTGGGATTAAAACAAGTTGTACCGAAACAAACAATGCTTACCTTTAGAAATATGAGCTTTTTTTTTTTTTTCGCATGAAGGTCAGCCATTGTTTATTTTGTTTCCGATTTATGAAAAATACTTTGCTTTATTTTGTTTGTTTTTTATTATTGCTATAAAGTGGTATTTAATTTCACAATATTCAATAAACTGTTAAATTATAAATATGTGAAATATTTTATTTTAATGGCGATTCTTTAATAACTTTCTTGAAATTTGTCGGAAAAAAAAAAAAAAAGAAAAAGATGGTAAGGTAAAGTTTTAATCCCGTTTTTAAGTATGTCGGGGGGGGGGGGGGTAAGTACTGATTTATTTATTTCATATAGACCTTGGGATTTCCATATTTATGTTAAAAAATGTTGAAACGTTAATAATTATCATTTACTTTTTAAATTTACAAGTACGAATTTGGTAAAATGTTATTAGAATAACAATATTTAAACATTATATGTTATTTTAAGTAAATTAGAGTGTAAAGGTTGATATTTTTATTTACCAACTATGTGAAAAATACCAGAGCCGGGAATCGAACCCGGGCACCTCCGCTTAACGCACGGATGCTCTACCACTGAGCTACCCTGGCTGACAACCAGCTAGGCATTTCTCACATAATATTCGTTGGCCAAGTCACCGAGTCTGCATTCATGAATAAATATTACTAAATTGAAAATTTCGTGGTCTATGGAGTTGTGCTGCGATTAATATTGTCACTTGATACAGCTGCGTTTGCAGACTCGGTGACTTGGCCAACGAATATTATGTGAGAAATGCCTAGCTGTTGTCAGCCAGGGTAGCTCAGTGGTAGAGCATCCGTGCGTTAAGCGGAGGTGCCCGGGTTCGATTCCCGGCTCTGGTATTTTTCACATAGTTGGTAAATAAAAATATCAACCTTTACACTCCAATCTACTTAAAATGAATATTCACGGTTGATGAATTCATGAATAAATATTTCTAAATTATATATTATATTATGTTATTTGAATTATATATTTGAAGCATAAAAATTGAATTTTTGAAGCATAAAAAGTGAATTCCTAGAGGATTCTTTAAGGAATATGTCTAAATTAAACTTTTTAGACAATCAGCCCGTGAATTCATTCTAGTACCCCTTAGAAAGACCTACACACAGGACAGTCCATTCACGCACAGGTCTCCAGTGCATATATTTGGCTTTAATCCAAACACCAACATTCAATTTCGACAATCATAATTTTCTTTTCTTTTTTCCATTTTTTTTTTTTTTTTTCTATTATGTATAAAGAGTTCTTCAACGTTACGAACGTTAATCAAAATTAAGCGGTGTTCTCCCTTTGTGCAGAGTGTAGTTGTATCTCTTACAGAAATAAAATGACTTCAGCATATGTTACTATTTTTTTTTCTTCCTTTAGTAAACATTAAATTTATATAACATCCTCCTTACTCTGAAATTATATGAAAATCAAGGAAGTTCATAAAATATTTTTTTGGAGCTACTTTTGTACTATTGTTGAATCTCTTTATGTGATTATGCTTTCGAAAGGTTTTAAAATATATTAACTCTTTAACTATTTTTATAAAGTAAAACTTGGCATAAAAAAATACGTTTAATTTTGAAAACCTTGAAGACCAGATAGATCCGTTAACTAAGCTGTCGTTTTGACTGCAATACACTTATAAATTACAATTGCTTGGTTTTACTTGTATTAAAGAGTGAAGGTTTATAATAGTCATAGTATTATTCACCTTCATATACACAGTTTTGTTTTGTTTTTAACCCATTTTATCCCAATTTATTTATTTTGCTCAAGTTTGAGAAAAAATATATTTTTTAAAGTTAATTAAACCTAAATAAACTAAATATAACAAAATTTGAAATATATATATATATATATATATATATATATATATATATATTCTGTACAGGAAATCTTATCCGCCTTGTACGCAGGACATAAATAAAGAGGATGAAATTGGCACCTATATGTTTTAGTGTTCTCTTCAATAGTGAAAAGTGCTTTCCGAGTATAAAGTTTTGTTTTATCTGTATAATACTTTCTTATTTACATGATAGTTCACCAGAAAGACTGAACTATCGACTGACCTTGTCGACCAGGGGGCTGAGAAGATAAACCACGCCCCCTAATGTAATGATTAAACAAAGATTCCAGATGGAGGAGGAGGTGAGACACATAACACGCTGGCAGAAGCTTATATATACCATTATATATTCCAGCTGACAAAATATTCGCACCAAGAAAATTCTGATTCCTATATGCCATTTTTCAGCTGTCCTTTAAATAGGACAATGGGATAAAATGGGTTAATGATAACATTCCTAACAACACACTTTCGCCAAATGACATCTTTAGGATATCCAGTGGATAAAAAGACATCCCAAGAACATCCTCAGGATGCACTATGAATAAGTGTGTTATTAGGGATACTATAAAACCTACATTTTAATACATTGTAAAATTCCGCAGAGAAAACAACATTACAATTCTGTGCTTTCCAAAGGCGGTAGAATGGTTTTTAAGGTCATAAAAGTACTTACTTTTGGTCGGTATTACGCGTAGCCAGCTGCTTATCAAAACTCAAATTCCAAATATCTAAAAAAAACTACTGTCGTTTTGCTTTAAATGAAATATGTTATTGGGATTCTCCGAAAACTGTTTATTTGTCTTCTATGAGTCTAAACGAGCTGACCAAAAATTTAGTTTCAGCAGTAATATTTTAAAGATTTATTCTTACGAAAAAGCGCATAGAAGGAAAAAAAAAAAAAAGTAGTTTCAATTAGTATTCGCCTGAAAGTAAAATAGTTGTGTTGAATAAATTCACACACACTCTCACACACACAAATGATAATAATAATAATAATAATAATAATAATAATAATAAATAAAATAAATTACTATCTGTATTATGACTACAACTGGTTACCATTAACATATAAACGTGTGTATGATTCTTTTATACAAGACACAAAACTTTCCTGGGAAGAAAAAAAAAAAAAAAAAAAAAAAAAAAAAAGCCCAAAGTAAGTTAGAAAAGAAGAATCTTTTGCTTAGTTGATGCGTGCTTCAAAATTAATTTCGTTAATAGGCTTGCGACGGTGTTTTTTCTTCTTATTATTATCTTTAGATAAAATGAATGTTTTCATTAATAAATAAATTAGTTTGATGCAGAAAAGCAGATATTTTATTAGACTTATGTACACTAAGCGACAAAAAAAAAAAAAAGCCGCATTTGGATATTTTCCATTTTTCTTTCTGTAATCGCTAATTTTATTGCTTCAAAAGTAAATTTTGTAACAGATTTTATTACGTTGTGTTCCACGTGCAATTTAGGATTGAGCCAAGTGTTAAAAACAAGATGCAATTGTTCGGAAAATTGTAATTTTAGAAAGTATTAAAAAAAATGGCAAGTATGTCAATTAACGATATCGCAAAAAATATTAATTTTAGAGAGAAAATAAAAAAAAATATTTTAATACGTGGGATGTTAAAATGATTAAATGTTAACAAAATACTAGTGATCTGATTTTTAGCAAGATATAACATTTTTTGGTTGTTTAAACTGCACATTTATCCTTAGGCGGCCACGTTATTCATCCAATCGAGATGACCGCAAGTTAAAAAGACAGTGCTTAAAAACTCAGTTTGTATTAAACATAGAAGGGATTCAGAAAAAGTATTTATAGTCCGTTCAAGTTAAAGTGATACCCGAAGTAAACAAATGGGTTACAAAGGTATTCCACATTTGTGCCTTTCTCGCGGAAATGGCAACTTCTGTTATTCATGAAAAGAATGTGTTAAGATTTATCCTTTAACCAAACCCCCTTCAAACAAAAAATAGCTTCGTTAAAAGATAAAACTATCCCCCACCACTTCTTTTTGTATTTTGGAGTTTACAAGACGTACAACAATGAAAAGACCCATTAAAGTAAGAAAAAGTGTTAAGGTAACAAAAGAAGAGGTGGGAAAATTCTAACAAAAGAAGGGAAGAAATGAGTGACCTTGGCTAGCGCCAACAGTGGCAGTAACATTATCCATGTCGCCAAACAACATGTGGTTTTGTTTAGTTTCGGTATCAGTTTAAGTTGAACAGACTATAGTAACATAATTTATCTGAATACATTGCAATAACAATTAAACAAAGCACGTTTAATTGCCAGAAAATCTGAAAATAATCCATTCTTAACGAAACGAATTAGAAAACCAAGACTTTAAAGGGTTAAAAAATTAAAAAAATGATTGGGTTAATTGTTGGGCTGAAGTGGACTCTCTGATGAGTCAAGTTTAACTTATTTCGAACTGACGGAAACAAGCAGATCTCATCACGAAAATGTGACCGACTTAATAAAAATCACGCTTTTAAAACAATGACATATTCCCCGTACATTATGATACGAAAATGCATAATTTTTCAGTGAGTCTGGCAAATTTTCATGTTCAAGGGATCAATTAACCCGAAATAAAACTTGGCCATTAAAAAATTGATACCTGATCGACTACTTTGGAGGTATTTCAGACTCTTCCATTATCAGCATTTTAAGATGATAATGAAACTTCTTACATGACGCCTGTGGTTCGTTTATTTGATTCAAGTTGTTAAAATTACTTATCCATTCTCAAAATCATCTATAACTTTGTAAGTTATTATAACTTTTTTTACTTAAAATTAAATCCTACAAAGAATATCGCAGGCTTTCTTCTTTGTTAGACCTGAAAATTGTCCTAATCTCAATCCGCTCGAAAATATTTAGTCTATAAAAGAGGCTGTGGATTAGAAATTTGTAACCTACAACTTTGCAAGAACTAGAAAAAAATATTTATGTTATTTAGCCCAGTGAAATTTCTGAGTTTCATGTTAAAAAACTGTAAAATACTATGCCATTGCGCATTAAAGCAGTAGTTCCATATAAAGGCGGAATTATCCATCCAGAATACATATTTTTATTAAATAATTGTTTATATCTAACAAATAAATAGTTTTATTTCATATATTAAAATAGTACTTGTTTATTTCATATAATAAATCGTAATAGAATACAAAGTATATGTTTATTATATTACGTTTAAAAAGAAAATTTTATGTAGAATTTTATTAAATACTTCATAGAGTGTAATAAAACGAATTGTTAAATCGAAAATGTACATAGGTATCATGTTATGACTTCCAAATTATACAAACATAACAATTTTATTTGCTGCAATCATTAGTTTTTAAATTAATACAAACTCTAAAGGTATAAGTCAAATTTTCTGAATTGCGGCTTTTTTTTTTTTTTTTTTTTTTTTTTTTTTTGTTAAACAGACGAATTTATATCTATATACATACTTCCCAACATCTTAATTAATATTCCGTAGTATTGTTAGCCCTGCCTTTTTTTTCCCATCAATAAATTTTTATAGTAATATTCTCCAAATGCAATTACGATTAAATAAGTAGAAAAATACTCTAAAAAGGTACTGGTGTGAAAAAGAAGGCAGGGCTAACAATATTAATTAGTATGTTGGCAAGTATGATATATATATATATATATATATATATATATATATATATATATATATATATATATTTATTTATACATATACATATATCAGATATTAATAATATCTATCTATATATTATAATTATTTTATGTTCTAGAAATACTGAAGATTTTTTTAAATATGCATAACCAATGCAGCTTATTCTAACTTTTATATATCAGATCTTATGTAATTCATATTTTTTTTTGTTGAATATAGAACTAGTGTTTTTTAATTTATTAATATTTTACATTTAAAAAGAATAAACATTTTATTTAAATGCATATCCAGTACAGTTTATTCTTATTTTTATATATCAGACATTATATGTCTCACGTCTTTCGTTGAATATATTTTTTTTTCCTTAAATTTATTTATATTTTAGCATGTTTTTATTAACTTGGATTCTTGTTTGTTTGTCCGGTACAAATCTTGCAATCGATTTTTGACTAACTTCCCTACTACCTAGACATGTGAAACTTTCAGAATAGTTCAGAACCCAATGACAACACAACACGATACTTCGAAGCCCGATTTTCGAATTTTTAATTAGTTTACTTTTAATTAATTAAAATATGAAAATAATAACCTCCTAATAGCTTTAAAAATAGCCATTCAAATATTAGCTATAATTTAATTGCTGCCAATAAATAAATAAATAAATAAATAAAATAAAATAAAATAAATAAAAAAATAAAAAATTACGAGTTCATTTTCTTTCGATATAAAAAATGAATACATTTAATTAAACGTGAATGTTAAAAAATTGTAAAAAGTTTAAATTATGCTTCTCACAAAAACTGACGTCATATTGATAAAGTGCTAATGTAGCTATGATTCAACAGAAAATTTAAAAACATGGTATATAATTTTTTTTTTTTTTTAATCTTATAATTTTATATATTAAAAGCTTGAAATTTATACTTAAATGCATAACAGTGAAATTTATTCTTACTTTTATTTACTAAAATTAATTAGCCAACAAACGTATGCAATTTTTATCCAGCTATGTAAATCAGTCGGACATCCATAAATTTATGTTCATTAAAATAATTAAAACTTCTGGTATTAACGCACAGATTCAATATAGTGATAGTTCCAAAAACTGAGAATATATTCCTTAATTTCAATACTTTGTTACTTGCTGTCTATCTCATAAAAGAAAAAATATTTGAGCTTATAAAGACGTATATATTTAGTGTTTGCTAGCGTTATTATTAATTTCGGATAGAGTTTCCTTCATCGATCGAGTTACCTGATTTCAAATAACTGTTTTACTAAAAGATTTTTCTTACAACTTTGATCCGGGTCAATTTACTTATTTATTTTTTCCTGTAGGTTCAAGGCAATTTTTAAAAATATTTTACATTAGTTAGTAGAATTTTGTTCAATATAACATCACTGTATAGCTTAGGGCTGGCCAACCCCTGGCCCTCGGCTACGCATGTGCCTTACACGCATGTGGCCCGCCGTGTAAGGTTCTGCGGTCCGCAACAGAATTTAGGAGATTTCTAATTTGGCATATTCGGTTAAAACATCTAAAATTATTAAATTGTTTCTGACTTTTTTATTGAAAATACCAATTACGATAGCTAAAAAAACAAAATTCGCACTCATTGATATTAATAAAACATTATCAGATCAATAAATGATTCTTACAGTTATATTTTTGAATGCATAATTATAAGTTTTAGACTGTTTTATAGTTTTTTATGAATAAAAATATATTTAATATACTTATTTCCTATTTTAAATCTTTACAAGTCCACCGGAAAAAAGAATTATTATGTGTATATGGTTCATGCATTCATACAAAGTGGTCCGCCTGTGTAAATATAGATATCCAATGCGGCCCTTCAAAAGTTTTGAGTTGGACAGGCCTGGTATAGCTGATATAAGTATATTTATACATGCACTCATAATATGTACATTTCCAATTATTATAGCATACTATCTACGGGGAGCCACCGGTCAGTGAAGTCATGCTATTCAGCACTCCTGAAATGGGCTAATTGCCACTGGGAACGGGGTAAGTACCAGTCGCAAATTATGTCTCATTTTGTTCTTGAAAGTCTAAGCTTCATTTTGATGCCTCATTTAAGTAATTAAGATTACTAGAACAAAAGTTAACAATAAAAATGTAAAAGTGTTAAAAGCTAGCTAAATGAAATTCATTTCCCTAATCATCCCTAACATGGCCGATGGTAGCCTATCACTTTGACCATGTTTTTAACAAAATAAAAGCACTTAACCATTTAATTACAGTAAAATGATGATTGTTGTGGATGCTAGTAACCATAAATTAACTTTTAAAACTGGTCTGGTGTTTCTATGTTAATTTTAAGTTAAGTAAATAAAATTTTTAAAAACGCAATTTTTCCCCAACTTCTTCCCTAATTTGATAGTTCAGCTGCAATATTTGTACTCTTTTCCCTAGAACACCAAGTACTTTTCCCTAATAGCTCAAATTTGAACTCGAATTATCTGATTGGTCGAAATAACGTAAGCTAACGTATTCAAACCAAAACAAAAATCCTTTGGAACGCAACTAGAAAATACATCATTGAACTCACACTTTAAACCTTAAGCAAATACTCCTTAAACTATAATTACCGGTGGTAATTAAGTGCAACCTCCAAATTAAAGCGAACAATTATTATTAAAGGAAAGAAAGAAAAATTAAGCTTAATTCTCCTTATAGACTAACATCTACACACTCATGGGACCCTCAAGCTGTTTACTTTCTCTTGCCCATCTTTTCCAGTGCTTTCTTTGGGAGAATCTGCTCTACCACATTAATAAGCAACTAGCCTATATAATATGGGTCCACAACCAAACTAAAGTCAATCTCCAAACGAACAGCTTCACCACAAACTCTTCAGTAATTGTACAAGCAGTGTCACAAGCATATACTAGCAACTCTGGAAACTTTGCTACCCCCCTCTCCTTGAGGTCCCATGGGTCTTTCAGCAACTCTCAGTGGCCCTTAACATGAGA
Source organism: Salticus scenicus (assembly GCA_963930645.1). Lineage (NCBI taxonomy): Eukaryota > Metazoa > Arthropoda > Arachnida > Araneae > Salticidae > Salticus > Salticus scenicus. The sequence continues at coordinate 338,536,625 of OZ005653.1, forward strand.
CAGTAAACCACATTACCTCCTCCCCCCCTCAAAATTAACCTCTATTATTTCTCATTCTCTTCACTTGTGTCTGGCATCAACACCAATGTTCATCTTATTAAAATAAAAAAATGAGAAGGAAGGGAAAATAATAATAATAATAATAATGTTAATAATGAAAGGAAAGAGGGAAAGGAAGGGATTTTTTTTTTTTTTTTCCCTTTTAACCCCCTTTTATTTTATTTTATTTTATTTTATTTTATTTTATTTTATGATTTTTTTTTTTTTTTTTTTTTTTTTTTAATAAGCTCAGTCTTCTTCCTTCTTTTAACATTAAAGCTAATTCCATAAATTAATAAATATATATATATATATTTTTTTTCTCTTTCTCCCCGCAATCAACAGTTAACAGTTGCTTTTTCATTCAATAGAACTGATATTGACTTTTTTTTTTTTTTTTTTTTTTTTTTTTTGAGACATAATGCGACTGGGAAAACCCCATCCACTCTTCTGGACGCTTCTCTTTTTATCCATATTTTATATTTGTGTTTTATCTGGTACTAATTACAAACTTTTACTGTTTAGTATCTAAAATTAATAGCTAATCTTGCTAAATTAAAAGAAAAAAAAAAAAAAAGCTTTTCTTAAAGCTACATTCCCATTTTCAACATGGCAGATGATGACAACACTCCCGTCATCAGACCTAAAGACGTAGATGCAGTGTTTTCGGAATACGAAACAGAAGAGGAGACTGAACCTCCAATCACCCGCTCTCGAGCGACTCGGGTCTTATTCAACAGACAGGAGACCTTCAGAACATTTACATGCATTGATGAAATAGCCAAGACGGCAATTAACATCATAACATTGGTTAAGAACAATAACGACAGACCCCCCCTTGTGCTACTTAAGCATGCTTTTCGTCAAATTAGGGCTCTTCACAAAACCAATGACCCTTCCTCGTCTCAACCAACTTCTCCATCTCAACCAACCTCTCCAACTCAAGCAACCAATCTAATAGCCCTTCCTACGACGGAAAATGCAACCAAGAATATCCAACTACAAGAAATTCAAAACTCTATTATAAACAACTTCTCAGAAATGGACAGAAGACTAAAAGAAATTAAAACCCTGCAGGAACTTATGAATGAAAAGTTACAGCAAGAACAACCCCCACAAAACACTGCCAGTGTTCCTCAAGATACTCCTGCCTCCTATGTAGAATCAAACATTATTAACCCCAGCTTCTCACAGGTCACAGGTCACCAAGCGGCAGCAGCACAATCAAACCAAAGCACACAGAACCAAAAGAGAAACAATAAATCTGCACATCCACAGAACAGGCAATTCCAACAAGCCCTACAGGCACTTAACATTTTCAAGAAAACAGTATACATTACTTCTGTCAAACCCACAGACAGAGGAACAGAAATCATGGCACTCTTGAAATGTAAAAATTTCAACACTCATGCAAAAATAGTAAAAACTAACATATACAGAAAATCCATAGACGTTACATGTGATTCAGAGACTGATGCCCAACATTTACTAAAGGACCTCGCCTCTCACAGTGACATTCCACAATATCTGAAAATGAAAATGAAACCTTGCCCGATGCAACGCTTCCTAGTTCTAGGTTTGCCGGAGGAAGCTGAAAGCAACCAGCTACTAAAATGCCTCATCGAACTAAGTGGTCTACCTAAAGAACTAGAAGAAGCCATACAAATCATCCGACAGCAGCAATCCAGAATCGCCGACCTGAAGAACTGGGTTGTTCAAGCACCCTCCCCTCTGGCAGAAGCCTTCTTAAACCTCCAATCAATACAACTGGGCCTGCAAATATATCCAATAAGACCACTAACACAAGTCATCAGGTGCTTTAACTGTCAAAGCCTGGAACACCCAACGACTACCTGCTCAAGCAAACAATACTGCTCTCATTGTTCAGGTACACACAAAAATGAGCAGTGCAATTCCAGGCCCAGCTGCATAAACTGTCAGCGGGAAAACATGTACAGACTGAAAAATGGATTATCTCCAATAAAATCAGACCACCCGGCTTACTCCAAGAAATGCCCCATCTATGAAGAAAGATATAAATTCTGCCGTGAAACACTGGACAAAAAATATCCTATGGTAGCCCTAGGCGCAGCAAGAATTTCGAGAAGAGATGCTGCTACCTGCAACCGCCTAACCCATCAGTCCAACTCTCGCCAACGAAGTAACCAAAACAACCAACAGAATAAATCTAGGATCCGTACAGTCCAACAATCCAGCTCCCGCACAAGGAGCTACAGGAGATCACAGGAAACAAGATCAAGAAGTTGCCAGACACGCCAAAACTCCAGACCAAGCCTCAATCCAGAGTCCGAAAGAGTCACTCCACAAGACAAAGACTACCCTCCATCAGACAGCAGAGAGCACCCATCCACTAGGCCAATATATCCATACCAATTCTTCCCAATCCCACCTCCATTATCTGCAGATTCAAATCATCTTACACAGCTCTTCATGGACTACCTCAGAAAATACTCTGCGACAACCTACCAACCCACTCCTCTCGGAGCCAGCAGAAGTCCAGGCATCAGTAACTCCGACGAGCTATTATCTTAACTATGGAGCAAGCAGGTAAACAACGTCCTAATTTATCTAATTCCGTTTCAACCCCCAATAAAAATTTTAAATTCAAAGCAAAACGCAAAAAAGTTCTCTCCTCCTCCTACCAAAAAGCAGCATCTTCTTTGACCACCCCACAATCAAACTCCATAGACAGTCTTCGGGTCCTGCAGGTCAACCTCAACAGATGCAAGGCGGCAAACTCGGCGGCGCAAGTATATATGGAGAAAAACTCCATTGATATTGCGCTGCTGCAAGATGCCTATTGCACTCGAGAGGGTGACCTGTATGGTTTCCCTGCCTCCTGGTCCAGATTTAGCTCTAATCAACACTCCGCGCATGTACTCATCAACACACAAAATCTTAACTACACTCACCTTTTCACTGGGGAGCATTGTGTCTTTCTGACTTTGACTACACTTGAAGGCGAACTGATCCTTGGCAGTGCCTACGCTGCCCCCTCTTCTGATTTCGAGGAATGTCTGCAAGAATGGCAATTTCTCATCACTCAAAAATCTCTTTTTCTCTGTGGCTGCGACCTCAATGCGAATTCCCCATTATGGTGTTCACCGCGTGAGGACGCTAGAGGAAGCAGCCTAATTGAATTCATAGCTTCTAATAACCTCTGTCTAGCCAATATTGAAAATTCCCACCCAACTTTCGAAAAAAATGAAGCCAAGGGCTGGCCAGATTTTACCCTTGTTAATCCTAAAACTTTTGCAATCATTAACGACTGGTCAGTCCTGGATATCCACAATAGTTCTGATCATAAATATATTACTTACTCATTAAATTCGACTCCCTCAACCACTTATTCTAAAAGATTTGCAACCGCACATGGTAATTTTAATAAATTCAAAAAACAACTCAAAATTAATACTTCCTCTCTACATAATACAATGTCTTCAGTAACAAACACTAATCAACTAGAGCGCGCAACTTCTGACTTAATCAAATCCATACACTCTGCCGCCTCCTCTGCTTTCAGACTCAAAAAATCGGGGAGGCAGTTCGCCTACAACTTCTGGTCCCCCCAGCTACGCTCCATGCGTAACCAGCTAACCGCGCTTAAGAGACAATTAAAATATCTAGACCCAACATTACACCCGCAACAAAAACTAAAGATTAAAGAACTCTCGGCCCAGTTCAAAAAACAGGTAAATACTGCTAAAACTTGCGCATGGAGAAAGTTCTGCTCCACACAATCCAATAAATTTGGCACCGCTCAAAAATTCTTCACCAATAAATATTTTACCCCAACAGAGCTGAAACTTCAACGACCTCCAGCTCGATCCTCTAAACGTAATAACCTAGAATATATCACGAGCATTCTTTTTCCATCTAGTAAATACCCTAATTTCAATCCTCCTCCCTTCTCAGCTCCCTCGGATGACCCTTTCACGGAGCCTGAGGTTAGGGCTACTCTGCACAGTTTCAATGTTAAGAAAGCGCCAGGTCCAGATCATATAGATTTTAAAATACTTAGACATACATTCTACACAATTCCCCAAATCATTACTGACTGGACAAACCTCTGTCTTAAATTCCAATATTTTCCAATAATTCTACGAAAAGGAGAGGTGGTGTACTTTCTGAAGCAGGGGAAGCTCCCCTCTGAGCCAACTTCATATAGACCAATCTGTCTTTTGCCCACTCTAGGTAAACTACTCGAAAAACTCATCGTTACTAGATTAAATTACTTTTTAGAAACCAATAATTTACTGCATACACACCAATATGGGTTCAGAGAGGGTAGATCGTGCGAAATGCTTTTGGATCAAATCCGGAGCTCCTGCGCCCTCAACGCAAGTGCTAAAGAATACACCACTCTCATCTCCCTCGATATTAAAGGTGCTTTTGATAACATAGAGTGGCCCCACATTCTCAATACTCTACGCGATCTCAACTGCCCGGGCAATATAGCGGGTATCATTGCTTCCTACCTTTCCAATAGAAAAATTTTAATTAATTGGGGTAACGGCTACTCAGAAAGATCTCAATCAAAAGGCTGCCCTCAGGGATCATGCCTAGGACCAACTCTTTGGATGAAGCAAAAAACTCTACTTGAACGAAGATTCCCGCTGTTTAGAGGTTTTATTGCAGTAGAAAAGATGTAGATGTCGATTGTAGGTAAAGAAAGATCTCGTAACGAGTATTGTAAAAATGATAATTCACTTTGTTTTAAAATGTAAGAGTATTTCATAACTTTTTGGTGAGTTATTAATATTATTTTTTTTTAATTTTTCGGTTTCGGATCGAGTACGGATACATATCGGGTTCAACATCACTTGTATGGATTCGAGTTTCTTTTTTTAATTTTTTTTTTTTTTTCTGTTCCATGAAAATTATTTTAAATAATTACAAGATAAAAAGAACTTTTTATATACCACGTTTTTAAATTTTCTGTTGAATCATATAAACTTAACAATTCTACAATTCTATGTATTCATAAATACTTTAAAAAAATTTTTTGACAAATGATCCCATGAAAAAAAAAAAAAAAAGATCAAATGCGTAATAAAGAGAGCGAAAAGAAAGAAAGTTCGATGAAAAAAAATGAAAGAAAATTATCAAATGCATAATAAAGAGAGCAATTATAAGAAGTTTTTAAACATTTATTAATTATGAATTCAATTCTGCTTAAAGATGGCTAAAATTATTAAAAGAATGTATTGTCGCCGTGTTCTGAGCTATTCTAAAAGTTTCAAATGTCTAGCTAGTTGGGAAGTTAGTTAAAAATCGATTACAAGATTTGTACTGGACAAACAAACAAGTAAACAAGAAAGCGAGTTAATAAAACATGGCAATCAAATTCAGGTCGAGTTTCAAGTTGACTCTAAATTGATCTGTTGAATTCGGGTCGGGCTTTACTCGATCCGTGCAGGACTCTTCATTTGCGATTAATTCGATCATTGTTGATCAAAATATGTACGTTGTGCTGTACCATCGAGTTTTAATCATATTCATTTTAGTTATGCTGTGTAGGTATGAACACATTTACTCACATACACACATTCACATATAGTGGTGACCTATCAGTGGCTGAGCGGTTCTGCATTCAAAGCTGGTAGACGGCAAGTACCAAGTTCGATCCCAGGTCGCGCTCGTCGATCTAGCCTTTCAGATTTTTCCATAGTTTTCTTCGAAACTCGCGTAAGTGCGGGTTAGGACCCCTTAGAAAGACCACCTACGGTGGTTATTCCCCCCATAGGCCTAGGGCCCTAGCACAGTCAATCGGCCTTATCCCAAAAAACACAACCGCACATTTGAGGAATATTATAAAGATTTCATTAAATCTAAGAAACAACCCATACAATTGGATAAAATTGGTTCTGTATTTTAAATTATATTTATGAACCATGTTACTTTAAATTACTATGAAGGAAAAGAATGTCATCCAGTTCTGCATTCAAAAGATTAAATTCATAAAAAAAAGAAAAAAGAAATTTTTAAAAAATAAAATAAGTAAAATATTTTTGCAGAATAAAATTTAATAACAAGGCGCTTGTCAGTTCGTAGATTGGCAAAAATTGTTGGAACTGACTTCTAATTATTATTACTATTATTATTGTTTTTTATAGAATTTGGGAAATTTGCATGCTAAAAACTCCAGTTTGTTTTTACTTCTATTATTTCTAAAGTAAAAATGTTTTTTACAGTATACTATTTTACCATGTTTTTAATTAACTTCTATTCTTGTTTGTCCGGTACAAATCTTGCAATCGATTTTTAACTAACTTCCCTACTAGCTAGACATTTGAAACTTTTAAAATAGCTCGGAACTCGACGACAACACAATACTTCAAAGGCCGATTTTCGAATGTTTGATTAGTTTTCTTTTAATTAATTAAAATATGAAAATAATAACCTCCTAATAGCTTTAAAAATAGCCATTAAAATATTAGCTATAATTTAATGGTTGCCAAAAAAAAAAAATTTACGAGTTCATTTTCTTTCGACATAAAAATAAATACATTTAATTAAACGTGAACGTTAAAAAAATTGTAAAAAGTTAAATTATACATCTCACAAAAACGGACGTCATTATCACTTTAAAAATTTTATACACATTGATAAAGTGCTATTGTAGTTCTATAGCTAAGATTCAACAGAAAATTTAAAATCGTGGTATATAAAAAGTTTTTTTTTAATCTTATAATTATTTTATACAAAGTCATATGTACATTTCCTTCTTCTTCTTTTTTTTTTTTTTTTTTTTTTTTTAAGATTTTTTTTTTCTTTTTATTCAAACAAATCAAACAAAACAGTGCTAAATATACAGGATTCAACAAATAAAATATTCGTATAAAGCAAAGTAAGTGACAATAATAAAAAAAAAAAAGAAAGAAAGAAAGAAAATCCTTAAAATCCTGCTTTTAAAATGTTAAATTTTATACAGAAACAAAAAGCACATATTTTTTTTTCCCAGTTCACGGCGCAAAATGTAACTAGCCTTTTCGAAAAAATTAGGCACATTAATTATCTCGACCACAAATTTATCCAAGGATCATATTTATTCTAAATGAGAATTAGCGTATGTTTTTCCCTTGAAATGCAGAATGGGTTTTAAATGTCAGTGACAACAAATGTGTCCGCTGCACTTTGTTGGAGCTTGTTAGAGATAAAAACTCATGAATATTTTTTATAAGTTTTCTGTCGAGCAAAAATAATAAAATAAAGTGCGATTATAAATAACGAAACAGAAGAATTATTTTTGCAATTAGGTTGAAGTTCTGGTATAATTTCAGAAAGCTGCTTGCTAGGATTATATCAGTAAAATGCTTTTAGAAAAACATTTTTATTGGGAGGAAATTAAGAAACTATAAAATGTTTTTGAAGTAAATGCGAAAGTTCTGTATTTGTTAAATTTTCTTACAATAGTTATATAAAGAAATGCTTATTATAAAAACTTTTTCGAACAATATTTGAAGAAAGAAGTTCTATTTTAAAAGTTTAGAATAGTTATTTTAATGTGATGGCTAGTTTATTATAATTATAATAATTATTATTATTATTTTAAATATCTGATTACATTACTTTTTTTTATTACAATTATTATATTACTTTCAAACAAATGCATTAATAAATTTTTTAAATATTTTTAGTCATTATCGAGAGAATCAAATAATTATATTTTAATATAACAATCTTTTAAGAATTCTTTATTCGTAGACTATGGAAAATTATAACTTTTGTTGAATATCTGTAGCAAATGAATCACTGAGAAACTAGTATGTTGTGGCCACCACATGACTTTCTTCTATATTTTCCAATACAAATGCACTCAGTAAAAATAATTTATTAAAATTATTACTTAAAAAAATGATCTTCCATGATAATGCAGACGACTTCCATATTAGAGAAGTAGTATAACACTAAATATCAGAAAAAAGTCAATTTTATTGTCAATATTACATTAAAAAAAAAAAAAAAAATTGTTAAAAATGAAAAAAATTGACAACTTTATTTTAAATTATCGCAGATCTATGGTTCAACCATTCGTTTTAAAGGTATTGGCGAGCTCTTTTGAAAGATATCCATCATGAAAATTTACTCCCCTCGAGGGGGGACTTCCCCCCAGAGGGGGGGGGGGGGGCTCCTACACATAATTTTTTTTCCCCAGTTGACTACCTCTATTATAAACAATTCTTGTAAATTTCATAATGATTATTAAAAAAAAATTCTCTTTATGCGCATTTATACAAAATTTTGTCCTATACCACCATGCTAAAAATTTAGAAACAGCGGGATGGTAACGCAAGCTTTTGGACAATTTTTACCAAAAGTTGATAGGCGAGAATGTATGTCAGTGTGTAACTACGTACCAAGTTGTATGAAATTCTGTGCAGTAGTTCTTGAGATACAGTTGGCACAAAATTTTGTCACACACACACACAGACAGACATTTTCTAAAAATGGTCAAATCGTGTTCTACACCTCTCAAAATGTGTAAATCCATTAAAACCCCGAGGTCGAAAATTTTTACGAATCCAATACTTTCTTCTATTGAATATAGAAGAAAGTAAAAAATATACCTTTTTCATCTAGAACGGATAAGAAGTCATTTTTCTGAATCCCTAAACTAGAAATACATATTTCCGAGCTATACGTATAAAGTAAGCTAATAAACTGAATAGACGAAATGATCGAGAATTTATATATTTCTAGGGGGTGAAACAATGTTATGAATATTACGAATATTATAAATTCATTGTATCACAATAAAGTTTCGCTTAATTTCCTAGAACTGGGTTATAAACTTGAATTGTACTTGCTAAAACTCCCTTCTTGTGCTCTCATTTATTAGCAGATATTTTTAAATAAGTTTGATCTCGATAATATAGTTAAATGCTCTAGAATTTTAATAGAGGTTTCTAGAACTCGCTTTCAAAAAGAACTAGAATTTTTAAGGATGATATGGAATTATTTTTACTAGAACCACAATTTTAATTCTAGATGTCAGCCACAGAATTTTTTCTCAGTAATGAATATATAAATATTTCTGTTTTGAAATCTGAGTTAAAATGTTTGGAGATTTCATGCATGTAGGGATAAAAAACAACTCTAGTGTAGCTCGCAAACAGTTGTGAGAATGTTTTCATTATAAATGATAAGTTAGGTGATATAAGAATAACCATGATAAGAAAAATGTAATAATAAGAATAATATAAGAGTAACTGGCATGGAGAAAACACCAATCTAAATGATTATCGATTAGCACTTAACAATAATCGAACATTTAGAAAATATAGGAATGAGCGTAAACATTTCCAATACTCAAATCTTAAAAAAAAAAAAAAAAAAAAAAATGAAATTGATGTAAAGTGAGTTGATGTAAAGAGAGATTTGATGTACAGTTAATCAGTTAATTAATTTTTTAAACTAAAACGGCAGACAATAAGTCGTTTTTTTATTTGTAAAAAAAAAAAAATACCATCTTAAACTGTGCAGAAATAAATAAAAATCTCTATCTTTTTAAATATTTCCCCCTAGTTATTCAAACCATAAAAAAAAAAAAAAAATTTTAATAGGCAGAATTTGGAAAATTTTCTTCTTTAAAAATATGTGCAGAGGCCATGCTTGCCAGGAAATCACAAGTTATAGATTTGGATGAAGCTGATAATGTTGTACAATTATGTAAATTTACATAAATTATAATGTATAATAATGTAAGCTTACTCTGATCTTTCGGCAGAGTGTATGCTTTTGGATCGTGGAATTAAGAAAGAATACAGTGATATTTATATATACAGGGTGATTATAATTAAAGTTACGATTTCCAAAACGCTATGATTTTTAAAATACCCTCCAGAGCGATTTTATATTTTACCAGAGCAATCGCGAGGCAATGAAATTTTGTTTGGGGGAGGAAAAAAGTAGTCCCAACATGTTCCTATAGAGGGCGCTGTCAGGGTAATGTCAGGGGAAAAGCCTAAATGGACTCATTAAACACAGGAATGTTGTTAGCAACACAATAGAAATAATAGACTTCAAGGGTTTACTACAATTTTTTTAGCAAAAAAACAAGAATACGTGTTTACAGTGGAAAAAGTCATAGTGAAAAGAGAAAAAGATGAGCTTCATGAAACAAATACTTTACGGATAATTAACGGCACATTTTGGAGCTATTTTCTTTTCTTTTGCCAAACAAAATTCCATTGCCTCACGATTGCTCTGGTAAAATATCAAACCGCTCTGATGGGTAGTTTTAAAATTATACCGTTTTGAAATCGTAACTTTAATTATAATCACCCTGTATATATATATATATATATATATATATATATATATATATATATAGATAGATAGATAGATAGATAAATTTTTCGTCTCATAGATTTTAAACTCAGCTATGAAATACAATGTTTTCGATTATTTTCTAATGTCATGATTTTTCAAATATTAAAAAAATTATGAACGCAGATTTTAAACGAAGAAATTAAAACATAAAATAAGGACAGATAGTTTATCTACACTGAGAAAAAATTCTGTACCTGACATCTAGAATCTAAATTGTGGCTCTAGAAGAAATAGTTCCATGTCATCCTATAAATTCTAGTCCCCTTGAAAAGCGAGTTCTAGAAGCCCCTATTAGAATTCTAGAGCGTTTGATTATCGTGAGCAAAGTTATTTAAAAATCTCTGCAAATAAATGAGGCTACAAGAGGCGAGTTTTAGCAACTATAATCTTGGTTTATGACCCAATTCTAGAAAATCAAGCGAGAATTTCTCGCCGTACAAAATATTCGGAATATTCAGAGTATTGTTTCACCATCTAGAAATGTGTAAACTAGAAATTCTCGATCATTTCGTCAATTCAGTTTATTGGCGTGCCTTATGCGCATAGCTCGGAAATCTATATTTCCAGTTAAGGGATGTAGAAAATGGTCACTTATTCATTCTAGAGGAAGGCGGTATATATATATATATATATATATATATGAAAACTTCTCGTTCAAAACGAGGTAAAAAATCCAATAAATCTAATGACTGTTTAATATCAAAAAATCTCATTATTAAGAATATTCTTGCTTTACAGTCAAATTATCTTAACCATTATGATTGGATTTACATTAGAAAGTTTATATTTGCTATCAAAAAAATATATTTGTCAATTTACTTAAATGTATTTAAAAACCAATCCTATAATCAACATTTTTCTGATATTTTCTATGATTTAATATTATATAGACTAAAACTCTTCAATTTAAATATCTCTAAAAAACCTCACAAAATCCAATCTAATTCACAGCTTATTCTAAATTATTCTAATCAAATATTTAATAGCATTAATATTTCATCCATTCTTAATGATAAAACATGCATGTTTCCAATTAAAGACATTCATATTTCTCGTACCTTTAAATATCCTATTACACTTGGTCGCCTGCTTTTTAACTATAATTATTCAGTCTCTAAGTCTAATTTATCTTCTCATGTGACTTGTAGTTGTGCTCATCCCTCTTATGTAAAATATGTTGATAGTGACCATGCACATATTATCACTGGTGATCTTAATATTATTAATGACTCTAATTTAAAGAAATTTATGGATTATGGTACTAAATATCGACTCCCTTCAAAAACTAATATTTCACAGATTATACAACAGTTTTCATATGATATTGATTTGTTCATTTATAAACTCTCCATCTCTTATAATAAACCTATTGAATATTTCAATCAATGGAAATTTTTAGTGATTTCAAAACTTAAAGCTGAATTAATTCAACATAGATCAAATCTGACACATTACAATAAATCAAATCTCTTTAAATCTATCAAAGAATTGCAACAAAACTTTGTTATTACTTATGTAGATAAATCTCTTAATAATTATGCTATAATCTGTAAACATTATTATCTTTCTTTACTCAGTTCATCCATATCTAATAGTCCTAACTTTCATCCTACCAATAATGATATTAAAACCAATAACCGCAAAATTCACTGTTTTTATAAATTGCTAAAACTTCCATTTAATAATTTTAAATATCCTTATATTGTACTTATCCCTAAATTTCACAAAAATCCTATTAAATTTAGAACAGTCACTGTAGGGTGTAATACTTACAACAATAACGCTAACAAAATTCTCCTTGATATTCTCAAACAAATCTATGACTTAATTAGTAAATCAAAAAAATTTTTTTTGCCTTAAAAATAGTTATCAACTTAAAGCTAATGTCTTATCTATGAACAATGTGACTGATATCATGACTTATGATTTTGCTGACCTGTTTAATAATATTAATTTAACAGATCTTCATCATATCATCTTTAACCTTTTTGAAAAATTTAAAAGTCAAATCTCTTTGCCAAAATGCTTTTCGGCAACATCATTTAAGACACTTTTAAATTTTATTATTCATAACAATTACATTCTACACTGTAATAAGATCTATATTCAAAAGGTCGGTATTCCACAAGGAGGATGTAGCTCGAATATGTTAGCTGACTTATACCTTTACCATTATGAACAGGGATTATGTATTGAAAATGTCTATTTTTACCGATATATTGATGACATTATAATTTTTTATGTCAATAATTTTTCCCCTAATTTATTCAAATTTAAATATCCTTCTCACCTGACCTTAACTCATAATCTTCTCAACAATAACTGTATTAGTTTCTTAGATTTAAAACTTAAACTTGATGGTAGTAAAATTTATACTGATCTGTATGAGAAAAGACAAGATTTTAGTTTCAAAGTAAATTTATTTATACATTTTGCTTCTTGTCTTCATATCTCTGTTTACAGAAATATCATTCTCAATCACCTCTTTCGTATACATAATCTTTGTTCATATAGGTTTAAAAACAAAAATATCTCTCACATAATTAATGTTGCTACAAAAATGGGTTATCCCAAAAAATTTATTTATTCAATTGTTTATCATTAAGGGTCTGTGTCTAACACACGCACACACACACACAAAAAAAAAAAAACTACAAAGGTTTAAAAAAAAAATGGTGGATGGGTGGGCAGATGTTTGGTTAAGGAGGATGGGTGGTGAGGTTTGGCTGGTTGGTTGGGAGGGTTTGATGTTGAATAAAATTATTAAAAAAAAAAAATGGGGGGATTACTGCAAGTTACATTCTTATTTTTTCTGGTTGATACTATGAAGTTTGAATTCTTTTATCATTAAATTTAATTGTATGCATCTGGCTACTAGAGGCTTCCCTTGTTAAATTTGAACAATCAATCCATTTTAATAACATAAAAAAAAATCATCTTTAAAATTATAATTTTAATTATTGATGACTGCCTAAAAATGCTTATCCTTATATGTGTGCTCTTTGGCATTATTGCTTGTGATTGAGTCTTCTTACAACTTAACATTTAATTCTTCTTAATACTTTGTTTTTAATTCTTCTTAATACTTTGACTTCAAGTTCACTTAATTTTGGGTTAATCAAAATAAGTTCATTTCTTAGCGTAATTAATTTAGGATTAACTTTAGCATGTTCCAATATTCATAACTCTTATTACTTGATAGGTGCTAAAAATTCTCTTAATCTTGCAGTCAATACTTCTTAATTACACTCTTTATTGCATTGGCTTTTTCTCCTGAGATAATTTAACTGAATTATTGTTTATATAGCTACCGAAAGATGGCGCTTGCTCACTGATATCATATGCATTCATTCTTTAGTCGTTTACTTAAACGATATAATTATTAATGTTTTAGGTACTATTTAATTTAACTCTACTAGTTTAAAATTTAATTAACTTTAAAATATAATTTAACATTATCATTTAATATTTACTGTGTGTATATTATCTTTGGTGAAAATGTTTTGAAGTTCGTTCGATTAATCGATTTCTGTAGAGCTTTTATTTTTGATTTCAATTTCTGTTTTGGCATCATCCTTTTCTCCAGTTTGTGTTAACTGTTTAACATGTGGTTGCAATGCTTCTTTCGTGTTTTCTCTTTGGTTTCCATGAGGATTTTATTTAATCTTTGTTTTAATTTAATATTTCACTTATTTCTCATTCTATATGGTTCTGCTGCTTCGATCGGGGCGTGAAATGATATAAATTGCTATGATTAGCAATATCGTTTTACGAAATCGATGCAGCTTTCACAGCTTTATGAAGTACTCGCCCCTTGATAAGTATACTTCTAATTATAAGCATCTATATACAATTAATTCTGTGGTTAATTATTTGTTTTCTTTGTCATTAGTTTAATGGTCCTTTTTTATTATCATTCAGGTCGTCGTATGTATTTTAAGTTATTATTGTAACTCATTGGTTCTTAATCTATCTCGCAATTTTTTGTGTCAGTCTTTCCTCTATGTTAAATTCAGTTCTATATTTTTGTGTGCTGTTATTGTTTTAGTTCTATTAATTGCTAAATTTTAAGATTAAATTTTATTACGTTATCTATTATTTATATATATATATATATATATATATATATTCTCAGAGTAAGGCTTTTTGCATAGAACGCTCTACAATTAAACCGAAATTAATTTAAAGTACACCATGTGTGATTGGTAAATGTTGTCATTTGTAATTAGTATTATATCAAGTTTATCTAGTATTAAGTTTTTACTTTCTCTTACCCATAAGGTAGAGAAAGTATTGTTTTTGGGTCAAATTTTCGAACGCGAGATTTTGTTATATTTACACGTTTTGAGGTCCCCTGAATACGAAAATCATGTTTTTAGCAAATGGTCTGTGTGTGTGTGTGTCTGTGTGTGTGTCTGTCTGTGTGTGTCTGTCTGTTATCAGCATATCTCAAAAACAAATTATGGCAGAAAGTTCAAACTTGGTATTCTAAATGTGTATCATATAGGGATGCTACAGTAAGCTTTTCGTTAAGATCAAGCAAATGGTCTGTGTGTATGTCTGTGTGTGTGTCTGTGTGTATGTCTGTGTGTCTGTGTGTCTGTGGGTGTGTCTGTCTGTTATCAGCATATCTCAAGAACAAATAGTAGCAGACATTCCAAACTTGGTATTCCAAATGTGTATCATATAAGGATGCTACAGTAAGCTTTTCGTTAAGATCAAGCAAATGGTTCGTGTACAGGGACAATCAAGATAATTCTAATACATTACGTCTATGGGGGAAATTGCAGGTAAGTAGAGTTTAACATCTATAGACTGCACTAAACCGAATTAAACGAATATATATTTTTTGTAATAGAGATAGTAAACAGGGAAAAAAATATTGTGTATGTAGGTGCCTCGCCTCCCCCCCCCCCTGGGGGGGAAGTCTTCCCTCGAGAGGAGTAAATTTTCATGATGGGTATCTTTCAAAAGAGCTCGCCAATACCATTAAAACGAATGGTTGTACCATCGATCTGCGATAATTTAAAACAAAGTTATCGATTTTTTTTTTTTACTTTTAACGAAAAAAAACTTAGAAAAAAAAATCGTTTTTTTTTTTTTTTTTTTTTTTTTAAATATTGAGAATAAAATGGACTTTTTCTTTATATTTAGTGTTATACTACTGCTCCAATGTGGAAATCGCCTGTATTATCATAAAAGATAATTTTTTTAAATATTAATTTTAATAAATTATTTTTTAAAAACAGAATTATTTTTTAATAGCCGAATTAAATTCTATATAAATGTAGGTGCATTAAGGAAACGGGGGGTTGAGGGGGGCGGTAGCCCCCCTCACACAGAACTAATTATCATATAAAACTCTTCCGAAGCCTAATTTGAATTGTTTAACACGGGTTTACATAACAGTACTCGTTATCTTACCTATTAATCTGCAACCTGTATTTATAGTATTAAATTTCAGGGTAAGAGAAAGTCGTGTGAGTGACACACCAGATTATTGTAATAGTGTCTGTCTGAACTGCAGCCCTTTGAAAGATTTTTATGCTTTTATTATGATGACATTGATATAGTTTAAATCAATGTATAAAACGCACAGTTAAAAATTAAATAGTGCAAGTTATCAGTTTAAAATATATTTCAGATGAAAAATTAAAAAATTAAAAATTAAGGCAATGAAAATGAATAAAAATTAAGAATTTTTTTTTTAATTAAAAAGCCTAAACCACCAATAATAGTGTTATGTCTGTCAGCTAGCAAACTACACCAGTGATATTCAGAATATGCTAGCTATTTAAATAATCAAAGTTCATGCTGAAAAGCTTATTTTAAAAATTAAAGGAAGTTGAGTTTCAAAACTAGGATGATTAGGGGGGGGGGTAGGATCACCACAGTGTATATGAATTCATCATAATTGGACAATTTTATATTAAGCGACATCCTTATTAGTGGATAAATAGAATATACCTGCATTTAAATGAAATTTAATAACCAAATATTTCAACAGATTTTTAGCTTATTACTACAGTTTTAATTTTCATTTCTATTTCACAACTTCTACATATCTTAAAGTAAAATAATATCTGCATAAAAAAATTGCCTCGAAAATACCTGTAGCGATACTTGAGCTAAACTTTAAACCATAAGAGCTATGCATAAGATACATTTCATATAGTCTCCCCCCCCCTCCACACACACACACACACACGACTTAAAAGAGTTTGAAAAAGGAATACGACTTGAGACATTCATTTAAAAAACTTTAATGACTAATTAACTGCCCCGTTAACTTATTAACTGCCATTTTTCAATTTTTAACTGAATAAATTTAGATATGATATTTACTAAAATCACTAAAGTTAGCTGTATAGTATTTTCTGCTAGCGTATTAAGCTTTTCATGTGTAGAAGTGCTATCACATCGGTTTTGTTCAAATTTATGAAATTTTTAAATACAAACACTACAATTTTATTCTTCAATATGATCCATTATTCGTTATTTATTTACCCTAAATAACAGTTCAAATAACTTCCCAAATATAACTAGTGAGAAAAATATCATAAAAGGTGAAAGATAATACTGTCGTGACAATTAAAAAAAAGTATAGCATAATTGTTTTATAAGAAAGATTTTTGAGTTCATCTTCTATCTGTGACATTTGACATCTTCCACACCTATAGTTATAATGACTTTTGTCTCGATTGATCTATACTACAGAAATTCACAGCAGCAAGTGCACAGTATTTTTGTAGACGTAAGACATCACAAACATCCATGCCCGCACCGGGATTCGAAACTGGGACCTGGAGATCAAGAAAGCGATGCCTTATCGACTGAAACACCAGGCCGGCCTTTATGTCTGTTGACTTACTTTTATAAATCCTCAAACCATGCAAAAGTAATCTCTGTGGCAGTAACGCTACTTTCTTTCACCCTACATTAATATAGGCTAGACATATTATTATAGCTTAAGATCCAACATATGATGGCATTACACCTAGCATTTGAACATTTCTAATGCACTTTTAAAACAATTGAAAATTAGTTTTAGAAACAGTTTTATATTTGACATACATTTTTGCGTGAGGGTGCTACAACCCCCTCCCCCTATTTAAATACTGTAGCAGCGTCCATAAAGCAGTTAAAGCTGTTATGAAATTTATAAATGTATTTAAAATTACTTAGAAATTTGCTGCCCATGCCATTCTTTGAAACTGATCTTGGGGAATCAAAATTGTGATGTCTTGTCTCTGGACAACCCTTTGGGGTGGGACTCAAATCGTAGCCAATTGCCCATAGTGTAGCACTAATGATGTAAAACTCACTCACCCCCAACCTCAATATTTGAAACATATTCGACTCATTTTGAGTTGCCATCTCTAACAGCTCATCTCATCCACAAGATATCCTCAGGATATCCTATGGATAAAAGTACATCCAAGGGACATGCTCAGGACTTACAGTGGATAAGTGTGCTGTTAGGGATGTGTATTGTCTAAAAATTAGACTCAAACAATCAGTGTACTTAAATTTAGTATACATAAAATATACATAACCATTTTTTTAATTTATGAAAATTTATCTCATAGTATTCAGAGAGTTATTAACTACGCCACTTTTGAAACTTCGACTCATTTTGTGTTGTCTTTTATACCATCTCTAATTTATATTCGAACCAAACAGTGTCTTTAATTTTCCCTCCACGTACACATACGCAAAATGCATGATGCAACTTAAAATAGTTTTCGAGCTACTACAAAACATAGCAATAATCTGTTGTCATTTTTTTTTTTGTGTGGTTCTGTAAACGAAAGATAAATACACTGGTGTACAAAATTAAAACAAAAACCTGTTTTCTCGTGTTCTTCTTTTGCACATAACTTTTAAACAAATAAATATATGAGCATAAAATTTGGATGGCATGTTTGTTATCATATATCATTAATCGAATTTTATATAACTTTAATATAAGTAATAATTTTTAAGCTAATAATTATTAAATTTTTTGAAAAAGTAAGCTTTGGAAAAAATGAAAAATTTCAACGAATTTAGAAAAGAAAACTTGATGAAAAATGGTTTGAAGGATGCATTACAGACAGGTGAAGACATGTCTTCAAATGTTAAACTAAATCCCGATTTTTCTTTCTGTGTTTGCTTTTCTTTTACTTTTATAACGAATTTTTTGAAAAACTATAATTACTAATTTATAAACTATGCTCAACACTTGAATAATGTCGATAAATAATTTTTTAAAGAACGTCTTATCCAATTTTCATCTTTGTATGTATATTTATTTAAAAATTTATTCACATGCGATAAAAAGGAAGATACAAGTAATATATATATATATAATCAATTCCTACTTAGGTGAACAAAGAAAAAAATTATTTTAGTTACTTTTTATTAAATAATTACAATTAATATAAATATGTACATACATATGACAGAATCACATAAGATCAACCATATGTGTTTGTGTACATGGATTTCGTGCATATCTAAATCAACATCTTGAAGTCTTCCATATAAAACTAAAATTAATTAATTAAATTAATTAATGAATTAATATTTGGAAAAATTATGTTAACATCAAGTGTCATCCACTACATGTTTTAAAAAATGTATTTGAACTTGAGTGGATGAATAAAAAGTACTTTATTAACTATTGAAAATTTGAACAAGATATATAAATATATATAGGGAGAGTGTGAACTAATGGTAGGAATTGAAAAAGAAGAAACAGAAAAGTGATTACAGAAAGAAAAATCTAGTTTTAATCTAACACATAGATGCATGCACATCTTCACCTATCTGTAATGCTTTCTTATGACCATTTTTCGTTAAGTTTTCTTTTTTAAAATTGTTAAAATATTTCTTTTTTACCAAAGCTTACTTTTGAGAAACATTGAATAAATATTAGTTTGAACACTATTACTTTTACTAAAGTTTTATAAAATTCGATTGATGATAGGATAACAAACATGCCTTCGAAATTTTATGCCGATATGTTTAATTGTTTAAAAGTTATGCGCAAAAGAAGGAAACGAAAAAATTGGTTGTTGCTTTAATTTTGAACACCAGTGCAGTTTTCATGCTATAGTTCATGTAAATCATGATCTTGTGCATAAGAACGTATGCCAATTTCATTATCTTTACTGAAGTTTAACGATTTTAAACTGTACCTAGAAGAAATTTTGTCTATAGACAGAATGTGTTTGAAAACTTTTGTGTGTCTTTTTACGCTAGCTACTTGTGTAATCTCAATGGAAAATTTCAAGTAGTACCCCGTATGATACTAAGTTTGAATACCCTAGTTTGAACTTCCTGCTAATATTTGTTCTTGATATATAATGGTAACTGACTTAAACACAGATGCATACACATACATACACCCATTAAAATTCAAACACACAGACCAATCGCTAAAATTTTGATTTTAGGATTCAGAGAACCTCAAAATGTGAAAATATAGCAAAATCTGAATTAAGGAAATTGAATCCATCTTAATCTACGTTATACATTTTACGGCAAGAAAAAAAGAAAAAAAAAAAAACTCTTTTTGTTTTTATTTTTTACGATGAATATTTTAATAATATTTATATTGTTTTTGCAACAAATTGACCTTTGCAACCAAAACGATTAAACTGCCACAATATTAATCGTATTAAATGAGAATTGATGGTTATCTTTCAGAAAACATTCGAAAATGCGTTTATACAATCACTTAAGAATTAAAAAAGCTTTTATTTCTTTTGGCGATTAACTGTCATGGAAAGATGCCTTGCACCAATGCTTTAATTAATTAAACCACTGATAAAAGGTACTAAAATTAATTAATTCTGGGATTTCCGTTTGAAATGCTCTTTCGAAGCGATAGAACATTAATGGTGGCCACTTCCAAATTAATAGGAAAAGTGGAAAGACAGGGAATGTAAGAATGTTTTTGAAAGCTAAAAATGGTGGAAAAGTGTTTACATAATTATTCATTTTAAAATAATGTCATCTCAATAACATTCCTTTGAAAATATTTTGTTATGAGTGTGACAGTTAAAATAGTGCAAAAGTTTAAAAAGCTAGTATAAATTGCATAAAAACTATCGTGTAAAGAAAAAAAAAAAAGAAAAGAAAAGAAAAAGAAAAACACTCATAACATTGTTTGATAGTTAAAAGAAAGTTTGCTAAAAATTATAGGAAACCACTTAATATTTCGTACTTCATATTTAAATGCGTTTATACATGAACATTTCTTTGTACTGTCTGGAGAATCAAGCAAGGAATGCATCCGATTTAAAAATTACCTGCTAAAAATGACTCGAAATGTAAAAGAAACAAATTTATTAACATTTAACTTTAAAAAAAAAAAATACTTTTAAATTTTGTGTTTGAGGAAGTTAGATAAAGTATTTGTATAGTTTCGATCTATTTCTGACCTTACCGACAGCTCAAGTGGTCATTCTATGGAAGAAATTTGTGCATAGTATTACTCATAAGTCATAACCATTTTTTTTTTTTTTTTTTTTTTTTTTACTTTCTCTTACCCATAAGATGGAAAAAGTATTGTTGTTGGGTCAAATTTTCGAACGCGAGTTTTTGTTATATTTACATGTTCTGAGGTCCCCTGAATACGAAAATCATGCTTTTAGCAAATGGTTTGTGTGTATGTCTGTGTGTCTGTGTGTATGTCTGTCTGTTATCAGCATATCTCAAAAACAAATTATGACAGAAAGTTCAAACTTGCCATTCTAAATGTGTATCATATAGGGATGCTACACTAAATTTTTCGTTAAAATCAAGCAAATGGTTCGTGTACAAAGATACTCGAAAGTATTCATGAGGGGAAATTGCAGGTAAGTAGAGTTTAACATCTATAGACTGCACTAAACCAAATGAAACGAATATATATTTTTTGTAATAGAGATAGCCAACAGGGATAAAAAAAAAAAAATTGTGTATGTAGGAGCCTCGCCTCCTCCCTTGGGGGGGAAGTCTCCCCTCGAGGGGAGGAAATTTTCATGATGGGTATCTTTCAAAAGAGCTCGCCAATAACTTGGTTGAACCATCGATCTGCGATAATTTAAAGCAAAGTTATCGATTTTTTTTTATACTTTTAACGAAAAAAAAAAAAAAAAAAAAAAACAGATTTATATATATATATTTTTTTTTTAAATATTGAGAATAAAATGGACTTTTTTTGGATATTTGGTGTTATACTACTTCTCTAATATAGAAATTGCCTGCATTATCATAAAAGATAACTTTTTTAAATAATAATTTTAATAAATTATTTTTAAAAAACAGAATTATTTTTTAATAACGGAATTAAATTCTATGTAAATGTAGGTGCATTAATGAAACGGCGGGTACAGGGGGGCGGTAGCCCCTCTTACACAGAACTAATTATCATATAAATCTCTACTGAAGCCTAATTTGAATTGTTTAACATAGGTTTACATAACATCGTTATCTTACCTCTTAATCTCCTGAAATTTAATACTATAAATACAGGTTAATTTATAGTATTAAATTTCAGGATAAGATAAAGTCGTGTGAGTGACACACCAGATTTTTCCTTTTTTTTTAATTCCGTTTTCACATTTAGAGAACTCACAGTCGTTAAGTTTCTTTTCATTTTTCAAAAATTTATTATTTAAATATTCAATATTTCATTTTACAATTATAAGAATGCACTTAGTTAATTTTTTACATTTTTAAACTCAAAAGTAAAATATTGAAAGTTTAAAAAATTCAATTTTTAGTAAACAACGTAAACGACTACAAATTTAACAGATGTAAATTTTCTGAATGGTGAATCGGAATTAAAGAAAAAAATACATTATATAAGGAGCAATTTTATAAAAAAAAATTTCCTTGTAGAATAACATGGGCTTTGACTCTCGGCGACTATCGATATTGTACGCACTTTAGAGGTTTATTCTCTTGCATTGTTCTTTGGACTATTTAGAATAATTATATTTAATGCATTAAATATTTTGTGTTATGTATAATACTTACTTGTTAATATAAACTACGCCCATAAAGTAACCGGACTAGAGTCCTGCATCGGGTCGGGGAACCCGATTTTACCCGAACCCGACCCGACCCGCGGGTCGGGTTCGGGTCGGGTTGACAGAATTTTTTCTCTTGCGGGTCGGGTTCGGGTCGGGTTGACTGAATTTTTTTTCTTGCGGGTCGGGTTTGGTTTTCAACAATTCGGGTCGACTTGAGAACACCTTTCAAAATATTTTTTACAATTATAAACATAAATTTATAGGCATGTTTACAACTATGCAACTAATTTAAACATTCTGCACATACTAGACATGTATCGGTTGGTTGTTTGGTTAGAGGATTTAAGGCCGATTGACTCCAGATGTGTCGTAGGCCTATAGGGGGAATGCCCTCCGTTTGAGTCTTTCTAAGGGGTCCTAGCCCGTATTTACGCGTGTTTCGGAGGAAACCGCGGAAAACTCCGAACGGCTAGGTCGATGAGCGCGACCTGGGATCGAACCCGACACATCCCATCTACCCGCTTCGAACGCAGAACCGCTCGGCCGCTGGTGGGCAGACATGTACCGGATCTCTCTATTCGTATCCGCGGATATCCGCCAGAAAAATAGATCCGTATTTGTATCTGGATCTGTTTTCTTTTCTTCAACGAAATTAATATGTATCTTTTGTAGAAATTATATGAAAATTAGAAATGTATTATAAATCTTTCTCGACTGTTGTGAATATATAAATTAAAGAAATACAAATACAGTATAACCTCGCATTTACATTCTGGAAATTGAAAAGATTTCGCAGTTTACAAGGTGTTTTTTTTTTTTTTTTTTTTTACTTTCTGCTATATTCAGTAAAGGAAAGTATTAGATTCTATCAACATTTGGTGTCAACCGCTCGACGGGTGGCACTGCTATACAGCGATTTCTGCAATTTCAGGGAAGGCTATATCTCAGGTTCTGTTGCGTATAATACAACAAAACTTGATATGTGAGAAGACCAATATGAGATATTATGCTGATTCAATTTGAATGCCTATTAGCCAACAGGTGGCGCTGCTACACAGCGATTTCCGCAATTTAAGGAAAGGTTATATCTCAAGAACTACTGCACAGAATTTCATATAAATTTGTATGTAGGTGCCATTTAATATAAATTAGCGCCTGTCAACTTTTGGTGTAAACCGCTCAACAGGTGGTGCTGCTACACAGCGATTTCCACTATTACAAGGAAAGATATATCTCATGTTCTATTGTGTATCATCAAACAAAACTTAATATGTGAGAAGGCGAGATTATGAGACATTATGCTGACTCAATTTGAATTTGAATGCTTGTCGGCCAATAGGTGGCGTTGTTATACTGCAAAAAATCATCGATAACAGGATGGCTATATCTCAATTTCTATGCCATACAACTGTACGAACCATGATATGTGAGATAACCATTATAAAAACGCATTGTTTAAGAAGTTATTTATAGACGATAAAACTGTCTCTCTTTTGATATTTAGTGTTAGATTTCCCTAAGATGAAAATTGTTTGCATTCATCACGTTAAACTTTTTAATAATAGTTTTAATAAATTATTCGCACTTAGTGAATTTGACAGAAAAATATAGAAGAATGTCTTGTGGTGGCCACAACATACTATTTTTTTTTATAATTTACCAACTGTGTGATAATGAAAATTTACTTTATTTTATATCATGTTATATCATTTTACCTTGTTTTGCATGATTTTTAGATGAATAAGTAATGTTGATTTATTTTTCGGGTTTTGGGTCGGGTTCGGGTTGCAAAAAATTCTCTGTTGCGGGTTCGGGTCGGTTTTCGGGTTGATGAATTTTTTTTTTGTCGGGTTCGGGTCGGGTTTCGGGTTGATGAAAATTTTTTTGTTGGATTCGGGTCGGGTTTCGGGTTAATTTAAAATTCGTCTGTCGGGTTCGGGTCGGGTAAAGCCCGACCCGCGCAGGACTCTAAACCGGACTATTTTTTATAAATAAGAAAAGTATTATTCACCTTCAAATAAATTTATTTCTTTCAAAATAATCAGAGGAGTTTCTATAATTTTTCCAGCGTTTCTTAAAGTCATCGAAACACTGTTTATAGGCCAACAAGAAAGCACCACAGAACTGGCATTAAAAAAAAAAAGTACAAAACTTTGAATAAACATCATAAAACGCAATAAGCTCGCAATAATTGTTTCGGGTCGAAAAAACATTCAACCCTTCGTCAGTCGTACAAAGTACAGTCGGTAAAAAAAGTTTCCGAACACTAGCAAAAATTCCTATGTAGAAAAAGTACACTTTATACAGTTTTGTTAAATAAATCCTTGTCGAATCCTGTTTTTAAACTGACTAAGAAGAGGATTCGACAAGGATTTATTTGACAAAACTGTATTAAGTGTACTTTTTTTATATAGGAATTTTTGCTAGTGTTCGGAGACTTTTATTACCGACTGTAGGTACGAGTGCTGCAATCAAAGCAGCAACGCAGATAAGCGATTTAAGTGAAGAGCAAAAATATAGAAAGACGTATGTAAATATAATTATCAAATAAAAGAAGAAAATAAATAAATAAATAAGATTAAAAAAATATAACAAAATCTAAAAACTTAATAATATCAGAATTAAATGAAAATCAAAGTTATGTGAGTAATTTCCAAGCATCAGACAAAAACGGAGTAGAATCAACAATTTTTTCGACCCGAAACAATTGTTGCGAGTTTATTGCATTTTTTGGTGTTTATTCAAAGTTTTGTACTTATGACTCTTTATAGGCGTTGGAACGGAACTAACCGTTCTTAAAATACGCGTAACATTTCTTCACATTTTCCTCATTCTTTGAAGTTGAAGGGCGTACTTTTTTTTATTCATCTTCAATGCTTTCTCGCCCACATTTAAAGCAGTTGTATCACATAAACGTGTGTCCTTGATAAAGATGCATCACCCCATACTGCTTTAGCCATCTCTAAAATCCATCTAAAATACTGTTTTAACCATCTGTAAACTTTCGTTTGCAGATTTACCTAATTTGTAATAAAATTAATGTTACAACGTTGTTCCACCCCGAAGCATTTTTTTTTTTTTTTTTTTTTTTTGTACAATGCCTTTTCAGTAAATGGAAGTGATTACGACATTTTGATATGCAGGCGGTTAAATATATTAACCAGTTTAAACCATAGATATAGTAATATATATATAGATCTATCATCCCCATGTTATCGCGCAAATATTTTTGATGCTGAAAAAAAAAAAAAAAAAAAAAAGAGAGAGAGAGAGAAACGAATTTGAAACTGTATCTAGAGTTTTTCATTCACCTTTAGTAAATAAATTATTCATAAATTTTATTTGATAAAATATTTGTGTGCATTCCCGTGTGTATTCACTCGGGGAAAGACAGCCATATTTTGGTAAAATCGCCGTCTTTTCCAAAGTGAAAAGGAATATTTTTTTCTTACTAGTAATCAATCTATATATTATTACTATAGCTATGGTTTAAACTGGCTTAAATAAGAGTTGAGATGTCAGTCTTTCTAAACATATATTTATTCTTCCACATTTTTATTTTATCGTTTTGATCTTTTGATTTGTCCGGCTTCTTTATAGGCGCCCCTTGTAATATTCGTGTCTTTATTTCTAATATTTGAGCGTAATGTTCCGTTAATATTGATATTTTAACTAAAATTAAAATTTAACCAATTTATTCAATCTTTTTTTTTAAATGTAAATTTACGAGGTTTATTTCCTTGATACTATGGGCTATATTATTTACAAGAATTATGTTTGTCGCATTTAGTATATATATATATATATATATATATATTGTATGTATGACATTTTCTTTTTAACCCGTTAGCACCCAGTGACCTCATTTGAGGACAGCTAATAAAATGGCACGTATATTTTCTGTGTCTTCTTGGAATGATTTCTGCTTTTTAGTGACAGTTTATAAGCGTCACTCTAAATGATCCCTGAAAGTTTTATGTGCCTATTATCAATTATTATTTCATAATTTGGATAGTCATTTTATGATTTTTCATTCGTCGCACCTATATTTGCTTTTTCCGCAGGTATACTAACTTAAATCAAGTTGAATAATAATAAATATTATAATATTTTACTTTCGAGATCTTTGTCAGCATATAATAGAAAATTAATCTGTTACGTCAAAGTTTTTCTATCTCGAAGTTTTCTCGATGGAACATTAAGCGTCAATAAATGAGGATAGGCTTTAAATTTAAAACTATCAGAAGAATTGTTTAAGTTAATATATTTTACTCTCTAGTTGTCTATATTAATTTAGAAGTGAAATAATCAGCTAATAATATTTTGCAAAATTAATTCGGGTGTTAACGGGTTAATATTGTTCCTATCATTTTTTCGGATATTTCCGTGAAAGTTTAGTTAATGTTGAGCTTTTAATTGAAACTAGAATTTAGTCTATTTATTCAATCTTTTTCAAATGTAAGTTTAAGAGGTTTATTTTATTGGCGCTGTGGCTTACGCTATTTATAAGAATCATATTTAACAATTTTTTGTATATATAATACTTGCTTATTAATATTATTTGTGTCTTTATTTCTAACCGTTGAGCGTATGTTTAGTTACTGTTGCCCTTTCATTTAAGATTTAAATTTAATCGATTTTTTTAAATGTAAATTTAAATGGTTTCGTTCCTTGGTAATGTGGCTTACACTAGTTATAAAGATTATATTTGTCGCATTTACTTTATATATTAATTAACTTTAAAATAAATTCTGACTATCTCAATTAATAATTACTCTGTGTAATTTATCGTTAATGAAAATGTTCTGAAGTTCATTCGATTAATCGATTTTTGCAAAGCTTTTATTTTTAATTTCATTTTTTGTTGGTATCATCCTCTTCTCCAGTTTGTGTTAACTGTTTTACCTGTGGCTACAATGCTTCTTTCTAGTTTTCTCTCTGGTTTCCATGAAGATTTTATTCAATCTTTGTTTTAATTTAATATTTCATTTAATTTTTCACTTAATTTCTCATTCTATCTGGTTTTGCTGCTTCGATCGGGGCTTGAAATGATATAAATTGCTATAATTAGCTATATTGTTTTACGAAATCGATGCAGCTTTCACAGCTTTATGAAGTACTCGCTCCCTGAAGTCTATCTTACTTCTAATTTTAAGCATTTTTATCCAATTATTTCTGTGGTTAATTATTTGTTTTCTCTGTCATTAAGTTTAATGGTCCTTTTTTATTATTATCATTCATGTCGGCGTAAGTATTTTAAGTTATTATTGTCTCTTATTGGTTCTTAATCTAAATCGCAACAATTTTGTGTCAGTCTTTCCTCTAAGTTACATTCAGTTTTATATTTTTGTGTGTTGGTATTGTTTTAGATCTATTAATTGCTAAATTTTAAGATGAAATTTTATTACGTTATCTATCATTTATATATATATATATAATTTGCTTTTTAATATTATTTTTCTATTCATTGAGCATAGGTTTAGTTAATGTTCACTTCTGATTTAATGTTCGCAATTGAATAAACATTTAAACTACTTTAAAATCTCCGTAATCAGAAACAAAGCACACACACACACACACAAAAAAAAAAAAAAATTAAAAGAAAACTGGAAAATGTATAAAATAATTACATGGTTTTAATTGTTATATCCTACTTTATGCAAAAAGCGTTGTAATTCACAAATATCTGTGCACAGACTTCAAAAATACCGAAAGTAAAAATAGAAAAAATAAATAAATAAAAATAAATAAATA
Source organism: Salticus scenicus (assembly GCA_963930645.1). Classification (NCBI taxonomy): domain Eukaryota; kingdom Metazoa; phylum Arthropoda; class Arachnida; order Araneae; family Salticidae; genus Salticus; species Salticus scenicus. Next base: position 338,564,782 of record OZ005653.1, read on the forward strand.
AATAAATAACAAAATAATAAAAATGCGATATGTTATTCTTAACAACAATTTACTGTAAAATGAAATATTATAAATTATACCATAATTTTCCATTCTGTATAATTGAAAACAAAATAAAGATATAGAAAACGAATTATTAGCTTTTCGAAAATATGTATTAAGAGAATTAATGCTATTCATTTTAACAACGTATAAAAATTACTCAAATCCAAATTTCTGAAAAATGTTTCTGTATTTAGAATTAGAAACTATTTGAAATTCATATATATTTGGTATACGCTTGTGGAATATTCAAATGATATTTCAGGGAAATAAGAAACCTATTCATCTCTGCACTTTTCCTTACTTGAAAAAATAAATCAAGTGAATATGAAAAAGAACATGCATATTTATTAAAATTTTCCTTAAAATTGAATTTAAAAAATTTCAAATGGAAACTTGTGAATATTTCAGTTTTGGACAATTCGTAATTTTAAAGAGTGGTTTATGCCGTACGCGCATGTCTATGTAATTTTCTTTTTAACAGAAAAAGTGCAGTCCTAGATTACTTTCTAAATATTGATATATTGGATAGTACGATATTATCGTGTCAAAACTAACAACATTTTGAAATTAAAAGTTAGTTTCTCGAGATATTTAGGAATATCAATAATTTACTACGATTACATTGGGCTTTCATATAATTTAATATTTTGTATGTAAAATCGACTTTAATCCTTTTAAACCCCTCGAGGCAGGGGTTCTTCGCTCAAAGCTGGTAGATGGGAGTGCCGGGTTCGATTCCAGCTCACGCCCATCGACCTAGCCGTTCTGAATTTTCCGTGGTTTCCTCTGAAACTCACATAAATTAGTGTTAGGATCCCTTAGAAATCCCCCCACGGAAGGCATTCCTCCCATAGGCCTAGGACCCTCGTGTAGTCACTCGGCCTTGAATCCTACAACCAACCGACCAACCTTTTTTCTAAAGCCATTTAGTTATACATTTATATATATTTATGTAGATCTAAGGAAAAAAAAATATATATATATACTTTTATTGACTTTATTTTTATTTTTATCTTTATTTATTTATTCTTTTATTTTTTTTTAGGCCTAAAAATTTTTTGTAGAGTACAAGTAATCTTTACAGTGCTAGATCTAGAACCTCATGCTGACGTACATTATCAGACCTCAAACTATTTTTTTTTTTTTTTTTCGTGTCAAAAATGCTTAATGGAACAAAAGAAATTAACTTCGAAAAATTCAAAATAACATTTTTTATTATTATTTTTAAGAAATATTCTAGATAAAAATAAACATTTATCTCACAATACTACACGTGAGCCTATTTTAAGTAACTAGTTGCAAATTTAGGAATTTTTAAGTTAGGTAATATTACAGTCAGCAAATGTTAATATTAGCTGTATTATTATTTCAATAGTTAAAACTTAATTTTTCTAACCCTATTTATTATTTATGATACAGTATTCAATAGCACACAGTTTTTAATTAACAAGTTTTGTTTTAGATCTAGCTTTTAAAAATTATATTTTAGGTAAATTAAGCATGTCAATTTGAATGAAAGTATAAGAATATCTAATTTACATTTAGAAATTTTATGTTAGACTAAAGATAGACGATCCTTCTTTTCCCAGACAAACAAATACCGTTTAGAAATATAAAAATAGCAATAATTCCCAAGCGAAACAGGTGTGAAATTTTCAGTATCGAAGCCAAATTAATCATTTGGCCCTTTTTTGATATTGAACTAATAACATGTACAAGAAAGTGAGGAAAAAAATCATGTTAATTATTAACATATATGTATTCAGACTAGAGTTTTGTATCGGGTCGGGTACCCGCGGTTACTTGCGGGTTCCCCGCTTTGTGGGTCGGGTGCGGGTCGAGGTAGGATGAATTTTAGATCCACGTGTAATATTTTTCTTCGAAGAATTTTTTTATGTTGCTTTTTTATGAATATAATCTTTTGAATGCAGAGACTGGATGCCATTCTCTTCCTTTAGAGCAGTTTAAAAAGCAACATAACTCATAACATAACTTTGATTCATAAAGAAGAAATGCACAAACATTATTACTTGATGTTTAATATGTTATATGACAAAATTATTTGCCTTCCAACGTATATTTGCTTCCGTATTTTACTTTTCTTATATACTATGAATATTTAAAACAGTGAATTTTTAAAAGTAAGTGTAATAAACAAGAAATTTTCTTATATCATTCAGTGAAGTTTTGTTTATAATTCGACTAGTTAATTTTTTTTATATAATTTTAACTATACAGTAGTTTTATGTAATAATTAATTCTTTGAAAGATGCGTTCAATAACATAACTGTATTTCGTGAAGCAGAATTTTAATTCAGTTTCTTATATTATGTAAATTGAATAATAGTTTTTGCGGGTCACGGGTCGGGTTGCGGGACTTGACCCGCGCAGGTCTCTAATTCAGAGCATAAAAGGTACAAAACATTTTTTTAGGGCGTACTGCAAGATTTTAAAATAAGATTTTCCTGAGGGATTTTTTTTTTCACTGAGTTTGTGGTACGTAATTTGATACTGATAGTCTAGTTCAGCTGTAGTACATAAACCTAGGTGGTATGACTTCCGTTATGGTCTTTCTAAGATGTTCGAGCCCATATTCATTCGAGTTTTGGAGAAAGAAAGAACTCCATCTCAGCTCTTACTTAGAAGTTAAGAATACAGAAATGAAACACTGTTAGGGTGGGGAATTTTGGAGGTGCAGAAGTAAGATAAAAAAAATTAATTAATTAATTAAATGCAACCTTTAATTTTATCTCACATAATTGTCAAGTTTTACAATTCCTCACAAAACATTTGTAATTTCAGTATGGTGATGTTATGTTTATAAACAGATTTAAAAAAAAAAAAAAAATCTATTTTTTTAATATTTATTTTATATTTAATCCATTTGTTCAATATATATATATACTTATATAGGAAATAAACTTTGAGAATTAATTAGGAAAAAAACTTGAAATGTTTTTTTATAAAAACTTGAAACTAAGTATTTATAAATCAATGTGCAAAATGCAACAAATATAAATATAATACGAAAATAAATTGATGAACTGAGAACAAATGAAAAGCAATCTCAGAACACATTAAGGGTCTCCCCCCCCCCTCATGTAGGGAAGGGAAAATGAGAAGATTCTGAGGGAACGCGTGCTTTAAGCCAAAAAATATGTCCCCAGCCCCCGACTTCTCAAAGATGAAACCAAAAATATGTATACAGCCATCGAATTCAAGATTATGAATGAATTAATATAAAATATTAATCTAAAGAAATAAATTTACATATAAAATTTACATATTTACTAATGTACTTTATTTATAAATATATTTATTTATAAATTTGTTTTTTGTTTTGATGTATTCTTTATTAATGTACTTTATTTATAAATTTGTTTTTTTTTAGATTAATGTTTTGTATTAATTCTTTATAATCTTGAATTCGATGGCTGTATACATATTTTTGTTTTCATCTTTTCATCTTTGTTTTTCATCATGTCTTTGCTTTCATCTTTGACAAGTCGGGGACTGGGGATGTACAGTCGGCTGCAAAATTATTCGAGCACTAGCAATAATCCCTGTCTAAAAAAAGTACACTTAAAAGTACACTTTGTTAAATAAATCCTTATCGAGTCATGTTCTTAGTCAGTCTAAGAACACGATTCGACAAGGATTTATTTAACAAAACAGTCTTAAGTGTACTTTTTTAATATAGGAATTATTGGCTAGTGCTCGAAAAATTATGCTGCTGACTGTAATTTTTTGGTTAAAGCACACGTTCCCCCAGAAACTTATCATTTTCCATTCTTTAAATGAGGGGTATCCTCTGAAGGATATCCCCATGTGTTTTGGGATTGCTTTTCACTTGTTATCAGTTTTTCAATTTATATATATATATATAAATAAATATATATATAATGCCAAACACAGTAACATTAAGAAAACATTTTAAGACGGAATTTCTTTAAATTAAAAAAATTGGAAGAGTTTCCACTCAGACATGCCATAAGATAAAGATTTTGTTGAATTTTTAAGCCACTGTCATTAACTTTATCTTGATGAATAGGAGTGTGTGGTCATAAGCTTTGATAACCTACAGGGTGAAGATCCTCTGACAGAGCGTAGACAGTCAACGTAAACAAAAATGTCTACGGATAAAAAAAATCATACAAAAATGAAAAGAAAAGATAAACAAAATCGTCCTACAGGTCAATGTAATTATGAATGAAAGAGATAGAGTAAGACTTATGAATGAGAAAGATAGAGTGAGATTTAATTGTATAGTAGCAGATTGTTTATTTGAGACGATGCGACAAAAAAAGAAGTTACAAGCAGTTATGAATGGGTATTTTAAAAGATATTATAAAACTGATTACCAAAAAAGTTTTCCAAATTTTATAAAATGAGTATTATCTTAAAATTGTTTCTGAACTCACCCTGAAAATGAAGTCTAAATTTTTTTTTCTGTAAAAAGAAAATTTATTTTATAGTTTTTTTTTTTTTTTTTTTCATTACCTGACCACCGTTGCATTTAGTCAATAAATTCGATATCGGATTTTTCACCTGATTAATGTGTTTTAAGGTCTCCTGAGTCCTCCCAAAAATTGTTTTCAGCAATTGGTCAGTACTACTGACCAATGACTGATGTTAGTACTCTAACTTTCAATTTTCTGTCCCGGGCTCGAGTCTCGTTTTAGGCATGGATTTTCGTATTGATTCGGGATTTTATTAAAGTATAGATATAGTAATAAGGCATAGATTGATCATCTCGGAGAAAAAAGTGTTACCTTTTCACTCAGGGAAAGACAGCCATTATAAGGGAATTGTAACATGGAATTTGTGAAATATAACTTACTGATGAAAACTTATCCCATTTCCTTTAATATATATATTAGTATAATTAAAAGTCGTACACAATTTTGGCATTTTTAATCAACATTTTATTCTATTCCTATTAGCGAGTTTCCATTCCTTGTAATGCTGATGTCAGAACTATTTTTCGGCGTAAAATTTTTTTGATCGGTAACATGGGGATGATAGATCTATATAAATTATTATACTTATGGTTTAAAATTAATTCCATTAAAATTACGCCTGACGTGCAAAAAAAAAAAAAAAAGATACAAACCGAGTCTGAAAGAACTCGATTCGGATAATCAATCATTGTTAAATGGGAAATTCGAAATATCGAAATATATTTCCCCATTACTTTCTTTATTGTCAGTTAATCAATTTTAATATCTTCGACAGTTTGCTTGAATTTCTACTATGTGCAAGTTTCTAAAAATTTTTTTTAAGCGACTTTTTATCTAGATGTTAAATCAGATAGACAAAAGGGGAAAAAATAGTTGTTATAATCAGTTTTTTTCCTTTTTTTTTAGATAAGATTTGCGTTAAATAATTCATGTTCACTTAAATAATATTAATAGTCTATATGATATTTTTCTAACGTGGACCAGTTACAACTATTTTTTTGTAGAAACGATACAATAGTGGGTAAATTAATAAAATATGCGAGGATAAAAAAATAATATTTAAAAATGAACAAAAACATGCGGACTCAGCTCAAAGAACTAAGAAGAAAACATGACGACATTTGTTTGATGACATTATTTTATGGAAAAATGTATTTTTAAAAGTTTTTTCTTCAGAATCTTTGCAAGTGTCACTTTTAACCTAGCATTATTTTAAAGATATATACAGAATATGAATCATTATCATAAATTGACTAAAATACGCAATCATAAGAAGTATAATCAAAATATTTTTTTTTCTTTTAGCAAAAATTATGCCAAAATAAATAAAATGTCATCGCAGTCTTGGCGATAAAAATTTAAAAGTAGTCATGGGGTTTACTAAAACTGTAATGCCTGTGGAAGTATGAAAACTGGGTCGTCAACTATGAATTTTAATTTGAAACTTTTCTTTAAATGATTCTGGTTTCACTATTGCACAATATTTATTTGGTTATAATGATAATTTGGCTTCTGGTAAATTAAAATTTTAATTAGGTGATGAAATTGGTATAATATTTATGAGTTTCAAATTTTAAAGATAAATAAGAAAAGAAATAAAATGCAAAAATTTCGCACGGGTTTGCTAGTAATAATAATAAGTTGAAAGAAATTTTAAACTAACTATAGTCAATAATTGTATTACATTTCAACAATTCATTTCGAATTTTATGTTTCTGGGAAAGTGAGTCAGGAACACTCCAGTTTTATTAATCAAAATTAATTTCCTACAAGAAAAATTTTAAGTTTATTTGGTTTATCAATATTACCTCCCCCCCCCTCCCTCATATATATATATATATATATATATATATATATATATATATTTATGTAACCTTTAATTTCATTTCATAGAAAATATTATCTCAACCATGGATGATACGAAAAAGAGGGCACGTAAAATTATTATTATTTTTTTTCTTAACTTCATTATCTATAGCTTACCTTTCACCATGACATTTTTTCCCTTTTTCTTTTGAGAGTGTATGTGTATCTAAAATGCATTTTAAATACTTTTATTTACGGATACGAGTCGCAAACAATCATTAACGAATATACTCCGAAAAGGGGTGATTGCTGAGGCTATGCAATCGTTCTCGTCTCTCATGTCCGCTTTTTTAAAGTCATAGTATAACTGAAACATGCGCAACAGTATGGAATTCAGCTCAGATACAAAAACAAAGCAGTGTAATCTACGATAGATTTATTTTCATTCAGTTTCAGTTTAGTTATATAAAATTTTAATAAAAATACTACACTGAGAAAAAAATCTGTAACTGACATCTAGAATCTAAACTATGGCTCTAGAAAAAATAGTTCCATGTCATCCTTATAAATTCCAGTCTTCATTGAAAGCCAGTTCTAGAAAGCCCTATTAGAATTCTAGAGCGTTTGCCGATATTATCGAGGGCAAACTTATTTAAAAATCTCTGCAAATAAATGCGAGTACAAAAGGCGAGTTTTAACAACTATGATCTTGATTTATGACTCATTTCTAGAAAAATCTAGCGAGAACTTCTCGCAGTACAAAGGATTCATAATATTCACAATATTTAGAATATTGTTTCACCATCTAGAAATGTATAGACTAGAAATTCTCGATGATTCAGCTTATTGGCGTGCCTTATACGCATAGCTCAAAAAAATATATTTTTAGTTAAGGAATTTAGAAAATTACCACTTATTCATTCTAGATGAAGGCGGTATATATATTTTTTCTCAGTGTATATATATATATATATATATATTAAATCATGATTTAGAGATTTTTATGAGCATTTATCATCACAGTGTAGCACCGTGTTATTTCTTCATGTAGCGTTCTATTTATTATTACACCATGCGGTATATTTAATGTGCTGTTTTATATTCAGAGTGAGTTTTGACATTTTTTGAATATATATTATCCTTAATATAAATATTAACATTTATATCCCATTTAGAGACGGCTATATTTATTTTCCGCATGACAAGGAAAATATTAATTTAAAATTCATCGAATTTGAGGGCAAAAGAAAAAATTATAAAAGATATATTTACTATATATAAATTATTTACTATATATTTACCATATATGACATTACATCCAAAACACATATAAAAATGTGCTGTTTTTTTAATATATGAAATCATATTTAATTTATCGAATAATATTTTACTTAAAATTACTATATTTGAAAAATAAACCTCTTCACGTGTGTTAAAAATAAACAAAATTTAACTTTTCAGATTTCACAAGGTTTTTAAAAGCTTAAAACATACTGGAATATCTTCTTTATCCTTTGATCCATATTCCTTTGCTCTGCTTTATCCTTTGCTCCATCCACTACTTTTATTACATCAAATTAGATTCATACATACATATCTATATGAATAAAGTGAGATGTCGGGTTTTGTGTGTGTTTCTTGAATGTGGCCACATTCTGAAATTCAAGCCAGTGATCGCCGAGTTAAAATATTTAGCAGTGGGATATACATTATTAGACCATGCAAAACTACGCATCATTAAGTTTTATTTAGATTTTCAAATTTGAATTTTGTAGTTAAACTTTTTTTCCATTTTTTTGAGTTGATTTTTGTATTTCACTTCATTAAATTTTGCCCAAACTCCGCATTCCCTTATTTCAGTCGTTTACGTTCTTTAGCAACGGTTATTGTACTATTTATTTAAATAGTCAATGTAATCATTATATTAGAAAAAATCTGGAGTGATTCCACTCGACTTTCCGAACATTAAGTAATTAACGGTTTTTTAAATAAATCAAAGTAAGAGAAGTCGTTACATAAACAAAATTGAAAAATGTAATAGGGTGTTTAACAAATTTTTTTTTCCATATAGTATGGTGTTTAATTTAAAGCAATTGCATTTCAAATAATTCGAGCCCATAGGTCATAATAATAAAGAATTAATCATTGTAAAGCCCCATAAATACTAGATTCACCAAAATCTATACGGTTCGTGCGACGGTAACCTATAACATGTATATAAATTATCAGCTCAATTGAATAAGGCGTTTAGACGCGATTGCACTTTAAATAATTTTAACCATAATGATAAAGAATTTTTCTTTGTTTCCTGAAAAAAAAAAAAAAAAAAAAAAAAAAAACTGTAAGTGCTAGATTTACCAAAACCTATACAGTTTCTTTAACAATGACCTCTAACATGTATATAATTTTTTTCAGGTCAATCAAATAAGGTATTTAGACGCTATCGCACTTTAAATAATTTGAGCCCATAGGTCATAATGATTAAAAATTTATCTTTGTGCCCCTGTGAAAAACTATAGGTGATAGATTCACCAAAATCAATAGGGTTCGTGCTACAGTGACTTACAACATACGTAACAACTTTCAGCTCATTCGAGCAAAGCGTTCAGACGCTAGCGTGTTCACTCACATACGCACACACATACATCATCGTAAAAATAGTGAAAACGGACTCAGGGGACGTCAAAACGTATAGAAACATCAAAATCTCAATTTCGGATTTTTGACATGATTGCAATACTTTCCTTACATATGTATGTTCGGAAAATAAAAATCTCTGGCTGTCTGTGAATTTGCGTGACCTTTTTTTCTTTCAGCTCTATATCAAAAACTACGGTACAGAATTTTATGAAAGTTTATACTTAATTGCACTTTGATATAAACTAGTGTCTATGATTTTTGGGTGCTTATCAGCCAATAAGTTACCCTGTTCTACTGAAAATTCCCCATTTATGGCCATGGGAAGGCTAATATCTCAGTTTCTGATTATTTTGTGAAATTACGTTGATAATCCATACAGGTCCATACAGGTCTTGCAACGGTGATCTATAACATGTACATAAATTTTCATCTCAATCGAATATGGAATTTAGATGCTTTCGCCCTTTAAATATTTTGAACCAATAGGCCATAATGATTTTTAAAAAAAGTGTCCCTGTAAAAAATAGTATCAGTTCTAGGTTCACCAAAACCAATAAGGCTTGTGTACCAACTTTCAGTTCATTTAAACTAAGTGTTTAGGCGCTATCGTGTTCATTCACACACATACATATATCATCGTAAAAATAATAACAATGAACTCAGGAGACCTCAAAACGTATAGATACTCCAAAATCTCAAAGTCGAATTTTGTCCTGATTAGATTTGGATGGTCGGGAAGTAAAATGAAACGATGCGATATTTCATTTTAAGGATTGTCATTTGAAAACAATTGTTGAAATGAAGAGAGAAAATTTTTCTTGAGAAAACATTTTTATCATTTAATTTATTATTTATATCAGAACCAAATGGTAGCATAGTGCAAAGGATTAAACTTGTCACATTTTTAATTTTATTAACATTTATAACAATTCAATTTATTTATAATTTTTATAATATAATACTGCTCTGCAAAAAAAAAAAAAAAAAAAAAAAAAATCGAACCCTGATACCATTTTTCCTGATTCTTATGTAAAATGACCACTTGGATTCGAATATAACGCCCATTTTGCCCAATCAACCTCCGTTTTCTCGGGACACCATCCTCTCTCCCAATTTTTATCACTGTTCGGTAACTTTATGACTATGAATTTGATTTGGAGAATGGAAAAGAAATATTTTAACATTTAAAAACAAAAAAATATAATGTATAATAAGCAATAATAATAATTCATTAATAAAATGCAATATATAATTTCAGTGGCAAAACCCCTCTAAATTTTCCCCTTTCATTCATGTTTTAGAATTTTCCAACTCTGTAGCCCCTCAGAAGATATTTAACAGTTAAAATATTCCTTTCCTCCCTTACAAATCAAATTTATAGCCATAAAATTACAGAAAAGGGATAAAAGTAGGGGAGGGGGCATCCCTAAAAAACGGTGGGAGATTGGGCAAAATGGGCGTCCTATTCGAATTCAGGAGGTTAATTTACATAAGAATTTGCAAAAATAGTGATGGGTCGATTTTCACGCAGAGCAGTATAATTAACAATTAATTATTGTGAAATTGACGACTTGACCTTCTGTCGTCATTCGACGTCATGATGAAATTTAACCTATAGGAGTCTTCATTTAACCCACAAATAAAGGATTGTAGCCAATCATAGCGCAGCTTTTCCCCACAAACAAAGGGAAACTCCGCCTCGTTCTAGTCGTCCATTATAAATTTATTTTACTTATAATTTTATTACGACAGAGCGAGGGCTAGTAAGAACATTTTATCTTGCTGATACAGGTTGCCAAAGCTAAAATGTTCAATAGCTGTTGAGATATATTTGTAAAATCGAAGTGAACAAAAGTATTTAATAAAAGAATAAATTTCTAACATTTTGATTATTTGAAATATATGATTAGGTAAACAGACAAAGAAAAAAATTCTTAACAGGTGAAAAATTATAATTACACGTAAAATGACGTATGACCAACATAGTTATTTAGTAAAATTTCTACTTAAGTTTTAATTTTAATTTAATGTATAAATCCTTGTGCACAAATTTAGTACATCTGCTGTAAATCTCTTCGGATTAAAAAAAAGTTTCCATTATATGACTAACAAAGAATATGAAAAGAAGAAAGAAAAATCACGTATTTCATATGAATACTGTAATATTCTCATGATGTAGTTACCTGTTAAACCATTTAACTTTTAACTTTGTCGATAAGAGTTATAAACTGACATAACTGAAAATGCAATTCAAACAATTTCCATTTCCAACCAAAATAATTTTGTGTGGTTCTGAAACTAATTATTCATGCTAATTTTCCTAGTATTCAATACACTGGTGTGCAAAATTAATACAACAACATGTTTTCACGGTTTCTACTTGTATATGCATAATTTTTAAACAAAGGCATGCATAGACATAAAATTTCGAATGCATGTTCATTATCCAATCAGTATTCGAACTTTATATAAACTTTAATATAAACAAAATTTTTCGAACTGGTGTTAATTTGATTTTTCTGCAAAGTAAATTTAAATAATTTTAGAAAACTAAATAAGAAATGGAGTTAAGAATGCATGATAGATAGGTGAAGATACGCATACCTTCAAATGATAAAGTAAACCCGGTTTTTTCTTCCAGCATTCCCTTTCAATTTTCTTCTTATTTTTCTTCTTCTTTCTTTCTTTTTTTTTCTTTAATGCGAATAACTTAAATATATATATATATATTTATAGATCTTAAAATTGGTTGAGATGTTCGCTGTAAAAATTTTTATTGGGATTTTTATTATTCTGGTGATGTTCATAGTTTACAAATTAATATCCATATATATATATTCAAAAAGTCCGTTATGGAATAAAAAAAAAAAAGGGAAAAATGAATGCAGAAAGAAAAAAAAAAAGTCAATAGAGGGAAGAAAAATCCAGTTTTAATTTAAAATTTGGAGCGTTTATATTCAACTACCTGGATTGCTTCTTTAAACAGATCTTCCTTTTAGCTTTCTTTTCTTAAATTCTTCATTTCTTTCGATACGTACTTTTGAGGAATATTCAACTAATATCAGTTACAAATTATTATTTGTATTAAAGTTATAATAAAATTCGATTAACAATACGATAATGAGCCATCAAAATTTTGTGCTCATATGTTTATTTTCTTAAAAAAAAATATACGCAAAAAAATAGAAAGAAGCAAAAAAAGAAAAAAAAAAAAGGAAATTAATACTTTAATTTTGCATGCTACTGTTCAGTCGGTAACAGAAGTGTCCGAGCACAAGCAAAAATTCCTATATAAAAAAAGTAGAGTTAATACTATTTTGTTAAATAAATCCTTGTCGATTCATGTTCTTAGACTGACTAAGAAAATGATTCGACAAGGATTTATTTAACAAAACAGAATTAACTCTACTTTTTTTATATAGGAAATTTTGTCTAGTGTTTAGATACTTTTGTTACCGACTGTATATAGTATAGCACGCGTATTTTTATGCATCTTGATGATGTATATTAATTTCATCATGTTTGGCGTACTATAAAGGTGATAAAATAAGTTTTCAAGAAATAAGCTCATAGATCTTAGTGTTTCCAAGTTCTTTTGTGAATCCCTATATACAAGCCAGTGGTTCTATACATGCCATTTTCAATATAAAACAAACTACACTGTTAAAAGAAACAGAAAACTGTCGTAGCTTTCTAACAGAACATTTGTGTTTTCTAAAATTACAAATGTTTATTATAAAAATGCATCTTTATCTGTCAAAGTCACATTTCTCTGTAGATGGATAAAATCTGTATTAGTGGTTACAGATTTTATCTTGTGAGTACATATTTTTCTGTTTTGCATACGAAGCACTAAGTATCAAAACAGGATTAGAATGTGCTAAGTAACAAAGTGAAATGTGCTTACGTGGCTGTGTGGTAAAGTCATTGCCTGCTTTTTAGTGGACAGTGGTTGGACCCTGTCTGGTAGAGCAGAAGATTTTTGGTTAATGCTAGTTTTTTACAGTGTGCCCTACGGAAAAAATCAGTTATGTACAGTCGGTAACAAACGTGTCCGAACACTAGCAAAAATTCCTATGTAAAAAAAGTACACTTCATACGGTTTTGTTAAATAAATCCTTATCGAATCATGTAGAATGCAGAGAATCGTACTTCCTGTGGAATATGATTATTAAACAAATTAAGCATTTGTTTAGAGGGCTGTAGAAAGGACTTGGATATATTAGGAGCTGCGGTTGAAAATTTCTCAAGATACATTTTAAGTTGTCGAGATGTATTTTAATTTCTTTTTCTTTCTTTCTTTCTTCCTTCCTCCTCCTTCTTCTTCTTCTTTTTTTTTTTTTTTTTTTTACAGTGTTAATTTTAACTACACTATGTGGTGTTTATATGTGATGCTTATGGTTTATTATTTTATAATTCATAGTCAATATTCAGGGATACCCAAAGTTTGTCGAATAAATATTAAAGAGTGGTCTAGGTGAAAAATCTTGTGAATAATTCAAAATAAATTTACTGTAAATTGTTCGGAGATCGATCATTCAAATATTTTGACAGCTTCTGCAATTAAAATTGAAATATTACATTAAATGAATAATTTTTAGATCATTTAAAAGCAAAATAAAATGTATTAATTTTGTCCCGCAAATTTTAGAATTTTTGCCGTTCATCTTTCCACATATGTCACAGCCTATTACACTAAAGTAATAAACCTTTTTGTTAGGCCATCACATTTTTTAAAATTAGACAATTACATAATTTTAATTTAAGTAACACAGCTGTACAATTATTATATACGGGAGCGTGGGGCTAGTTATCCCAGGAGTAAGAAGTAACACGCAATTTACAAAATAGTTTGTAACATATGTGATTAAATATATTTATAAACATAATTCTTATGACGGGCTTTATAATGTAAGCACAATCGGTGCTCCATAAAAATGGTTAATGAGAGGTTCTGTATACGTGCTTCATTTTCGCTAGTTAGTGGAAAAAGAAATATTTCGTAAATTTTGATTAAAGGTATGTTAATTTATACTTTAACGAAATGTTTATAGCTATTTATTTAGCCTGTGTGTTGAGTTATAAAATGAATGTTTAATTTTTTGTATAAATCGTAAAATTTTTTTATAAATAAACAGAATGTCCAAAATCATACGATGGGGCAAGTTGTAACATGTTAGAGGAGTGCCTTGTGGAGATGCCTACAGCCAGAGCTCGAACTCTCCGCCCATTTTCAGGAAACTTTCAGAAATGAAAAATTTTTGGCTTCTTTGCCAATACTATGCTCATACAGAAATATTTTCTGTGTTTTTATATTATGGTACCGTAATTATTTAACCACAAATTAGAATCACGATTTAATCGCGAATTAGAGAATATTGCATGAAAATAATGGTACAAAAAAAGCAGAAACTTCTCATCAAAGAGAGTGTCCTGAAAAAGGGCGGAGAATTAGAGCTCTGCTAAACGCTCTCTGTAGCAGATGAATGGGTATAATGCTTAATTTGCAAAATGTGTGCACACTTTAAATGCATGAGAGGGAACAAAATATAATTTGCTTGAATTAATTTAAACTTTGACTAAGATTGACTTCTATGTCGATTTTATCTTTAATTTTATCTTAATTTTATTATAATCCATTTGATATAATTCATTGTTACTATACCAACAAGGTTATAATTTAATATTAGTTATTAATTGCCTTTTTTATTAAATTAATAAATGATTGATAACAAAAAACATTTTAAATATTGTCGTTTTTATTGTTAGGATGCCCTTTGTATCCGTTACAATTTGCCCCAAATCCGGGGCAAATTGTAACAGGCAAATAATTTTCAAAAAATATTTTTTGTGCTAAAATTAGCAAAATTAACGAAAGTTTTTTTCTCATGAATATGATAGATGAATATGCATGCTATGGAAAACAGCAATTATAAACAGGAAAATGTAAATACATTTCAAAATATACTTAATTTTCCAAAAACTGTTACAACCTGCCCCACGCTCCCTTACATATCATCTTACCATTCTATACAAAAATAAATAAATAAAATAAAATAAATAAATAAATAAACAAAAATAAATAATAATAATAATTAAAAACTTTAAAAACTTCAAATTTTCACCAGCTGTAATAATATAATTCTTGTTCTTCTATACCAATATTTGATGTTGCCAAACTTGTAAAAAATTTCTGCAATCTATTATCGCTATAACTTAAGGAATTTGTGTAACGACACAAGAATTTTGTATTTCCGTAAATCTACGTTTAATCTGAATACGTAAATCATGTTTAACCGCAAACTTTCATTTTAGAAAGTACTTAAATGCCTGGTTATTAATAGTATCTAATATTAATAAAACATGATGTAAGAGATGCAAACAATGGGATAAAGTTTCATGTTTACGTGGAAAGACACTGAAGTATTTCTAGATACTAAAAATGACATTTATGAAGTTAGATGTCGCTTAATGAAATTTCTTTCTTCATAGTTCTCTCTCATATTTTGCTCTGCCAATAAAATTCTTCTGTTGCCATGATATTAAAAGAAATTAACAGAATTTTTCTGATTCAGATTAACAGATTTTTTATTTATTTATTATTTTTTTTTTTTCGGTTTCAAATTGCAGAAGGTATTTGTGTATATATATATATATATATATATATATATAACTTCCCCTATAAACAGCATCGTACAGCGCAAACGGGTGAACGGAATGCAACGAAATTTGGAATATAAACTATACACGAGATGCGCTAACGGAATTTCGGGAAAAAAAAGTTCCAAAATATCCACCAGAGGGCACTTTTTCCGGAAAAACATTAAATTTAACACAATAAACGACTAAAACGGAATGCAGAAACAATATTAACATTTATCGACTAGTTTCTGATCACCTCGTCATCGCAAACGTTTGTCGTCTGCAAACGTTTTATACCCTCACATGTTTTGCATAAAGCTTCTTCACAAGCATGCAAATCTCGACATTTTTTTCCTAGAACTGACAGATTTTCCCGGCTTTACATTTTATTACTCATAATTCTTGTTCTGGATTGTTAATATTGTTTCTGTATTCCGTTTTGGTCATTTATTATGTTAAATTTAATGTTTTTCCGGAAAAGGCGCCCTCTGGTGGAACTTTTTGGAACTTTTTTTTTTTTTCAAATTCCGTGAGCGCATCTCGGGTATAGTCTATGTACCAAATTTCGTTGCATCCTGTTTACCCGTTTGCGCTGTAGGATGCTGTTTAGAGGGGAAGTTTAATTATAACTACCCTGTATATATATTCCATTAATGTTAAAATTTATTCAATTCCTAAAATTTCCTTCCCATTATGTTAAATTTTCCTGGAATTACTGCATAGAAGGAAGTTGATATTATCTTTCACAAAATGTTTATTCACCGAAATCTGTATGAAAGTTATTAAATTATATAATTATTTTAAGTGATACATAATAGTTCTAAATTTAATATAAATCTCATAAGCAAGAAGACACAAGCTACCAAATTGTACCAGTTAGGTTAATTGAAAATTAATGTAATTCATGAATTCTGGTTTCATTGTGAAGGGTAGAAGTTGAAGACCCTTAATGGAAGCGTATAAAATGTTTAATGGCAAACTGTGTTTTGGGATAGCTCTGTTTCTTCTTAAGGTTTATTTGGGTAATAGCTGTAGTAGTGCATAATCAGAATAGGTTCATAAATGTTTATCTATTAGTCTATCTGTATTTGTCTGTCTATCAATGAAACATTTCCTAAGAAGGAAAAAAAATCATTATTAAGATGTATGGGGTTTTAGGTGTTTATTTGTTTATTCCCATATCAATCATACAGTCGGTAACAAAATTCTAAGTACATGATTCAACAACAGTTTATTTAACAAAACAGTATTAACTATACTTTTTTTATATAGGAATTTTTGCTAGTGTTCGGATAATTTTGTTACCGACTGTAAATTTTTTGCGAATTTAAATACTTCAAACTATAAGAAAGTATATTTTTAAAAAGAGAAACTTTTGGAAAAATATTTATATTAAAGTTTTAAGGGATCGAATAAATTGAAAAATAAAATGAAACAATTTATGATACACACACACATATATACTATATACAATATTTTATTTTTTTATTTTTATTTTTATTTTTTTGAACAGAAATTATGGAATACAAAATTAAAATAAAAATTTTCATAAAGTACCTCCTCATATTTATTTTTACTGGATTTTACTTACTTCTTTATTTATTTTTGACATTATAAAACTTTTTAGTGCATATCCACCGTTACTGTATGTATGCAAAGTTGTAGAAATTTTCATGTAACCTTTTTTAACGACGAAATTTTTATTTTTTCCCTTTTTGTCACTTTTGGGAAATGCACTACAAGCATATTTAACTATTGAAAATATGTTTCATCAAATAGCTCTAAATATGATAAAGTATTTCGTAAATGTTAAGAAGAATTATATCAAACTGGTCGTTTTCCATATTTGTTGAAAGAAAGCAACTTCCATGAATCATGGCATCATTACATCAATAATGGATGTAAAAAATTATCTAAAGAAAGACGGATAACGACGACAACATGTTTTTGGAGTTATCTTTTTTTTTTTTTTTTTACTGATAGGCATTAAAATATTTTAAATAATTTATACGTAATTAAGTAAAAAGAAATTATCTATTTACGTTATACATAAACATATTATTGTCTACCTTTATATATTTAATACATAAAATACCCGAACATTCTTTATCTTTCTTACAATGCTGAGATTAAAAAGTATATATATATTTTTTAATATATATATATATATATATATATATATATATATATATATATATATATATATATATTGATACTAATTTTTCTTGATTTAGATACTACAACAATAATAATAGTAATAATATAAAATATTTTCGCAATGTATGCCAATAAACGAGAATTCTTAATTTTATAATATTCCATTTAGAAATTTACATTCACTTATTTCTTATCTGTATATTAAATAAAAGCGAAACATTTTTCCTTAAATAGCATATAAAAAAATTCAAAACCGAGTACTTAACTTATATCCTTGTTATTCTTTTATTTAAGTTAATTTACAGCACACATGGGAAAAAAAATCGGCAGTACAACTTTGCTTTAGCACAGTTTCTTCATTCTTGCGTGTAAAGAAGTAATATCTTTTTCTGAAATGTCTCCAGCAAAAAGCATAGGAGTCATATTTCGCAAAATGTATTTTTATATTTCAAGTAAAATATGCTATAAACATTCGATTGTTGAACCTTAAGTAGCATAAGTCAGCTCTTAATTTCACATATATTGTAGAAGATGAGGAAGACAAACTATCTGACTGGCCATTTGCCAGGCTAGTTAAAAGGGAACAAATCCCATGAATCATGGCTTCATGGTCAAGGATGGAAGTCCAAGGCCATTAAAGGACGCTTATAAGATGCTAATGATAAACTGTGTTTTGAGATATCATTTTTCTTCTTTTTGATTTTTAGGACGATGATTCTTAAAGATAAGTGAGAGAATATTTCTAAAACTTCTTCTAATAAACGCTCGCCAATTAAAAGCAAAGAACAATTTATATCCAAGAGCAGATATTAAAAAGAAAACGAGGGCATTATTGGTATTGAAATGCAATTGTACCCAGCCATTAATAAATCTTTTGATGGAAAATTAACTTAAAAATTTTCAGATTACATTTAAACGGAATTTATGTAAATACGCCCAAGTTATTATTAATTATTGTTATTATTACTAAATCAATACAAAAGTTGGTCTTTAAAATAAAATAATAAAAGCTAAAACTATTTCAGAAGTAGAAATATTTTTAGTCCATATACAAATATCCCAATTTCCATCAGAAATTGAAAATTTTGTTTACAAGATGCAGGGATAAAGATCCGTTTTCACTCAACAGAAAAGGATACACGATTTTACATATTTTCACAAATTAAAAGAAATTAACGTCTGATTTTTGTCTTCCAAGATTGATTTTTAATTGAAAGTTGTTTAGATATATTTTTCAAGATGTATAATTCTATGATTTATAGATGTAATTAACTTTATTATAAAAATATAAAATATTTAAGAAGGTGTTAAAAGAATCTTTAACAAAAAACATCATTAAAATAACATTGTAATGCATAAAAAATTCCGAATTACATTTTTTCAAAAAAGAGCATATAAGGGGTACATTTTGAAATGCCTTACTGTACCTTTATATATATATATATATAGAGAGAGAGAGAGAGAAAGAGATAGATAGATAAAGAATAAAATAAAATAAAAGTAATACATTCAAAGCGGAATTTCTTTAAAAATAAATTTAGGGAAAAAAAAAAAAAAACTTGCAAATTTCTTAGCACATTAGTACTACGAGCATCTAAAGTTTGGATAAAGTGTAAGAGAAAATTGGGACTTCCTTATCAATTATTCCTTCAAATTTTTTATGCTCTCGCTTATATGGTGATTCTTTACTCATCTCTATGTTAATTTTTTGTGCCTCATTATCATAATATGTAAGAATTTATTTTTATTTCTTTATTTATTTTTTATGTTAAAATTGATGCAAAGCAGGATTTCAATAGTAATAATTTATTAAACAGGACATTTTTATTTCACAGTGAAATAAACTAACCTTTTATTAAGATAAAGTAAAATCTCTACTCACAGTTTAGCAATTAGATGTTCTTGACTTCAGTTTAATAAACCAACTTAAAAAGTATTTAGTCTTCAATTCCGGGTGAAATTCTCCATTTGTGGAAAGCAGGATTTCAATAGTAATAATTCATTAAACACACACGACTAATAACTAATATCGAAGTGATAAAAAACATGTTTCTTTTAGTTCGGAACAGTACTAGATAAACGCATTTGGCTAATTATAACACAATACTACTCTTAATAAAATATTACAACTGACAGCAGATTTTCTGCTACTTCCATTAAAATCTATGGAACGCTCAATATTTTAATTATTTACATCTCACGCTTTCTTACTATGGCATGCGCTTGAGATTAAAAAAAAAAAAAAAAAAAAATTAGTATATTACTTTAGAAGAAGTCCGAATAAGCGAAATTTGATGAACAAAATTCATAAATGATTATAAGATAAAAAACTTTTTATAAACCATGTTTTTAAATTTTGTTTTGGATCATAGCTGTAGAACTACATTAGCACTTTATCAAGGCGTATAAAATTTTTAAAGTGATAATGACGTCCCTTTTTATGATATGCATCATTTAACTTTTTACAATTTTTTAACGTTCACGTTTAATTAAATGTATTTATTTTTATGTCAAAAAATAAATAAATAAATAAATAATAATAATAATAATAAAATAAAATAAACTCGTATTTTTTTTTTTTTTTTTTTAAACAAAAAATTATTCCAAAATAAGTAAAATGTCATCGTACTCTTGGCGATAAAAATTTAAAGGAAGTATGAAAACTGGGTCGTCAACCATGAATTTTATTTTCAAACTTTTCTTTGAATGATTCTGGTTTCACTATTGCACAATATTTATTTAATTATAATAATATTTTGGTTTCTGGTAAATTAAAATTTTAATTAGGTGGTGAAATTAGTATAATATTTATGAGTTTCAAATTTTAAAGGTAAATAAGAAAAGAAATAAAGGGCGAAAATTTCGCACGGGTTTGCTAGTAATTGAATATTTTACCAGGAGCATATATTGAATGACTGCATGAAAAATTATAAAAATATTCTGTATATTTGTAAGCTTAAAGCTGCAATACAATAAATTCATCTACCCAATTTCCTATTTTACAAACAAATTCAATTAACAGAAGAAGAAATTAATAAAAGCCAAAATCATCAAGAAGTAAAATCAAAGTGTAACTGCGCGCAGACTCTCATAGTGTTATTTTTTATGCATTTACTATTTCCTTGTGCCTTTTTATACTGAATATACTTGATAAAACATTTTCACCTCAGATTTTTACAGTACGATATAAAAGAGCTATAAAGTCGAAAAGAAGAAAAGCCGTAAAATTATTCGAGTAAATATAATTTAATGACCAGACTACATCTGTAATAATAAGTATAAAATGAAAATAATTTGCAAAACTTTTTGTTCACAAATTGTCATTATTACTTTCGAATCTTTGAAAGTTTCCTTAATTTTCATCTTGTTATTTAATTTTATTAATTGTTAATGAAACTTGCGTTGAGAATTAAAATAGTAGCAGTTTTATTATTTTCTTGTTTCAAAAGAAAAGGTTGGTTGTAGGGTATAAGGCCAATATAGGTTCCGAGTCCTATAGATGGAATGCCCTCCTCGGAGGGGGGGGGGGGTTAAGGGGTCCAGCTGTATTTTTTGTATTTTCGCGAGTTTAAGAGAAAACCATGGAAAAATTCGAATGGTTAGGTCGGTGAGCGCGACCTGGGATCGAACCCGGCATTTTCCATCTTTCAGGTCTGAGCATAGAACCGCTCGGCCACTAGTAGGCCCCAAAAGAGGTGACATGCCCTTAGCGGAATGGGATGAAAGGAAAGAAGGTAGAATAGAAGAAGCCGTGCCCTTAGCGGAAATAATAAGGTGTGCGAGTAGCAGATTGAAATATGTTATTCAGATCCACAAAAGAATGCTTTCTATAGAATGTAGCATGATTAGTATTAGATTTACAGAGTTACACAAAAATATTCAGTTACAATGAGGGTTATTATTCGAAATTTGCTGAATTGCATTTTCGTTTACATTAAGCGTATTCGTAAGCGTATTCATAAACGTGAATCATATTCACATTTAAAAAAATGGTAGAATAGTTCTACCATTTTTTTAAATTATATGATTTGAATTAGTGTATTTGTCTACTCTACTGTCCGGTTGTCCGCCTCCGGCATCCGTAAATATTTTAAGAATTTTAATTTTTACTTTCTTCTATATTCAATAAAAGAAAGTATTGACTTCGTAAAAATATCGACTTCCGGTTTTCGACGGATTTACACGTTTTGAGAGTTCAGAACACGATTTGACTATTTTTTGAAAATGTCTGTCTGTGTGTGTGTGTGTGAGTGACAAAAATTTTGTGGCAACTGTATCTCCGGAACTACTGCTCAGAATTGCATATAAATATACATGTAGATGTACCTTGAGCTAAATTAGTGCCTATCAACTTTTGGTGCCAAGCGCTCAACAGGTGACACTGCTATACATCGATTTCCACAATTTAAGGGGAAGCTATATCTCAGGTTCTATTGCGTATAATCAATCAAAACTTGGTATAAGAGAAGACTATTGTGAGCGTTATGCTGATTCAATTTGAATGTTTATGGACTGACAGGTGGCGCTGCTATACAGCGATTTCTGCAATTTAAGGAAAAGCAAATAGGAAATTAAGAGCAGCATTTCTGTTTGTGTTAAGCATTTTTAACACTTTCCAACAATGTTTCAGAGTGATTATGAATTCAGTTAGTCTATATGCCTGTCTTTCTGTCTGTACATTGTGTAATAGTATAGTTAGATATAGAACATAGAATGTTATACGATACAACGAGTACGTACAGTTGAAATGTGTTGATAATCAAAATCTACCTCATGATGTTTCGTTTTTGTTTTAGTTTTAAAAGGTGTAAAGCTTAATTATATTTTCAAAAACTTAAATAAAATTATAAAATGACAATAATGCACGTTTTCGTATGGAGTACTGTGTTTCATTAAACTTTATATTGTTACAGATCATCGTTCCCTCAAATAACGGATATTCTACAATAAGCATGCCTATTTTTGCGACAGAAAATTTCTGAAGCAAAATATAGCCAGTGCTAAATGTGGATAATATGTGGAGGAAAATTGAAGAGTTCATTTTTTTATTTATTAATTTATTTTTAAATTTGTTATACATTTCCGCTAAAGACACGGCACGTACGCTCAAAGCCTGCTAGAGGGGAATAACATTTCCGCTAAGGACACGGGTTTATGTATTTCCGCTAAGGGCACGGCCCCCCCAAAAGAAAGGGGGAAAAGGGATAATTAAGAGAATACTACGGACTACATCTTTAAAGATGATTTTTTTACTTTCTTTATGTATAAAGAAGTCTCCTTTATATGTTCTTAAAAGTAAATAAATAAATAAATAAATGAAAACTTAGTTGAGACGTATTATGTTTGTATATTCCTACATTAGAAAATAAAATCTTTTTGTAAAAAAATAGAACCGACTCCAAAAAGCAACTACTATTCAAACAACAACAACAAAAAAAAAAAAAAAAAATTGGATATGAAATGAAACTGTAAATTGCGCCTAAAAGTATAAAATAATTTCCTTCGCCAAACAACCTATAACACTACAATTAATCATAACTTTTGAAGTCGGCGCAAAATTAAATAAAATTTAATTAGTTTTTAAAGGTTTGTTTTTAGATCAGTAGCAATAAATGCTGTTGTTTCGAATGATCCATTTTTATGTTTCCTTTATTATTTTATCACTGTATACAATTGATCCATTAGTAGCATCTACATAGAACAGTGAACATTCTTCCCAATGCGGTATTTATGTTTCTACGAAGCTAGATTTTCCTTTGCAAATTTGGTATAACTTTGATAAATATCATCCTTGGTGGCTTTTGGATTTGGCGATCAAAACGTAGTGCAAAAATATACACGCAAGATGTATATTTTCATAATATATACTGTACGAAGTATTGTTTCATATTCTTGATTACTCTCTTAAAATACCTTATCAAAATAATCATGATATCCTAAAGAAATTAAATATGTTTGCCAGATAATTTTGCGATTTCTCTTTCACCAAGGACGTCAGATACCAGCATCTTCGCCAACTTTTGCTGCTTATGAAATCTTATTTGTTTTATTGAATCAAAGTAGTTTTCGACTGCATTTTCCAGGTGACAATGTGAGATTTGTATTTTGAATAGGATTTGAATTTTGTATTGAATAAAGGTATCAATTTTTATTTAATTTTGCGCCGACTTCAAAAGTTATGATTAATTGTAGCGTTATAGGTTGTTTGGCGAAGGAAATTATTTTATACTTTTAGGCACAATTTACAGTTTCATTTCATATCCAATTTTTTTTTTTTTTTTTTTTTTGTTTTGTTTGAATAGTAGTTGCTTTTTGGAGTCGGTTCTATTTTTTTGTAAAAAGTTTTTATTTTACTCTTTTCAGTGAAAACTTATTCATATAGCAGAACATCAAAAAGACATTCGACGACAGTTTCACAAATCACAACATCCAAAAAAAGTGACATAACTCAAAAAAGGATTTATGTCACTAAAAAATGCATGAACTGCACACAATGTGAACAAAAATGTTACATCTACATCAAGAAAGTTATCCACCCGAGAGACAGTTGTGACAGTTTTATTCTAGTCAAGTTATTTTTCTGTTGATTTTTCTCAAATGCTGCATTTTTAAGTTGTGTCACTTTTCGTGCCTTTATCGGATATGAGCTAAAAACTATCTATTGAATAAACATACGGTAAGTTAAAAAGTCTTTAGAAATGTAAAGAACGGATACGCTGTATTCGTAACCAAAAATACTTTTGGGCATATATATTGAACTTTACAGTGAATACGTGTTACCCGCTGCGCTGGAAATTGCGCAGCGTAAAATTCAAACAAAGAGCAAAATATGTATTGCAGCTGACGAACAGAAGTTTCAACATCGATACTTACATACTGCTTTTACCAGTGTAGCTGCATGCGTTCAGAAGTTAGAGTGAGAACAGACTTTTGTGAGTATCCTGTAATTTGTTTATATCTTAATGAAATCATAATGAAACCTATTTCAGGCCAAGATCATTACGGCAACAAAAAAGTATTAAAATTAAATCATCTCTTACGAAGTTATAAGCTAACAAATTTCAACAACAACAACAATCAGAAACATGGTTTGTATTCAGAACCTCTTCCTTTATGAAGTCCGTTTAAAACGTCTATGCGTTAATCGACGTGACCGCTTACAATAACCATACTTTGAATTTTACATAGCATAAACGTCACCCGCTACGCTACAACATATGCAATGTCGTTCAAGTGTGCACAAAATAGGAAATTGTGAACAAACAAATGCACGTTTTAAGCGTTCTGTTTTTAGCATTAATGCCTAAACTACCTTTTCGTACTAAATCGATGGTGCTCTGCAATTTTATAATTCACATTTTTCCCCTGTCTTGAACCGTTTCCTAGATAGGAACGCTAACTCCACTGTTTTTCATGAAGTGGCGCTGTAGGCGGTTGAATCGCGTAACACATGTCCACTTTACTATACCTACATACCACTTTTATGACTATAGCTGCAGCTGTTCAACAGTTAAAAGAGTTGGGACTGACTTTTTGAGGCACCCTGTATTTTCTTTTGATCGTAAAGATATTACAATGGGACCTATTTCAGACGAAGACCTTTACAATAAAACAAAAAGTATCAAAACCGGATCATCCGTTCAGAAGTTATGAGCTAACAAACAAAAACAAAAAAAAAAAAAAAACATAGGCTTTGAATTGAGAAACTCCTCTTTTTGAAGTCGGTTAATTAGAGCGTCACTTACGAAGTTATAAGCTTACAAACACCAACAACAACACATAGCTCAAATTAAGAACACCCTCCTTTCTGAAGTTGGTTGAAAACGACTTTGCGCTAATCGATGTGACCGCTTACAGTAACAGTACTTTGAACCACAGAGTATACGTGTCATCCGCTGCACAGCAAAGTGTGCAACGTAGTTCAAGTGTGCACAGTGTAGGAAATTGCGGACAAACAACTGCACGTTTTAAGCGTTCTATTTTTAGCAATAATGTCTAAAAACTGTCTTTTCTTAGTAAATCGATGATGCTCTACAACTTTGTAATCAACTTTTCTCACATCTTGTACCGTTTTCGAGATAGGAGCGCTAATTCCGCTGTTTTTCTTTAGATTGTAAAGATAGTACAATGGGACCTACTTCAGACCAAAATCTTTACAATGAAACAAAAAGTATCAAGTAACCGTATTTTGAACTATATAGCGTATGTATCACCAGCTACGCTACAACGTGTGCAATGTAGCTCAAGTGTGCGTAGTGTAAGAAATTGCGAACAAACAAATGCACGTTTTAAGCATTATATTTTTAGCAATGTCTAAATTATCTTTTCGTACTAAATCGATGATGCTCTGCAATTTTATAATTCACTTTTCCCCCAGGTCTTGAACCGTTTCTGAGATAGGAACGCTAGCATGAATGTCTAAACTATCTTTTTGTACTAAATCGATGATACTCTTCAACTTTGTAATTCACTTTTTTCTCTAGAACCATTTTCGAGATAGGAACACTAACTCCGCTATGTTCCACCAGGTGGCGCTGCAAGCGGCTTAACATTGTACTGCATTTCCATTTTGCTATACTTACATACAATTTTTATCATTATAGCTGCACCCGTTTAGCAGTTAAAAGAGTTGGGACTGATTTTTTTGGGCACCCTGTATTTTTTTTTAGATCGTAAAGACCTAAAAAAGACCAAGACCTTTTCAACAAAACAAAAAGTATAGAAATCAGAGCCTTCGTTCAGAAGTTATGAGCTAACAAACATTAAAAAAAAAAAAAAAAAAAACATACGGTTTAAATTGAGAACCTTCCTTCCTTTTTGAAGTCGGTTAAAAAAAAAAAAAAAAAAAAAAAAAAAAAAATGAAAGAAAAAGAAAAACTTTCACGGAAGTCACCGTTTTGTTATCTTTTAATATATTATTTTGAATATTATAATAGATATGCCTAGTTTAATAATTTGACATATTATATTAATTACGAACAACAAAATCACGGGACACAATTCTGAAAAAAAAAAAAAAAAGCTATGTTGAAACGTGCATTTATTCTTTGTTTTCAAGAAATATTTAAATTTGGTATTTAGACCGTACTAGAGTCCTGCATCGGGTCGGGTAACCTGATTTTATCCGAACCCGAACCTCAGGTCGGGGTCGGGTCGGGTCGAATACATTTTTCTGTCTTGCGTGTCGGGTTGACTGGATTTTTTTTTTTTTACTGCGGTTCGGGTTCGGGTTTAAAGAAATCGGGTTCAGGTCGGGTGCGGGTCTTCAAAATTCTTTCGGGTTGGTTTTCGGGTCGATTAAAATTTAGTGTTCGGGTCAGTTTTCGTGTTGATTTAAAATTCACTAGTCGGGTTCGAGTCGGATTATTCGAGTCGGACTATAGACGGTAACCATTCTAATATGTTACTGGATTATATGATTTATATTGGATAAAAATATAATTTCCTTTTTCTAATCATCTTGTAGACATGCATTCTTCTGAAGTACATTTCACTGCAGATTATAAATGATAATTCTGTCGATATAAATTCCATTAATTATTAGACATTTTGAAGATATGTTATTAAAAATAATTATTTGTCTTTAAATATCTCCAGTCGAATAATAAGTTTAAGTAAGATATCAGAATTTCATTGTTCATCGGCTGTCAATGACTCTCATATTGAAAGAAACGCAATTTCATCAAAAGAATAGAGAAATAATTAATTTTGGTATTCAAGTTTCTCTTTCTGGTTCAACAACTAATATCGCTAGATGCAGAACTCCATATGATGTTATAAACATCGGAACTTTTGTAAATGGTTGAATAGTTTGAAAATTTAATGTAAGAAAGTCTTCGTTTAAAAAGTTAATTAAAGGTTACTTTTATACTTTAAAGAAACGCTTAAGTATTGAATACATGAAAGTATGAATTGTTTCTCTCAAAGACGTCGCTGATGAATTTCTTAATAATGCCTGTAAATAGTTCAAAGTGAAGTAAGCTTCCATATTTTGTGTCTGTTTTAATGTCGTAAAATTTTTGTTAAGAGATATACATAAATGCGTATGTATGAATCACGTACAATTCTTGCATGAAAAGATAACAAAATATGCGTAAGTACATGTAGATAAACATACTATTACGAATTTATGAATGTAGCTCATACATATATAATATTAAAATGATTCAGCTACTTATGAGAAATATTTGGTTTCCTCAGACTGTAAATAACTATTTGAAACTTAATTTATATATAGTTAGATTTTTTTTTTTTTTTTTTTTTTCGTAATGTCGAATATATAGTCTATGTGTCCTGGTTTTGACCATGGATTAAAATGATAAATTATTTCCTATACTTATTATCATTCATCTAGTAAAATGAAATTTATAAAAACTATTATCTCTAAAATATTTTGAAATACTTTTACTCACTTTTACAACAGTAAGTGTAACGGTTGTGCACGATGATAGATTACGCCCGCAAACAAGAAACCATTCAAACTGAAAAGAAACTGTGCTAATTTTGAATTAAACGTGTTACCTAGTAACTAAATGTTACTTTTTATTATCTGGTCTTTTTTTTTTTTTTTTTTTCTGATTCTTTACAAAATATTTCTTGAAATAAAATTTTTTAATTCTAATTCTTTTTTTTAATTAATTAATTAATTTTTTTAATTATTATATTGAAATAACCACTCCTAATACAAAAATATTTGGTTCACAAAAATCGTACAACAATGTCATTTTAATACAATTATTATTGTTAACAATTTAATTGTAGTTATAATTAAGCGCAATCTCTCCTACCCATGTGTGCAATCTCTCTTGTCCTATAAGGAGAGATTGCGCAAAATAGCTCTCTAGGTTTAATTACAGCTGCTGCTTTAATTTATAGCATAACAACAAAGTAGTAATGAAAATGCAGAGAATACGAATTAATTCTAAATTATTCAGCAATACTTAGCAAAAAATTAATATTTGGATTTTTTATATCACAGTTTTGAATTGTGCTCAAACTCTCCTAGCTTTATCTTATATTTATATATGAGAAATGCCATTTTCCATTTTTAGGCTTTTATTTATTTATTTATTTATTATTATTAACAGATTCTGTCCAGCTTATAAAATGTTATAGAATATTACTACTACTGCAAATTGAACTACTACTACTACTAATAATAATGATGATGAAATATAACGTCTCCCTTATACATAGTAATGTATCTGAATTCATTTTGCAAAGTCTAGTAAAATATTAATTATTGTTAGATTTTTATTATTTTTTACTTTTGTGAATTTTCAAAAAAGAGAATGTTGTAAAATTGCTTTCACTCACACGTTTAAATAATTCTGCCCATGCACATTTAGGTCAAATTATACAAAGCTGATACAGATTATTACACAAAATTGAAATTTCGTACACTTCACAATTACACATTGCAAATTGAGTTTTAAGAAATTCACAACGATATAATTTTATTTGTAGCATAGATACTAAAAACAATGTACAAATAATTCAAAACATCTTTATTAAAAATATCCAATTAGTTGAAAAATTACTTCTGAGCTTTCGACTCATATTCGTAGAGTCTTCTTCAGAGTTTAAATTACTACAAAAAAAAATTTCATCAAAAATATATAAGATAAAAAATGTAATTGAAATATAAGTTCATAAATATAAAGTTCATTTTAAAAGTAGACCAGTTCATTTAAAAGTTAGTAATCAGTTCAATAAAAAGGGAGATTTCATATATGCATTTTAAATGAACTGGTCTACTTTTAAAATGAATTTTATATTTATAGACTTATATTTCGATTACAATTTTTATTTTATATTTTTTTGACGAAAATGTTTTTATAGTATTTTAAACTCTGAAGAAGACTCTACGAATATGAGTCGAAAGCTCGGAAGTAATTTTTCAACTAATTGGATATTTTTAATAAAGATGTTTTGAATTAGCTGTACTAAAGTTACACTGAGAAAAAAAATATACCGCATTTCTCTAAAATGAATAAGTAGCCATTTTCTAAATCCCTTAATTAGAAATGTAGATTTCCCAGCTATGCGCATAAGGCACGCCCATACATTGAATAGCCGAAATTACCGAGAATTTCTAGTGTACACATTTCTAGATGGTGAAACAATGTTCTGAATACTCTAAACATTCTGAATCATTTGTATTGCGAGAAAATCTAGCTTGATTTTCTAGAATTGGGTAATAAACTAAGATTATAGTTGCAGAAACCCGCCTCTTGTAGTCTCATATATTTGCAGAGATTTTTAAATAAGTTTGACCTCTATAATATAGGAAAACGCCCTAAAATTCTAGTAGAGGTTTCTAGAACTCGCTTTCAATGGGGACTAGAATTTATAAGGATGACATGCAACTATTTGTTCTAGAGCCATAGTTTAAATTCTAGATATCAGTTACAGAATTTTTTCTCAGTGTTGTATTTTTATTAAAATTTTATATAACTAAACTGAAACTGAATGAAAGTAAATCTATCATAAGTTACACTGCTTTGTTTTTGTATCTGAGCTGAATTCCATACTGTTGCGCATGTTTCAGTTATACTATGACTTTAACAAAACAGACATGAGAGACGAGAGCGATTGCATAGCCTCAGCAGCCACCTACAATGGCTACTTATTCATTTTAGAGAAAGGCGGTATATTTTTTTTCTCAGTGTAACTTTAGTACAGCTAATTCAAAACATCTTTATTAAAAATATCCAATTAGTTGAAAAATTACATCCGAGCTTTCGACTCATATTCGTAGAGTCTTCTTCAGAGTTTAAAATACTATAAAAACATTTTCGTCAAAAAAATATAAAATAAAAATTGTAATCGAAATATAAGTCTATAAATATAAAGTTCATTTTAAAAGTAGACCAGTTCATTTAAAAGTTAGTAATCAGTTCAATAAAAAGGGAGATTTCATATATGCATTTTAAATGAACTGGTCTACTTTTAAAATGAATTTTATATTTATAGACATATTTCGATTACAATTTTTATTTTATATTTTTTTGACGAAAATGTTTTTATAGTATTTTAAACTCTGAAGAAGACTCTACGAATATGAGTCGAAAGCTCGGAAGTAATTTTTCAACTAATTGGATATTTTTAATAAAGATGTTTTGAATTAGCTGTACTAAAGTTACACTGAGAAAAAAAAATATACCGCCTTTCTCTAAAATGAATAAGTAGCCATTTTCTAAATCCCTTAATTAGAAATGTAGATTTCCCAGCTATGCGCATAAGGCACGCCCATACATTGAACAGACGAAATGATCGAGAATTTCTAGTCTATACATTTCTAGATGGTGGAATAATATTCTGAGTATTCTGAATGTTACGAATCCTTTGTACTACGAGAAATTCTCGCTTGATTTTCTAGAATTGGGTCATAAACGCGAATTATAGTTGCTGAAACTCGCCTCTTGTGTACGAATTTATTTATAGGGATTTTTCAATAACTTTGCCCTCGAGAATATAGGCATACGCTCTAAAATTCTAATAGGGGCTTCTAGAACTCGCTTTTCAAGGGGACTAGAATTTATAAGGATGACATGGAACTATTTTTTCTAGAGCCACAATTTAGATTCTAGATGTCAGTTACAGAATTTTTTTTTAGTGTATACATTGTTTTTAGTATCTATGCTACAAATGAATCATTTTATACAATGTAATCTACCTAAAAATTAATAATATAATTTTGTCAAAGAACACATAATAAACACGTGATTGTGCCATTAAAAGGACCTGGCACCTTTGACCTGGCACCACTGAAAATTTCATATTAAAGCTTATGTTTCTATTTAATATTTATACATTGAACTATATTAGGTTCTTCCAGTAAAATATATATTCAGGCAACAATTCTTACGGTTCTTGATATAATTTTTACAGATTCGAAATCTTTTAAATTGCGCTTTCTTAGTTTGTATTTTTTTATGAATTCGTGATCTTCAAAATGCTAAAACTTTGATAGATATTTATGAAAAGACTTTATATATATATATATATATATATATATATATGATAGTACGTAATAAACTTTAACCTTAATATTTAGCAATTAATAGATACAAAACAATACCAACACAACAAAAATAGAACTGATTGTAACATATAGGTAAGACTGACACAAAAATGTTTCGATACAGATTAAGAACCAATAAGAGACTACGCCGACATGAATAATAATAGTAAAAAAAAGGACCTTTAAGCTTAATGACGGAGAAAGTAAATAAAGGACCACAGAAATAATAATTGGATAAAAATGCTTAGAATTTGAAGTATAAACTCTTCAGGGGGCATGTACTTCATAAAGCTGTGAAAGCTGCATCGATTTCGTAAAACAATATAGATAATCATAGCAATTTATATTGTTTCAGCCCCAATCGAGGCAGCAAAACCAGTTTGACTGAGAAATGAAATAATTTATTAAACCAAATCATCAAGTAATACAGAGAGAAAACTAGAAAAAAGCAGAGTAGCCACATGTAAAACTTTTACACAAACTGGAGAATAGGAAGATGACAACAAATTAAGGAAAATAAAAGTAAAAACATTGCAAACAAGGATTAATCGATAAAGAATTAACGTCTGAGCATTTTCATTAACGATAAAATTCACAGAGTAATTATTTATTGAGTTAGTTAAATTATAATTTTAAGTTAGTTAAATTATAAAATTGTACGTAAATCAATGAACACTAAAACTTTCATAGAAAGGAAATTAATGATAGAAAAACTTTAAGACAGCAGTGAGCAAGCGCCATCTAGCGTTTAACTAGATAAACAATAAGTCAATTAAATTATTGCAGGTTCAAACAAACCATTGCTTTAAGGTGTATATTTTTAAAAAGTTTTAAGTTCATGATTTATGTTTATTCGAGCCTACTTAAAATAATTAGGGATGTATTATGCAATATCTTTAAAAGAAAAAATATTATAAATATGACAAAAATCTTTTTTTTTTTTCTTTTGCAAATTTTTACACAGACATGCATTTTTTAATTTTTTTCTCAAAAACTAATCAATAAATTTCAAAATCCATCCTTAATTCTTTAAGTAGTTTCTATTAAATATACAGAAGAAAAAATAAATTCTTTTCTTGAATATCTGTAGAGGTTTTAGCATTTTGAAGTCCATGAATTCATGAAAAAAATGCAAACTGAGAAAAAATAATTTTAAGATTTCAAATATTTATATATAGCGTAAGTGCACCAGTGATTGACACTTTTAGAGCAATCACTGATGTTTTTAATGTTCTCGTCATCGGAAAAGATTTTTAGAAATCTTAAGTTAGTACATATGGTATGAAAGACATGCAGAACCACATATATGTTAAAATATATATACATTTGATAACAATTTTTTTTTTATGAATTTTTATTTGACACCCACTCAATGTTCCAGTCATTGACACTGTGCTAGTTTTACATTTTATCAGTAATTGACCCCCTATGTTCCAGTGTTTGACACTGCTAGTTATTCATTTTACCAGCTATTAGCACCTTATGCTTCAGTGTTTGACATAAAATGTTAAAATTCTTATATGAAAAATATGTGATTTTATTATTTTTCTTATTTATTAAATATTTCGGAATAGATGTCCATTACTGGAGCATGCGAATCACTGGAGCACCGACCCTATATGTATCAAAATCCATAATAATTGTTGCCTGAATATATATTTTATTGAAACCTAATTTAGTTCAATTTATAAATATTAAATCGAAATATAAGCTTTTAATTGAAAACTTCAGTAGGGTCAAATGGGTCAAGGTCCCTTAACAAAATTTAGAAGATAAATTTGACTCAATATATATATATATATATATATATATATATGTATATATATTGGTTATATTTTTGAGAAAACACCTCAATTTACAATCGAGTTCAACTAATTTATTACATTCACCTCTTCCGAAAAGAAAAGTCTCTCCTTCCTTCCCTTCTCAACCTTCCTAGAAAATCTGGAATTTTCTGACTTTTCTCGATTTTTTATGGTTTTTCTGGAATTCTCTGAAAAATTTTTCCACCTACGACACCGGTATATCTCTCTGGAATAGAAAAAAAAATCTCTTGCTGGAAGAAAAATGGCGTTAAATGTTCTGGAAATAATAGAGAAAAAATTACGGTAATTTATTACTGTAATAATAAAGAGAAAGAAGGGGCTTAATACAAGGATAGAATTTTTAAAATGTAACATTAGGATTTTATGATCCTTACTACTTTAGAGTAACTTTTTTCCTTTTCTGCTGATGTCATATTATTTATAAAACTACTTTTTGTGTATATGAAGCTAGTTAAAGGGAAAATTTTGTTTATTAAAATACTCCCTATACTGACATTTATTTATAGACCTTGTTTATAATTTGATTCTACTTTACGGAAACTTCTTTTTTTTCAGTAACAAAAAGACAAAAACAAAGGGGGTATAATTAAGATAATTTATTTTCTTCCCTAAAAGCTATTTTTCAAAACGATGTTGAGCCATTAATGGTACAAGGCTCTAATTTGGATGTTTCACAAAAACAGTAGCCATTAATGAAGATAAAATTAGTTGATCTCAAAAATAAAATAATCAACATGTTTAAGACTTGTAATAAAAGGTATATAAGTATGAATAAAAGAAAAGGCGTGTTTAAGAAAATGTAAGAGAACAAAAATTAGGAAAAAGAAAAAAAAAAGTATGAACTTGTAAACATGTTACATAATGCACATGTTGACTTGTTTGTTGAGAAAAGATATGTTCTAATTAAACAAAAATTTCCTGTATACATTATGAAAAAAAAGAGGCTTTCTCTCTCTAAAATACTGCCATCACAAGAAAACAATGTGGGTGCATTCTTTGCAAATACACCATAATCATGAAACTCAAAAATATTTTAATTTTTTAAGCCGGAAAGCTTACAATTCATGTGTCCAGCATATAGTATAAAAGTGGTTTTATTGCATAAACTCGCAAATTTGTTGAAGTAATTAATTCTTTTTCGATTTTTAAAGTTATTAAATATCATTCTCTGACATGTAATCATCACCACCTACAAATAAAAATGTTGTTTTTTTATTTAATTACCTTGCTTATCCAATTTTTGTTTTTAAAGTCAACGATTAAAATGTTACATGTATTTTTACGATTATAATTATAATTATTTATCTTTGTTCTTAATTTTCACTTGAAATTCCATCGAATTCCAAAGAATTCCATCACTGATTTTGATTCAAGATGTTTCAGATAGAAAAGATTACTTTAGAGGTATAAACTGAAGAATACACGGGTTTTATTTGCTAAAAGTGCAATATAAAATTTAAAATGTTAAAAGGGAAACGTATGTTTCAATATTAATAAATTTCGTTTTTCATTTCAGCGTCATCTAAAGATTCCCAGATAAGTTCGTTCAGATAAGCTGAAAAACTGAACTTATCTGAGAAACTATAGATGGCACTGTGATGAAAAAATCACTCTTGAAAAAGATACCAAGAGGTATTGAAACATACGTTGACATTTTAACTTTTTAAATTATATTTATTTAGACATAAACTGTGCACGTATACTAAGCAAATATTCTAACCTGACTGCACAACAATTTTAAGGCATCTTACAACAGTTATTCACTGAGAATATATATATATATACTTACTTCATCTAGAATGAACAAGTGGTCATTTTCTTATTCCCTAAACCAGAAATGAAAATTATTGTGTCATGCGTATAAGATAAACAAATAACCTGCATAGGCGAAATGATCGAGAATTTTTATTCTACACCTTTCTAGACGATGAAACAATATTATGAATCCTTTATATTGCAAGAAATCCTAGCTTGATTTCCTGAAATTGGATCATAAAACAAAATTATAAAGACTAAAACTCGCTTCTTGCATTCGCATTTATGTTATGAAATTTTT
The DNA here is from genome assembly GCA_963930645.1 of Salticus scenicus. Lineage (NCBI taxonomy): Eukaryota > Metazoa > Arthropoda > Arachnida > Araneae > Salticidae > Salticus > Salticus scenicus. Next base: position 338,600,440 of record OZ005653.1, read on the forward strand.
AAATGAGAATGACCAAGATAATATAGGAAAAGTATGTAGATATAGAGGTTTTTAGATCTCGCCAGCAAAGGAAACTAGAAATTATAAGGATGACAAGGAACTATTTTTACTAGAGCCCCAATTCAGTTTTTAGGTGTTAGTCATATAATTTTTTTTTCAGTGTTCAATGTAGAAAGAGAGGTTGAACAAACAGATTGGGTAAATGTTAGAATGATATCAAAATTCTCTCATTTAAATTTATGATATCAATTTATTTCAATACATATGGTTGTTTCATTTTCCCTAAAGGGATAACTTGATAATAAATAAGAATTTTTTTTTCAGTGTTCAATGTGGGAAGAAAAGTTGAACAAACGGATTGGGTAAATGTTAGAATGATATCAACATACCCTCATTTAAATTTATGATATCAATTTATTTCAGTACATATGGTTGTTTCATTTTCCCTAAAGGGATAACTTGATAATGTATACTGTCGTTTAATTGTGTAGTTACAAGTTTCTGAAGCTCGGGATATTAATTTGGTTATTCCTTCTCCTGAGAGCAGCTTTTGGGAGAGAATTTCTGTACTGGTTTTAATACAGAGGGTATCCATACATTTTTGTAACGATTTTGCAAAGATATATATATATCTTTGATAGATATATATACATATATATATATGTATATATATATATGTATATACTATTATATATGTATATATTATACATATATGTATATATATGCAAAGATATATATATATGCAAGATATACACTAAGCGACAAAAAAAAAGCCGCACTTGGATATTTTCCTTTTCGCCTTCTACAACCGACAATTTTATCGTTTAAAAAGCAAATTTTCGAACAGATTTTATTATGTTACCATCCACATACACTTTAGCTTTGAGTCCAGTGTTAAAAACAAAATGCAATTGTCGGGAAAATTGTAATTTTTGAAATTATTTAAAAAATGGTAAGAATAAGGCAGTTAACGATGCCACAAAAAGTATTATTTTTTGAATGAAAATCAAAAAATATTTTAATGCGTGAGATGGCAAAATAATTAAATGTTAACGAAACATTGGTAAAAGGGTTTTTAGCAATATATAAAATATTTTGGCCGTTTAAACTGGAAATTTGGTTTTAGGCGGCTATGTTGCTCATCCAAGCGAGATGACCGTAAGTTAAAAAGCCATTGCTTATAAAATCTGTTTGTATTACATTTAGAACGTAAAAGAGATTCAGAAAAAGTGTTTAGATGCATAATTTATTTAACTACAGTACAGCAACTATTAAACAAAGCAGGTTTAAATGAGAGAAAATTTGAAAAAATTCCATTCTTAGTGAATAGAATTAGGAAAGCAAGAGCTCAGATGGCTAAAAAAATAAAAAAATGATTAATTAATTATTGGGCTGAACTGGTTCTCTTTGATGAGTCAAGTTTAAATTATTTCGAGCTAAAGAAAACAAGCAGATCTGATTGCGAAGATATGACTGACTTAATGAAAATCGCACTTTTAAGACAGTGACGCATTCTCCGTACATTATGGTACGGAGGTGCATAACTTTTCAAACAGTTGGGCAAATTTTTACGCTCAAGAGATCAATTAACTCGAAATAAAACACAATCTTCATAAAAGTGGTGCCTGACCGACTATTTTGGAGGTATCTTGGCCATTTCCGTAAACAGCATATCACGACGAAAATGTACCTTACTACACGGCGTCTGTGGTAAGTTTATTCACTTCAGATTGTCAAAATTTCCTATCCATTCCCATGAAAACCTATTATTCTGTAAGTAATCATATCTTTTTTCACTTTAAGTTAAACCCCATAAAAGATATAGTAGAATTTCTTCTTTACCAGACATGGAAATTGTCCTAATCGCGATCCGCTCGAAAAGGTTTCGTCTATAAAAAGGCGGGGGAGAGGGGAGAGGATTCGAAATTTGCAGCCCATAACTCTGCCAGAACTAGAAAAAATTATTTGTGATATTTGGCACATTGAAATTTCTCATATTTATATTAAAACACTGTATAAAACTATGCCATTGCGCATTAAAGCAGTAATTCCATATAAAGGTGGAATTAACCCTATGCAGAATACATATTTTTAATAAAAAATTACTTAGATCTAACAAATAAATAGTTTTATTTCATATATTAAAATATAACTTGTTTATTTCATATAATAAATCATAATAGAATACGAAGTGTATGGTTATTGCATTATGTTCAAAAAGAACGTTTTATTCAGATTTTTAAAAAGTACTTTCTAACGTGCAATAAAGCGAATTATTAAATCGAAAATGTACACAGGTATCATTTCATCACATTGGTATTATGCAAACAAAACAGTTTTATTTGTTTCAAACATTAATTTTAAAGTTATTGCAAATAGAAAATGTATAAGTCATTTTTTTCTGCAGTGCGGCTTTTTTTTTTTGTCGCTTAGTGTATATATATATAACAACAAAAAATTTTCTTTTTAGTTTGAATAGGTTTATGTCTTCTTTACCTTTGCTCCATGCTTCCTGGCCATTTTGTACAGACATTATATGTATTTTATTTCTTTTTATTTTATTATTTAGTCATTTTTATTCATTTTATTTTATTTTATTTATTTATTTTCCATTATTTTCATAACTTTACTGTAGATGGCAGTACTATTTATGTTACTATAATTAATATGAATCCTAATTTACGTAAGGATTCAACCTGTTTAGGTTTGTGAATTCTCTATTTTACTCCATGTTCACTGCTAATTTTGAGCTGACTAACTGTGCTTTTAACTAATATCTGCTTGTTAAATTTCACATGTGTCTCGTTTTTCATAAACTACGAGTTGCCTCTTTTTTTTATGTAATTTTGGATTAATATTTGTAGTGGTGAGTTTATTTTGATCTACGTTTTTAAATGGTTATTGGATTATCATTTGTAGTGATGAGTTTTATTTTGATCTTCGTTTTTTCTGGTTTTATTTACGATGGGTGTTTCGGGCCTGAGAACAAATAAAATTCTTAGCTTTTGCTTTCTTTGTGACAGAAAAACATCCATTTTTTAGCGTATTTGCATTATACCAGGCCCTTGATAACGTTAGAATGCAAATAATGCTTTTTTCTCATTCCAATTTGCTATAATTCATTTAGATTTTGCTTTATTTCTTTTTTGGTTTGATTTGGGTGGTCTTCGTTTTTTATCAGAATAATTGTTTGAATACTGAAATAAAATCATATTTAAATTTCAAATGTTTGCACTGATAATATTATATATATATATATATATATATATATATATATATATATATATTATTTCCTTTCTCATTCAAAATGTTTTTGCTCCTCGATTGAAGCATGAACAATATAAATCTGCTATTGTTAGTTATATTGTTTTACGAAATATTGCAGCTCCATCTGCTTTAAAGAAGTACATGCTTCCTGATGCGTTAATACTTCTATTTTTAAGCATTTTTAAATTCCAATTAGTATTCCTGTGGTCCTTTATTTTTTCTTACTTTTTAACTGGATTCTTAATTGGTGAATCACTTTTAATACATTTAATGAGTTCCTTCATCAATTTTCTCCGTCAATTGGTATAACGGTCCTTTATACTCATGTGGGCGTAAGTAATTTAAATTGGTTTTGTCTCTTATTGGATCTAAATATGATTCGCAACATTTCTGTGATATTTTTTGTACTGCGTTAAAATCAGTTTTATTTTTGTTGTGTTAGTATTGGCATGTATCTATTATTTTAATGTTAAATTTATTATGATATCTATCATTTATATATATATATATATATATATATATATATATAACAGAATATAAGAATTTTGTTTTCTAATACGTTCAGTAGCTCTTTATTATACTATCATATTACATCTTGATTTCTGAGGTAACAGAGCATTTCTTAAAACACCAGATTGGTTTCGTTCCACAACTGCTTCATACTCTTCCAAAGTCCATTCAATGTTTGGGATACCGCTTGCACAGGATCCGTAAGAGACACGTCAGGGGACTTCAGTGGGATGTATTTAAATGAAATATCTTCAATTCCGGTTTCATTTATCATTTTTCCAGAAAAAAAAAAAAAAAGAAAGAAAGAAAGAAAGAAAGAAAAATAGAATAGTAGATTTAGAGGCATGGATTGTAGCTTTATCCCGATGGAACTGAAAACACTGAATATTTTTTTCAGTGGTGGGATGGAGTTTATTCTTTGAAAATAGGTGTTAAAACATATTTGTGACAATTATCTAAGTTAATTTTGACAATTTTTCTGCTTATACATTTTAAGTTTTGTAACATAAGAGAATTCAATAATAACCATAAAACCTTTAGAAAAACTTTGCTTGTTTTCTCTGAACGAACATTTTAAGTCTTTTTCTCTTCTCTTTCGCTAGTAAATCGATCTTTTTCTATTGAGATAAGATAATAATGTCCAAGCTTCATCCATTGTAACTCTATATTTCCGTTTTTCACCTGTCAAATACTTTTGATACAACAATATGCACATAGTCTTACGCTGAGAAACATGTTTCGGCGTTAAACGATGAATTTTTTTTTTTTTTTGTTGTTGTTGTTAGGATTAGGTTTAAATCAAGTTTTATAATATTGTTCACAGTTCCTACAGAAATATATAAAGATTTTGCGATCAATTTTTGGGTGTTGATTTATTTTATTTATTTATTTATTTATTTATTATTTATTTATTTTATTTTATTTATTTATTTATTTATTTTATTTTTTTTTGGGGGGGGGACATGTGGTACGACTTTAGATTTAACAAGAAATGCACATACCTTTGTTGGGTATGCATTTTTTTGCCTTTTTTCCAGCATAATGTAAAATTTGACATTTATTTACTTTTCTATTAAATGTCTTTTATTTTACATATAGAAATATTAAATCTATGTTTTTCACGTCGTTATTTTATAACCGAATAAGAGTATTTCTCTTCGGAAAGCTCAAAAATATAGCTTTTAATCCATTGTTTATATTTCAGAGACATATTTTATAATGAAAAATATTTTTAATGCTGCAGAAGATAGTTAAATCCTTATCAAATTTGATGTCAGTCGCATTTTTATTTTAAAATTTAAATTTAAGTCCAAGGAAAAAGTCAAAATCGTTGTATTAATTAAAAAATAAAAATGGAAACGGGGGGAAAAGCTAAAAAATGATTTTGTAACAAAACAGAAAAAGAGCAAAGAAATAATAATAAAAGAGTCTTTTAAAATATTTTTAAAAGAAAATAAAAATCTAGATAAAACCAATTTCAGAAATGAATAGGCGGGAATTAAAAGCACAAAAACAAGGATGGTAGAAAAGTCCAGAAAATATAGGAAGAAAAAGAAAGCGAAAGAAAAATTAAAAGAATAAAAAGAGATGACATATTCGGCAATATATCATATTTCATAGAATACATTTAACAAAAACGTATGCCAAAATAAATAAATTTGATACGACTGGACTATGTTGCCCTTTCCAGCGTTACACCTCATTTATGAACATGCAAATATTTTTTGTTTTTATCTAAATATATAAAGCTGAAAGTTTGTCATTCTATCTGACCGGATTTTTTGTTCGGATTATTAGATTTTAATTAAAATTTGTATATTTACTAATCAGGACAAAATTTATCTAACGCCGTATATTTTAGTTCAACCAAATAATTGATTCGAATGATATTAAATAAAATTCCCAATTTAATTTTAAAATGATTAATATATATATTATTTACATAGTAATGAAAGAATATTTGTATGGAAAAGGCTCAAGTTCAATTAAAAATTTTTGAGATTTCTGAGAGTAAACAAATTTTGTGACATAAATTTGACTGTTAAAAATTTACTAAAATTATAAAAATATATATATCAAAAGTTTCTATGATTAATGAGCTATAACTCGAATAGCTTCAAAACTGTTCAATAATAATTAGAAAAAGTTTATAACAAACATTTTTTAAATAATTAAAAGAAAATTGAGAAAATCGTGCTAAAGAAATGGAATAGCTTAAGTGTAGAACGCCTTGGCGAAATTTGAAATTTGTCACTGATATAGCTCGCACATTTCTCTGCAAGATCTTTAATTATGCAGTTGTGATGGTCATTTTAATTCGTCGTAAAAATGACAGCAAAAATTTAAAAGTCGCCAAGAGTTCCTATACTAAAGTTATATATATATTAAGAAAAGAAAATATTAACTGATGCTAAGGAATCAAAGATTGCATGCCTTTATATGAAAGAAAAGATTAAAATAAGACCTGTCTACTAAATTAAATTATGTTTTAATACACAATTTATATCTATTACTTAGAAAACAGAAGTAGGCTTCAGGTTTTCTTTTATATTTTCTTTTACTATTATTATTATTATTATTATTTATTCTTCCATATAAAGACATGTGATAACTGTACACACTCGTATAAAATTCTGTTCGTGTAATATAGGTACGAGATAAAAATTTCAGAAAGTTGATAAATGTTATTAAAACTTTTCGAGGAAAAAAAAAGTGAGAGAGAAAATCTAATATATATATATATATATTTCAAAGGAAAAATATTGATTTTAGCCTATCATGAAGGAAGGATTTATTAAAAAAAAAGTGTGGCAGAGAAATTTAACCTCCTCAAAAACATCAATTATCTTTCGAAGTTTATTTGCTTTTAAAGTATGAAGTCAGATTTCAGTAGTTTTGATAGCATATAACGTTTAAAAGTAGGTGATATTCCATCATGTTGACTTAACGTACTCGTGGGCGAGATATGTGTCAATGATGTTATTAATAATTCAGGATTCATAACACTTCAAAAATAACGATGAAAAATAAAATTAATAATTTTGTTATCACTTTAAACTTACTGATGAGATCAACAGAAAATGGTTAGAATATTAATATATGTATGTATTTCAGAAAAGAAGATAAATCGGAAGTGAAAAAAAAAAAAAAAAAAAAAAACTCTGATCTTTGGTGAAAGGCATTTATGCAATTTAATATTCATGTAAAGCAAAGTAAAACAGATAAAAGTAAGAAAAGGGAAAGAAAAATAAAGAAGCGAAAATAAATAAATAAATTCTTCTACGCTGAGAAAGTACCAGAGTGTCTAAGATTATACTTTTTAAAACTGTTTAATCAATTAGTCAATCAATTAATATATTAGTTAATTTATAAATCAATCCAACTGTTATATAAATTCAGATTCATGGACCTGGCACCCATGAATTCACTTTTCTTAATATATATATATATATATATATATATATATATATATATATTTACGAAATCGTTGCAGTTTTCACAGCTTTATGAAGTATGCGCCCCTTGAAAAGTATGCTTCTAACTTTAAGCATTTACATCCAATTAATTCTGTGATTTTTTATATGTTTTTCTCTCTCATAAGTATAATGGTCCTTTTTTATTATCATTCAGGTCGGTGTAAGTATTTCATGTTACTATCGTAACTCATTGGTTCTTAATCTATATCGCAACTTTTTGTGTAATTTTTTCCTCTATGTTAAATTCAGTTCTATATTTTAGTGTGCTGTTATTGTTTTAGTTCTATTAATTGCTAAATTTTAAGATTAAATTTTATTACGATATCTATTATATATATATATATATATATATATATATATATATATTACAATTCACGCAATATAATGTATATGATTTTCGATGTAAAAGCACATACAGAGTATAGTTACACAATACACTTTTACTAGGGGCATTTAAAAAGTAAGTTACACTCGATCAAAGTAGATCAAAAATCTCTTTATTCAAAAGTACACTGCAATATAATATGGCACACGTACAACACAGTATTTTTCTACACAATTTCAGAATAGCTGCAGACATTTTTCAAAACATTGCACTAATCATTTGATGCCCTGATGATAGACACTTGCACGTTGGTTCTGGAGACAGCTCAGAACTTGTGACAGATGATAAATTGAGAGCTACCATACCAACGGTTAAGCTTCCTTCAAACTCTGGCAACATACAGAGCTTCAAAACTCATAAATTATCCATTGTCCGAAAGTGACCCTTGAAATTTTACAATAAAGGACATTACTTTTTATTGCTCTTTTACAAAAGAGACCCTCTTCTCATGCAATTATCGCAGTAGGAGGTTTGAGAGCTTCGATTCCAGCGAGCGTCGATCTCCTAAACCACATCAAAGAAATATCAATAGAGCCGTACTTAGTTGCCAGAGTTTGAAGGTAGCTTTAAGGAGCCTTCACACACTGGCAGCTGAAAAGCTTCAACTTCGGTTTCTTTTGATATTTCATTGATGTGGTTTTTGAGAATCGAAGCTCGCTCGAGCCCTCGCTCACAAACCCCCTAGTGCGATAATTGCATGGGGACTGGTCCTTTTGTAAAAGAGCAATAAAAAGTAATGTTGTAAATGTGTAAAAAATTGTAAATGTGTGCAAAATTTCTAAGGTCACTTTTGGACAATGGATAATTTATGACTTTTGAAGCTCTGAATGTTGCCAGAGTTTGAAGGAAGCTTTATTCTCAACTCCTGTGCAAAACTTACTCTTCGACTGCGTAATAACGACAGTGGCGGCTCATCAGTGACGTTTTGGAAGTGCAGCAGGCTTGTGACTAAAAACAGTCCGTTAGCATGCAAAACTTTTCCTTTTGATTGGCTGTTGGAATGTCAAAATATTTACATTTATTCTCGAAACAAACGTATTAGTCAATAAGATGAGTAAAGATTACAATTTATGTATTTTTTGTAGACGTTTCGATGCAGCACCCCCAAAATGTCATTCACGAGCCGCTACTGCTCTTCGATTACTGAGAATAATGCCTTCCACCCACTGTACCATGTCTAATGCATTCACCGTTGTTGGACTTCCTCGCTTTTCCGCATCAGTTAAGTCTGTGCGACCGTCTTCGAACTGTTGACAGCATTTCATAATGGATAAATGGGATATTGCATTTGACCTATACACTGTCGATATTTCACGTTGAATTTCCGTACTCGTGTGGCATTTTGACCACAAAAAAAAAAAAAAAGTGCTGTTCCACATTTCAATATTGGAGCAAGTTTTCAGCTGGCACGCCTTTTTTCTTCTCGCACTACACTACAATGACTACAACTATTTGAATGAAATTGCTAATGTAGGTAGTCGTGGAATTCAGTTATCGTATGCACAAGCTTTGGTTTTGTTTTGCAATGCTCCCATCTATAGAGAAAGAAGTGTAGCTTACTTCTGAATGCCCTGATATACCGGGTGATCCAAAAGTCAGGACGAACTTTAAAAATGAATAATTCGAAAACGAATAAAGATACAAAGATACGGTTTACACCAAACGGATAAAAAGGAACCGGATTTTGTGTGGCAACGAAAAAAAAAATAGTTCTGTTGGCGACCAACAGATGGCGCTATTGTGTTTTATTTCACCAAAAGATGATTTACAAATGAAAAAAATTTGACAACTTACAAGTCAGCTAAATTACAGTTAATTAGTGCACTACTACAGTAACTGTTCAATGTGCTGTCCATCATTCAGAAGTACAGTTGTGAAACGATTCACCACATCGTTCACAGCATTTAGTAGCATTTCCTGCGTTATGGCAGACACATTTTGGCGGATGGCATCTTTCAGTGATGCTAGTGATGCCGGTTGGTCGCGGTACACTTTTGACTTCAAGAATCCTCACATCTAAAAGTCACAGGGTGTCAGATCGGGAGATTTTGGAGATCATGCGTGATTAAAGTAGCGACTGAGAATGCAATCCGCCCAAATGTTGAGCGTAGCAGGCGTTGCACAGGCAGAGCAATATGAGGTGGTGCTCCATCTTGCATAAAGGTGACTGTTTGGAGTGCCTGTCGCGCTTGCAGTTCAGGAATAATGTTGATCTGTAACAGTGCTGAATATCGCTGACCAGTGACAGAAACTGTTTTGTAACCCGTCTGAGTGACTTCCTCGAAAAAAAAAAAAAAAAAAAATGGACCAATTATAAAATCAGCAGTGAAGCCACACCAGACTGTCACTTTAGGCTGTTGAAAGGGTACCTCAACAAATGTATGTGGATTTTCTGTGGCCCACACTCGACAAGTGTTAGTGTTAACAGCGCCAGAGAGTGTGAAATGCGCTTCATCTGTCCAAAGCACAGCGTGAAGCGAGTCGTGCTGCTCTTCCATCTTATTGAATACCAAATTCGCAAAATCTCGGCGAGAGTCGAAGTCAGGAGGTTTCAGTTCTTGGTTATGTTGCAACTTGTAGGGATACCGTTTCAGAGTTATTGGCAGTGCTCTCCAGACAGTTCCGTACGACACTCCTGTCAGCCTCGAAACTTCTCGAGCACTGCACTCCCTATGTGCAGAAACCGCCGACATGGATTGAACCGTCTTCTCCACTGTCGTAATAACAGCAGCGACTATTGAGGGACGTCCACTTCTTGGACGTGACGCCAAAGAACCTGTAGCTTCAAATTTCTTCATCATTTTGTTCAATGCAGAAGACGTTATTGGTCCTTTTCTATCTCGCATACCCTTCATGTAGCGATATGCTCGCAATGCCACAGTGGCACTTTCCGAATTCTTATAATACAGTTTAACTAAGAGGGCTTTCTCAACTATGGACAGAATTTCGATGCCTATAAGCTTCGACTACCATTACCTGCTGCAGTTGCTCCTTTTTATATCGTTTGTTGCTTTGCATAATCCTACATCAGAAATCCGACACCGCTATCTGTTGGTTGCCAACAGAACTATTTTTTTTTTTTTTCGTTGCCATACAAAACCTGGCTTCTTTTCCATCCGTTTGGTGCAAACCGTATTTTTGTATCTTGATTCGTTTTCGAATTATTCATTTTTAAAGTTCGTCTTGACTTTTGAATCACCCGGTATATAATTTATAATATATAAATACATAAAACGTGATGCAAATGTCAGGAAAAATTAGTCGATTCATTTTGTGTTGTTACTCACGTATTGTATCATTTGTCTTGTAAAAACTAAGTTGTAATATTAATTGTAAATCTTATTCTTAATAAACGCATCGCATTGAAATGTGCAGTCTGTTGTTATAATGATGAATTAATCCGAATTTCTGTTAGAATATACCAGATTTTCAGAAAGTTAAACAAGCACAAAATAATAATAATAATAGTAACAAAACTTCCCAGAAATATTGAAAGAGATGAGAGCTATTATCTTTATTGTTATTGATGTTGCTGTAGTTTTGGGAGGATATTATGCTTTAACCCGTTAGCGCCATAAAATGGCAAGTATATTTTTTGTGTTTCTTGGAATGATTTCTGCTTTTTAGTGACAGTTTATAGCGTCACTAAATGATCCCTGAAAGTTTTATGTGTCTACTATTCATTATTATTTCATAATTTGGATAGTCACTTTGATTTTTCATTCGTTGCACATATATTTGCTTTTTGCGCAGGTATACTAACTGAAATCAAGTTGAATAATAATATATATTATAATACTTTACTTTCGAGACCTTTGTCAACATATAATAGGAAAATAATCTGTTATCTCAAAGTTTTCTCGCTAGAACATTAAACGTCAATAAATGAGGATAGGCTTTAAATTTAAAACTGCCAGAAGAATTGTTTAAGTTAATATATTTTACTGCCAGTTGTCTATATTAATTTAGAAGTGAAATAAACACTTAATAATATTTTGCAAAATTAATTCGGACGTTAACGGGTTAAGTTACATTAAATACACTAGAAAAAAGCCTAACTTTACAAAAAATTCTAATCGTAAGAATTCATTTTCACTCCTAATAGTTTAGCAGTTTTTAAAAAAATCATCTTGAGACACCGCGTCCATTCTAATGGTCTTTTTTTTTTTTAAATATATTTTTGGTCAAATTTTTAAAAAACTATATTTTTTAGTACAGTTGACATCTTAATGCTGTCATTCATGCATTGAAATAATGATATAAACACAGAAAAAAGCATAATTTCATGATTTGAAAATGGCAATGAACAAGCGAATCTCTATAAAAAGGGTCTACATACATAGTCTTAACTGAATTTTCACTTAAATAATAATCTCTTTATATTATTAAAATCTGTGCGCGTCTGTCTTTCTGTCTGTCTGTCTGTCTGTCTGTCTGTCTTTCTGTCTGTCTGTCTGTCTGTCTGTCTGTCTGTCTGTCTGTGAGAAATGCCTTGTGACCGCTAAAGCTCCGGCGCTAATGGTCGCATCGCTTCGAAACCGGTGTCAACAGACGCAGAATTTCTTCATCTCGACATCGCGATAATTCGCTAAGCGATGCGACCCTAATTAGCGGAGATATTAATTAAAACGTCCACCCTTGTCTACCGAAAAATGACCCAGAATTCATGATTAAATGCTTAAAAAGCGACATTTTTAAGGAAAAAGTGGAAAATAAATTAGAAATATCAGTCGTATCGTTACAAATAAGGTATCAAATGAAAGATCCGATTTTTCTGAATCCGACGGTTTAAACAGCTTATCGATAGGGCAATTAGATTTTTTAAAATTAACTAAAGTATGAAAAAAAGGGTGGCAACAAATCACAAGAGTTTTATTAATTTCGCAATAGACGTATTTCGGTTACCATGGCGCCGGGCGAAAGAATAAATAGATTTTACTTCCTGCTTTACTGATTTTATACTGGAAATAAAAATTGCAAATTTCAAAATGCTTCAATTTTATTCAAAATTATTTCAAACTTGCTACACACTTTTAACATCACAAGACGAAGTAGCAGTTAAAATTTCACCGGGTTTCCAAAATAAATAAAAAATGTACAATTTAATTGCAAATTAAATTTTATTCTCATACGCGTATTTCAAATTCTAACTATGATTAAATTATTTTTAATACATCTTTCGAAAGATATTTTAAAGTACTTTTATATTATCGAAAGTGGGATTCAAGATTTCGCTTCATTTACACGTTTTGAGGTCTCCTGAATCGGTTTTCTTTTTTATCTCAGCTACTAATTAAAATAATTTCATAAGTAATACATCATTTGATAGCTTTGTTGATTTGGAATCGAACAGTAGATTACAGAAATTTCTACCGCCAGATGGCGCTGTAATATTTTCAAATTTCAATAGTTCAATTTCTAATTATGATTAAATTATTTTTAATACATCATTCGAAAGATATTTTAAAGTTTTTTTATATTATCGAAAGTTTTCACCAGATTTACACGTTTTGAGGTAACCTGATTAGGTTTTCTTTTGCATCTCAGCTAATTCAGTTTGACCGTTCAAAATTGATATATGTAGGTTAATTAGGAAGGGCTGAAAGGTTGGGGAAGATATAGGCGTGTACCGCGCTCACGGGACAGCGCTGCCGAAGGCAGTGGGGACCTGTTCCGACTTTTTAACCGATGAGAAATGATTTTTTTTTTAATTTCTTTTCTTAAGAAAAAAATTTGACTTGAGAAGGAATATGTGCGCGTAGCGCGCGTATACCTTCACACGTGCGCGCGCAGCGCGCATGGGTCTGCGCTGCCGAAGGCAGTGGGGACACGGTGTGAGTTTTTACACGATCAGAAAGGATTTTTTTAGGGGGCACGAAGGGTCAGGGAAGGAATACGCGCGCGCAGTGCGTGTATTCCTTAACTTAAACGCGCGCAGTGCGCACGGGACTGCGCTGCCGTAGACAGTGAGGACCCAGTCCGACTTTGTACCTGATGAGAAATTATTTTTTAAATTTTCTTTTCTTAAGAATAAAAATTTTATTTGAGAAATCAAATTTTATTTGGACCCGGACCGACTTTTTACCCAATCAAGAAATGATTTTTTTTTTTTTTTTAATTTCTTTTCTTAACACTAAAAGTTACTGTTAGTGATTCATTAATTTTAGTGATTCATTTGAAAATACTGACCCGCTAGCGGGCGAAGCTCGCTAGTAATAATAATAAAGTCTGTTAATGTAACGAAACATTAATTTTTAATGTTTTATCAGTTGAATTTCCATGAATAATTTGGAGAAAAACAGAAGTATTTCTACCGTGTTTAGTGTATTAATCGTTGGGTTTCCATCAGTTCTTTACACTGATACCAGTTTCTCTCACATACATAAAAGGAACACATTTGTTTTTAATAAAATTTCAATATTTTAGTAAAAAATTACTGGTAGATGTGAAAATGGGTAATCCATTGAGATTTTTAACTAAATGCTATTTCAAATGTTTTACCGAAAATGTTTAAAATATATATTTAATAAAAGTTTTTCACGTTTTTCCAATCGATTGCTGTTTATGAAAATTTTAAAACATTTTTTTATTACTAAGTTTTTACAAATACTATGTTTATGTTATGATCTATGATTAATAAATGATACTGATTGTAATGGAGGGAAAAAAAATATCCCTCTTTCCTTTTTTTTATGCAGCAAAATGACGTATACAAAGAAAAGAAAATTTAAACCAAGTACTCAAGTATAGTGAAATTTGAATGAAAATTACGAACTTCAGTCACAAGAGATTAAAACATATTTCCTATTTAACATTTGGATATAATGTTAAGTAATTATTTGAAATGTGGATAGTCTAGTCATAATATTTACACTAAGAAAAAATTCTGTAACTGACATCTAGAATCTAAATTGGGGCTCTAGAAAAAATAGTTCCATGTCATCCTTATAAATTCTAGTCCCCTTGGAAAGCGAGCTCTAGAAGCCCCTATTAGAATTTTAGAGCGTTTGCCTATATTCTCGAGGGCAAAATTATTTAAAAATCTCTGCAAATAAATGAGACTACAAGAGGCGGGTTTCCGCAACTATAATCTTGGTTTATTACCAAATTCTAGAAAAATCAAGCGAGAATTTCTCGCAATATAAATGATTCAGAATATTTAGAGCATTCAGAATATTGTTTCACCATCTAGAAATGTGTACACTAGAAATTCTCGATAATTTCGTCTATTCAGTTTATTGGCGTGCCTTATGCGTATAGCTCGGAAATCTATATTTCTAGTTAAGGGATTAAGAAAATGGCCACTTATTCATTCTAGAGAAAGGCGGTATATTTTTTTTCTCAGTGATACTTAAAAAATAATTCAAAAGCGTTGTTAGAATTAATTACAATTATGTTTATTTAAAAAAAACCCAACAAAACATGCCGTGAAATCAGTAAAATGGTAGCAAAAACTTCTATTGTGAAATAAAAACAAATTTTTAAAATTTCTATTTTATTATCCAACATTTGATTTTTAGTTTCGTTGTTTTGCATTTCGTCTTCTTCTTCTTCTTCTTCTTATTATTATTTTATATTTTTGTTCCATAGAAAACAAAACAATAAGCATTTCGTATTTGCTATATAGAAAAAAAAAAAAATATATATATATATATATATATATATATGTATACCCCTAAGACAGTAAGAAATAAACAATGTTGCGTCTAGCTAATATGGCAAATATGCATTCCGATAAGCAAATCCGTCTTCGTCTCTGTTAAATTAACGGTTAAAGGAAGACTCGGAATGTATTGAGGGACACATTCTGTTATCTTTCGACAGAAGGGGGTAATTTTGTCGTAGAACAAAAAAAGAAACAATAGAAACGAGATAGTACATCCAAGTGAATCAGCGGGAGTTGAATAGAAAAATAAAACTCAGCGAGATTCTGACGTATTGCGAAAGAATTACGTGGCCTATTTCGGCATTTTATTCTTCTACAAACATAAAATTAAAGGGAGTATTTTTAGAATAAAGGTAAAAATAAAACTGTGATGATGTTAAACTTTTTTTTTTTTATAAATTGTCTAAACATTTTCTAAAATAATTTTAACAATCTTGAATTACTTATATAATAATTATTGATATGCCATCTTTTTCGGGCCAGTAATATGAAAGAGCACTTACATGCATGTGTTTTAAAGTAATCAATCATCCCCCTTTTTCGCCAAATTTTTCAATGTCAGAGATCAAAACTATCAAAATTCTACAATTATGTAGTTGTAACAAAGAATATTTTTTTAATTCCTGTTCTACAGAGTACCAAAAAAAAAAAAAAAAATCCTTCATTTTTTTAGAGAATTTTGGGCAGTCCAAACCAGTACTTACCAGCAATGTTTCTTGAATATATTACTAACCATAAAACATATTTTAAATTCGAATAAGTTTTTGATATTATGAAGTTTCGTGGAGAAAAACATGTTATTTAACAGGAACATGCCCAACTTTATAAAGAACAAGAATGTTTTTGGCATATGGGAATAACCTTACCACAATATTGTACAGTGTATATTTAATCTGATGCATACAAATGATTATGCACCAAATTTGAAAATACCCTGTGCATTTTTACATGGAATGGAAAAAATATACTAAATATAGTAAATTCCCGACTATCCACGGAATTGCAAGGGGCAAATGAGATAAAAAAAAATATTCTAGTTCAAAAACGCGATTGTATTGTATATCACACAAATAGTGACGTATTTGCAGTACAGTAAAAATATTTGTGTTTTATGTGTACTAAAAGATGCAAAAACAATAAACAAAAAAGTGTACTTAAGATAAAGCTAAGATACTATGCGTAAACTAATTTATGCAATAAATAAAACAGTAATACCGTACAAAAAGGGAAACAAAATCAACATATTTCTTTATATTTACTTAAAGAAAAAGAAAAGAAAAACAGTTATTCGATTTTGTTTTTTCTTGAGAAAACATTTTTATTTTATTTATTTATTTTCTTTTTTTTTTAATCCAGTTCTTCCTCGCGCACACGGATTATCCGCAACACGTATAATACATTCGGGAAAATCGGGAATTTATTGTATTTGCAATAGCTGTATGAAACTACGCTTGCCTTTGCTAATTTATTACATGAAAAAAAAAAAAAAAAAAAAAAAAAAAAAAAAAACCTTTACCAATATATAGAGTTAGTAGGTAAAATAAATAAAAATATGACGTTTTTCAGACTGCAGTGTTTGAGTGTTATACTCGATAATTACACTGTTCAACAAGTTTTGTAAATCCACTCAAATTAGTCTTTTTTTTTTTTTTCATTTCAATGATCATAAAAGAACAATAACGCGCAGGTCAAATAAGTGAGTTACACACAAGAAAATTTAATTTACAAATAAAACTATATTTCTAAGAAACAAAAACTTGTTAAAAAATAGCTTTTGCTGCAAATTTAAATTTCTGGTGTACAAACCTACGCGTTATACACTGGAAAATACGGTATGAGAAATAATGTGGGTAATGAAATTAATGAAATACACAATTAATGGCTACAAAGCGATGTTTGCAAAAATTATCAACATTATTAATAAGAATTTAGATGAAACATTACACTGCATGGACAAAAGTGTATAAAAAATGATTAAATAACAACAGCATTTATTTCGATTTCATATTTTTGAGAATAGCCATGGGGATGTTTAGACAAGTTATGATCCTTTTAGAAGTTCCTTGCCGAATCGGTAGTTATTATACCGAAATAACAGACTGTTGAATAAGTCTTAGAATCTTTCCAAATCATGGAACTGTACTGTACATAACAGTAAAAAGCAGCGAACGACCTTTATCACTAATCCAATCACTCAAGTTACTTTCACAAGGGTTGCACACAATATGAGACGCCCATGATTAATCTCGATCTCGAATATGACAACCAAAATAATGGTTTTGATATGTTTCAATCAGTGGCGTAGGCTATCTTGTCTTTGAATAGAGAGGGTTACTTTTTACCCATTCGTTATTATTGTGTAATTCATTACTTCTTCACAAATATACAGGAACAGCTCTAGAGTCTAGACCTCTCTTGACGAAATCTGAAATTTGGCACCAAATAACCCAGATATTTCTCGCCAAGGTCTTTACTTACGCATCTGCGATAGTTATCTTAACTCATTGCCAAACTGGAGCAAAATTTTAAATGTCGCCAAGGGTGTCCTGTGTTAAACCAGTACCAACGTAACAAGAGTTGAGAGGAGAGTTCATACAAACTCAAGGCATTCTAAAAAAAGAAAATAAATTTTACTAAGTTATAAACAAATGATAACAACAGATTAAATGTAAATATTTATTTATAAAATTGAATCAAGCAACAATAAAATATTAAGCAATCGAATCAAGTAACATTTCTGTATACTGGATTTTTTTCTCTTAGCTTTTACTGGTGTAAATTAATTTTTCATTCCACATTATTTATTACATTACCATTTTTTAAAAATATTGCTTGACACAAAACTAATGCTCAATCAAAACTAGAGCTAAATTTCACTTTTGATTACCATTTTTAGTAGCAACAATTCCATACAAATTTGCTATTTATTTACTTATTTTTTAACAATTTTGTTGTTGAAGAATGTTATTTTCTGAAGCATATTCTGGTATAAAACGTGAAGGAAAAATAAATTCAATTAGCAAAGAAAATTAGAACTTAAAAATGCAAATATATTTGCATTTAATTTATTGACTTTTGACAAACGCTGTAAATACAACGACAGCTGCTATGCTTTTAATTACTTTTTATTTAATATAAACATACAGCACACATATATTGGTGGGATTAACATTATGATTTTGATATGTTTTTCAGTTTATTTTGCAAAAATAAATAAATAAAAAATAAATAAAATAAATAAATCTATATTTGCGATTTTATATTTTAATGAGAAGAGGCATGCTGTATATATGCAAATATTGCAAGTTAGCTTAGAAAAAATTATTTGGATTTCCAAATTTACAAGAACTTTATAAAATTTTTAAGCTAAATCCTCTAAAATAATATTTAGTATCTTGTACGCATAATGTAATATTTTTACGTTTTCTTCGGTTTAAAATACATATGCAAGTAAAAACCCTTATAGTTTTGCTTTTATTTTGAGAGGAATTGAAATTCCGTTCATTCTGACTCTCATGATTGCTTGAATTTAAGCGATATTTGAATGGGAAGGTGTTTTTCATATAACTAGCATAATACTTTTGGCTATTAAATTATGCAAATGAAATTTCGCAAAATCTTGCGCATGCGTAGTTAAAAATTATTTAGTAAAATCGCTCATATTTCGTAAGATACTTAAAATATTTGCATTCTGATTGCAGTGGGTTGTGTCTAATATAGTATGTCAAATTTCTTAAAAATGGCCTTGCACTGTCTGTGTCTAATACCCTACGTGTTATAATTAAAAAAGTAGTAATTTCTTTTGCAATTTTTTAAAGAAATCGTTATATCTCCATGAATATATGTGGTACAGTCGGTAACAAAAGTGTCCGAACACTAGCAAAAATTCCTATGTAAAAAATGTACACTTCTTACGGTTTTGTTAAATAAATCCTTGTCGAATCCTGTTCTTAGTCAGTGTAAGAACAGGATTCGATAAGGATTTATTTAACAAAACCGTATGAAGTGTGCTTTTTTTACATAGGAATTTTTGCTAGTGTTCGGACACTTTTGTTACCGACTGTAGCATCATAAAAATTTATACAGGTAATTAGAAAAATCCTCATAATCGTATGCTACGGCCAAAACGAATTAAAATCATTATTTTTTACAGGACGATCCAAAACATTTTGACTTTTATTTAATTGTTTACTGGTCCTCTTTTCATCTTCAAGACAAAACTTTTGCTGAAATATATGAGGTATAACCTTTTCTTTATACTCCCAAACAGCGACCGATTTACTCATTGGAGGCCCAGGGCACTCATGTTCATTCCTCGTACTTTTACAAATTACAGCAAACAAAACAAACCACATATTTTTTATTCACGCGTCTAAAAATTCTCTCTACTTTTCATTTTATTGGTAAGAGTGAGGCTTAAGTAGATCCGATGCTTGTCTAGCGGATCAACATACATCACGCTCGTGTATCTGTACTACGGTGCGTGCCTCGGATTTAGTTAGCTTTAGTAAGAGTTTGGAATGCAGGATCGGTACTATGCAGTTGTATTTGCGTTTAGCGAAAGTATTGCAATTTTTTCAATGAACTGATATTTTCCTTGAAAGATCATACTGTAGGCTGACCATATGTCCTCGAATCTCGAGGACATTCACGAATTTCGAGGACAAACTACCTTCGTCCCCAAAAAATTACAACACATTTGGGGACGCCGGTTATAAAGTTATTAATGTTTTATTATAGTAATTTATTATATGTATAATAAATGAGCTGAAATAAGGTGCTTTATGCATAAAAATTACTAAAATTTTACAATTTAAGGTGATTTAATTATTTTTTTATTTTTTTGTCCTCGAAATTCGAGGACACCGCCATCTTTGTCCACAAATTCAAGGAAAAAAATATGGTCACTCTATCATACTGTCGATTTATATAACAGCGCAGTAATACCTCCATCCATTGACGGAAAAACGAAAAACAACGATCGTTATAGTAGAATTTGGAAATTTTTCATTTTAACTATTTTTTTTTTTTTTAATGTATGATGGAATATCTTGGAGGCCCCCTCAGTGTGAGGGCACAGGGCACGTGCCCCGAATGTCCTGCCTTAAATCAGGCACTGTTCCCAAAGTTTCAAATTGATTCCAAAAGAACCTTTCTAGATATTTGACAAAATGACTAAATTCGAAAGTGTCCAAATACTTATTGGTAGATAGTGTGTAGTACATACTTTTACTAGGCCATATAAATAAAAGAAATGATGTTTAAATATTTTTATACTTGAAACATAAATGGAAATTTCATAAATTGTTTTATTATACATCATTTTCACTGCCAAAATAAATTTTACTTTATTTATTCATTTACTAAACCATGGGCTGCGGTAGCCCAGTCGGTAGAGCGCCGGCCTCGTAATTGGAAGATTGCGGGTTCGGTACTCGAGCCGGCCAAAGACCGTCGTGTACACTAATGGTGGCTGGTGCACGAAAAATCTGTCGTGGCCGCAATGTCCACCATTTTCCCATCAAAATTATACCTCTTGGGGTCACCGAAGCGGGAGAGCCATCCCTTCCGTGGAGGATCAAAATTGTGATGGCATGTCTCCGGACCACCTCTAGGGGTGTGTCCCAGACCATCGCCAATTGCCCATCTGTGCAGCACTAGTGCGACGTAAAACCCAACCATCCATCCCTTACTAAACCTATCACAAAATTAAGAAATTCAAAAAACGCTTTTCCGAGTTTCTACTTTATTAAAAAACGAGTATTTTATCTTATCTGAATAGATTCCTCGAAACGTATGTGAAAAACGTTTTTTTATTCTCTGTCTACACCTCTACTCTCATTAAGCATGATATGATATTCCACAAAGCTTAGGCTATTCATTCCGGATAAAATCACCGGATACACGTGGTGGGTGATAAAACCTAATCGAATCAATAACCGTAGTCCCGAAAATCCAGACTTGAGGAGATGACAAGCAAGACCTTCGTGACGTTTTCCGAGCAATTTTCCACTTTCGTCCTATAAGGTCAACCGAACTTCTCAATGGCAGCTTTGATTCCTGTCAATGAAAAAGCATTGTGTGTCTCGTTTTGTTTTTTATCAGACGGCAAATGTTTTTAAACTTCAAAGCATATTCAAGTAAATCAAATGTTTGATTCATTTTGGTATGACTTACATAGTAATAATAATAATAACAAATAAAAATAAGTAAATAAATAAAAATACAAATAAATATACAAATAAAAATTAAATTAAATTAATTAATATACAAAATAAATGTGACTTTTTAAATAGCAGATAAAATAATAATAATAATAATAAGGGGACGTTTAATTTTTATACTGTTACCAATATTTTAAACTATTTAACTATCAAATAAAACATTGCAGCAATAATTTGTTACATAAAAAAAAAAAGAAAGAAAGAAAAGAATTGTAATGATTCTACTTGAATTTCGGAACATCAAGTAATTAACCGTTGTTTAAATAAATTAAAGGAAGAGAAGTCATTAAATAAACAAAAGAAAAACCAGGAAACATAAGAGAAAAACATAAGGTGTTTGAGTATCTTTCTTCATATAGTATGTTGTTTAATTTAAGGCTATTGCACTTAAAATAATTTAAAGCCACAGATCATAATAATAAAAAAATTTTGTTGTGTCTCTGTAAAAGTCAATAAGTGCTAGAGTCACCAAAATCTATACAATTCGTGCGACCTATAATTATGTGTGACCTATAATTATGTGTATAAATTTTCAGCTCAATCGAATGATGAATTTACACGATATCGCACTTTAAATAATTTCAGTTTATAAGCTATAATGATGAAGAATATATATATATGTATTGTATCCCTCTAAAAAAAAGGGGGGTAAGTGCTAGATTCACTAAAATCAATAGAGTTCGTACTTCTGGCATATGTACAAAATTCCAGCTCATTTGAACAATGTGTTTAGACATTATCGTGTCAAATTGCTAAACATGTGTTCCAGTAACATAAGAACCACTTCTAGGAATTATAAGTAACATAAAAACACGAAAATGTAAAAAAAGACAAGTGTCCACATTAATTTGGCAACCCACTGTATATGTATACTACAGGTTTTGTAATATGATTTTTTTTTTATTATCATGTCATCAAGCTGGTAAAATGAACTTTATGGAAATAATAACATGTATATAAAACATTAAAAAAAAAACAAAAGCAAAAAAAAATTATTATATGCAATATGATAAAAGTGATACATATTAATTGTAGTTTTAAAATTTTATGTGCATTTTATTAATTAAAACTGTTATTTAAAATAAATATATGTTTCTAAAGTTAAAAATGACAGTAAAAAATAACACATACAATTTTATAAGTGATCCATGTATGTAATAAAAGAATATAATAGCCTAATTTACTGAAATTATATATTGAAATTGCAGAAGTAATCTGTTTTTACCTGATTTTGATAAGAACATTTTTTGAAATTTGCCTCTGAATATTCCAGGTATATTTTGCCATTTTTATCCATTACAGCTGTATTACATAAATAATAAATATAAGTTTAGTTTTAAGAAGAATTTATAGGTTTTTTATATTTTAAGTCACATAATCAAATATCTTTCAACTTTAGATAATATAGCATTGTATAAGCTTATAAATATGTATATATGATATAATAATGATTATTTAAGCTTAGTATAAGCCAAACAACAGATACAAGATCACTGAAACCACAAAGACCAATAAAAATGAAAAATGCATGTAGGAGAAGCTCAGAAAGGTGAAAAAATTCATCAAGGGATGAAATATACATATTTAAAGAAACCAAATTTAACAGCCTGCATAACAAACGAAACAATAAACTAACTCAACAAAATCTTAACAGAAAAACATTAACTAAATTGAAATTTATGTTAAATTAATTTAAGAAACTTTTGACTTGCCTGTAGGGTTAAACTAGTTTCACGCCGGCAACACTCCTCCAGCCTGCCAAGACCAGAATAAGAGTCATAAGGATTAAAAAAGGAAAATTTCTTAGCAGATAAAGAATAATGAAACTATGAAGCAACAATGAAATTTATAGATTGATTACTGTGTGTTTAATAGTATGATTAGATTTTTAAGAATAGTTGGCAACTCATCAATGAAGAAACTTAAAATTTAATAGAAAAAGAAAGATTGAAAATTAATACGAAGTAAATGCAACTAGCCTTCTGCTTTTTTTTTTTTTTTTTTTTTTTTAATTTCACAATTTAAGGATGTAACTTTAAGAGCGGACAATATCTAATCTCGCCGGCAGCCTTCGCCCATGTTATTCTATGGGAAAATTTGTTTACATAATTACTCATTACCTAATGAATATTTTTTAATTCTGTTTTCACATTTAGAAAATTCATAAGCGTTAATTTAGTACTTGTTTTCCAAAAATTGATTTTTTAAAATTTTAGTATTTCATTTTGAGATTAGAAAATGAGAAAAATGCATTTTGTGAAAAATCGCATTTTTGAACTCAAAATTAAAATGTAAAAATTAAAAAAAATGAATTTTTCAAAAATGAGTACTCATTTAACGGTTATGAATTTTCTGACTGCGAAAACAGAATTTAAAAATATTCATTAGGTAATGTGTAATTGTAGCAACAAATTTTCCCATAGAATAACATGGGCGAAGGCTGCCGGCAAGATATAGGTATTGTCCCCTCTTAAATAAATCCTTATCGAATCATGTTCTTACACTGACTAAGACAGAACAGGATTCGACAAGGATTTATTTAACAAAACACTCTACTTTTTTTACATAGGAATTTTTGCTAGTGTTCGGACACTTTTGTTACCGACTGTACACACATCACCGTACGAATAGCAAAAGTAAAATCAGGGGGCCTCAAAAATGTAAATACACCAAAATCTCAAAGATGAACGTTGTCATGAATATAAAACTTTCCGTACATATGTATGTGGGAAGTTCCTCGCACAACCAACAGATGGCGCTGTCTCTGATGCTTATCTTTGAACGAGATGACGGACGGGAGTCAGTAGAGATCTGGCTGCAGTGGAAAGCGGTTGAGACCGTCAGCGCGAAGGCTGATGTCGTCATTTAGTCCTAATTTGAGCACAGAATGCTCTTAATAAGTGTGTAGAGCCATGGAGGGCTCATTACTTCAATTTTACTATTTGATAGCACGCGTAGGTCTTTTTGTGAATAAAAGTACGAGAAGGTGCTTAAATGTTATTTCGTTACGGTTATACTGATGAAGAAAGCTTGTTATGTGCTAAGCCTCGAAACCAGCAGTTGAATAATAATAGAAAGTCTGCTATTATCATTTTTTCATTGTGTATCCTGTATTGTATGTGTGTTTCGTAATAAATGTCTTCGTTATCTAAGTTCCATCTCATCATTACCCCACCCCTAGACACCCAGCCAAGATTCTACAAGTGGGGACTCTGCCGCGATATTACCACCAACAAGTTAAAAAAGGTAACTGTTATTGTTATATATTTATCATTGTGTTTGATAATACATAATAATGATTAATGCATTGAGCAAAAAGAGTTTGAGTTATTATTTTGAATTAGAAATTAATAGTGAAATATTTTTGAGAATACTTTTGGTTTCACTGTGTGATGAAATTAAATAAATACATTACTTGAGAAGAACGAATAGAAATAAGAATTATGATTGAAAAAATATTCTGAGTAATCTTTTATAATTTTGCTTATTACTGTTTGCAATAATATTTTAACAATATTATAACAATATTATTTTAAAACGAAAGTGATAACAATTATTAAATAGAGAACAATAATGATAATGGTGATATTATATGAAATATGTGTAATAATTAAGAAATATATAAGATGATCTAAATATTCTGTTGTATAATACAAATTGTTCTGCATGTGGTTATTTAAAAATCATGATAATTTTGATTTGAGAACAAAAACCATAGAATCATTTTTTGAGAAAATTGTTCTCATATTATTTTGTTTCTATTTAAGTATGATATTAATTTGGTAGAAGTATTGAAATATTTTTTGGTATAAATAATTATTTAGAGTTATAATGGCCCAAAACGTGTTACAAGGCATTAGAAAAGCCGATTTAAGAACAATTGCTGAAGAATTAGGCCTAACTGTTCCGGCGGAAGCTAAGGTACTTGAAATCAAAACTTTGATTGAGAGTTCTGATATTTATAAAAATGATTTAGAATTTGTTAGAGGTGTTATTAAAATGTTAGTAGAAGAACAAAAGTTGAAATCTGTAGAAGAACAAACCAAAATTGAGATAGAAAGAATTAAATTATCCCAGTTAGAAAAAGAAATAGATTTACAGAATTTAAAGTTACAGGCTGCAGCAAATAATTCTAGTAATAATGTTGAGCAATCAAATTCAGAAACTACTTCACAATCATTAGAAAATTTAATTAGAAGTATTCGAACTTTAACCATTTCAGTACCTGAGAAACCGGAAGCTTTGCACTTATTTTTTCAATCCCTTGAAAAAGCATTCGTTTCTAAAAATGTACCGTCTAAATTTAAATCGGAAATATTAAGTAATTTATTGGGAGATAAATGTAATCAGGTTCTTGCGTACGTAACCACCGAAGAAATTAACGATTATGAAAAAGTTAAGGAATTAATTTTAAGACAATTTCAACCAACGCCGCGTGAATGTTTAAGTAATTTTAAAAATGCGTTCCGTAATCCTTCAGAATCTCATGTCCAATTCGCTTCACGTCTAAGCGCTTCTTTTGATTACTATTGTAGATTGAGAGGGGTTAACGATGTTAAACAATTGTGTGATCTTATAGTTTCTGATAAATTATATGAAACGTTGGATTCTAGAACTAAGGAACATATTAGTGTTCGAGAAGGTCAAAATTGGTTTAAACCCAACGAATTAGGTCGGGAGTGTGATTTATTCTACTCTTCTAGAGGGAAATCGTTAATTGAAACTAATAATAATACGCGAAACGAAAGTTCAGAGAATAAGCGGTTTGTAAACAAAACTCCTTTTAGAAAGACACATTATAATAATAAAGATCCCATAGTACGTAATTCGGTATCTTATCAAACTCACGAAAAGCATGAAAGAATGTGTTATATTTGTGGTGCAAAAGGGAAAACATTTCATTTCGCTAGAGTGTGTCCTAAACGTATTTCAGAGAAAAAAGAATTCCGTGAAAATCTTCCAACAAATTCAGTAGTTCAATCCGAAACAAGTCCGATTAACCTAATTGTTAATGAGCTCGAATATGTTGATATTTTAGTGGATGATATTCCACTAAAAGGGTTGAAAGATTCAGGTTCTTCGATTCTAATTGTAAATAAAAATAGCATTCCCCAGACTAAAAATGTTATTTCTTCAACCACTCTAGTTAGCTGTTTTAATGAAAAGAAAGATGCAAATCTGACTGAATTTAAAATATCTTTACCTAATCATGATTCAATAAATGTAAACGGTGCTTTTTGCAACAATTTGTCATGTGACGTAATTCTCCCTCGTAATATCTTTCATATTTTGAAACAACAAAATAAAGAGGAAGCAGATGTTTCGAGTTCCAGCGTAGGGGGGAAAGATAGTTTTCTGAGTTCGGGGGAAAGCAATTTCGATGAAGCAAATGAGTGTTCTTTTCCTGTATTCGATCGAAAGGAAAATGAAATAGATTCTTTTTTTTCAAGTATGTGCAATTTTTCAGAAGAAGAAAAATTCGATGTCAGTTATATTTTAGATAAGTCGTTAAAAGAGAGATTAAGCGAATTAATAAAAAGTTATAAGCCAGTTAAAACAAAAAGTACTGATTTAAAAATGTCCATTATTTTATCTGATGATACACCAGTGTGCTTACGCTCTCGCAGATTATCATTTGTAGAGAAATCAGAGGTGGAGAGACAAATTGACCAGTGGTTAAAAGATGGTATAATTAGAGAAAGTACATCAAATTATGCTTCGCCAATAGTGGTGTGTAGGAAAAAAGATGGAGGAATAAGGTTATGCTGTGATTATCGTGCTTTAAATAAGAAAATAATTAAAGATAAATACCCGTTGCCAAATATTGAAGATTTATTTGATAGATTAGGGGAGAGTAAAGTTTTTTCGACACTAGATTTAAAGAATGCGTTTTTACAAGTTGATGTAGAGGAAAAAAGTAGGAAATATACAGCTTTTGTGACCGATAATGCCCAGTATGAGTTTCTAAAAGTTCCCTATGGATTATGTAATAGTCCCTTAGTATTTCAAAGATATGTAAATTATGTGTTTAAAGACTTATTAAAAGATGGTACTATAATTATTTATTTAGATGATATAATTATTCCATCTAAAGATGAGAATGAAGGGTTAGATAAATTAAAACGTGTGTTAGAAACGGCATCAAAATTTGGTCTAGAGTTAAATTTAAAGAAATGTCAGTTTTTGAAACGTAAGATCGATTTCTTAGGTCACGTAATTGAGAATGGCACGATTAAACCCTCAGTAGAAAAAACTCTTGCAGTACAAAATTTCCCAGAACCCCGTAATGCTAGGGAAGTGCAGAGTTTCTTAGGTTTAACGGGTAACTTTAGAAAATTTATTCGTTCATATGCCAACATAGCAAGACCACTCAGTGACTTATTACGTGCTTCCACTCCATTTAAATTCGAGCAAGAGCAGAAATTAGCTTTTCAAAAGCTGAAAGACATTTTATCAAATACGCCTGTCTTACATCTTTTTAAGCAAGGCTATAAGTTAGAAGTTCATACAGATGCATCTAAATTAGGATTCGGTGCAATCCTATTACAAGAAGATGACGATGGACAGTACTATCCAATCCATTATATGAGTAAAAAGACCTCTGTACAAGAAGAAAAATACTGTAGTTATGAGTTAGAAGTGTTAGCGATAGTAGAAGCCTTTAAAAAATTTAGGAACTATTTATTAGGTAGTAAATTTAAAATTTATACTGACTGTCAAGCGTTCACTAAAACTTTAGATAAACGTGAATTGACACCTAAGGTAGCCAGGTGGTCTTTCCTGCTACAGGAATTCGACTACGAAGTAGAACACCGTCCTGGTAAACAAATGCAGCATGTTGACGCTCTTAGCATACACCCTGTAATGGCTGTAAATACTGATACCCTTACCCATCGTATTGCTACTGCTCAAGAAAATGATGAGTTTATCAACACTATGAAATCTCTTTTACAACAGAACCAAAATGACGAATATGTGTTAAAAAATAATTTTTTATATAAAGTGTTAAATGATAGGGATGTACTAATTGTCCCAGAGATCATGCAACTTGAGGTCGTAAAGAAATGTCATGCCTTAGGACATTTTTCGGCTAATAAAACTGAAGAGTTGGTTAAACGAGAATATTACTTTCCTAATATGAAAAAATGCATAGATAATGTTGTAAAAAGTTGTGTAGAATGTATTCTCGTAAATAAGAAACAGGGAAAAGGAGAAGGTTTTTTGAACCCTATCCCTAAAGGAGATATACCATTATCCACGTATCATATCGATTTTGTGGGTCCATTACCAACCACTAACAAAAACTACAATCACATTTTTACAGTCATCGATGGATTTAGTAAATTTTCGTGGCTATACCCGGTAAAATCAACTTCTTCAGCAGACGCCTTGCAAAAATTAAAACAGCAAGCTGCTATTTTTGGTAATCCCGCAAGAATAATATCCGATCGTGGACCTGCGTTCATATCTAAGGAGTTTGCAGATTACTGTGTATCCGAGGGAATCGAACATGACACCATCACAACCGGAATCCCAAGAGGGAATGGTCAAATTGAGAGACTTCATCGAACAATCATTCCTGTATTATCCAAGTTATGTATAAATGACCCTAACAAGTGGTACAAGTTTGTTGAGGCTGTTCAGAGAACTATTAATTCCACCGTATCGAGAAGTACCAAAAGAACTCCGTTTGAACTACTCACTGGAGTAACAATGAGAAAGAAAGAAGGTAAGAGAATACTTGAACTCCCCGAAGAGGAAAGGATAAATTCCATGCTTGATAATCTTAACACCATTCGTGAAGAAGCAAGAAAAAACATTCTTAAGATTCAAGAAGAAAATCGCCGATGTTACAACAAGAAGAGAAAGAAAGCCCATGTATATAAAATTAATGATCTAGTTGCCATCCAGCGAACTCAGTTTGGAACCGGCATGAAACTAAGACCAAAATTCTTAGGTCCTTATAAAGTTGTGCGAGTAAAGTCCAAAGACAGATATGAAGTCGAGAAGATAGGTGATCACGAAGGACCTATACATACTAGTACTTCTGCAGACCATATGAAATTATGGTCCACAGACTAAACTAAAATCAAATTGGACTGATAAACTTTAAAGAAAACGTTA
Organism: Salticus scenicus; assembly: GCA_963930645.1. NCBI lineage: Eukaryota > Metazoa > Arthropoda > Arachnida > Araneae > Salticidae > Salticus > Salticus scenicus. Next base: position 338,630,092 of record OZ005653.1, read on the forward strand.
ACTGTGAATTTTTATGTACATAATTTTTTTTTAATGTCTGTTTCTCTTTTTTGTTTTTGTTTTCTTTTAATTGTATTTTGCAGATATCCTTTAGTATCCCAGGCTGGTTTACGGTGAGGTCACCGCACATCAGAATGGCCGAGCGTTGTGGGAAGTTCCTCGCACAACCAACAGATGGCGCTGTCTCTTATGCTTATCTTTGAACGAGATGACGGACGGGAGTCAGTAGAGATCTGGCTGCAGTGGAAAGCGGTTGAGACCGTCAGCGCGAAGGCTGATGTCGTCATTTAGTCCTAATTTGAGCACAGAATGCTCTTAATAAGTGTGTAGAGCCATGGAGGGCTCATTACTTCAATTTTACTATTTGATAGCACGCGTAGGTGTTTTTGTGAATAAAAGTACGAGAAGGTGCTTAAATGTTATTTCGTTACGGTTATACTGATGAAGAAAGCTTGTTATGTGCTAAGCCTCGAAACCAGCAGTTGAATAATAATAGAAAGTCTGCTATTATCATTTTTTCATTGTGTATCCTGTATTGTATGTGTGTTTCGTAATAAATGTCTTCGTTATCTAAGTTCCATCTCATCATTACCCCACCCCTAGACACCCAGCCAAGATTCTACATGTATGTTTGGAAAGTAAAAATTGCAAAAAAGGTGATGCTTGTATGCCAATAGATTATACATATTTAAATAATAAATCAAAATGCAACATATAAAATGAAAATAAATAAATAAATAAATAAATAGACGTAACCCTAATAAATTTATGACGATTCATAATGTGTAAGTGATATATATGAGAAATCTTTGGAGTACCATTACATAAACTTACATGTTTCCATCGATACCACACTTCAAAGAATTACTAAACATTATTGAATCAAATTTATGTCATTTGAGTTAAAATAAATTAATTCTAATTATAGATTCATTACTTTGTCTTATAAAAATTTTATAAATTCTTTATTGTTGCTACATTTCGGAATTTCATTAGTTGTAGCCATTAATAAATGCGCGGTAGCTAGCTTATTCTTAGGCGCAATTCGTTCAGTTGACAAAGTGTTAATAGTAGTTATATATTGGAGAAAATTACACTACAAATAAAATGGTGTGAAAAAAAGGGCGGGTACTAACATTGGTTAGGAATAAATTAAAATGTTGGCATGTTTGTTCTGGTAAAGATTACACCAGGTACTTTCATTTCTCCTGGATCATGAGGGATACTCTTTGCTAATAAACCATCATTGATAAAGTATTATATCAGAATTTCGTACTCAAACTGAAGTATTAAAAACAGATAACCTTCACTGATTTCATCCAAATTACTATCTTAGAGTTTTTACTTCAAAATTATAGTCATTTCTATTAATATTTAAAGAAATTCACAGAAATCCGTTGATTCATTTATTGAAATAGATTAAATTTTGCATAATATGTATGTTACATTAAGTTCACATATGTACAGGAATTTCGGAAAACATGAGAAAAAGAGAAACTTTAGAATTAATTTATTTTATTTCCGGCATATATGATGATATATATATATAAAAGGGGGGAAATGGTAAATTCACTCGAATTTATTTTGTAAACATATCGTGTAATTTGAAAACATCAATTCCAATGCCTCATTTGGCAGGAAACGGAATTCTAGGATAGCAGAACCAAGATTCGAATATTGGGTAAGTCACTGATGTTTCCTTACATGTGCATGAAAATTAATTATCCTTGAAATAAAACTTGAAAAATCACCGTGATATTCGAGAAATAAGCGTTCTTCGTGAATATATATATATATCGATATTTATTAAACAAGCAAGCAAAAAGTTAGCTCATTAAATCAAACGATGATGAAAATTACCAAAATTGAAGTAATTAAAAATATCTAGATAGTTATTACAGAATGTACTAAACTACATAATACTTTTAAAATAATATAATTTTACTGCTCCTTAAACATGATTTATTTATTTTATTTTATTTTATTTTATTTATTTATTTATTTATTTATTTAATTTTTTTTTTTTTTTTTTTTACAAAATTTTAAACTTTAAATTATTATTTCTTGCGTTCCAAATTTCGGTAATAATTAGTTAATTATATGGTTCTTTGCTAATTTATTTTCATTTGTGGGAATGTTAATTAGTGTGTCACAATACTGGGTACTCATTTGAAATCAAGAAATTATCATATTTACTACGAACTCTTAATTTCAACTGCGTAACAAAAATTCATGAAGATTTTTAAGTTTTTTTTTTTTTTTTTTTTTTGTAATTGATGCTGCAATTAAGATATAAAAAGTTCAATGCACAGATGTGTTCAGTTACAAAATTGGAGCTCTAATATAACTTAAAATTAACATTCTGAAAATGGGCATTATTTTGTACACAAGTGTTCAAAATTTAAGCAACAACCTGTTTTCTCGTTTCCTGCTTTTGCGCATAATTTTTAAACAAACAAACATATGAACATAAAATTTGAAGGGCATGTTCCTTATCATAACTTTAATCGAATTTTATATAATTTTAGCATGAATAATAATTTTTAAACTAATTCTTCTTCTTTTTTTTTTTTTTTTTTCAAAAGTATACTTAGGAAATAAGGAAAAATTTCAACAATTCTAGAAAAGAAAACCCAATGGAAAGTGGTGCTAAGGGTGCATGCATGACAGATAGATAAATACGCACATGCCTTGAAATGTTACTCTAAATCTCAATTTTTCTTTCTGTATTCACTTTTCTTTTACTTTTATAATAGACTTTTTAAAATATATATGTATTGTATAATTAATAATTTGTAAACTATGAACATCACCAGAATAATAAAAAGGCCGATAAATTGTTTTATAATGAACATCTTATCCAATTTTCATGTTTGTATGTATATTTTTTAAAAAGTAATTCACATGCGAAAAAAAAAAAGAAAATAGAAGAAACAGAAAAGTCAATACGGGTAAAAAGATCCGGTTTTAATCTAACACACGGATGCATGTGCATCTTCACCTATTTGTAATGCATCCTTATGACCATTTTTCATTAAGTTTTCTTTTCTAAAATTGTTGAAATTTTTCCTTTTCTCCAAAGCATACTTTCGAAAAAAAAAAAAAAAAAAAAGAATGAATAATTATTAGTTTAAAAGTGATTCTTCATTCTAAATTTATATAAAATTTGATTAATGGTATGATAAGGATACATAAAATTAGGTTAATAATACGATAACGAACAGGTCATCCGAATTTTATGTTCATATGTTTATTCGCTCAAAAATTATGCGCAAAAGAAGGAAACGAGAAAACAGGTTGTTGCTTAAATTTTGAACACCAGTGTATTATTTTTCCCGTAAAATATGTTTTTTTTTTTTTTTTTTTTTTTTTCTTTTAATCTCCAAAATTACTTTTTACAGGCCTTGCAGCGTTCCTAACATTTAACTCACATTTTATTATATTAACACCACTATCGTTATTACAAGATTTTTTTTGGACGTTTTAATGCTGAAACCCAAAACATGTCTAAACATTATGTCGAAAAGTATTATTTTAGCCTAATGGTGGCAATGTAATAAAACAAGTGTAAAATTTTAGAATAGCTGCAAAGTCCTGTTTTTATCATTTTAAACGCGCTATAGGCATGGAAATGACAGATTTCTCAACGGTTCTTGATTTGAAAAGTAATAGAATGCAAAACAAAAACAATTAATTTCAACGACCCCTGTCCGCTTAATTGTTTCAAAATAAACTAGTACGTTGTGGCCACCACATGACTTTCATGTATATTTTCTTATACAAATTCACTCAGTAAAAATAATTTATTAACATTATTATTTAAAAAAATTATCTTCCATGATAATTCAGACGATTTCCATATTGGAGAAGTAGTATATAACACTAAATATATATATATATATAAGACAATTTTATTGTCAATATGACTTTTTTTTTTTTTGTTAAAAGTGAAAGAAATCGATAACTTTATTTTAAATTATCGCAGATCGATGGTTCAACCATTCGTTTTAAAGGTATTGGCGAGCTCTTTTGAAAGACACCCATGATGAAAATTTACTCCCCTCAAGGGGGGACTCCCCCCCCCAGGGGGAGTGGCGAGACTCTTACACATACAAAAAAATTTTCTCGGTTGACTATCTCTATTATAAATAATTCTTGTAAATTTCATAATGATTACAAAAAAATAACTCTCTTTATGCACATTTATACAAAATTTTGTCCTATACCACCGTGTTAAAAATTTAGAAAAAGCAGGATGGCAACGCAACCTGTAAGACAATTTTTACCAGAAGTTGATAGGCAATAATATATGTCAAGGTGCAACTACATGCCAAATTGTATGAAATTCTGTGCAGTAGTTCCTGAGATACAGTTGCCACAAAATTTTGTCACACACAGATAGACTGACAGACAGACAGACATTTTCTAAATCGTGTTCTGCAGCTTTCAAAACGTGTAAATTCATCAAAAACCCGAGGTCGAAAATTTTTACGAATCCAATACTTTCTTCTGTTGAATATATAAGAAAGTAACAATGAAAATCAGAAATTTTTCTTATTAATCTTATTGCTTTAAACCATTGAAAAGTTATTTTACTCTAGTAATAAATACAATATTTCGTTCCATTAGAAGTCTTTCACTCCCATTTCATTTTTCTTCTAAAAGACCATTTTGGGAATAGAGACAAGACTGCTTCGCCAATGGGATTTTAGTATTGCTATCTGAAATATTTCATCTCTGTACGAAACATTTTCTTGTCTTTAAAGAATATATATTTCGACAAATAATATACCACTGGGATTCAGTCGAACTGTTGGAATTGTTTGAACTTTGTGATAAATTATTTTGACTTTCAATTGTATATCTTTATTTTAAGTTTAAAAAGTGAATTTTCGATCAACATAAAACCATTTTCTTAAAGTTCATTAAATTAAAAAAATCTGGAGTAAATCCACTCGACTTTTTAAACATTAAGTAATTAAAGGTTGCATAAATAAATTAAAATAAGAGAAGTTAATTAAAGAGAAAACTATAGTGCGTTCGAGTATTTTTACCCATATAGTACACTGAGAAAAAAAAATTATACCGCCTTTCTCTAGAATGAATAAGTGACTCCATTTTCTAAATGTCTTAACTAGTAATAGAGATTTCAGAGCTATGCGCATAAGGCACGCTAACAAACTGAATAGACGAAATGATCGAGAATTTCTAGTGTACACATTTCTAGATGGTGAAGCAATATTCTGAATACTCTAAATATTCTGGATCATGTACATTGCGAGAAATTATCGCTTGATTTTCTAGAATTTGGTAATAAACCAAGATTAAAGTTGTAGAAACCCACCTCTTGTAGTCTCGTTTATTTGCAGAGATTTTTAAATAACTTTGCCCTCGAGAATATAGGCAAACGCTCTAGAATTCTAATAGGGACTTCTAGAACTCACTTTCCAAGGGGACTAGAATTTATAAGGATGACATGGAACTATTTTTTCTAGAGCCACAATTTAGATTCTAGATGTCAGTTACAGAATTTTTTCTCAGTGTACGAGTGTGTTCTTTAATTTAACATTATTGCACTCCAAACAATTTGAGCCCATAGACCATAATGATAAAGAAATTTTCGTTGTGGCCTGTAAAAATCAAGTGCTGAATTCATCAAAATTTATACAGTTCGTGCGACAGTGACCTATAATATGTTTATAAATGTCCAGCTTAATAGGATTAGGCATTTAGACACTACTGAACTTTAAGTAATATTGAGCCCGTAGGCCATAGTGATATTGAATTTTTTCTTTTTGTCCCTGTAAAAAAAGCTATAAGTGCTAAAATTCACAAAAATCAATCGTATCATGTTGCGGTGACCTATAACATACGTACTAATTTTCAACTCAATCGATGAAAGCGTTTAGACGCTATCATGCTCACTCACATACATACAATGTACATACGTATGTACATCACTGTAAAAATAGCAAAAATATACTCAAGAGGACCTCAAAACATATAGATACCTCAAAATGTCTAAGTGGAAGTTTTGTCATGATTACAATACTTTCCTTACATGTATGTTCAGAAAGTAAGAGGAAAGTTATGAAAATCTATAAAAGTTTAAAATAAAATAATTTTCTAATTTATTGGAATATAAAATTAGTCAGTCCTTTTGAAATAACTCAGTTTTGGTGAAAAGTACTTTTATAAATGGAGAATGTGTATCAAAAGTGGTAAACTATATAAATAAATAAAAATAAGACACTAAAGACGTTTAGAGCAAAACGTAATTATTCATCAAAATTACACATTCTCTTTGCAACTTCGGAAAATAAAAAAGTATGTGTATATATACTGATAAAAACCATGCAATTCATGGTTAACTCATTCGAAAGAATCACAAATATCTTTTTTTGGGAATAGTACCATGAATACAACGAGACATTGCTTCTTCTATATATTCCATAATTTAAATTAAGTAAATCAGGATTTATTTAATTCAAAATTATAGATATATAGCCTACAGTCGGTAACAAAAGTGTCCGAAAACTAGCAAAAATTCCTATGTAAAAAAAGTAGAGTTAATACTGTTTTGTTAAATAAATCCTTATCGAATCATGTTCTTAGACTGACTAAGAACAGGATTCGACAAGGATTTATTTAGCAAAACCGTATTAAGCGCACTTTTTTTACATAGGAATTTTTGCTAGTGTTCGGACACTTTTGTTACCGACTGTACTAAGAGTCCACCAGGAAAACCTATTACGATTAAATATTCGTATTTGTACTATGGCAATTAAAAAGGAAGAATTGGCTATTGTAGGAGAGAGTGTGTGTTATTTGATAGATGATAGATCCTAGTTTTTTTTTTTTTTTTTTACTTTTTAATCGAAGTCACAGTACAGAACAAAACACACACTACACATAATTGACATGAAAATAGAAGGGGGCGAAACCCGGTAATTTGTTCTTTTGAGGATAAAACCAGCTGATATAGAATGGGTATATACTCGATATGCAAAATTGACTGTCATTGCACCCGAAAGCCAAACTACTACTGACACTGAGATCTTGTTATGGTCACATGACCACGGAAACCCACGGGGCTCGTTTGACATGCGCAGATGTTTGAACAACTATTATCACAGATAAATGGGAATGGTGATCACATAAATCGGTTTCAAAGACTCTTCTCGTCTCAAACTACTCATTCCCATACCCCTTAAATTTTCTCAACGTACAGTCGGTAACAAAAGTGTCCGAACACTAGCAAAAATTCCGATGTTAAAAAGGTACACTTCATACGGTTTTGTTAAATAAATCCTTATCGAATCATGTTCTTAGACTGACTAAGAACAGGATTCGCCAAGGATTTATTTAACAAAACCGTATGAAGTGTACTTTTTTTACATAGGAATTTTTGCTAGTGTTTCGATACTTTTTTTACCGACTGTAGATTATAATGGCTAAAATATGAATCCAAAGAAAGTATAACATTCTTTTCGAACGCAAACCTAGACAGCAATTTGCAGCATTTTCATCGCATTTGACCTTCGTAGAGATCAATTCAAACTCAAAATTTCGAAATCAGCTCAGATGATGATAATGTTCTTTTGATTTTTGGTCGGCTGAATTAGAGATTTTCAACTTGCTTTTGATCTCCGGATCTTTCACACGCATTTAATTTTTCTTTTATAGCAGAAATAAAAACTTGAGTGATTATTTCGAGTAAAACTAATCGTCGCCGATAGACAGATATTTCTAATGTAATATTACAGATGTTTGGTAATACGATAATATTTACCAAAATATGTGTTTTAATTACGTCTTGCACAGAGAAAAAAAATATACCGTCTTCATCTAGAAGGAATAAGTGATCATTTTCTAAATCCCTAAACTAGAAATATAGATTTCCAAGCTATGCGCATACGGCACGCCCATAAACTGAATAGACGAAATGATCGAGAATTTCTAGTCTACACATTTTTAGATGGGGAAACAATATTCTGTATATTCTGAATATTCTGAATGTCTTGCATTGCGGGAAATTCTCGCTTGATTTTCTAGAATTTGGTAATAAATCAAGATTATAGTTTCTGAAATCCGTCTCTTGTTAGTCTCATTTATTTGCAAAGATTTTTAAATAACTTTGCCTTCTGTAATACAGGCACTCTAGAATTCTAATAGGGGTTTCTAGAACTCGCTTTCAAAGAGGACTAGAACTTATAAGGATGACATGTAACTACTTTTTCTAGAGCTACAATTTTAGATTCTAGATGTCAGTTACAGAATTTTTTCTCAGTCCTTTGGTGTTATTAGTCCTTTGGTGTTATTAGGTCTCCAATGAAATTTGTTTCTTAGTGCTTCATTTAGTTGCTTTTGATTGTACATTGCTATTTTTTTTTATCGACGGTATAACGATGATTTGCTATGCAATAGCTGGATGCAATCACGCCTCTGTACTAAATGCACCTGTTATTACACTAATGAGATGTTTATGTTACCTCCAAAGGTAAATCAACAACACCTACTGTAAATAATCCAAGGTGTCGTGTACGTATATCGTAACAGTCTACTGATTCATCTCAAATCAGCATAGATAAATCAAATATCTACCAGAAATTTCCAGTTGATCTAGCTTCTTTGCAGACATCCGGGTCTTCATTTCTCCTACACTTTACAAAAACTATATATTAAACTACTTTTTACAAAATATATACAACTTGATTGGTTATCAATCTAGATTCCTATGAAGGGATAGATAAGATTAAATATTCACAAAAAGCAGAATAATAGTAATTGTGTAACTTATTTTTTTTATTCGTTGCACATTTTCTTTAAAACAAAATTGCTAAATTAATTTAAAAATGGCTATTGATACATACAGTCGGTAACAAAAGTCTCCGAACACTAGCAAAAATTCCCATGTAAAAATAGCACACTTAATACAGTTTTCTTAAATAAATCCTTGTCGAATCCTGTTCTTAGTCAGTCTGAAAACAGGATTCGACAAGGATTTGTTTAACAAAGCTGTATTAAGTGTATTTTTTTTTTTTAATATAGGAATTTTTGCTAGTGTTCGGAGACTTTTGTTACCGACTGTAGATGTTAACAGGCATATAGCTGATTTATGTAAAAAGAAAGAAATTAGCATTTTTAATTTTGAAGAAATTTTTGGTATGAAATATCTAAATGTTAATCTGATTAAATTCAAATAATAATTAATTTAATTTATAAGTAACTCTGTAAATAAACACTGTAAATTGTGAAAATTTGAAACAGGTACTTCAGGTTAAAATAATACCACGGCTCTTCATTAGGTGAAAAAAACTAGGTTCATCAGCAAAGCAGCAACGAGCATTCGCTGAAATATTTAAAGTGACTTCTGTTTATGGCTTTTTCTCTGAAATGCTATTTATTTATCTACCAAACATAGAAAGAAAAAACTTTATAAATGGATTAGAACAAGAAAAAACATTGAAAAATTGTTGAATAAAAAATGTTAACGCTTGATTTCAATGCAAAAACAATGAACGTTAAAGAGTTAAGCGTAAAAAGTTACAAAAACACAAACTCATTTTTTCATAATTTTATTTACAAAATTTCGAAAATTAACTTACTTAGACCATTACTTATAATTACTTCTGTTATTTCCTCTTGATAAAAATGTCTTTCGGCAGTAATTAGACTCTGAATCTTGCAAGCAATTAATCTTTTAAATGTACTAAATGTATGAAGCAGTGATGCCAGATGGTCGAAAGTTATTTCCCCAAACAGGTCTTCAAATTTCCCCAAATCAGGGTTTTTTTTCGAAAAAATCCCAACTTGATTTTTACTAAAAAGGGGAAAAAAAAAAAAAAAAATCAAGCAGATTTAGGTGGTTTTTAAGCTCATATTTTTCCCCAAATGAAGGCAATTTTTGAAAAAAAATCCCCAAATAACAATAAAGCTATTGAAAATCCCTGGTCATAGGGATAAATCATTACGTTGCCAACATTGACAGAAAGTTGAAGAACTCCCCAGATTTGTCCCCAAAAATTTTAGAATTTCCCCAAAAGTCCCCACAAACATAAAATGGGGACAAAATCCCCAATCTAGCATCACTGGTATGAAGGGACATAATGTGATGTACTTATTATTATTATTATTTTTTTTTTTTTCAGAGTGTTCCTTGCTGCAAGCTATGCAAAATCGGATTTTCCCTTCGAGGACAATCATGTTTTTCTTCTCCATGATGCCCCTGGTCGCCGCCATTAGCTCCAACATGAATTGGCCCATCAGAAGGATGAGCAACGTTTCGGGAGACATCATGCTCGGGGCGCTTTTCCCGATACACGAGAGAAATGCCAAATACGAATGTGGAAGATTGCAAGTAGGCATGAGTCTTCTTACTCAGAACACAAACCATTGTGTTCTAAATAATCATGTGCTTAAATCTCACAGATACTACGCATCGGAATACGTGACTTGTAGTATGTTATGCCTTCTGACGTCATTAGAAACCCAATAGATTTCTTTATTTATCTCTGAAATTAACTGCGCATAGCCACTTTTTCATCAGTTGTATAAATATGATTTACAGTGCAATTGTCAATTGCAATATTAATAAAGATAGATAAAAGAATGAAACAAATGGTATATTTACTGTCGAAGCTGTAGAAATTTTCTGTGGAATTTTTAAAATTAGCAAAAAAAAGTTGTCAATAGATAGCGTTGTGCGCTGTAATTTCAGTATGGAGTAACGTAATTACAGCGTGTCCCAATAAATAATGTATTCATCCGATTCAAGGGTATTCAACCTTCTTTATCCCAATAAATATTTCTCCAGAATGATCAGCTCCAGTTTTAAAACGTGGAAAAAGGTTCGCGTAGAAAAGAAATGTCTGTTTATTTAAGGAACCCCACATGGTAAGAGACTGGACCTTGACCCGCCAGCCGATCCACCATGCTTGTTGAATCTATTATGTATGACACCATTACGCTGTGTAAAATTTAAAATAGCACTCTGTAAGGCTTTCTAAAGATAAACAAAAAAGTTTTATCGGGGTTTAAAATAAAAGAAAAATGTCAGACAGTGATAAAAATAAATTACGTTCTACGGCGATCGAGTAGTTTTTGAACGAACGTTCACCATATTTGTTCTATGTCCAGTCTCTCTCTATTCAGGGGCTCTAATTCTTTATAGCCTACAGCTTCATCTATTAGAAAACTTTATTGCTAATTTTAAAACCTACCTATAAATTATTTACGGATTTTGCAAGAAACACAATCACTTGCTTTATCCTTACAGTCGGCAGCAAAATTATTGAAGCCCACATCCACATTTTTCATACATATATACATGAAAAATGTGGAATATATATATATATATATATATATATATATATATATATATATATTCAGTTTGATCGCTAATTTTTGTCATCAAGTTACTTTTTTATAAACAGCATAAAGATTAAGATCATGATTCGACAAATAATTACTTAAAAAAAACTGTATTAGGTACATATTTTTTAGATACGAATTATTGCCAGAGCTTCAATAATTTTGCTTTCGACTATATATCCACCTTTGTTTTCGAGGTGTGTAATTTCAAAATCAGGACTTCCTGTTCAAACATACAGTCGGTAACAAAAGTATCCGAACGCTAGCAAAAATTCCTATATAAAAAATGCACACTTAATACAGTTTTCTTAAACAAATCCTTGCCGAATCCTCTTCTTAGTCAGTCTAAGAACAGGATTCGACAAGGATTTATTTAACAAAACTGTATTAAGTGTACTTTTTTTACATAGGAATTTTCGCTAGTGTTCGGAAACTTTTGTTATCGACTGTAACATGGAACTTTGTACATTCAAGATGGCGAGTACATAACCATCTTAGAGGAGCTATATGAAAATCGCTGGAATGTAGGAAAGATTCTCTTAGATAGGTTATTTATATTTATATTATTATAATATTTATATTATAATATTTGTTATAATATTTATATTATTTATATTTATATAAAGAGGAAAAGCATTTCTCTTTATATAAATTTTTATAAGGTTGGAGATATCCTTTGAGCCGAACTAACCGAGCAGTTTTTCGGTCTGTACACTGAGAAAAAATTCTGTAACTGACATCTAGAATCTAGATTGTGGCTCTAGTAAAAATAGAACACCTGAATAATCTGAAAAGGAAGTTAAATTAATTTCTATACTTGTTGCTTAAAAATAATTAGTAACGTCAACGTTTGACCACCACTTTTTTACATATGAGTAGTGTTACATGTTATTGGTAAGTGATTTCTCTTACTTTTTTCGCAGGATGAAGGTATTCACCAGCTGGAAGCATTGCTATTGACTATTCAAAAAATCAACAACGATCCTTCCATTCTTCCTGGTGTTAATCTCGGCGTTTTAGCCCTTGACAGTTGTGATTCTGCTGCCTATGCACTCGAGCAGACTCTTGACTTCATCAAAGGCTTTATTGCTCGAAACAATGCAAACCTAGAGCGTCAGTTTCGGTGTGGAGATGGGACGGTTCCTTCTTACCGAAACGGGAGTTTTGACAGAGTCGTTGGAATCATTGGTGGACAAAGCTCGTCCGTCTCAATACAGTTGGCCAATCTCCTCAGATTGTTTCGTGTTCCACAAGTAAGACATTCTTATTATATCTACATCTGCATTTATTTAGTTTTAGTTTTTTTTTATGTGTACACTGCCTACATATATATACAGGCTGTTCCAAATGTCCCATACCCCTCTCCTAACTCTAAAATGAATCGGAATTTTGAAAAATGGAGAAACACATATTTAATGAATTCGAGAGGGACCTGTTTTGGTGGAAAAAGTTTGGGCCCGGGGAACCGCTAGGGTGGGCATCTTTAAAATTTCAAATGGGAAGGTATGTCTTTGATGCATCGCTGGAAACGTCTCTTCAAGAGAATGAATTTGGTATAAATAGTTTCGTCCTACGATGATTATTAAAGGAGATACATGAGTTTTTAGACTTTTGAAATGTGGATTTTATACTTATGTATACATACCTTCCCATTAGAAATTTTAAAGTTGCACTCCCTAGTGGCACTCCTACCACCCCCTTGCCCGGTCCCAAACATTTTTGGGCAAAGTATGTCTTGTGATACATCCCATGAAACGTCTCTTCAAGACAATGAATTTGGTATAAACAGTTTTGTCCTGCAGTGATTATTAAAGGGGATACATAAGAATAAAATCTACATTTCAAAAGTCTAAAAACTCATGTATCTCCCTTAATAATCATCGTAGGGTGGAACTATTTATATCATATTCATTGTCTTGAAGAGACGTTTCCAGGGATGTATCACAAGACATACTTTCCCATTTGAAATTTTGAAGTGCTCCCCCTACCAGCCCCTTAGCCCCCCCCCCCCCCCGGGCCAAAACTTTTTTCACCAAAAGAGGTACCTCTCGAATTCATTAAATACATGTTTTGCCATTTTTCACAATTTCCACTCATTTTCGAGTTAGGAGGGGGATGTGGGACTTTTGGAACACCCTGTATATATATATTCACTTACATATTTAGGAAATTGGGAGCAATTAGTTTCACAATATATATCTATAATATCCTCGTCGTTAGTAACCATCAAATATATAATAAAAATAGTACTAAATTTTTTAAATCAGGAGCATTTCGTTGAGAAAAACTTGCTATTCTTTGGAACCCATTCTAAAATAGTAACAAGAAGGAAAAATCATGCGGTCCGCATAGATTATTAACACTTTCTAAAGTTCTCGTTGGATCGTTTAACTTTCAGTATACTTTCCCTATATGATATAATCAGACAGAAAGAACGACTGAAATACAGACAGAAAGACTGAAATCATAATCACTCGTAAACGTTGTTGTAAAGTGTAAAACACGCTTAACAAACACTAAAATTCAATTTTACAATTTCCAGTTATAGCATTTAATGTATCTGAATATTTTAGTGAATCCCTCTAAATAAATCCTTAAATCCTTAAATCCTTCATTGTCTTGAAGTGACGTTTCCAGGGATGTATCACAAGACATACTTTCCCATTTGAAATTTTGAAGTTGCTCCCCCTACCAGCCCCTTAGCCCCCCCCCCCTTATGGAAAATAAATCTTTCCATAAATGACAGGACACTTTTGAGTTCAGACGTTTTTCCAAATATTTCAAAAGGTGCTGGACGGATCATTGAAACTTCACGAACTTAAATAACATATTATACCTCATATAATTCGGTGAAAGTTTTGCCCCGAGAGCAAAAAAAGGAGTGGTAAAAAATTAAGAAAAAATGAAACTGTTTTGTATCACCCTGTAAAAAATAATGCTTGGAATGCGTTCTGGCTGTAGCATGGGATTATGAATATTCTTCTTATTATCTGTATAAACTTTTATGATGCTACAACATACATTCATTAAGATATAACAATTCCTTTAAAAAAAATTCATTTTTTTACTATCTATAACGGTTATAAAAACCAGTGCAAAGCCATTTTTTAGAAACTTTACATACTACATTAGCCACAGCATATTGTCATAAGAATGCAAAAATATTAAGGTGCCTGCCTTTTCGGTCAAAACTTAGATTTTCTATTTTTGAGTTACTATACTTGTTGAGCCTGATATTTTAGCTTTCTAAATCAGTTTGAAGTTTGTTTCTATCTTGCTTAGAACTTGAGTTACAGGCATTTTAATAGTAGTCACTCGCCAGTTTTTGAAACCGGAAGTGACCATTAAATGTTTGTTTCCATAAATGTTTTGCTCAATATAAGCATCGAAATTTGTTACTGCATTTAAAATGAATTTATAAAAGAAAATAAGAAGCTTTGAAATAAATCAGAAACTTATTAAAATTATTTTTTGTTTAATAGATAAAATCTTGTCTTTAAATCTGTTTTCTGCTTTTTCTCAAAATGAGAATTTTAGCATTTTGCTTTAACCCAAAACATCATAACTCCAAAAGTTATAATTGAAACGTTATGAAACTTTGACCAAATACTCTAGAGGAGTTGTTTTAGGGATTTAACTACGACGATGAATCTAGCTAAATTATTATTATTATTATTATTATTATTTTTTTTTTTTTTTTTTTTTTTTTTGTCGATAGAAGTTATGAACTGTCATGTAAATTCATGATTTTTTCAGCATGTAAAAATGTTATCGTCTCTAAAATATTAAATAACATGGTTATAGTTTTGACTGTAGTCCCTTAAGGACCTTTTAATAATCTAAATAAAACTTACAGAATAAAAATATCTTTATTTGAATTTGACTTATGATGTTTTGCAAAAATGCTTTTTTTTTCGCAAATTTTATGCCTATTTTGAGCCTAAATATCAAAATATTTTAAAATTTGCATACTTTTTTCAGGTTATTCACTGTTTTTTACTATATTCTATCATATGATGTAGATAAATAGTTGATTTTTTAGTTATTAAAAAAAATCACCTCCGAAAGTAGGCAGACACCTTAAATATCTAATGAAATATGAGCAATTTTACTGTTTGATTTTTAACTACGCATGCGCAAGCTTTAACGAATTTTCAATTGCATAATTTAATAACCCAAAATATTGAGCTATTTATATGAATACTCAAATATCGACCAACCAACTAAATATTAATTCATTCCATAAATTCTATAAAATTTTTATTTACAGATGTAGCCTCAAATTTCTAGTAAGTAAAACAATTTTTGGTCAATATATATATATATATATATATATATTCTTTAAATCATAGTTTTAAGAAAAAAGTTATTTTACATGTCATTTTTTAAAAGTTTCATTTACACATAGAAATTTTATACAGTTAAAGAATATATAAAATAAAATTGAGAAAAATTGTGCATAAACATTGAAAGAGCTTGGACCTCATGGCGGAATTTGAAATTTGGCACTGAAGTAGCTCGGACATTTCTCGCCAAAATGTTTACTTATGCATTTGCGATACTCATATCAACTCATCGCCGAAATGACAACACAATTATAAATTAAAACAATTTGTATAGATGCCACACGCACAACATAAACTTTAAATTTTACATCTACTTTTTAAGATAGCACGCGATCATGTTTTATATAAAAATTAAATTGTTAAATTCATTTTTTTATTTCATTTTGCACGCGCACTTTTTATTTCCTAATTCAAAATTATTAAAAAAAAACTTTTTCGATAGTGTTTGTTTCGATACTGATTATTATTAATTTTCTTTTCTTTTCTTTTTCTTAAAAAAAAAAATATATATATATATATATTTCATATATATTGATGAAATTCTGGCAAAAGTAGAATTTGATTTAGTACGGAGGACAATTAGTTTTTATTTTATTTATTTATTTATTTTTTTTTTTGAAATTATAAACATCGCTTTCAAATTATTCAATTATATTTTCGATAAATTTTAGATTTCGATAAATGTCCAACTATCGAAAAATGACACCGCAAAAATCCCACATTGAGACTAATAGTCCTCAGTTCTAATAACAATTACCTTTTTACAATTTTATCTCAAATGAAATAGAAATTTCTGATTACAGTTTATTCGTTTTCAATAAACTTCCTTTCTTGTTTTAAGTACTCTGAGTTGAGTATACGTAAATAGAATTGAGGTACAAGCGAACATAGCATGATATCTGCTTGACCAGAAAGACATCTTATTTTTAAAGGAATAACATTATTCCGTTTGAATCTACAACTTCTTTTCATATCCTGTCTTTATTTTTGTCCTGATGAAGCTCCACATTACATCCTTTAAAACACAAGCTGACCTTTCTTAGATTACTTTCGCTGAGTTTCGTATGTAAACGATATTTTTGTTTTATAACCTTCATCTCAGGTGACTATTCCGGCCTTTAACAGGTTCTTATCCTTCCTCGTTCGGTTTATTTCCGAACGAAAATAAATATTGTGAGCAAGTGGGCGAAAGATACCCCAGGGTCAATTTTCACTCTATAAAAAGTGAATTTAAACAAACAGATTTGCGTGTATTAACACGTATCTTTTCAGGAAATTGGAAAAAGGATTTTCTGAATTTTCTTTTTTTCAATATCCTTTGTATGGATCAGAATCGATATCTTGTTACGAAGATGTTATACCAATGTGTGTCTACAAGCATTCTTTTTATAAAGCTATCCTATTTAGATAGTGTTGATCATATTTGTTTATATGTTAATTCTAAAGTCATTGGAAAATCTTAGTCTTATAAGATATTCAGAATAAAGAAAAAAAAAAATTCTGGATATAATTTTCATTTCATTAATGCTCTAGGTCAAAAGATTATTTAAAAATCTTTATAAACATTCTTTGTTCGAAAAATTTAAAAATATGTAATCAAATATTACTAAATCAAAATGCATTCTGAAATATTATTACAGATTTCAGAGATGATAAAATCCTTTGTTTAATAAGTGTATAAGAATTATTTTTTAAATGTAATAAGTTTAAAACTAATGTTTATTGAAATATAAATTTATTTTGTACTATTTGCATTGAAATATCTGGTTGCTACTGTCTACAAAATGTTGTTTGTTTACCAATATTCAAAATATATTGCTGAAATGTTTGCATTACATTGATAACACTGATAATATTTTGCGAATATTGGGTCTAATAATTTTTTGATATTGTACTTAGTTTATTTTAAAGACACAAAGCTATTTAAACACAAAACTTACAATGTTTTATAAAGTGTCTTAATATAAATTTTTAAATATATATAAATATATATATCTGTATAATTATATATATATTACGAGTCACGATGTTTGTCCGCTATAAACTCCTAAACTAATGATCCGGTTTTAACAAAATTTTGCACACTGTGTGCAGTTTGGTCCAACTTGAGAGATAGGATAGCTTTTATCTCAATTTATACTCACAATATTTTTTTATTGCGAATTATTTGTTAATTCTAGCCCTTTGTTATAGTTGCTCCAAAGTATCTGCGAGTTCCATAAATTTAATTGTTGCCAAAAAAAAAAAAAAAAGAATAATAAAAAAAATTATATAAATAAATAAAAAAATACAAGTTCATTTTCTTTCGACATAAAAATAAATGCATTTAATCAAACGTAAACGTTAAAAAATTATTAAAAGTTAAATTATGCATCTCACGAAAATTGACATCATAATCACTTTAAAGATTTTATACACATTGACAAAGTGCTAATGTAGTTATACACAAGCGAAGTGTGACAACACTGACCGTCTGTGAAGTCAAGAAAAAGATTTCCTATGTTAATCGCCCATTGGATTTTTTGTAAAACTTATTAAAAATCGAGGAAAATTATTTCCCGATTTTAATCTCTATATCTTTGTATAGATACGTATTAGTTATCATGTGCATATGTTAGATTGAGTTATTTTGCTGTCAAATTGACAAAAATTTATTTTTAAATTTCAAAACTCTGTCGTCCTTGGAGTTTTTTTTGTATTTGGCGATCAAAAACGTAACACGAAAAAATACATGCCAGATGTATATTTTCGAAATATGTATTGTGCGAAATATAGTTTCATATTATTCATTACTCTCTCAATATAAGTTGTTAAAATAACCATGATTTTTAAAAGGAATTAAATATGTTCGCCAGATAATTTGGCGATATTTTTTTTTTCCGCCAAGGATGACAAATATGAAATTTATTCTGCTGCAACATGTTAATATCTTATATCAGATACATTATGTATGTGCTGCAATTTATTTCACGTGACACGTGTGTTAAAAGTTTACTTACGACATAACCTTGCCTTTTCAATTTTTGTTGCATTATTGTAATCTGTATCACTTCGTTTTCTTTAAGAAATTCGTGATCTATACATATAATGTTCTAAATAAAAAGTAACCATTTCAATATTTTAAAACTTATTTAAAAATCTGCTTTATTTAACATTAAATTTTAAAACTTAATTTAAAACTCATTTAAAAGTCTGGAAGATTTTTAAGTATGTTTACTTGTTTTGTAACGCTAAAATATATGATCGATGTTAGAAATTTTAAATAATTATTTCTCTTATTTTTCTTTTATTTTTCTTTAATAACTTATCAATTTACCGTTCCTGATTAAATTTGTGATTTATACATGTATTTTACATTAAATTTTGACTAATATTTATTGCTAAAAAAAAAAACGATCTTAAAATTTTGCAATTTTCTTATCTTAATCCTCAATGCTTTCCCTCTTGATTAACTTGAATTTACTATTAAAATTTTAACATACTCAAAATCTTCTCATCACTTCGTTAAAGTATATTAATCTTTTTCTATTTAAAATGATTTACTTTAAATGCCCAATATTGCATGAGATATCCTATTTTAAAGTTTTAAAATATTTATCAAAAGAACAACTATAGTATTTCGCAACAACTGGATTTGGCGATTATGGCTAAATCATAAATCTAAAAATCATAAGCTAAATCATAAATCTAAAATAAAAGCATGCAGGTTGCCATATTTTATTGCAAAGGATCCAGAACGACTCGTTATCGTTCAAAACGGCGCCAAAAAAAAAAAAAAAAAAAAAAAAAAAAATCGCCAAATCCAGTTGTGGGGAAATATATCTTATCAAATTATCAACGTATAACTTAGCCACAGCAACGCGTGGCCGAGTCTGCTAGTATATTATAAAAAGAACAGTATCTATAATAATAAATCGATATCCTCGACCAAATAGAAAGTACACATTTTCAAGAATAGTCCTAATTGATCATACATCTCCAAATTAGTAATCAAAATTAATAAAAAATAATAATTAGTAATTTAAATGAAATTATACTTAACTTACTGATAATTAATTATTTCTTCAAAAGTGTGTAGTTTGTTAATTAATTTCATTGAAATTCTAACAGGCTTTACTCGCTTCGCTGGTCACTAAATGAATTTTAAAATTTATATCACAAATTTTTAATATCAATATTAGTAACAGAAAATATTTTATAATTAGTACAGATTACCTTTTATTACTTTACAGATTATCTTTTATTACAGATTATTATAGTTCGGTTATTGATCCTAATTATTTTTTGATATTGTACATGGTTTATTTTAAATAAAGACACAAAGGTATTTAAACACAAAACTTACAGTGTTTTACAAAATGTCTTAATATAAATTTTTAAGTATATATAAATATATTATACGAAGAACAATATCCATAATAATAAATCAGTATCCTCGACCAAATAGAAAGTATACATTTTAAAAAATAGTCCTAATTTATCATATATTTCCAAATTAATAATCAAAATTAAAAACAAAATCTGGAGTGACTCCACTCGACTTTCCGAACATTGAGTCATTAACAGTTTTGTAGATAAAGTAAAGAAAGAGGAGTTGTTAAACAAACAAAAGAGAGAAAACCATACCAGAGTGTTTGAGTATTTTTCTCCATATATAACACGATGTTTTATTGAACGCTACTGAACTTTGAGCCCACAGATCATGATGATAAAGAATTTTTCGTTGTGTCCCTGTAAAAACCTATAAATGCTAGATTCACCAAAATGCTTGTAGTTAGTGCAACAGTGATTCATATAAATTATCAGCTCAACTGAATAAGGCGTTTAGATGCTATCGCACTTTCAAAAATAGTCCCATAGGCCATAATGATAAAGAATTTTTCTTTGTGCCCCTGTAAAAAAAACTGTAAGTGCTAAATTCAACAAAATCTGTACAGTTGGTGCAACTGTGACCTATAACATGTGTACAAATTTTTTGCTCAGATTAAAAAGTCGTTTACACGCTATCACACTTTTAAGAATTTGGTCCCATTGGCCACAATGATAAAAAAATTTTCTTTGTGCCCCTGTAAAAAAACTGCAAGTACTAAATTCACCAAAATCTATACAGTTCGTGCAACAGTGACCTATAACATGTGTACAGATTTTTTACTCAGATTAATAAAGAGTTTAGACGCTATTGCACTTTTAAAAATTTGGACCCATAGGCCATAATGATAAAGAATTTTTCCTGGTGGCCCTGTAAAAAAACTATAAGTGCTAGATTCACCAAAATCAATAGGGTTCGTACTATGGTGACTTACAATATATGTACCAACTTTCAGCTTATTCGAACAAAGCGTTTAGACGCTAGCGTGTTCACTCACACACATACATACACACATACATACACACATACACACACACACACACACATACATACACCACTGTAAAAATAATGAAAACGGACTCAGGGGACCTCGAAACGTATAGAAACATTAAAATCTCAAATTCGGATTTTTGACATGATTACAATACTTTCCTCACATTAGTGTTCGGAAAGTAAAAATAATTAGTAATTTAAATGAAATTATACTTAACTCACTAATAACACAGGTCTACAAAAAAATAAAAAAATAAATAAAAATAAATAAAACTTTCTAATGTTCTTTAGTATTTTATTTATTTTATAATTTTTATTTATTTGTTTTTTAGATGGAAAAGGGGCGGGAATACACAAAGAAAAAACCCTTAATTTTATTTATTTACATATTCGTTTATTATTTATTTATTTATTTATTACTGTAAATTCGCGAAGGATAATATTGCAGTTTGTAACTTATTTAATAATTAAAATTTTTTTTTAGTATCTTCGGGATCATTCTAAACTGGAAAATACTGCTATTAGCCTCATTAGAATTACACTGTGAACTTTGATGCACCCATCTCAAATTTCATCATATGATGACTTCTGAAAGTGAAACAGCCAATGAATTTTTATAGTAACAACTCTTTATGCCCTTTTTTCTTTTTCTTTCTTTCTTTCTTCTTCTTTGTTCTTCTTCTTCTTCTTCTTTTTTTTTTTAATTTAATGTTATCTTTCAGCATTGGAGCTTTTATAGCCGAATGTTCCATGCAAATCTGCTATCATATATTTTCATTCACAGTCGGATGTTAAATGCTACAACCACAATAAACAAACTGATCAATTAAGTGAAATCTAATTAGAATCATATAAATCCGCTACATGGGATATGTCAGATATCACCGCCCTCTATACAATACAGGGCGTAATAGAATTTTAGTATTATATATTTTTTCTTTTTTAAATCCTGGAATCTTTTTTAATTTATTCTATTTTAAGCATATTAAATGTGATCGTCTCAGATGTATACATGTTTTTATGTACACATAACTCACGCCTGCACAAATGGAGGGAACGTAATTGTATTTGTGATAAAATTCATATTATAATAATAAAGATTAAAACGTTACTTTAGCTAAATAGTTGTGGTTATCTTTTTAATTTTTTAGAACTATTCTTAACGCATTTCGTTGCAGATTATTTAATTTTTGTTTTTCTGTTATGGCATCATGGGTGGTAGTAGAGAAAAATTCATAAGAAGAAATTGACAAATTTAAAAGGATAATTTCAATCGAGTCTGTAATAATAATAATAAAGTAAAGAAAACTAATAAAATAACTTAATTTAATTTGATTCATTTTTTTATTTAAAAAACTTTTATTATTAATTTTCTTAAAAAAAAAAAAAAAAAAAGATTTTGGTGAAATACTGGACAGAGAACTTTTTTTTTTTTTTTTCAAATTATAACATTGCTTCCAAATTATTTAATCATATTTTCGATAAATTTTAGATTTCAATAAATGTCCAACTATCAAAAACTGGTATCGTAAAAATCCGCAGATTGAGACTAATAGTCCTCAGTCCCCCCCCCCCCAAAAAAAAAAAAAAAAAAAAAAAAAAAAAAAAAGATGAGAAAATTTGATTTGATGATTTTAGCTGATGTTTATGTTTTTCTCGGTGTGCTGAAACCGAAAATGCAGTCCATTTTGCTCTATCACGTTAGATTTTTGTCAATACAGAGTGTTTACCGACACAATTTCTTACATATACCATCATAACAATAGGTTGGTTGGTTGGAATGGTTTTACATCGCACTAGTGTTGCGTAATTACAACAATAGGTATCTATGATTAATTAATCATGGAAACCTACTATGAAATATATCCTATATTTATATTGGTGGAAGAGTAATGGAAGAATTTTTATAGGTAGGTACCCTGTATTGACAAAAATCTATACGTGATAGAGAAAAATCGGCTTCATTTTCTGTTTCAGTACACCAAAAAACATAAAGATCAGCCAAAATTATAAAATCAAAATTTTATATGTCGACCTATGATAATTAATGATTTCTTCAAAAGTGTTTAGTTTGTTAATTAATTTCATTGAAACTCTAGCAGGCTTTGCTCGCTTCGCTGGTCACTAAGTGAATTTTAAAATTTATATCACTAATTTTTTATATCGATATTAATAAAAGGAAATATTTTATTATTAGTACATAATATCTTTTATTACCTTTTATTAGAATAGATTATTATAGCTCGGACGTTTCTCGCCAAGGTCTTTACTTACGCAATTGCTATAGTGATTTTAACTCATCAGCGAAATGACAATGAAAATTTAAAAGCCGACAAGAGGCTCCTAATCTACATCTATACCAAGGAAATTTTAGGAAATGAACATAGTAACTGATCCTAAGGGATAATGCACAGTTACTGCATGCCTTTATATGGAAGAATAGATTAAAATAAGTCTTGTCGTACTAAATTAAATTCTGTTTATAAAGAATGGAAGCAGAATTTTCTTTTTACTGTTATTATTATTATCATTATTGCTTTTAAACTGTTTTTTGTTTTGTTTGAAATAATGATTTGAATTTTTATCACCTTCATTTATGGTATCTACTGAGTGTTATAAATCCCTAAGATAAGACAAAATAGCCCCAATTGGCCATTTGTTAGAAACACTCCAAAGCCGTATTATAAACTGCAATAACTTGGCTTATAATAATTCTAATAATAATTTGTCTTCAAAAGAATTAAAATTTAAATTGGATGGATAAGTTGGTACAATATTTTTGAGTTTCAAATTTTTAGACTAAAGAAAAAGCAATAAAAAGCGAAAATTTCGTACGGATTTGCTATAGTATTTAATAAATTTAAACATATTATGAAGTCAGTTTTATCAGAAATTTTCAATGATACAGGTTCAACTTTTCATTATTATTATTATTATTACAGTTTAAATAAATGTTTCATTTTATGTAAAAAAATAAAATAAAAAGTTGTAAGAATTTTATTTTTATTGTTATCAGCTTGAAATTGCAACTCAAAAAAAATGCCGGAAAAAACTCAAAAATCGCATGAAATATAGAAATTAAAAAAATCTGATAGAAATATCTCTGAGAAAAAAAATATATATACCGCTTTTCTCTAGAATGAATAAGTGGCCATTTTCTAAATACCTTAACTAGAAATATTGATTTCCGAGCTAGGTGAATAAGGCAGATCAATAAACTGAATAAACGAAATTATCGAGAATTTCTAGTCTACACATTTCTAGATGGTGAAACAATAGTCTGAATACTCTAAATATTCTGAATCATTTATATTGCGAGAAATTCTAGAAATTCTAGAATTGGATAATAAACCAAGATTATAGTTGCAGAAAAGCGCCTCTTGTAGTTTCATTTATTTGCAGAGATTTTTAAATAACTTTGCCCTCGAGAATATAGGCAAACGCTCTAGAATTCTAATAGGCGGCTTCTAGAACTCGCTTTCGAAGGGGACTAGAATTTATAAGGAAGACATGGAACTATTTTTTCTAGAGCCACAATTTAGATTCTATATGTCAGTTACAGAATTTTTTCTCAGTGATCGTAACTATAAAGTTTTAAAGATTATGTTGCAAAACTTCATACAATAGTATTTGCAGTTCGAGTACAGGGAAGAGAGACACCATAATATTAGTATCATTACTGTCTATGGAATTAATTTCTTTTATTTTAACATGATTACACTGCATTTAACATAGGGAAAATAACACTCATTTTCCCGATGTTTAAAAGCAGATTTTGTGTATAAAACAAAGCGTATAGAATTAATAATCAGTCTACAGGACAACACAAAAATACACAGGTATTCAAAATTAAAACAACAACCTGCTTTCTCGTTTTCTTCTTCTGTGCATACCTTTTAGACAAATGAACATGGGAGCATAAAATTTGGATGGCATGTTTATTATCATATCATTAATCGAATTTCATATAACTTTAACATAATTTTATAGTTATGCTATCAAGGAATAATTTTTAAACTAATAATTATTCAATTTTTCTCAAAAGTAATCTTTGGAAAAAATGAAAAAAATCAACACTTTCAGAAAAGAAAACTTGATGAAAAATGATTTTAAGGATGAATTACAGATAGGTGAAGTCGGACGGCTTCAAATGCTAAACTAAATCCCGATTTTTCTTTCTGTATTCGGTTTTCTTTTACTTTTATAACGGATTTTTTGAAAAAAATATAATTACTAATTTATAAACTATGCTCAACACCAGAATAATAATAATGTCGATAAACAATTTTATAATGAAGGTCTCTTCCAATTTTCATGTTTGTATGTATATTTTTTAAAACATTATTCACATACGAAAAAAAGAAGATGAAATAAGAAGCAGAAAAGGGATTACAGGAAGAAAAATTCGGTTTTAATCTAACACATATGGATGCATGTACGTCTTCACCTATCTGTAATACCTCCTTATGACCATTTTTCGTTAAATTTTCTTTTTTAAAATAGTTAAAATTTTTCATTTTTACCAAAGCTTACTTTTGAGAAACATTGAATAATTATTAGTTTGAATAGGGGAAGCCGGGGTAATAAGAGACAGGGGTTATAAGAGACGCAGTCAAAAAACCCACCAAAAAATATACTTAGACAACTTTAAAAATATGTAATATTAAGTATCATGTGTATTCTTTACTACAATACACTTATTGAGAAGTTTATAACACATTTTGAATTCTTTTTATACGACGAAAAAAAACCTTCACTTTGAACTTACCCTGAAAGTTCGTGACATTTTCTAAATTTTTCTTTATTCTTTTTTGTAGGTAAGATGTTTGAGATTTATTAATGTGTAACCTTTTGACCAAGACTATGACTTTGATGTACAATTTTTTAAAACCTTGAAAGCATTCTTTATTTACATGTTCTAGGCATGTTTCTTATTACCCCATTTTTATTTTTTGTGGGGGTAATAAGAGACATGAGACTCTTATTACCCCCACTGTTAATTACTGTGTCCCCCCACCCCCCATTGTAGTTTCTGTTAATTGTGCCTGACTAATTTACGAAGAGTTTACCAAGTGTTAGGCCCAGTCTAAGTTTACCAAGAGAACATTTTTTTTTTCACTTTAAATCAAAAAGCAGTTTTACTCATTTGGCTAGACCATATTTAGTTGTTATGATTATGTAAATTTATGTTTAGAATGTGTATAAGTTAGTATTTAGTCATTAATACTTCATTACATAATAAATAAGTTCATTTATAATTACTAGAAAAATCTTTTATAACATTTTGTTCGCTTGTATACACTTCAAAGATACGTCTTTTTTGCCTACACTTTAGAAAATGGGTAAAATATTTTCTTCCCATTTTAAAAATTATATTCATGTTTTTGGTTAATCCCTAGGTTATGTTGATTATGTAGAACTATCATTAAGTACAATATTATATTATTTAGGACCTAATATTAAAATAAATTAATTTCACAAACACATTTATGACAGTTAATTTTTGAGAAAACATATTTTTTGGATGGATGTAAATAATAAAAATTAAAAACAATTGGCTGATTCAGAATTGTTTCCAGATGTCTTTTATTATCCCACATGATTTTACATTGTTATATATGGACAGTTACAAGCCTGGTCTCTTATTACCCCACGTGGGGTTATTAGAGACAAGGATTTAATGAAAATTTAAAAAACGAAATTAACAAAAATTTAAGTTCAGAAATCACCTAAAAAATGACGAGGAGTCCATTTAATGAAATTAATACGAGACATTTATTTCAAGTTATTTAGATTAATAGTATAGATTTCATTAATATTTTTTGTCTCTTATTACCCCTTTTGTCTCTTATTACCCCGGCTTCCCCTACTATTACTTTTTCTAAAGTTATATAAAATTCGATTGATGATAGGATAACAAACATGCCTTCGAAATTTTATGTTCATATGTTTAATTGTTTAAAAGTTATGCGCAAAAGAAGAAAACGAAAAAATAGATTGCTGCTTTAATTTTGAACACCAGTATATTTTGATATTTCATGTAATCCTCTATTTAACGTGAAACATAGTACATATATTTATAAGTTACATGAAATTATCAGTATACATTTTATTTTATTTTATTATTTATTTATTTATTTTTATCTATTTCTTTTGTGTCTGTGTGTGTACAGGAACAAACAAAAAAATTTCGCATCAATCTGTGAAAGGTGATTTTTAACTTGATTTCACAGCATTCACTATAATGAAATAAACCTACGTTATTAGAATGGTTAAAAGCATGATATGCAGGAAATGGTTGATATAGAATTAGTAACTAGTTTACAAGTTTACACAAAAGAATTCCGATAAGTTATGTAATCATCCAATTGACTGGAAATTTGGTACAAATTTTTACATGGAATTGCTTATAATTCTTGGTATGTCTATTATTTGCAGATTCTATGTGCGGATAGGCAAAAGAATTTCAACACATTGCTGTCTATAGATGACGTTTCATTTATGTGTATTTTAACACCGTTATTTGCATTCAGTATAATAAAATTAACATATGTTAAGCTTAAAAGCATGGTTTGAAAATTGTACACGTAGAATTAATAATTAGTTTATAGCGCTATGCAAACGAATTCTGACATTACCATAAGCGTATCACCCTCATGTAGCATTACATCATACGTAGATCACATCCCACTTTGGTACAAGTTGCAGGTTTGTCCACAAGTGGATTTGGCGATCATTCTTTGGCGTCGTTTTGAACGATAACGATGTCGTTCTGGATTCTTTGCAATATAATATGGCAATCTATTTGCTGTTTATTTTTAATGCCCATAGCAACCAGCGTTCTTTTAATTTTTTATAACCATGGCAACCAGCGTTGCAATTAACTAGGTAACTCTAATTATTCATTATTCTATTCTATTTCAGCTGGTGAACCACACGATTGTATTTTTACTTTTTATTAGTAATTTATTTTGTTTAGATAGGCCTATTTTCGGAAGAAAAGATGAATGAAGTAGGATTTTTTTTTTTTTTTTGAGGGAATTGTTTAGAGAGAGAGAGAGAAATATATTTTTAATTTTTGAAAAAATGTGAATTAATTAAAAGTGGTATGATTTAGGAAAAGTGTGGTTTTTCATGTACGCGAAGCATGTAGTAACCCGTATGCAGCTACACGTGTATTACTTCTCGGTAAATTACGGAATTTCATGCATTTCTACTTTCAGGCTACGTAAAGTAGCTTATTTTTAAAAGTATGTTCTAAAGCCATTAAAAAAAAAATGGTAAACGGAATTCTAATTTATATATTCGTATTTTTACCGGCAAGCGTAGAACATTGAAACTGTAAAAATGTACGGGAAGCATATATATATATTTATGCCTATTCATCGCCTTTGAAGAATCGAAATTTATGAAGATCTTTCACCGTGAATCGTGAGGTAAGTAAATTTTAAATATGTATTTGTTTTATTAATATTAAAAATAAGCTTAATTAATTTTTGTACCTTAATAATGACGCCATTTAAAAAAAACGCGTTTTGCTTTTATTGACGCTTGGAATCTATGGCAACTACTTCCGAAAATGACATTTCGCTATAATCACCAAAGAAAAATCACCAAATCCACTTAAGGACCAACCTGCAACTAGTTCCCTTACTTTAATAAATTGCGTACTAGCAAAGGATAAAATAAATTGACCGGACAACTAATGTCGAACATTTAATAAAAACTTATCAATAACAGCATACTAATCAATACTATGTTTTCGTGGCTTTTTATTTAGAAGAACAAGTAATAATTTATAGATTCAAGTATAAACCAAATTTGCAAAACAAAAGAAGGGGAGCCGAGGTAAACAAAGTGTAAAACGTTTTTTGCTTAGTATAAAATTGACAAAAGTTGGCATGCATCTGTAATAAATTAGCCAATATCATCTTTTTATTCTGAAGGTGAACCGAAGCAGCATTTAAAAACGTTTCTTCTTCGAGAAACTAGAGGTCTTGGATTACGAAATTCCATAAACTTTTTATTTGTATGATTGACTAATACCATCCAGTATTTAACAGAGGAAAGTGACGATTCAGATAAAAATTTTCCATGATGTATGAAGTGTAAGCTTTGGCAAGCCAGAATGTTCCAGGCAAAGACGGGTTCTTACGAGGCCACCACGAAGCTCTAATCATATAAACTTGAGTGTCTATCCAAAAGAGAGCATATCCTTTGGACGACAGGATTGTCAAAGGAGATATTCAAAACGACAAAAAGGAGGTCCTCAAAACGACAGGATTGTCAGTTTTGAGTTGCAGAGTGTCTTTCATATTTTCGGCAAACTTAAGACACGAGTCTATCAACCAATACAGTTTTTCGGCCTCAGCTTTTTCTCTATCTAAAAGTATTTTTTTAATAATTTCCTTTTTCTTTTTAGAATCGCTGCAGTGAGAAAAAACGTTTTCCATTCTTTTGCGCAAGCCTCTCAGGCATTCCATTTTTAAATATCAAGATATATGAAAAAAGAATGAAATAATTCTGTATTAGAAATCAAACACTTCTTTAAAATTGAAAATAAATTATTAAAAGTTTTTTGACAGCTTTTATAACGATAATTGTTCTGAACAGTTGAGAATGAAAAAGCATTGATGACGTTACATTATTATTTCCAAACAATGAATTCATGACAACAATGTAATTTAACGAAAAGCGCTTTTATTATAAAAAATTGTTTTAATTGTTTCACTGGCAAAAGATACATTATAAAAAATATTCAACAATATTTAAAAATTGGTCTGTTTATTCATTGTTAAATCTCCAAATTTGAATAGTAAATATAGATCTTCTAAATTAAAAAAAAAAAAAAATGATTTTGGTGAAATTCTGGCAAAAGCAGAATTTAGTTTAGGACGGAGGACTATTAGTTTTTTTTTTTTTTTTTTTTTTTTCTTTTCTTTTCAAATTATAACATCGCTTTCAAATTATTCAGTTATACTTTCGATAAATTTTAGATTTCGATAAATGTCCAAATATCAAAAAATGACACCGCAAAAATCCCAGTTTGAGACTAATAGTCCTGTGAAGTTTGCGTTGATGCAAACTCCATCTTGATAACTTAATTAGATAACTAAATGGCAAGTAAGAGAGTACAAGACTCGAATTAAATAATAAATAAGAGTTTATTTGAACAGATTAACGGGAGGGCGGTCTGGCAATCAAGCCAGCGTATCAGTCTATCAGCAATCAGTCAGCGTAATTAATCAATCAAAATATATGTATCAGAAATTAAATTAGATAATCTTAAATATCTCATCCCAGCAAATAGTTGAAGGTGTAGAGACGGTTCCCGTCGTATACTCCGCTACTGCGACTTCTCTGTTGATAAGAGGATTCCCTTCAGACCCAACTTTACCTTTACGAATGCTAGTAGATACGCACACCAACACTCATCACTACTTAATCTTCACGCAACTACATCTCCACTACTCCACTTCTCAATACTCGCCAAAATAAGATTCTCCACAATCCACTATAACATACATCACCATCCACTATAATATACTCCAACATCCACACTCATCTAATAAAACCATCTTCATCTTATACCTCTTCCTACTAACCTCCTTTCTCTTAATTTCAATCAATGCTTTTAAAATCACGTCTAATTCCTTCGTTGCAGTACCCTGCCGACACAAAACTAACCCGACCTCAACTTTCGCCGAGTCACTGGCGTCGAAGTAATTTAACCGTCCCCACTTTCTACTTTGCTGGATCCAGCTTAATTTTACACAAACTGTGGTGACGTTCTGACGTCTCAACCTCACAGTCCCCAGTCCTAAAAAGAAAAGAAAAAAAAAAAAAAAGACGGAATTTAATTTAGTATGTATATTACACACGTTTTATTTTTAATTTTTATTTTTAATTTTTATTTATTTATTTTTATTTTTTATTTTTTTTGTCTATTCTTCCATATAGAAATAAATTATAACTGGACATACTCGTATAAACCCTTGTTCGCATGCCTTTATTGGAAACGATTGCGTCTATTGTCGTACGGTTTCTCGTACTATCGTGGATTAGTTCTTAAATCAAGGTGCACAAATTTTAATCTGTCGATGAATTCGTTCCCTCTTTCTGAATTAAAATCCCTCACCAACAAATAAATCAAATGAATTAAATCCAAATTTGTTTATTTATGTATTTAACTGTAAGATTGTTAAATAGATATCATGGAGAAAAATAGTTTACTCCATGATTTTGAATCCGAATTTTTACGAAAAGCTTCAATAAATGAAAAGGACGCTAATGTAAACAAAAATAATATTCATGAGGCCTGTAATAAAAACGGCTAATTTGAATACTTTATTGTGCGTGTATGCTTTTATTTTATTTTATTTTTGAATGGTTTGAATTTTTTTTTCCTTAAAAATAAAAGAGTTTTGTATAATTTAATTATTCTACTATTTGCCAATTCAGTAGTTAATAAGCGATTTTTAAACATGTAAGACTTTCTACCATTACACACAATCTTTGACTTGTCGCTCAATTTAAATAATAAAAGAAAATTGTTACACATTCAATAACATGACATAAAAGTGACGACATATACCTGTTTCCACATGCAAATAAATGTATTACTTTTGATATCTAGAATAATAATAATAATAACGTAATTTTTTTTTCTTTTTTTTAAACAGTTTTTAATTTAAAATTTATGTTTTTATTTAATATCTTTTGAACTAATTATCCGATTAAACTAAAAAGCACGGCATTACCGAGAATTTGTCCAGATTAATAAGTGTACTCATTTTCGAAGCGACCAGTTGAACAGTTTTGCTTTGTATACAGATATACGTAGCATATTTAATGTAAAACGCAGCAAATGATGGCGACTTGAAATATCTGACTGAAAGAAACGGTCCTGCCCTATTAAAAATTTTATTATTTCGTCGACAAATAAATTACCAACAATCACTGAAAAAGATTCTGTGATTGACATGTAGAAACTAAATTGTTGTTCTTGTGAAAATAGGTCCACTTCATCCTTATAAATTCTAGTCCCCTTTAAAAGCAAGTTCTAGAAACTCCTATTACAATTCTAGAGCATTTGCCTATACTATCGAGGTGAAACTTATTTAAAAATCTCTGCAAATGAATGCGAACACAAAAGGGGTGTTTTAGGAACTATAATTCGAGTTCATAACCCATCTCTAGGAAATTACGCGAGTATTCATAATATTCAGAATATTGTTTCACCACCTAGAAATGTGTAGACTATAAATTCTCGATCATTTCGTCTATTCATTTTATTGGCTTACCTTATTAGCATAGCTCGGAAATCTGTATTTCTAATTTTAGGGATTCAGAAAATGACTACTTATTCGTTTTAAACAAAAAAGATATATATTTTTTTCAGTGATTTTACTGATTTTGCGCTGGGGTTTCTTTTTTTTTATAAATTATTAAATTTAAGTTGCATTTCATTACGCAAATTTCGTTAGTTATATATATATATATATATATATAATAAATAAAAATAAATAAATAAATAAATAACATATATATATTTTTTAATTATTGTCTGTTTATCACGGCATTTGGTCACTATTTTTGATTTGGCGAATATGGCTTGCCGGGATATTATGCAAGCAGAAAATTTGGAAATAGGTTAATTCGAAAATATGGACCACTAGATGACTGAAGGCTGGACTAGTATTGATAATAAATGAAAAAAAAAAATAATAATAAAAAATAAATAAAATAAATGAATAAATATTCTTTTATTTTGAAGTGTGAAGTCTAGGAATTTACGTGGTCTAAAACAATAAATCTCTTTTCTGCGCGATTGGGCCGTTGCTGTAAAAGTAGTTTTACAGTCAAAATGAAAATAAAGAGGCAATCAATTTACTTCCAGTAAGGTGTCAAACTTGATCACAAAATGCCGACCAAATTTGGCGAAAATAGTAGTTTAGGGTCTCGGAGTTTCGAAGCTACATTGAATAAATGCCGAGTTCTGTAACTTTCAATTGGATTTTACTGCAGAACCTTAAACAAACTCCGCACCAAAGACTGTAAATAGCAGTGGATACACGACCGAGAGTCAGCGTGTGTGTTCTGAAAGATTGTCTCACAAACACTGTGTTCCAAGCGATTCATCGTTGCTCGTGAACCAAAGAATTTTCTCTTGTTTGGATTGTTTCAAGAACATTCATCAAATAGTGACTTTGTGAGATTTGCGTTGCCGCCTTAACTTAGTTAACTTAAGTGTTTAAGTAGAAATAGTACGAGACTCAAATAAAAATAAAAATAAGAGTTTTATTTGACTTGAATAAATGGCAGGGTAAACTGGCGTGATAAACTCAATCAATGTAAAATAAATACTTTATAAAACGGACTTAAGAAATAATTTAAATAAGTTTAGATATCTCACCACAAAAGGCAGCAGAAAATTAGCGACGGATGCACTCTTTTCACTAGCTGACGTAAACTCCAACTTATCCGGTGGCTTCCCAGCCGGATGATTTTTCTATTCACTATATCTAACAACACCGCACGTCTACACATAGCAAACTAATTAGCTCCAACAGCACTAGAGCTTAACTATCCGACAATAACTTAATTCAAGAGCTATGTCCTAAAATATAGCGTATCTAGACGTCAGAATTATCTTCACTAGACCAGAACACACTACCACCACCTTACGAAAATAACCTCCTACTTATACTTCCTTCAATTAACTTCCCGTCTCTCCATTTCAACCAAACTTTAAAGCTTCTTCACATTCGCCTATACTTCGAAACTTACTTTCTCCGTTGCAGCGCTATGTTGACACAAAACTATTCTAACCTAAAACTTCGCCGAGACTGACGCCGAATCATTTTTAGCCTCCCCAGCTTATTGCGAGAGCTGGATCCAGCAGTATTTTAAAACGGTGGTTACCTACCACAGCCTCAACCTTACAACTTTTGTGTAAAAAAATGCCAAACGAAAACAACGAGGAGACTCCATAAATTCCTTTCTTGGACAAAAACTGCTACATGTAGTGTCTAGTATTATTTAATGAGATTAAAGTGAGGTATATACTTTCTGTTCATATACCATAAATCAGATATTATACGCTACTAATGTTACTTTAGAGTACTAGTAGTAGATATAAGGTTAATACCATAAGATGCTAAATACCATATAAAAGTACCATGTTCCTTTTACAAAATGATTTCAAATTTTAGAAAATTTGTAAAAAACCCTACTATTATTGACTATTAAAGAGTTAGAATCATTATAAAATTGTCGAAAATATCTTTTTTACTGTCTTTTTAATTAAAACTCACTTATAAGTTATTTACAATTTCTGTCATTTTTTCTATGTTTTATCTTTTAAAAGTTCATTAACTTTTGCTTTAAAAGTTGATTAACTTTCTCTTGATTTAAGTTCATTAAATTTAGCAATTATGTTACTCTATTTCCTCGGTAATAAGAAGCTTTAACGAAATTCTTGGATGAAATATCTTTTCGCTTCTGATAAACCAATTTCGTTGTCATAAAATTTCCACCCCATTAATTTACGTGTCAAAAATAACACGCATTTTTGTTTTTATGTTTAATTTTTCTATGAGAAGATCTATAACAGAATAGCCATGTTCATGTAAAGTAAATCTAGTACATCCATGGATGAATATTACTTTAAATTTTGTCCGGATAATAAACACTTAAGAACCAAAGTTATTAATTCAATTTAAATTAATGACAGATGTTCGCATTTTGTTTAAAATACAGGGTAGACACAAATTATTGAACAACATTTCCCCTCTTCAGTGATCGTAGTGATTTTGATTTTCTTTTGCAAATACTTTAGACAAGAGATAGTCACCCTTTTTACTTTCCGAACACTATAGTGAGGAAAGTATTGTAATCATGTCAAAAATCCGAATTGGAGATTTGGATGTTTCTATACGTTTCGAGGTCCCCTGAGTCCGTCTTCACTATTTTTGCGATGATATATGTATGTGTGTGTGTGTATGTATATGTGTATGTATGTGTGTATGTGTGTGAGTGAACACGCTAGCGTCTAAACGCTTTGCTCGAATGAGCTGTAAGTTGGTACACATGTTGCAAGTCACCGTAGCACGAACCCTATTGATTTTGATGAATCTAGCACTTATAGTTTATTTACAGGGACACAAAGAAAAATTCATTATCATTATGGCCTATGGGACCAAAATCTTAAAAGTGCGATAGCATCTAAACGCCTTATTCAATGGAGTTGAAAATTTATATGAATATTATAAATCACTGTTGCATTAACTATAAGCATTTTGGTGAATCTAGCATTTATAGGTTTTTACGGGGACACAAAGAAAAATTCTTTATCATTATGATCTATGGGCTCAAAGTTCAGTAGCGTTCAATAAAACATCGTGTACTATAGGGAAAAAGATACTCAAGCACTCTATTGTGGTTTTCTCTCTTTTGTTTGTTTAACAACTCCTCTTTCTTTACTTTATCTACAAAATTGTTAATTACTCAATGTTCAGAAAGTCAAGTGGATTGACTCCAGATTTTTATACCTACTGCTCTCTTTTGTAACTCGGTTAACAGTAAAAATTTCCTAACTGTTCACCTGTTTCAGAGAAATGGTGACTTATAAAGTGAGGAAGTAGTTTAACTATGTAAAATTTATAAAGCAGAATCAAAACATGTTAAAATATATAATAATTTAGCATATTTCCAATTAAATTTAAAAATGGAAAGTGTTTTAGCATTGTAAAAAACCGCTATCGCCTACCATAAAAGCAGGAATGCCCACTAATGGTCGGTAGGAACCAAGTTGACTACCACTGCTATAGACTAATAATATTATCTTACCTTCATGTTGGAAGCTAATGGGCATCACTAATTTCCGACTCCATGAAAAAGGGCAAAATGGTAATATGTTGCATCCACCGTAAGGTGAAGTCGTTGAAAAGGTACAACAGCTGTTTCGATTTTACTATTTCAAACAACCACCAGATGTAAAATTCCAAAAATTTTTGAATTATTGAACTCTTAAAATTTCTCTACTTTTCTATCTAAAAAATGTTTAATGCAAAATTTTATCAATTTTACATCTGGTAGTTTTTGCCATAACTAGTTTGAAACTTCCACTGTAATAGCAGCAGGACCCCTAATTTCCTAGCCTATTGAGACCCCTTTCCTCGTTTCCGGTCACAAAATCCCAAGTAACTCTATGGTAAAATTTGTTTATAGAATGATATATTATCTAGTGTATTTATTTATTTTTATTCTGTTTTCACATTCAAAAAGTTCACAACTGTTAAATTAGTACTCATTTTTCGAATATTTATTGTTTGATTTCAGTTTACAGCTAAAAAATGAGAAAAATGCACTTAGTTAATTTTTTGCATTTTTAAATTCAAAATTAAAATATCTAAATTTTAAAAAAAAGTAAAAAAAAAAAAAAAGAAATAGGAAACGAATACGAATTTAAGGGTTGCGAATTTTGAGAGTGAGAACTGAAAAAAAAAGGGTAATATGTAATCCTATAAACAAGTTTCCTCATAGAATAACATAAGCTTTGTTTTCCGGTGAAGATAGGTAGAGATTCCTCTTAATTTCATATTAATTTTACTCTTAATATGATTGATCCAACGAATCTGAAAAGAAAATTAAAAATTACTGCAATCACTAAATGTAAGAATATTGTGATATAAAATCTATTTCACTGAATACGAACCCATGCTTCATCAATACTTAAATTTTCTAGATTGTTAATTTTCGATAATGGATTACTACACATATTGTTAGCTCACTTAGATAACATAGAGGAGTATGATAAGTTTTATCAAAATAATTTTTTTTATTGTCATCCTCGGTTAGTTATTAATAATATTTAAAACTTTGTGATAATTTTTACGCAAGGTAGCTATTGATTTAATAACTTAACCAGCGAAAAGTTAGCGAGAGTTTTTTCCTCACAAAATAATGAAACTCATCGGGAATCAAAATTATTTGATTTAAATGGGAAAGACCGTGCATTATGTTATTACACAGTGTGCATTTTTCGGAATGACTATCATTAAATGGGCCTGCAAAAACCACAAACTTATTTAAAATAATAATAAAATCAATATGAGATGGATGTCTGAAATTATGAATATAAACAAGTATAAGTGATAACATATTAAAAATACCAAAATATAAAACTTAATAAATTCTAAATATAAACTTAATATTTAACGTCTCCAAAAAAGTGCATTATCCTGTAGTAAATAAATAAATAAATAAAAATTTTCCTTTTATTTAAATAACGTAAAAAATAAGTTTAATATTAAATATTATTAAGGTTTTTTTCTCAAATATAGTAATTACTAGTCCCTGCGTCTCTATTGATCCAACAAAAGATATTATTTCCGCATTTAGTGTCCAGCCATTCGCTAAAAAGTATGTCCTATTTCAAGTTAACATCAGATTATATAAATTAAGGCCTTGCTGGATAATATGAAATGCGTAAAGTAAAAATTAAATATAACTGAATTTCTGGGCAAGCAAGACCTTTCACTCCACACTGTTAAAAATTTCTGTAAATTTAATGTAAATATTTATTCAGAGTCTCTGTAAATTTACAGTAATTCTTAGTTAAAAGTGAATAATCGAGTTTCTTAGTCTTTATTCTGTATTTTTACGAAATTTTATTATTTAATTATTTAATTAAATTTAAAAATGACTGTTTCTACTTTAGAAAAAGCATTCCAAGTCCGAAATATATTCTCACCAATAATTAATTAAATTAATATTAGTTATTAAAATGAATGTATAAAATAAGTTTTTTAACATCTCCGTTCATTTTTCTCTGTAATTTTACGTAAGACTTAAGATAATAGATTACACAGAGTTTTCTGTTGAAATTTTTAACAGTGCAATTTCATCTGAAAATTAGGCTATTTAAAACTTGGATAGGTAAACATCTTTCCGTTATACGGAAATACAGTAATATATTTCTTTTTACAGAAGATTTTAATGATCATGCAAGTGAAAAGAAAAAAAGAAAGGAAAAGAAAAACGTGCATGTAATCTCGTATTTAACAACTGGTTCTCCTGAACTGAAAAGTAAAAATATACATTAAAAATAATATGTAACTCATCAAAGTCAAAAATAACATCGTTCACGCAAGCCTCATTTTAACCCATATTTCAAAATTACCGCGCACATAAAACTTTAAAAAAAAAAAGAAAGAAGTCAGAAGGTTTACTTTGTGAATATTAAATTATTTAAAGAGCTATAAACACGTGTCCTTAGGGTCAAAACGTTGACCTAACGCGTGTTGAAAAAATTGCTTTAATCACTTGAAACACTTCTCTCTCGCTTAAAACCTCAACTTTTTTCTCCTAAACATCACTGCATTCACTACACATATTATCAAAACACAAAAGTAACGTATAATATACGTAACTCACTTTTATAGCGTTTCTAATCGAACTATAGAATATAAATTTTTCATCTATAATACAGGGTGATTAAAATTAAAGTTACGATTACAAAACGCTATAATTTTAAAACTACCCATCAGAGCAATTTGATATTTTACCAGAGCAATGGTGAGGCAATGAAATTTTGTTTGGGGGAGGAAAAGAGTTGTTCCAACTTATTCCTATAGATGGCGCTATCAGGGTAATGTCAGCGGGAATGCCGAAATGGACTCATTAAACACAGGAATGTTGTTAACAACACAATGGAATAGCACGAAACAATAGACTTCAAGAGTTTACTACAATTGTTTTAGTAAAAAGGCAAGAATACGTATTTACAGCTGAAACAGTCATAGTGAAAAGAGAAAAAGAGGAGTTTCATGAAACTTTACGGATAATTAACGGCACGTTTTGGAACTTTTTTTTTCTCTTTTACTAAACAAAATTTCATTGCCCCACGATTACTCTGGTAAAATATCAAATCGCTCTGATGGGTAGTTTTAAAATTATAGCGTTTTAACTTTAATTATAATCACCCTGTATTAAAATATTGAGAGTCGAGGCAAAAAAAAAAAAAAAAAAAAAAGAAAATCAAATAGACCAAGCTATAAAATATTTTTTATTTCAAATACTTTTTATTCTCGCATTGTACGCCGCTGTTTTTCATGGATAAAACGAATAAAGAAATTATAAACCTAATTCTCTATCAAGTTACTTCTTGGCTCTAAACTACGCGTTACTTGTTAATTTTTCTCTTACAAAACTTATACAAAAGTACTTCATTTTAATCAAATTGAAGTTCTTTCGAAATTTCAAGCACCAAACAGCACCAAGCTTTTGGACCAAAAGGAAACTTTAATTTCTTGAATATCCAGATTCGGCTGTAAAAAGGAAGAGGGTATTTTTATGCTTTTGTCTTTTTCATTGACGAAATTCATTTGGGAATGTTTTTCAATAGATTTGGAAAGCTTCTTTATAACTGTTAATAAATACGAAGTTTTCATTTACTAAGAAAAATTGCATTTATAGCACAAACCATTTTTTTAGCTACATGTATATATACACCCCGCGACAAAAAAGATAGGTACAAAGGGTTTTTTCTTTCATTTTTCATAAAATAACATTATCTAAATTGTGCTTATCATTTATTATGATCATAAAATAACACTATTCCCGGGCTAATTTTTGTTTTAAGACTAATTTAAAAAAATTTTAAGACTAAAGTTTTTCTAATTTAAGACTACACTCCGCGACAAATTTTTCAAAAAATAACATTATCTAAATTGTGCTGATCATTTATTATCATAACAAAATATTATCTTATCAAAAACATATTAAATATTTGAATCATATTGAAAATATTCATATTCAAAATAATTATATTTAAAAAAAAAAAAAAAAAAAACCTTTGTTTCTATCTTTTTGTCGCGGTGTGTAGACTTAGAAAAATTTTAGTCTTAAAATTTTTCTAAATGAGTCTTAAAACAAAAATGAGTCCGGGAATAGTGTTATTTTATGATAATAATAAATGATAAGCACAATTTAGATAATGTTATTTTATGAAAAATCAAAGAAAAAACCCTTTGTACCTATCTTTTTGTCGCGGGGTATATATATATATACTATAAATGAATCATAGAAAAAATATGGGCTAACATTTAAATTGAATTACAATAACTTTTATGTGAGTGTTGGTGGTATTGACTTGTATCTATTAATTGCTAAATTTTATAACGTTATTGAATTCTTCGCTATATATATATTTATATATATATATATACTATAAATGAATCATAGAAAAAATATGTGCTAACATTTAAATTGAATTACAATAACTTTTATGTGAGTGTTGGTGGTATTGACTTGTATCTATTAATTGCTAAATTTTGTAACGTTATTGAATTCTTCGCTATATATATATATATATATATAGTCGAACCTCGTTAACGTGAATCTCAAGGGGAATAAAACAAATTTTCATATTATCAGTAGTTCACGTCATTAGTAATTCAAAAACAGATCTTTGTTTTGACGAGGATTGCGGAAACAGTACATGTTAAAAATAATTCACGTGAAGCGTGTTTTTATTAACGAGGTTCGAGTGTACATATATATATATATATAAACTTTGTGTTTTCGAGAATGCTGAATTTAAAAATGACCTTCGTAACTGCCCATCACGTACATTTTTTTTTTTTTCAAAGTAATAGGGGTTTGCAATAAAAGTAAATTAATTAATTATATATATATATATATATATATAAACACTCCTTCTATTTCATTGAACTAAACATATTCTTCCTTCATGGTTAAACAATCATTTCTTCCATGATGTAATTTAACACATTTGTGCTCCCTTTTTTTGGCCTGTGAAACCTTCTCTTCTTTTTCATACTCCTATGATCACGCTTTCGCTGGCTATTGCCCTTCTCCCATCGCTCCTACCTTCAATTTTATATATATTTTAATAAATGTTATTTTAAAGTAAGAAATAACTCTTGAATAAGGTTTTTATAATCAACAACAGAATACCATAGCTATCATGATTTCACTCAAATTTCAATTAAAAATATGAGTTTTGAAAAAAAAAAAAAAAAAAAGAGTATATGATCGAACTTTTTAAACACGGTTTTATTAGCTTCACCTGTATGTATGTTTGTATGTATGTTTGTAACAGCTCTGGGAGCAAACAAAAAATCTATATTATGAAAAAATACTTTCCCTACGTGAACGCTGTGGCTGTGAGGTAAAGCTCCGGACTACGAACCTAAAGGTCTAACGATCGAGCCCAGTCAGGTTAGATTTTTTAAAAACGGTTTTTGTTTAATTCTAAATTATTTATTTCTCATTCCTTCATTATGTTATTTACATAAGAATTTTTGCTAATGTTCGGACACTTTTATTACCGACTATACATTCCTCCAATAAAAGCGTGTTTTTTAATTTTTTTTAAAGTATAAATTTTATTGCTATTTTTTTTCGGTTTTAGTGAATAAAAATCTATAAGGAACGGCGAAAAAAAGTTCTATGTAGTTTTTGGTAACAGACTTATGTAACTGGTGCGTTTGGTATAAATATTGACATCATAACTTGCAGTTTTTTCTCAAAGATAGTTTCATCCAACATCATCTTCCTAAAAAGAAGTTACTAGAGCAATACTGGACCCTTTTCTTTTATTTTCACAGGTCTGTTTTATATAAGCAGAACTATTCTGCATTTCTTCTGACATATATGCTTGACAGAATCTAAATTGAAAGATTTTTTTTTTTTTTTTAATCTATTTTTTCCTTTTAATTTCAGATCGTATAATATGTAAGAGAAGCATTTCAATAATGGAAAAATCCGATTGTGGTATATTTATTTTCAGAAAGTACAATATGAAAAAAAAAAAATTGTAATCATGAAAAAGTTCAATTTTGACATTTTGGTACATCATTACGATTTGAGATCTCTTAAATTCATTTTTCTTATTTTAACGGCGATGTACGTATGTGTGAGTGTATGCCTTATCCGACTAACCTAAAAGTTTGTAGGTATGTTACAGGTGACAGTCACATGACCTTTATAGATTTTTGAGGAATGTACGACTTATAGAGCTTTTACAAAAACTAAGAGATCAATTCTTTATAGTTATGGAATATCGAGTCTAATTTTTGGAAGTTCAATAGAATTTTGCTACAGAAAGGTCGTTACTAGAAACTGTTTGTTTGAAATTTATTATAGAGAGAGAGAGAGATTACAGTACATTGTAAAAATATTTGAACTTGAGGAGTAATATTTAAACGTTTTATTATATTTTTCACTTTTGATTAACTACCGAATTCTTCACTAATTCAATCCCATTTAAGTGCCTGATAAGTATTAAATGTTCAAAACTCGAGTGATGTCACTCTAGATTTTTTTCTTATCGTGTTGCATAGACTGCAAAATTATTTTCAATAACATTTTACAAGTCACTCTTTTATAACTAGTTTTTCTAAATGCGTGCATTTTATTTATAGTTTAAGAATAGCCACTCGAGTACCCTTTTTTTTTTTACCACATTTTGATTAACTTCTATTCTTGTTTGATTGTTTGTTTGTCCGGTATAAATCTTGCAATCGAATTTTAACTAACTTATCTACTAGCTAGACATTTGAAACTTTTACAATAACTCAGAACCCGATGACAACACAATACTTCGAAATCCGATTTTCGAATTTTTGATTAGTTTTCTTACAATTAATTTAAATTTGAAAATAATAACATCCAAATAGCGTTAAAATAACTATTAAAATATTAGCTATAATTTAATAGTTGAAAAAAAAATTACGAGTTCATTTTCTTTCGACATAAAAATATATACATTTAATTAAACGTGAACGTTAAAAAATTATAAAAAGTTAAATGATGAATCCCACAAAAATGGACGTCATTATCACTTTAAAAATTTTATGCACATTGATAAGAGCTCTATGATTCATCAGAAAATTTAAAACATGGTATTTTAAAAGTTTTCTTTATCTTATAATTATTTTTCTTTTAACTATACGGTTCATTTAATATCAATTGATAATCATAATTTAAATACTTATTATTATGATTTTTAATTTGCTATGAAAAGCAATTTGATTTATGCATTATTGGAAAGTGCCCACTTAAACGAATTGATGAAGAAGAATGATAGCCTATTTCAAAACTAGTATTTTCAAGATACAAGGGTATTTGCAGGAACAGAGGTTGTTAAAATATAAATCACCTGCCTCAATTAAAGAATTCTAGCCTGAATTATAGTCACAATAATAAACTGTCGAAGTATTTTCTGTCACCTTCAATACTTTGTACATGTCTTAATTTACGATTTTCTTAACATGGGAGAATAAGACAAAAATTCACTTAAATGTGCTTTAAATGGAAACCTTTTACTGTAAAAATGTCACAACAGTTTTAAAATATCAGGTTTGATGCCGGAATGAACATTAGTAACTATAAATATGCTACTTTGAAAATTTCGCAAGTTATTGGAAATTTACGAATTTCTTAACATGGCAGTAAAGGGCAAAATTTCACATAAACGTCAATTTTTAGAGATATTTTCATCGTAAAGATGTCAGACTACTTTTGAAATGTTATTTAGAACACTGGCATGAATATTAATGACTATGAATTTTCGAATATAAAAATTTCGTAAGTTATTGGAAAATTACGAATTTCTTAACATGGCAGCATAGAGCCAAATTTCACATAAACGTCAATCTTGAGGGATATTTTCATCGTAAAGATGTCAAACCACTTTCGAAATATTATATAGGATACTGGCATGAATATCATAGACTATGATTTTTCCAATTTAAAAAATTCGTAAGTTATTTGGAATTTACGATTTACTTAACATGTCAGAATAAGGCAAAATTGAGCATAAATTTCCATTTTGAGGATCATAAATACATTAGACAACTTCAAAATTACATTTATGATATTTGTTTGAACATGATTGAATAAAAGTATTCTAATAGGAAAATTTCGTAAATCATTCGTTATTTACGATTTTATCAACATAGCGAAATTGTAAATTTTTCATATAAATATGAATTTTGAAGATTATTGCATTGGAAATAGCAGCATGAAAACTAAACAACGGAATTGACCCTGATAAAATAAATTAATAGATTAGAATAAGATATATATATCGAAGTTAACGGTGGATAGCCTATTAGGCGGGGATTTCATTCTGTCACTATATCAAGCTTTGGTCAAATTCATTTCTTTTAACATGATTATAA
This sequence comes from Salticus scenicus, assembly GCA_963930645.1. Classification (NCBI taxonomy): domain Eukaryota; kingdom Metazoa; phylum Arthropoda; class Arachnida; order Araneae; family Salticidae; genus Salticus; species Salticus scenicus. The sequence goes on from OZ005653.1 coordinate 338,674,386, forward strand.
TATGTCTCGCACTAGAAATTTATGAGAACATAATTATGATGGGGAACTGAGCAGAGTCCACCTATGCCAACTAGTTTTTTATAAACTTTCATTTTAATCTGCCTTGAATAACAAAAATTCATTCAACAAAGAAATTTTTCTTATTTAAATTTGAAAATAGGCAAGAGAGAGGAAGGTGAGAATAGTATAATTTATAATACATTAAAAACTTACCATTCTTTACAATACATATAATTTTTATTGAAGGCCTATTATTTATTTATTTTAAATTATTTCTTAATATTTAATAAAATCTTAGTCTTTGTAAAAACTGCACAATTAGTAAAGGAAATTAATAATAATACACACACAAACAGAAATAAATGCATTCCTACATTTTCTTTAAATTGAGTCATTTTTATTGAAATTTATTTAAAAATCACCATTGGTTTGTGTACAGGAAATCACAAGAATATTCTGTGTACTACTGTGTATGAGTGGAACTATTTGCTTAAATCGTATTTTAATATCTTCATACTGCACACAACATAATCAAATTAACGTACAATATACAGATACACAAAATCATGTTTCTTGTACAGTACAATTTCTTTAGCATAAATAATTGTTTTACAAAGTCCCACAAAGTTGTTTCGATACATTATGTGATATAAGTGGAAATTTTTCGATATAAATTTTCAATGTTTCTAGAAATCTTTTTTTTTTTTTACCATGTTTTTATTAACTTCGATTCTTGTTTGTTTGTGGGTTTGTGGGTTTGTGGGTTTGTGGGTTTGTGTGTTTGTCAGGGACAAATCTTGCAATCGATTTTTAACTAACTTCCCGACTAGCTAGATATTTGAAATTTTCAGAACAGCTCACAACACGGTGACAATACATTTTACTAATAATTTTAGTCAGCTATTTCAAGTCCCGCTGCCTTCGGCAGCGCTTATATGATTCGACAGAAAATTTATTTAACTAACTTCCCGACTAGCTAGACATTTGAAACTTTCAGAATAGTTCAGAACAGGGTAAAAATGCATTTTCTTAAAACCTTTAGCCAACTGTTTCGGGTTTCCGCTGCCTTCGGCAGCGTTATCAGTACAAACCTTGCAATCGATTTATCACTAACTTTCCGACTAGCTAGACATTTGAAATTTTCAGGACAGCTCACAACACGGTGACAATACATTTTTCTAATAATTTTAGTCAACTATTTCAAGTCCCGCTGCCTTCGGCAGCGCTTATATGATTCGAAAGAAAATTTATTTAACCAACTTCCCGACTAGCTAGACATTTGAAACTTTCAGAATAGTTCAGAACACGGTGAAAATGCATTTTCTTAAAACCTTTAGCCAACTGTTTCGGGTTCCTGCTGCCTTCGGCAGCGTTATCAGTACAAAGCTTGCAATCGATTTTTCACTAACTTTCCGACTAGCTAGACATTTGAAACTTTTAGGACAGCTCACAACACGGTGACAATACATTTTTCTAATAATTTTAGTCAACTATTTCAGGTCCCGCTGCCTTCGGCAGCGCTTATATAATTCGACAGAACATTTATTTAACTAACTTCCCGACTAGCTAGACATTTAAAATTTTCAGAATAGTTCAGAACACGGTGAAAATGAATTTTTTAAATACCTTTAGCCAACTGTTTCGGGTTCTGCTGCCTTCGGCAGCGTTACCAGTACAAAGCTTGCAATCGATTTTTCACTAACATCCCGACTAGCTAGATATTTGAAACTTTTTGGATAGCTCAGAACACGGTGGCAATATATTTTTTTAATACTTTTAGTCAACTGTTTCAGGTCACTACTGCCTTCGGCAGCGTTCATATGATTCAACAGAAAATTGATTAAACTAACTTGCCGAGTAGCTAGACATTTGAAACTTTCGGAACAGTTCAGAATACGGTGAAAATGCTTTTTAAAAATATTTTTATCCGATTGCTTCGGGACCCTGCTGCCTTCGGCAGCGTTTCCAGTACAAAGCTTGCAATCAACTTTTAACTAACTTCCCGGCTAGATAGCCATTTGAAACTTTTATAATAGCTCAAAAGACGATAGCAATGAATTTTTTTAATACTTTTATCCAGTTGCTGGGGTTCCGGCTGCCTTCAGTAGCGTTTATATGATTCAACAGAAAATTAAAAAACATGGTTTATAAAATTTTTTTTATCTTATAATTATTTTCTTATAGTGCGCTATATGGCACATGTTCAAATTTTATATGATATGCAGTACTATACAAATAATTCATTCTATACTTCCTCTTTATAAGTAAAGTTATAAAGCTCTCTTTCCTTATATTTAAGATATTTTTGTTTCCATGCTGATTGTAGATTTACAAAATAATTCCGATACATTAAGACTTATGTGAGGTATTTATTTCAAACACATTTCAATATCTTTATACTAGAAAATCATAACGAAATTATTAAAAACCTTTAGATATACTTTAAGGTATTATCATGTATATAATATGTATATAGACGCATAATTGTCAACCTTTTCGGTTTCCCCAGAAGATTTATCTAATGCCATTAATTTTTTATAGAAATACTTATAACAGTTCTCTATCAATTATCTAAGGTTAATTGGTCAATTATCTAAGGTAATTTATTTAATTTCTTATCAATTGGAAAAACTTGAAAAAAGCGGTGGTTATTTTAAATATTATAAAACAGAAATTTATAATTTTTTTTGAGATATCCTTTAAACAGTGAAGGTTAACACAACAAACTTAAGTCAATGCTTTTCTTATTTATTTATGTATTTATTTATTATTGATATTAAAGATTCCATATCTTTTAAACCGAAATTTGCATGTAATTTTCTGATTCTATACAATTTTATTGTTATAGGTGAGCTACCAATCTACTAGTCCTACTCTCAGCAACAAAGAGAAGTACGATTATTTTTTTCGGACTGTACCATCAGATGTTAATCAAGCCCATGCCATCTTGGAAATCCTCCAGTGAGTTTTCAGTATTATTTTCCGTGTTTATTCGCTTATTTCACTTTTAGTTAATTATACTTGATATATAGTATATTAATATTAGTATATAAAGATATAGTATATTAAAAGGCTTAAGATAATATCCCCCCCCCTCAATCTTAAAATAATGTATCTAATCACATGTTACAATAAATTAAAATGAAGACTATCTTCTTTTTAACTAAAACATTATAAGTTTGATTGATGCTTACTTATTTTCAGGATATTCCCGTTACTGCCCACATTATCACCAAATTTAGGATACCCATATTTGCAATAATATCGTGATTTTTTTTATAGAAATTTAATTATTAAAATCAATTGTTATTCTTTTAATTAATATAAATTTTTATTAATTTTTAACTCATTATTTTAGTTTAAAATTTTTGTAATTATTATGATTATTTTTTTAGGATTACATCTAGTTTGATTAAATGCGTTGAACATAATTTTAAGTATGTTGTGGGAGTCGTAAGAATAAGAAAATAATTTAATTTAATTGTTGAGTTTTATTTTTAAAATAAAAATTTTTGTATAAAAGACATTTATACGCATTAAAATACAAGTAAAAATAAGTTAAAAAATACATAAAAATGTAAGCGTTGCGCGCTAATTATTAGCATTTCATCAGTAAAACAACATCTTCAGAAACGACTCGCAACTGCATCCATGTTTTATTTTATTTTTTAGTTCAAAATGTTTATATTTAGGAAAAATCCAAGAGTGCTTAATTGTGCATGGAAAAAGTCATTCCATGCGATTTTACTTTTTTTGAGCATATTAATCGTTTGTCTTTACTCAGCAAAACTTTTATTATTATTATCTGGCGTTAGAAAATCATAATAATATAAACTTGAGGGCATAACCCTAAAAAAATGCTTGTCACTTCAGAGAAATAGATATCTATCTTTAAAAATGCAAAAAAGAAAGAAACACTTAAAATAATAATTTTCTTAAAGCCCAAGTAATTAGAAACTAACGCTTGAAAATAACGTATTGAAAATAAAATGTTATTCACGTTTCACACAACTACAACAATGTACTGAAAGAAAGACAATAAAATTTTATTCGTGATTTTAAATAAATAAATAAAAAAAGATAAGATAATTAGAAAAGGAAAAAAAAATATCAGTATATGATTTTATATTAACACATATGTGATTTTTAGCATAACAAAGCTCCTTTTTTCAAATTAATAATTCAAAATATTGATAATCAATATTTTATTGATAACCACACGATTCATTCACATGATCGTTAAACTTTTCATGGCTGCTGTGTTTCGAAAACCCCAGTAAATATCAGTTAAAATGCGTTTGAAAAACATGTCATTACTAACAAACTGTTATATAAAAATGCTACTTCAGTTATTAAAAGGAAAAATAAAACCTGCATCTAAAAAATTTTCATTTCACTTTGTCTTTTTCTTTGCATGTTAAACGTATACCTCCTATAATATGGCAATGTTTATATATATATATATATAGAAAATTAAAATTTCGGTTTAATTTTAATAATAAACTAGCTGTTACCCGCGACTTCGTTCACGTGGAAATTTTGATGTGTATGTGTGGGAACTGACGGTTTGATCATAATATGTAATGAAATGAAACCTTATCATTGTGGTGCTGTGCAAAACAGAGTCTGGTAAAGTACACTAAAAAAAATTTGTAACTCATTGAAAGCCAAAATAAAATGCCAAAATAAATAAATAAAAAGTTATCGCCAACATGGCGATAAAAATTTAAAATTCGTCCATAGGGATTCTGTACTAAAACAGTACTGCGTTGTGGAAGTATAAAAACTGGGTCGTCAATTATGAATTTTATTTCGAAACCTTTCTTTGTATGATTTTAGTTCACTATTGCACAATATTAATCTGGTTCTAATAATAATTTGGTGACTGGTTAATTAAAATTTTAACTATGTGGTGAAATTCATATAATATTTATGAGTTTCAAATTTTTAATTTTTTTTTTTTTTTTTTTTTTTTCATTTCCCGGCGAATTGTTGAATAATATTTTAGTTCTTAAACAATTTTGGACGGCTTTGCCCGCTTCGCTGGCAAACTCTTTTCTGTATGCTTTATGAAAAAAAAAAAAAAAACTGAAATCGGTTAAAAGCTTTCTTTGGGTTCCCGCTGCCTTAGGCAGCGCCTTGTTCGTCCTTGCAATCTCCGGTGCCTGTCCCTATTGCCTGCGACAATGGCTTACCCGTGGGCTTCCATTTGGTTGCTTATCATACATAACAGTTTCGATACGGACAGTATCGAAAAGTTTGAAGTAGCTCGTTTATATCTGAATCCCAGTTACATATGAACAACATTATATGTGATGTACATAATATTTGCTCTCAAGTTATTTCCTATATTTATTTGATTTAATCAATCAACCATAGAATGACAGCAATTTCAAGCCACATATAATATTACAATATGCTATGATCGGCAACTTCTATTGCATGAGACAATTATTATTTTGTGGTTATATATACTTCATGCTTAGTTAATAGTAGTTGGTATATAGAAAAATAAATAAATTAGTATGTAAACTTGATCATGGTACAGCCTTAATGCCCTTGGCGACTTTTAAATTTTTGTTGCCGTTTTAGACCAAAATATAATTTATGCGATTATTGTTCCTATACGCAAGCGAAGTGTGACGTCACTGACCGTCCGTGGATGCAAGAAAATGATTTCCTATGTCAATCGCCCATTGGATTTTTTGTAAAAAATGATTAAAAATCGAAGAAAATTATTTCCCGATTTTAATCCCCATATTTGGGTACACATATGTATTAGTTATCATGTGCATGTGTTAGATTGAGTTATTTTGCTGTCAAATTGACAAAATTTTAATTTTAAATTTCAAAACTCTGTCGTTCTTGGCGCTTATTGTATTTGGTGATCAAAAACGTAATACGAAAATATACATGCCAGATGTATATTTTCGTAATATGCATTGTACGAAATATTGTTTCATATTATTCATTACTGTCTTAAAATAAGTTGTTAAAATAACCATGATTTTTGAAAGGAATTAAATTATGTTCGCCAAATAATTTGGCGATATTTTATTTTTCTACCAAGGATGACCGATATCAAATCTATTCCGCTACAACATATTAGTATCTTATATCAGATACTTTATTTAGACATTTGAAAACAAATATGACTTCAAATTATGATAGAATATTTATCATTTCCCTTTTAATCAGTATATTAGTTGGATATTTATTGTGTTAATATCATCCTTTGAAATTAAATGTTTGTGTTTTCAATCGAATATGGAAGTTTGCCATTTTTTTTTCTAGAGTTTTGAAATTAAAAATTCAAATTTTGTCAATTTTACAACAAAAATAACTTAATCTAATGCATGGACATGATAACTAATACATATCTATACCTAAATATGCGGATTAAAACCGGGAAATATTTTTCCTCGATTTTTAATAATTTTTTACAAAAAATCCAATGGGCGTTTAACATAGGAAATATTTTTCTTGCATCCACGAACGGCCAGTGACGTCATCACTTCGCTTGCGTATTTCTTTCTATCTTTTCCTTGGCGAAAAATGTCCCATCTACTTCAGCATCAAAATTATAAAAAATTGTCAAGAATTATCAATAAGAAAATACCTTTACCATAATGCTGAATTAACTTTTATGCCAAGCGTGTTTCATCCGCCATACTAAAAAAAAAAAAAAAAAAAATCTGAGGTTGAGGTATATAAAAAAATGCTGTGAAATAAAATTCAGAAGAAATATGTTAGATTTGTAATATTACTATTTTATTTTAAAATTATAATGTGTCATTTTCTCATCGACCAATTTAACATGTAGTCTTATTTTTCGCATGAAAGCATATTTCATTTTATGCTGAAAACAATAAATAAATATATCTCGTAAACTTTTTTTGGCAACAATTAAAAATTTAAATGGCTTATATTAAGTCAATATAAGTCAATAAGTTTATTATTTTCATATTTTAATTAATTTTAAAGATTTTTTCAATTTTTTTTTTTCCTAAACCATCCCTGACCTATAATGAAAAAAACAAAAAAAGAATGATCGAAATCGGTCAAGCCGTTTACGATTTTATAAATAACATATAGACAAACATTCATTTTTATATATATAGATGAAAACTTTACGTAAAAATAAAGGGTAAATCAAATTTATGAGGAAAAAGGCCCTTTTCAGTCTTCGATGCATTTACCTTACCTTAATTTCTTAAACAATTTTCTTTTGAATTTTTTTTTTTTTTTTTTATTCATGTTTTATATACGTTTTTGTGTTTTTTGCCTTGTGATTCTGTGTAAATTTCATAAGACAAACAAACATTTTTTAAAAATAAATTAATAAATAAAGCTTATTTACAAGTGTGAGTGCCACAAGTAAAATTAGGAAGAATGTAAGGATAAAGCAAATAAATCGAACATCATGGAAAGTAGTTTGCGGATGAGACGGGCTTGCTGGTTCTCACTTATTATAACATATTTTTTAGAAAGTTAAATAATAAAAAGTTATGACAAGGGGAAAAAAAAAAAGGAAAAAAGAAAAATCATTCAAACATTAAATACATAAACACTAAATACATCTTTAAAAGATACAACTTAACATTTCTTATTTCAAATATGCCATAATTTATATTTTCATACTATTTCAAAAATTTAGCATGAAATGATGCACTCAAAACTTTAAAATAACTTTTTCGATATCGTTTGTTTCGATACTCATTATTGTTAATTTTCTTTTCTTTTTCTTTCAAAAAAAAGAAATTCTGGCAAAAGCAGAATTTAGTTTAGGACAGAGGACTACTAGTTTTTTTTTTTTTTTTTTTTTTTTTTTTCAACATCGCTTTCAAATTATTCAATTATATTTTCGATAAATTTTAGATTTCGATAAATGTCCAACTATCGAAAAATGACGCCATAACAATCCCACATTGAGACTAATAGTCCTTAAAAAAAAAAAAAAAAAGTTATAGTTTCTTTTATCGTACTCTTTATTTATTTATTTATTTATTTTTTTTTTAAGAGCACCATACCAACAACTAACAATCAAAAGCAAAGCTTGCATATTTCTTTTTGTAATGCTTTCACAAAATTCTAATTTACGATCGTAATTCGTTAAATTTACACATTTTTTAACTTTTCCTACTAATATATTTTAAAGTTATTTAAAATTTCCACCACGAAATGCTTTGAGACATTCCAACTAAAGAATCATAATTTAATAGTCTGAATGTTGATGAAAATGTATATAATTTACTAACACAGTTTCCTTTCTAAATTCATTTACTTACATAAATTGTATATATCTTAGTTTTATAAAAATTATTAGAGGTTCAACTATTTTACCCAGCATTTAACGAAGAAAATAATTTCTCTTTACACCCCATTACTTTAACGTCCATTAAAATTGCAAATTGCTTCCTAATTTGTGCGTCGAGGAAATATCGTTTCCACAAATAACTCAGCAAATGCTAATCACACCGCTTAAATTTAGTTTAAAACAAGAAAAACTCATGGAAAATAATTTGTTTTAAGAAGAAAGTTAGAGGACATATTCGGAATGTGTGTTCCATAGATTTATTTAATAACATTGAGATAACTTTGTAAAAAAATAAAATAAATCTTTATAACAAAATAATATTTTTAGAAATTCAGTAATAATTTAAAACGTAGTGCATATGTATAAAATTTCTGTTACTAAATTTAATTTTTTAAGAAAGTTTGATATTTCATTTAAAAAAAAATTAGGGTAAGTACACCAGTGATTGACACTTTGAGCAATCTCTGATGTTTTGAATGTTCTAGTCATCAGAAAATATTTTTAAAAATCTTAAGTTAGTACATAGGGTATGAAAGACATTCAGAACCCCATATATGTTAAAATATATACATTTGATAACAATTATTATTTTTTTTTTATGAATTTTTATTTAGCATCCACCCAATGTTCCAGTCATTGACACGGTCAGTTTTTAATTTTATCAGTCATTGGACCCCTATGTTCCAGTGTTTGACACTGCTAGTGATTCACTTGACCAGTTATTAGCATCCTATTCTCCAGTGTTTGACATAAAATGTTAAAATTCTTTTTGTAAAATATATTATTTTATTATTTTTCTTGTTTATTAATTATTTCGGGACAGATGTGAATTACTGGAGCATGCCAATCACTGGAGCACCTATCCTAGATATTTTTAATTAATTTATATATATATATATATATTCAATATTTAACGTAGCCTATTTTCTGTGTATCGTTGAAAAACACACACACAAAAAAAAATCTAAGTATCTGTTTTTTTTTTTTTTTTTTTTTCTGAACTATTAAAATTAACTGAACAACTTCTTCTTTCTTTCAAACAGGTATTACTTTTTTATTTATAGACTAAGCTTACTATTAATTTTACTAAACACCTACCCTAAATAAATAAATAAATAAATAAAATAGAGGAATATAAATATATATGTTACTATATTATGATGAATTTGTAAATAAGAGTAGTTATTTCTATGTAAAATCTTTCAAAAAGGCTTAATCAGGTTATAAAATGTTAAATGTCAACATTTCTTGCTTGTATTCGCGTTAAAATAGCTTATTTTCCCTTAAAAATCCGTTAAAAAGTAACGGCAGGTAACGGCTTTGGCGTCAAATTTGGCGAGTTTTTTTGGTGACCTTGGGGAGAAAATCTTTATTATCCATGTACCAAATATCTAAGCTCTCACTTGATTGGTTGAAAAGTTTCTGGAACATTCTTTATTTTCTACGCGGGTATTTAACGAATCGCATATACGCCAATACAGTCAGTTTCGCCAAGGCATTGATTGCTGCATGAAGAAGCACTGAGCCTCTTTAATTACAGCTTACAGCCTTTGCTGTATGTTAATGCTATGCTAAAGTTTATGCTGTGAATTTGATACTGTCAGCTGTTATTTAAGCTGTGTAATACTGAAGTTGATACTTGGTTTATAGACCTGCAATCTTCTAGAATTTTCTGTGAATAAATTTTTGAGCCTCTGCAAGATTCGCCTTTCATCCAGAGACAATTCACGAATCCTGAGTACGCAACAATATGTATATAATGCTGTCTGAGGACTAAACGATTTCAAATTATCTTCTCTCGCGCAATTCATAAATTAAAATTCCGCCCTAAATGAATTCAATTTTAGACGAGAGGCCTATTATTTTCATCTGCTGGTTACTGTTACTATTATTACTAGCAAACCAGTGCGAAATTTTCGCACTTTATTTCTTTTCGTATTTACCTTTAATATTTGAAACTCATAAATATTATACCAATTTCACCACCTAATTAAAATTTTAATTTACCAGAAGCCAAATTATGATTATAACCAAATAAATATTGTGCAATAGTGAAACCAGAATCATTCAAAGGAAAGTTTCAAAATAAATTCATGGTTGACGACCCAGTTTTTATACTTCCGCAGCCAGAACAGTTTTAGTCATAGACCTTATATACTAGACCACGCTACCAATACGGCTGACCATTACAGCGAATGTCTTCAACATGAGGGTGTAATCTGATACCTCCATCCTTTGTTCTGAGTCTCGGAAGTCACGTGATCTTGGCCTAGGGGTGATTCCTCTAAAGGCCAGTTTCGACTTGGGCTCAAGATCAACGCTCAAAACGTCATTAATCACGCTTCCGACACAAAGAGCCAAATGTCTTGTCATCAGTTGTAGCCCTTTCTTATCAGATAGCGCAGTTAACTCAAAGGAAAGCATGCAAAATTGACAAAGATATCTGCCTCCCGGCCCCTCAATTATCTCAGCAGGGGGTTAGAAACAGCCCGTCCGAAGGCTTTGAGCTCCTGTGAGCTAGGCTCATCAGATCAAAGGATTCTGAATAGATGCCGCGGAATGAGCGCAAATGGAAACCGGACTTAAAGGCCAGTTTCGACTTGGGCTCAAGATCAACGCTCAAAACGTCATTAATCACGCTTCCGACACAAAGAGCCAAATGTCTTGTCATCAGTTGTAGCCCTTTCTTATCAGATCGCGCAGTTAACTCAAAGGAAAGCATGCAAAATTGACAAAGATGTCTACCCCTGGCCCACAATTATCTCTGCAGGGGGTTAGATTCCATCCCCGTTCGTGGGCTTTGAGCTACAGTGAGCTAGCCTAACCACATCAAAGGATTCTGAATAGAAAGCGCCCAGTGAGCGCAAATGGAAACCGGACTTTAGAGCCCTCGATTTACAGAGTAGCGACACGGGAGAAACGGACGCCATTTTGTGGATAAGCTACCTCCACTCTCTTCGTGTTTTAATAGGAAAGCGAATGAGATTAAACGGTTGAAAGCAAGAAGGACTTTTGCAGATCGCATACATTTAAATATATGTTATTTTTAAGTACCCTTCAATTTTTTAAAGTATAAAAAATAAAATCCATAAATGATTTAATTGAAAAATTACATATATACTATATATATTATTATTATTACTATTTCTATTTTATCGCTGGTGAGATTTGCACAACTTTCTTTAAAAGATAAAAATATTTATTCGATTAAGCTACTGAAATTAAAAGATCGACTTCAGTTAAAAAAAAAAAAAAAAAAAAAAAAAAAAAAACTCTTTCAAGCACAAATAGACTGGTTTATTATATATATATATATATACATAAACAATATTTTTTTAAGTGCTTGTATAGCATTAATACTATAACAGAATATTAATATTACATTTTTACAGTTAATTGCAATAGTATTATTTGTTTATACATAGAAAATAGCGTTTTCATTCAGTATAGTCATAAATTATAGAGAAAGGGTAAAACGCAAAACTAATATTATAAAAAAAATATCAGTTTGTACTACATACATAATAATAATAATGAGAAACAAAGTATTTAAATTTATAAATAAAACTTGATTAAAATATGATAAGCATGTGATGTCTTTCTTCATTAATATAGAACATAAATTTAGTTGTATATTTACAATGCGATGCTTTTTGGATATCTGTTTCAAATAAATAAATAATAATAATAATAAATAAACAGAAGCATGTTTTTGTTTTATGAGTAATAGACAAAAAAATTCAGAACAAAAAATTTAATTTAGTGCGACAGGATTTTTTTTTTTTTTTTTTTTTTATACTTCCACATAAAGTCACGAGGTATCTGTGTTGCGTTCTTTATCAACGATTACTGAATTTATTTCTTAATTTTATAATATATATATAGTATATATATATATGATTAAAATAAGGTAAGTCTGAAAAGAATAATTTCAATTTGTTTAACTGACAAAGAAATCTATATATATATATAAATATAAGAAAAGAAAAAAAGAAAAATCAACTGGTCTAGATATACAAGAAGTGTAAAAATAAGTAAATAAAAAAATATTAAATAACTGACTTTTTAGGGGAAAAAAAAAGAGTTGCGTTTTATAGCAACGATTACTATAAAAATTTCTATTGCGGGTTTTATATCAATTTAAATTTAATATATTTTTTAAATTGTTGCCAAATGGGAAAACATCCTTATATATTCAAAGTGAAACATGGCAAATGATGACGAAGCGAAATGTCATATTGAAAGCAATAATCCTGTCATACTAAAAAAAGGAAAATAAATTTATGTTAAAAAATATCTGAAGCTGCAATTCTCATTCCCAAGCTTTTGCTAGAGCAGTTTTTGGAATGATTTGGTTGATGATAATTGTTGTTCCATTTAATGAAAATATATATACGATGTTTAAAAAAATTAAAAGTAATTAAGTCAAAAATGGAGCAAGTTAGAAAAAAAAAAAAAATTATTGTACATATTTACATAGAGATGTCATGTTTAGTTTCGAAGATAATAAATTCTCTTTTTTATCTTAAAAAATAAATTCAAGGTCGAGAAAGAATTTAAACACAGATTTTGATTTATTTTTGAAACTTTTCAAATGTATTAGCATTGCTGATTCATTTTCTTCATCTAGTTGATTAGTAGTCATATAGTTTATACATGAAGAACATATTTTGTGTTTTTTTTTTACAATTTTATAAATGATACAACCAGCAAGGTTATATAAAGCATCATTTTGGGTTTTGTTTATTTTCAATTCTCGACGATTTGATAAGCCACCAGGTATTATTTGCACATAATTTCTATTTAAACTAATGTCGAAACATAGATTTTTTTCAAACATATTTTCTGGAATATCATTTATTTGTAAAGTATCGAAAAAATTTTTATGTTTGTGTTTTCGAAACTTATATCGAAGGAAAGTTTTCTTTCCAAAGTATTTTCTTCTTCTATATATTTTTTATTTTCCTTTTAATTCAGAAAATATGTACATTATATCTTTTTCAGAATTTTCATCAAAGCCATAACTTCCCTTCACATCACCATAGAGAAACTGAGCTAAAATAACAATTCTTAGATTTCTTTGGAACTCTTTGCAATCGGGAACCAAATTTTTCTTCTCTCTGAATTATGCTTTCCAGAAGGTAATCGAAATAAACGGAAACCAGTTATATTACCGTTAGTGCAGAATACTGCACAACAAGTAGGCATCTTTTTCTTTTAAACAGTAATTATCGAAAGATGATAGCGATCTCTTCAGTACACATTCAATGGCTAAGAATCAGTTTCATCCACAAAATGGCGGCCGTGACGTCACTTACCATTCTTGACCAATCCGAGGGGGAGCGGCGAAGAGAAAAGCGTGTCGCTACTCCGTAAATCGAGGGCTCTAATTCCTCTCTCTCTCTCTCTTTTTTCCCGTATGCAAGCATAATCTCATACTTCTCTGACTGAAGTAAGAATTCAAACGCAATTTTTTCGCTTGCAAAATGATTTATCATAATTTTTTTTTCTATGTAATTAATCTATGAAAGTTTAGCTTTCCATCCATGTGTAAATCTAAATGCTAAAATAAAAAGTGCGTGCACAATAAAAATATTAAAAAACACAAAATTCGTTCCTACAGAAAAATAACATAGTGATCATTCTCCACTCTTCCTCTAGACCAACATCACGTGACAATTTTGCTGGGGAAGCTCGTTCATGATGCAGTCAAATAACGAAGGGGAATGCGTTGTCTAGTATATAAGGTCTATGGTTTTAGTAAAGAACCCCCCATGACGCCTTTTAAATTTTTATCGCCAAGACTGCGATGACATTTTATTTATTTTGGCATAATTTTTGCTAAAAGGAAAAAAAATATATTCTGATTATACTTTTTATGATTGCGTTTTTTTTTCAATCTATGATAATAATTCATATTCCGTATTTATCTTTAAAATATTGCTATTTTTTTTTTAATTGACGCTTGCAAAGAGTCTGAAGAAGCAACTTTAAAAATACATTTTTCCATAAAATAATGTCTTCATGCAAATGTCGTCATTTTTTTTTTTATTTATTATTAGTTCATTGAGCGCGTGCTTAAACATTATTTTTTATCCTGGCATATTTTATTAATTACACCAATATCGTATCGTTTCGACGAAAAATAATTCAAACTGGTCCACGTTAGAGAAATATTACATAGATTTTGCAACATGGATAACAATTTATTCTCCCTGTTAAAATATTGTGATTTTACATATCCTGTCCCTTATGAGGTCACAATATTCCTATTTCAAAGGATTTTACTTTCATTTATTTATTATTTATTTATTTTTTTTTTTTTTAACAGAATATAAGATAATTAAATGTGATCGAAAAAACATGTAGTTTGCATTGATTATTAACACCTTCCAGCTGTACATACTCCATGCGTCGTTTAACCTTTAATGTCCTTATCCTACATTATTACATAACGGACTGGTAGAAGAACAGCATAGACACTGAATGACCCGGCTTAAAGAGTTTGAAAAAGTCACAACTTCTTCGTTTTAAATTTTCACTGAGAAAAAAATTCTGTAACTGACATCTAGAATCCAAATTGTGGCTCTAGTAAAAATAGTTCCATGTCATCCTTATAAATTCTAGTCCCCTTTGAAAGCGAGTTCTATAAAACCCTATTAGAATTCTAGAGCGTTTGTCTATATTATCAATACAAAAAACCCTTAACGGGTTTGTGACGCAGCATTGTACTTTATGGCTATAAGAATTAGAAATACGGGTCTTAAAAATAATGATATCAAATTTTCAGTGACGCTTTGATATTAATTAAATTATACATAGATTTTCTTATTTGAATTTGCTTTTTCCTTTTATTTATATTTACAGTGTAAACGTTATTTTCAACATAAAATAATATATAGCATTTACTCATTGATACCTTTCCATTCACATCTCTTATACTATGAAAGCATGTGTTTTAAAAGAAATTATATGAAATTCCAGTAACGCAGTGGTGTTACATTAAGTGATTTGTTTTTAAATTTCTCTGCAATTATTTTGTTTTGCATATTAAAGTATATGTGCACATTGAAATATTGCTTTTAATTTTCAAATACGCTGTCAAATATATCACTTTCATTAAGCTTATATTATGTACTGAAATATATTTATTTCAATGAATTATTCTATCTTTTGCGTCACGCCATCCAAAACTGAAAAAAATTTCACAGTTTTTTTCTTTGCATCACGATATCTATTTGCATGCATTTTCAATTTATTTGGATGAAATGACACAAAGTAAACATTTCCATATATTTTACTTACAGTTTTGGATGGCGTCACGCCATCCAAAACTGTAAGTAAAATATATGGAAATGTTTACTTTGTGTCATTTCATCCAAATAAATTGAAAATGCATGCAAATAGATATCGTGATGCAAAGAAAAAAACTGTGAAATTTTTTTCAGTTTTGGATGGCGTGACGCAAAAGATAGAATAATTCATTGAAATAAATATATTTCAGTACATAATATAAGCTTAATGAAAGTGATATATTTGACAGCGTATTTGAAAATTAAAAGCAATATTTCAATGTGCACATATACTTTAATATGCAAAACAAAATAATTGCAGAGAAATTTAAAAACAAATCACTTAATGTAACACCACTGCGTTACTGGAATTTCATATAATTTCTTTTAAAACACATGCTTTCATAGTATAAGAGATGTGAATGGAAAGGTATCAATGAGTAAATGCTATATATTATTTTATGTTGAAAATAACGTTTACACTGTAAATATAAATAAAAGGAAAAAGCAAATTCAAATAAGAAAATCTATGTATAATTTAATTAATATCAAAGCGTCACTGAAAATTTGATATCATTATTTTTAAGACCCGTATTTCTAATTCTTATAGCCATAAAGTACAATGCTGCGTCACAAACTTTTAACCCGTTAAGGGTTTTTTGTATTGATATCATTACTTTTTAGGGGTTAATGATCAAAACGCAAAATTAAAGGAGCATGGTAATAACACTGTATTAAAAGTGTTGTTTTATAGGTCACACTCGAACAAAATAACAAACTAAATAAAATTTCAAAATTTTATAAAAAGTGATAAAAAAGATGGACACATGCAACATTACAAAGGCATAATATAGTACATTTTAAAAATGACAAAAATTTCTTATTTATATTTATTTCTTATTATAATGTTTTAGGTATAGATTTGATTTAAAAGAGAAAAATAAATAATAATAGAAAAATCTTTAAAAAGTGAAAATTTTATACTGGTAAATATTTAAGTAGTATAGTTTGTTATGAATTTAATTTAAAAAAAAATCTTAATCTATTCAAAATTTTATTATAGCTTAACATTTTGTAATTTATATATTATATATATACTAGAAACTTAATGAGCAAATTAATTATTTTCAAATTCTGTTTTAAGAATTTTTTCAATCCGTAGTTTAAGTGATTTATCACCTAATTTTGAAAAAATTACAAATATTTGCATATGATTATCATATTATTTGTCATTTTTATGAAATTAACGGAAAATTTTTTTGTTGTTGCAATCACCTTTTAAAATAGAACCAATTTTGAAAGTTAACAACGTATCAGCATGAAAACAATGTAAATACAAAGAATATTTTTGACAAACAAATGTCATATAAAATACAAGTACCTAAATAAATAACTCATTTAATATATATATTAAAAAAAGAAAAATATTTTTTATTTTATTTTTTGTGTTTATTTTTGACGCTCCCCGATAGATGGAGCCAAAACGATTATTTGATATTCAGTATTTCAGATGGAAGAGAAGAAATTCGTCCGCGAAACTGCCGCATCACGGTATTTTCGGAGTAAAAAATAGTTCGATTTTTAAACTGAGTTATAAAAAAAACAAGAGTTTTCCTATGGAAAAGGGAGATGTCAGGCACATCAGATAAAAGCGATTAATATCATATATCAATTAAACTAAATTCGCTCGAGCCATATTCGAGAAAAATTTGTTCCTTACATACGCCGTCCATTTACAACTTAAATGAGCCAATTCATATCTCGAAATATATTGCACGCAGAAATGTAGGGATTTCAGGGTAGGATCAGACAGAAGGTGAAAGTCTATTTTGAAAATATCAGAACATAACCTCCCATATTTCCTGAGATATTAAGTGTCGGCTTTCAGCGGTTACTTTGATCTTAAAATTCCTGTATATATAAGTGTCGCAGTTTTCGTTCGTTTTTCCGTTTCCGCTGAGTGTCGTGGCGTTCGTTTGTTTTTGCGCTTGCGTCACTAGAAAAACTGCCGTTTTTCATGATCAAAGTCAAACTTATTTAAAAATCTTTGCAAATAAATGCGAATACAAGAGGCTGGTTTCAGCAACTATAATCTTGGTTTATGATCCAATTCTAGAAAATCAAGCGAGAATTTCTCGCAGTACAAAGGATTCAGAATATTTAGAATATTCAGAATATAGTTTCATCATCTAGAAATGTATACACTAGAAATTCTCGATCATTTCGTCTATTCCGCATATTGGTGTGCCTTATACGCATAGCTCGGAAATCTATATGTCTAGTTTAGGGATTTAGAAAATGACCACATCATATTCGTTCTAGATAAATGCGGTATATATTTTTTCTCAGTGTTTTTCATACTTTCCAACAAAGTTGAATAGTGTTTATGACTTTGGTTTGTCTGTTTGTACGCGCTCTAAATCCTGTAAATATTCGCAGACAGTATACTACAAAGATAATTATCACTGCGCTGTTTAAAAAATAATAATAATAATAATAAATTGAGCTCTGATTCTATTCTTACTGATTCTTATATAAAATGACCTCCTGAATCCAAATATGACTTCCATTTTGCTCAGTCACCCACCGTTTTCTTGAAACACCACCCCCTTCCTTAATTTTTATCACTGTTCGATAATTTTATAACCATGAATTTGATTTGGAGAATGAAAAGGAATTAATTTAACATCTGAAGACAAAAACAATATTATGTTTATTTAATGGCATTAATAATAGATTAAAAATATATAAGAAATGTAAAACATAATTTCAGTGGCAAATCCCCCCCCTCCCCCACTAAAAATCAAAGTTATAGCCAAAAAAATCACCGAAAAGTGATGAAAATAGGAAGCCGTCTTTAAAAAACGGTGGGTAATAGGGCAAAATGGGCGTCCTATTCGGAATCAGGAAGTCGTTTTACATAAGAATCTGCCGAAATGGTGTTGGGGGCAATTTTCATGGCGAGCAGTGTTATTACGTTAGGTCTACACATACGCAATCTATTTTATGGTTTTCCTTTAAACCAAAGAAAAAGATATAAAAATAATTTTACTAGTTTTCTTCCATACTAATTTATAGCAAAATGTTTTTCTTTTTTACTTTTTTTTTTAAGAGTATACATATTATTATGTCTATGGAGGCAAATATATTGAAGGTAAAACGATGCAACCGGTACATACTGTTGGAAAGTGTTCACAATCCATGCAAACCGCAAGATTTTTCGCTATTGTTTATATTAATAATTACAACTTTCTTTTCCATTAAAAAAAAAAAAAAAAAAAAATCTTATATTAGCAAAAAATTTTGAAATCCAGTGTTCGATGGATTTATACGTTTCGAGATGATCTGAGTATGATTTGACCTTTTTTAGAAAATGTCTGTCTATCTGTGTATATCATAAATTTTGTGGACACTATATCTCACGAATCAATGAACAAAGTTTAACCAAACAAAGGCTGTTATTCACTAGAACTCCCGGTTGAACATGAAAATTTAAAAAGCCTATAAAAGTGGGGTTCAAATTTTCAGCAAATTTTGCCGTGTTGTTTCTGCCATCTAGCGGTTTAAATATTTTCAGTTTTTTTATGTGAAAATAACCAATCAAAGATTATATGAAATCCTAGACGCTAGATGGCAGAAACAGCGTGCCAAATTTAGCTGGAAAGCTGTACGCTGCCTTTAGTCGCTTTTCAAGATTTTGCATTGAACTGGGAGTTGAAGTTAATGATGAATACTGCCATTAGTATTTAGTTCGACCTTGATCTTAATTGGTGCTGATCAATCGTTCAACAGGTGGGTCTGTCGTACGATTTTTTCCTAATTTTTAATTCCGTATAAATGTACATAATGAGAGCTGTTTTTAACGTATAACTGTGAAATTAATAAGAATTATTGATAACAGTGCTAGTAAACTAGGAAAAACATTGTGTGCTTGCAGGACTCTTCTCCCGGGTGTGTAAATTTTCAATATAGATAGCTTTCTTTCAATAATCTTTAATGGTGTGTCTATAGATCTGTGATAATTTAAACAAAGTTATTGCATTATTCTTTCCTTTTAAATAATATATATATATTGAATTATTAATAATGAATTATTAAACGTAGTAAAAGCCAAGCAACAGATACAAGATCACTGAAACCACATAGATCAATAAGAACGAATACTTTTCAAGTAGGAGAAGCTCAGAAAAGCGAAAAAAATTCATTATACATCTATATATTTCTACTGATATCAGCACAAAATTGACTTTCTTCCGGTATTTAGTGTTATATATTTCCCTGAGATGTGAATCGTCTTCATTTATCACGCTAAATAACTTTAATAAATAATAATTTTATTAAATAGTACGTACTTCGTGAATCTGTATAGGAAAGTGTAGAAGATTTTCACGTGGCGGCCCCTAACATACTAGCTTCGTATATCGGATTTAAGTTTCATGATGAGTTATTTTTGAGCTTTTATGAACAATGTACCATATAAATTCATTTTCTTATGCAGTGCTTGATTTAAGGCAGGGCATTCAGGGCACGTGCCCTAGGCCCTCACAGTAAAGCCCCCCCCCCAAGAAATTTCATCATACATTTAAAAGAATAGTTAAAATTAAAAATTTCCATATTTTGCTTTTATGATATCGTTGTTTTGTGTTTTTCGTCAATGGATGGAGGAAGTACTGCTCTGTTCTATAAATCGGCGTGATGATCTTTCAAGGAAACTATCAACTCATTGGAAAAATTGCAATATTTTCGCTAAATGCAAATACAACTGCATACTACCAATACTTGCATTAAAAACTTTTACAGGCTAACTAATCCGAGGCACGCACCGCAATGCAAATACATGGGAGCGACGTACGTTGATCCAATAGACAAGCCACGAATCTTGTTTAGCCGTACTCTTACCAACAAAATGAAAAGTGAAGAGAACTTTTAGACAGCTGAATCAGAAATAAGCGGTTTGTTTTGTTTATTGTAACATTAAAGTATGAGAAAAAGGGGCCCATTGACCATGAGTGCCCTGGGCCTCGAAGTGAGTAAATCGGTCCCTGTTCTTATGCCGTTTTAAGCTATGTTTCAGAGTTCTTACTAATATTTCACCGGTAAACAAAAATTAACTATCACTTTGTATTTATTTTTCAGGAAATTCCAGTGGACATATGTGTCTGTAGTTTATTCAGACACTGATTATGGAAACAAGGGTTACGAAAAATTGCAAGAGCTCGCCCCTCCCGAAATCTGCTTCTCCAGTCCTCAAAGTATTAATATCGATCATTTCTCGGAATCTGACTACGATACCGTCATCACGAACTTAATGCATAAAACGCATGCTAGAGGTAATAAAAATGATTGTTCTTATAATGATTTATTCCTCAAATTATTTTTTTCCCCTTACAATGATTTAATTATGCTATTGTTTTACATACACCCCGCGACAAAAAAATAGGTACAAAGAGTTTTTTTTCTTTGATTTTTCACAAAATAACATTATCTAAATTGTGCTTATCATTTATTATTATCACAAAATAACACTATTCCCGGACTCATTTTTGTTTTAAGACTCATTTAGAAAAGTTTTAAGACTAAATTTTTTCTAATTTAAGACTACACTCCGCGACAAAAAGATAGGAAAAAATGTTTTTTTTTTTTTTTTTTTTTTTTTTTTTTTCATATCAAAAACATATTAAATATTTGAACCATATTCAAAATATTCATATTCAAATAATCATATTCAAAAAAAAAAAAAAAAAAAAAAAAATCCTTTCTTCCTATCTTTTTGTCGCGGTGTTTAGTCTTAAATTAGAAAAATTTCTGTCTTAAAATTTTTCTAAATGAGTCTTAAAACAAAAATGAGTCCGGGAATAGTGTTATTTTATGATAATAATAAATGATAAGCACAATTTAGATAATGTTATTTTATGAAAAATCAAAGAAAAAACCCTTTGTACCTATCTGTTTGTCGCGGGGTGTAAATTATGTTTTTGCTGTACTACTGTAAAAGTATTTGAGTTTGCGATACAAAATATTTACAAAAGGTAATTAATCATGTAATCTAAGTTTCTGTCTATAATCCGCGGCAGCGCATAATCCGCTGATGAGAATTTCATACTATTTTTGCTATTTTTAAAGAAACGTAGTTTCTGCAAGTGAAAATTCTCTCTAAAAAACTCATATGATACAGAAAAACTTAGGAGTATAATCTCTTTTTCTTTTCTGTCGGTTCTGCTAAGAACTTATATTATCAATGTAAAAATCGATCTAGTGTAAAAAGAAAAAACAATTACTTCATTATTGCAATAATACTGTCTGCTATAATTGTTATGCTTATTTTTGGAAAAAAAAAATAAATAAATAAAAATCTTTTTGCATAAAATTTTTTAAAAATATGGGACTAAGGCATTTAATTACACAATAATAAAAATGAATATGAGTATTAATAATAATAGGAGACTCGGCGTTGGAATATTAACAACCCGGATAAACCACTACGTCAGAAACGCCAAAGAAAAATATTTGAGATGCATACAGATGTTTCGGTAGCCTTAAGCGTACCGACTTCAGTGCGAAAAGAATTGCACTTTTTGCACTTAAGACGGTACGCGTAAGGCTACCGAAACAGCTGTATGCATCTCAAATATTTTTCTTTGGCGTTTCTGACGTAGTAGTTTATCCGGGTTTTGAATATGAGTATTACATTTATTTATAAAAATAATAATATTTATATTAAACAAAATTATTATCGACATTTTCAAAGCAGTGAAGATAAAAAATAAATAAATAAATAAGTAAAATTCGCAGATAATACGCGCGATAATCTGCATTATAAGAAGTACATTTTTCTTGAACCAGTGAGGGGGAAGTGTGAAAAGAATAAACGTAGTATCACGGTGAAAACTATTCGATGAAAGAATATTCATAGCATTAACTTTTGTAATGGTGTTTCAATTATAAATCAAAGTATGAGGGATATCAATACAATACAAATAAAGGCAACGGACAGCCGATCATGCGAATGCTCTGAATAAGTATAGACTGGATGTACTTGCTTAGACAACACCTACTAAATATAATTTTTCAAAATCCATTTTCTTTTTCTATTTTGGGGACATATTTAGCAGATGGTCTGTTTTCTTTCTCCTAAAATTAAACATCTTCATCTTGATAAATGAAAAATTTTGAGACAAACACCATAAATTGCCCTAACACACATACATTAAAAATAAATAAATAAATAAAAACACGCAACAATTGTTCTGAGTGTATATATTAAGCCCGACTTTTGTGTTTTTCTTTTCAGTTTGTATTGTTTGCTTATTTCCATTCGTCAAAAGCAGTTTTTTTTTTTTTTTTTTTTTTTTTGGCCTATTTTGCTATGATTTATTAAAAATCTGTCTTGCATAATTTAAGTGACAAGACAGATTTTTTAATAATAAGCAAGACAGATTTTTATTTAGTTATTTACTACATTTCTGAGAGTCGATATTATAAAACAAAAACACAGTAGAATGTATGTATTTAGAATATACCTTAAAGCACTTGGGTTATTTTGTAGAAAACCATTGATATATGCAGTAAAACTTTGTATGAAAAGTGTGCTTTTGTATATGTTTGTCTACCATTTTATAGGTTTGTATCGCTAAATCGTAACCTAGGTGGTCTCTTTGGGCATCTAAATTTTCTTTGCTGGCATGAAACCCACACTTAATAATATTTTAAAACATGAAAAATATTTTATATTTAATCTGCATGTAAAAAATCACGCCTTCCTCTTCTTATAGTTGTAGTGGTGTTTGCTGACAAGCAACTAGCAAGAAATGTCATGGCTGCTGCAAAACGCCGAAATGCCTTTAATCGCTTTGTCTGGATTGGATCAGAAGCCTGGGGAGGTCGTAAGTATGTGGTAGAAGGCCATGAAAAAGTTGTCGAAGGTGCCATCACAATATCACCCCTTCTTCGACCTTTAGCAGGATTTGACGAACACTTTCAGGCACTGACCCCTGAAAACAATGCAGAGAACGATCCCTGGTTTCCAGAATTTTGGGAGGAATATTTTCACTGCAGGTAAGTTTTCGTTTTGAACAACAAATTAGCTTAATTTGCTCTTAAAAGGGAAAAAAAAATAACTAGCGTAAATTACAAGTTTATTAACATCTATCAACTAACTTTGTCTTAACAACTATCTATCAACTAACTTTGTCTTAACAACTATCCATTTTAATAATAATTCTATGTTTTTTCTTGTTGTTGTTGTTGTTGTTTTTCTCTAATAATGTTAAAGAAAAAATATCCGTGAGCTGTTCGTTTTTGCAACTTGCATCTACTTAACTGTTTTTCTTATTTTGAAAGGAATGTTTTTAAAAGCGACTTAAAGTGTGACCTATAACAGAAAATTTCAAACGTCGCCGTGAAAGCTTGATTTAGAATTGCCTTAAATTTTGAATACAGTGCAATAATTAAACCTTGCTTTGCTGTATCTCTCTTACAGATTTGTCTCTCTATCACTGTACAGTCGGTAACAGAAGTGTCCGAACACTAGCAAAAATTCATATGTAAAAAAAGTACACTTAATACTGATTTGTTAAATAAATCCTTGTCGAATCCTGATCTTAGTCAGTCTAAGAACAGGATTCGACAAGGATTTATTTAGCCAAACTGTATTAAGCGTACTTTTTTTACATAGGAATTTTTGCTAGTGTTCGGACACTTTTGTTACCGACTGTACATAGGCACTATAAGCAGATTTGTCACAGACCTGCCTTTTTTTTCCTGACTTTTCCACCAGAACATTTTTACTTTCCGAACACTATAGTGAGGAACGTATTGTAATCATGTCAAAAATCCGTATTTGAGTTATTGAGGTTTCTATACGTTTCGAGGTCCACTGAGTCCGTTTCTACTATTTTTACGATGGTATATGTATGTGTGTGTGTATGTATATGTATGTGTATGTCTGTTTGTGAACACGCTAGCGTCTAAACGCTTTGTTCGAATAAGCTGAAAGTTGGTACGTATATTGTAAGTCACCATAGTACAAACCCTATAGATTTTGGTGAATCTAGCACTTATAGTTTTTTTACAGGGACACCAGGAATAATTCTCTATCAATATGGCCTATGGGGCCAAATTTTTAAGTGTGCGATAGCTTCTAAACGCCTTATTAATCTGAGCAAAATATTTGTACACATGTTATAGGTCACAGTTGCACGAACTGTATAGATTTTGGTGAATTTAGCACTTACAGTGTTTTTACAGGGGCACAAAGAAAAATTCTTTATCATTATGGCCTATGGGGCCAAATTTTTAAAAGTGTGATAGCGTCTAAACGCCTTATTAATCTGAGTAAAAAATTTGTACACATATTATAGGTTACAGTTGCACCAACTGTATAGATTTTGGTGAATTTAGCACTTAGTTTTTTTACAGGGACACAAAGAAAATTTCTTTATCATTATGATCTATGGGACCCAATTTTTAAAAGTGCGGTAGCATCTAAACGCCTTATTAAATTGAGCTGAAAATTTATATGAATATTATAAATCACTGTTGCACTAACTATAAGCATTTTGGTGAATCTAGCATTCATAGGTTTTTACAGGAACACAACGAAAAATTCTTTATCATTATGACCTTATGGGCTCAAAGTTCAGTAGCGTTCAATAAAACATCGTGTAATATAGGGAGAAAAATACTCAAACACTCTATTATGGTTTTCTCTCTTTTGTTTGTTTAACAACTCCTCTTTCTTTACTTTATCTACAAAACTGTTAATTTCTCAATGTTCGGAAAGTCGAGTGGAGTCACTCCAGATTTTTTCCGAGGATAGAAGAGGGAATTAATACGGGTTTGCATTTGCTACGTGAACGGGGCTCTACAGTAATTTTCATCTTGATGTTTCGAGGAAACATATTACTGAATATTACTATAAAAATAATTTTTGTGAAAGAATCCGGGCAAAAATAAAAGCCCGTGGAAACCCTGTGAAAAGATTGCTGACCATAAAAAATCTACTATTTCCTTAGTGTTTTCTTTACTATTCACACATTTTTTCTCTTGTTAATGTTTAATAATTATAATATAAAAAACTTTTTACATACCATATTTTTAAATTTTCTGTTGAATCATAGCTGTAGAACTATATTAGAACTTTATCAATGCGTATAATATTTTTAAAGTGATAATGACGTCCATTTTTGTGCGATGCATAATTTAACTTTTTACAATTTTTTAACATTCACGTTTAATTAAATGTATTTATTTTTATTAACTCGTAATTTTTTTTGGCAACAATTAAATTATAGCTAATATTTTAATGGCTATTTTTAAAGCTATTAGGAAGTTATTATTTTCATATTTTAATTAATTAAAAAAAAACTAATCAAAAATTCAGAAATCGGGCTTCGAAATATTGTGTTGTTATCGGGTTTTGAGCTATTCTGAAAGTTTCAAATGTCTATCTAGTAGAGAAGTTAGTTAAAAATCGATTGCAAGATTTATACCAGACAAAAAAACAAGAATCGAAGATAATATAAACAGGGTAAAACAGCAACGAAATATTAGTGTTGCAAGTCATAAACCCTCTTAATTGGACTTTCTTTATAAAATCCAAACATATTTATTCTCTAATATGATAAACAGAAATAATATGAAATTGCATGGTTTAATCATTTATTAAAATGACACACTATTTACTGTAAAGCATATCGATTAAAAACTTTTCAACATGTTTTTAAATGCAATGTGAACTCCCTAAGTAATGCATTTCATAGCATTTTAAATTATTTCATAAATATTTAACTCATAATCTATCAGAAGCATTCCGTGCCACTTATTCGTGATATATAATGTTATATCTTGTGATAAATACCCTTGAAATATTTTCTTAAAAGCAATTTCAATTAAATTTAGCAGCAATTTAATAAATTTCCATCTCGATGTATTATAGAATTAACTTCAAGCACTCATTTGCATTAAATTTAAATGCATATGATAATTAAAACTAATATTTATTTACCCGTATATTAACATTCATTTGGCTGTTCCATCATGAATTTTAATAAATATTCTCTTGATATCAATAAAACATTGTAATGCTCAAATTATAGACTAAGGCTGTTGCTATTTTGTTACGCCATATATTCGTATAATAATTAAGAACACAGACTGTGTTAATTTTAAATCACTAATAAGATAAAGAACATAAAAACAAACTGATTTTTTTTTTTTTTTTTTAATTAGGGGTTTTTGTTTTATTGAGTCACAACATCAATTTGCTATTTAAATATTAAATTTTTCATTTAAATAATCTGATAATTATTGTTTGATGGCATTTTCTACTTGTTGTCTTATATTGTTTAACATTCTTACAATGTGATTTAAGTGACTCGATCAACATCCTTTAGTGTTGGGGACATGATATTGCTTCACGAACTTTATATTTTCACGAACGATCCTTCAATAATGGACTGTGAGTTTTTTGCACAACATAAATGGTGGAGTGTACCGTGAGTTTTAAGTGCGATCATCTATTATGCGAAGAACCCAGACATGAGTGGACTGTCTTCCGTGGGGATATTTCTAGCGCGTTCTAAGTTCAAATCAGTGATACCTGGTCGAAAATTATATCCCCAAACAGGTCTTGAAATTTCCCCAAACCAGGGATTTTTTTTCGAAAAAATCCCCAACTTGATTTCTTTTAAAAAGGGAAAATAAATTTTTTTTCAAAAAAAAAAAAAAAAAAAAAAAAAAAATCAAGCAAGAAAAATATTAAGCTCAGATTTTTCCACAAATGAAGGCAATTTTTGAAACGAATCCTCAAATAACAATAAAGCTATTGAAAGTCCCTAGTCGTAGGGATAAATCATTACGTTGCCAACATAGACAGACAGTTGAAGAACTCCGCAGATTTGTCCTCAAAAATTTTAAAATTCCCTAAAAAAATCCCTACAAACATTTGGTTCCCAAAATTGTGCCCAGAAGCCTCAAAAATCCCCAAAATGGGGACAAAATCCCCAATCTGGCATCACTGGTTCTAATCCGTATTAACGAAAAACCGCAGGAGAAAAACACAGGCAATTCCAAATGTCTAGGCCGACGAACAGGACATGAGTTCGAGCAAATTAACTCCCGTTTCTGAATTTGAGAGCAGAATCTCTTGATTGCTAAACTTTTTGGCACATCATCTGTAGCTTACCCGCAACCGTTGAATAAACTTAATTATTGTCAAGATTGTGGATAAAATCTACTTAACGATAACGCTAGAATAACTGTAGTATTATGTCCCATACTCTGATCTAATCAATCTTTTTTTCCAATTTATACACCCATTAGAAAGATCCCATAGAGAGCATTGTACCCATGTTTAGGACCTTCGTACAGTCTGTAGGCTATAACACCGACACCAACAGTAATTTACGCATTTTATTTGATGTTTGAAAGATGGTAATACACTCTAGGACAAAAAAAATAAAAAATAAAATAAATAAAAAGACGCACCCAGAAGAAGTAATGTAAATCGGATACAAATTGACATGCATACAAGTTTCGATGGAAAATGCGAAGTTTGTCTGCCATCGAATGAACA
This sequence comes from Salticus scenicus, assembly GCA_963930645.1. Classification (NCBI taxonomy): domain Eukaryota; kingdom Metazoa; phylum Arthropoda; class Arachnida; order Araneae; family Salticidae; genus Salticus; species Salticus scenicus. The sequence continues at coordinate 338,702,569 of OZ005653.1, forward strand.
TGTGACACTGCAGCGCATCTTGACTGCGCAATTGGCAAAATATTAAAAAGGAGAAGTTTTGATTCCAGGTCATAAATTCCTTGAGAATTTTATTCCTTATGCTCATATAGACAGGGGGCTCCTGGCCCCTGCTACCACTCAGGTAGCGGGGCTAGTTGCGGCGGCCAACTTCACCTCCGACGTGGTGCCCTGGATAGCCGGATTTGCCGGTGAACTGACGAGGCGGCGCGGCCGAGAAGCTTGGCGGGTGGACATGTAGTTCCTCCGCGTCCACTGTGCTCTATGCCTTTGTGGCCTGGAGGCTAAAACCACTCGTCGCTCGTAAAGTAATAGGTGATGTGTTATGTTGCGGGCTGTCTTGGTGGCACGAGGCGCCAGGGCGGTCCTACTTGTAATCTGTCACCTACTCTTCACAGCCTGGCCTTGTTCCTCTAATAGGCTCAAGTGGATTTTCCAGGCACCCGGCCATGCACCCCCGCCGGAGAGCAGCTAGTTTGCTTGCGAGATTTGTGGGTCTTCCCTTCCCGCGGACTTCCCCCGGGCCCGTGCCCCTGTCCGCGGGCTCGCTGGAGAATAGAAGTTTGGTTCTGCTGGTCGGGTGTGCTACGCACATAGCCATAAGCCGAAAGGTAGGCTGCCCGGCTTGGCCGTGTTCTGCTCATATAGACAGTAACTATGCCTCGCATGCAGGTGCACAAACAACATGTGCAGATGTCAGCATTTGAGAGAGGTGTGTAGTTCGGCTCAAAAAAGCCGGTTGGTCTAATCTGCGAATTGTTTCACAATTGGATATCAGCGATGTCACTATTAGATGATATTGGCAGGAATGGGTGAACCATGGCCGAACACAGCGTCAGAGTAGAAGCGGTCGGCCTAGAGAGAAGACAGAACGTGAAAACCAATTAATCGTTAAAGCGGTACTCAAAGTCCCAAATTCATCATTATTATCCAACCTACGTGCAACTGGCACTTCAGTGACTTGAGAGACCATTAATAGACGGCTTAGAGAAATGGGGTTGAGCTCACGGAGCCCCTTGTGCGGACTACTATTAAACTTTGTATACCGACAAGCATGTTTGCAGTGATATCGGGATCAATCGAACTGAAATGTCACTAAATGGAGTAGAATTGTCATCAGTGGTGAGTCCCACTCCAATTTGAGCTCCGACGACGAGCGAAGACGCGTCTGGAGACGCTCCGAAAATAGGGGAATGCCAACCTGACTGTCGCCAGCCATACGACACGACAACCAGAAGTGATAGTCTGGAGTGTCATTTCATTTTATAGCAGGACCCTTTTGGTTGTCATCCGTGGCACCTTTACAACACAGCGGTAAATCGACGACATTCTACGTCCCGTTGTGCTTCCTTTCATATCACGCAATCCTGATCGTATATTTCAGCATGATAATGCCTGTCCGTGCAGAGATATAGTTTCTACTGCTTATTTTCTTGCTTGTCCAATATTATTTTGGCCAGTAAAGTCGCCAGACCTCTTTTCCACTGAGGTCGTTTGGAACATCATGAAAAGGATCCTACAAGCAGCTCCAGATTTTCCCCCAACCTAACATACCAATTGGCTAGAATTTGCACAATATCTCGCAGGAGCACATCTACCAACTCTATTAATTAATGGCAAGCCGAATAACTGCTTACGCGTAAGGACCAGAAGTGGACCAACGCGTTATTGATTTGTTTACTCTTTTGTGAGGCCTTTTCTCTTGATTAAATCATTCAAATTTTCTGAAACTGTAATCATTTGTTTTTCTCCACATGTAATCACATCGATCAAGGAATTTGTGAAGTAAATGTAATAGGGCTAGCTTTCGTGTTAAAAAGATCGAAATCTGAAAAGAGAACCAATCATATTTCTTGAAATTTAAAGAATTCCTTTTTCTTTTAGACTACAAGGTTTCAGTCCCACCCCCTACAATCAACAGTACCCAAAATGGTGTGGCGGGGAAGAGAACAGAATCCTTCCTACGAATGGCTACAAACAAACACCGGCATTGCATTTCGTGAGAGACGCAGCCTATGCCTTTGCGCATGCTCTGAACGAGATGCACAAGAAAAAATGTCGCGGTGTACCGGGACTCTGTGACAAGATGAAAACCATTGATGGGGCGGAATTGAAGGAATTCATGGAAAAAGTCAGTTTTAAAGGTATGTAATATTTTACAAATTTGTAATTTTAGGACGTGAACATAGAACGAATTACACAAAAATTAAGCGTGTTGTTGTAAAAATTATCGGAACAACTTGCAGGTTGGTCCCACAATTCTATTTGGCAATTTTATTTCGGTGATTATGGCGAAACGAGGTTTTTGGAAATGGTTACCATGGGTTCCAAACGTAAACAAATGTTGCAAAGAATCCAGAACGACATTGTTATCGTTCAAAACGCCACCAAAAGAAAATCGCCAAATAGGGTTTTGGACCAAAATGAAAGTTGTACCAAAATATCTAGAAATGAATGTCTTAAATTTAATTCAAAAATATTACAGCTGATACTTTTTGCAATTTAATTTAAAAGTAAAGAATTTTTCAGATAAATATTATTCTGAAAGTTGTTTGCTCAATTTTCTTCTCCCCTGCAGATGAAAGCGGGAAAAATTTCCGTTTCCTACCAAGTGGTGATGCTCCGCCTCGATATAGCATCATAAACTTTCAAAAGATACAAGGCACAGAAGAATATGAATGGCGACCTGTTGGTATCTATGCCTGTAAGTGTAGCTGTTTCTTTAATGTACGACTCAATTAGTTTTCATCATTTAATTTTAAAACAATTGTCTAAATAACTAGCTTCAATTCTATTACTTGTGTTTCATAATTAAGTTTGTTAGAATTTTTTATTATTTAGGTTAAAGTTTCAAAATATATACTTGAATTTTAATTCTTTATCTGAAGCTATGCATACAGTCGGCAGCAAAAGTATCCGAGCTCTAGCCAATAATTTCGATATCAAATAAGTACACTTAATACTGTTTTGTAAAATAAAATCCTTGTCGAATCATGTTCTTAGACTGACTAAGAACATGACTCGACAAAAATTTATTTAACAAAGCAGTATTAAGTGTACTTTTTTTAGACAGGGATTATTGCTAGTGCTCGGATACTTTTGTATTTCAAAATATTTGATTTAAATTGATCGTTGTAGGTATTTTTAATTTCTCACATATAATCTCTGTATACTCTACAAAATCAGTGCTAGCAACAATAAGAACTGGCATAAAATTTCGTTCAATTTATTGCATTAACTCTGTTAAAGTTACAGTCGGCAGCAAAATTATTCGAGAACTAGCAATAGTTCCTATATAAAGAATGCACACCTAATGCTGCTTTATTAAATAAATCCTTGTCGAGTCATATTCTTAGTCAGTCTAAGAACGTGATTTGACAATGATTTATTTAACAAAACAGTATAAAGTGTAGTTTTTTTTACATAGGAATTATTGCTAGTGCTCCAATAATTTTGCTGCCGACTGCAATGGGATTGACAGACAGTGCAAAGCAGCTAAAATTCGGCGTATAGTTTCCTCGTTAAACCATGCAAAAGTGACGTCATAAGCAAGACAATCTTTTGAAAAAATTGCTTAGATATATTTGGAATTATGAAACCTAACACTAAACTTGCAATTACCTGTCGCTAAATGCCTCATTGCTAAAATTTTATAGTATTGATTGTATAAGTTTTGACTACCTTTCAACCATATTTAACACTCATAGTTCATCTTCGCTAAAATTTAATTTAAAATACAGTATATACTGCCGAAATGAATGACATAGGTTCTGCTGATAATATAAATCGCGGATAATCCGCAAAAAAATGAAATCTGGAAATGAGGAGTAAATGAGATAAAAATATTTCAGCTCAAAAACGCGAATGTATTCTATATAAAATACAATACAAACAGTTACAATATAGTAAAAAATTTTGTACTTTATACACTAAAGGATCTAAAAATAATAAATAAAAAAGAATATTTACGATGAGGCTAAGGTACATTCTGTAAGCTAATTTACGCACTAAATTAAGTAGTACCACTGACTTGACAACATTTTAATTCATCCCGGAACATTGTGAATACCCTCCCTCCCCCCAACACTTTATTTGTAAAATAATTTTATCCAATATGATTAAATAAGATAAAAATATTCTTCAAGAAAAATGGGTATGAAAAAATGGCGAGTAATAACCATTCTCCAGAATAAAATAAAACTAGCTGCAACCCGTCGAATTCGACGATCACTTTATTGACCGTAATGTTTCAAAAATCGTCGCATCATTTTTTAAATGTATTTCATGTTAAAACATCTAATATAATTTACGACATTTCACTTAAAAAAAGAAAGTCGGAAAAATGCTTATAAATAGAAATACTATATATGACATCACTTTCTACAAAGTACTGTCAAACGGACTCCAAATAAACAGATGCTATCTTTTATTTTCTATTTCGTTTAATACTAAGACTATATGTTAGCTGACCCGTCCGGCGTTGCCCGGGCCCGTAATACCTTAAATGAACCTTAAATTTGTATTATTTTATACCTTTAACTGGATTTTGTTTGAATTTCTGTTTTAAAATGAAAGCATCACGAAGAAAATAACCATCTGTAACAAAAAAAATTACCTCGAACCGAAGGAAACTCTGCCTTGTGACCCCGGTGCTTGCAGCAGCGCATACGCGGGCCACTAACAACATAAAAAAATTCCCAAAAATTAATCTGGAACCGAACGAACCCGCCCGGCAATGCCCGGGCCCGTGATAATAACCTTAATTGAACCTTAAGTTTGTATGATTTTATATCTATAACTCGATTTTGTTTGAATTTCTATTTTTAAATAAAAGCATTGCGAAAAAAATTAATTAGCTGTAACAAAAAAAATTACCTCGAACCGAACGAAACTCTGTCTTTGTGACCCCGGCGCCTGCGGCAGCGCATACGCGGGCCGCTAATACCATGAAAAAATTCCAAAAAATTAACCTGGAACGGAACGATCCCGCCCAGCATTGCCCGGGCCCATGATAATAACCTGAAATGCACCTTAAATTTGTATGGTTTTATATCTTTAACTCGATTTTGTTTGAATTTCTATTTTTAAATGAAAACATCACAAAAAAATAATCATTTGTAACAAAAAAAAATTACCTGAAACAGAAAGGAACCCGGGTTCGTGACCCAGTACCTGCGGCACGTATATGCAGGCCACCAATAACATGAAAAAATTCTCAAAAATTAACCTTGAACCGAACGAACCTCTGACTCGTGTTACCGCTACCTGTGGCTGCGGCACCGTATAGCAGGCAAGCTACGCATGCGCTGCAAAATCCCTTTCCTCCACCATGGAGCGCAGTATGTTGTATACGAACATCACCAATAGTCTTGAATTTCCAAGACCTGTCAAATAAGGTGTCACATGGTGGTGTCAACTGCAAAATCCTTTAGTTACACTTTCCATCGCCAGGGGGCACAGCGTGTTCTATACCAGGCCTGTTCAACCCAAAGCACTTGGTGGGCCGCATTGGAAATCTATTTTATTCACGCGGGCCGCACCTTATGTACATATGTGTATGTGTTGTACAGATGTTTGTGAGTGTACATATGTTTGTGAGTCATGTATGCATATTCTTTCTTCGGGACAGAGCAGAATTTTTTTCATTCATAAATTAACGATAGTGCTATAAAAAAATGATGTCATATACATTAATAACCATAATAAAAAGAATGGTTAATGGATCTAATGATATTTAAGTTACAGCAGTGTGATTCTATAGCTACCATAATCGTTGAAAGATATTTTGACTTCGAAAAGTCAAAACGGATTTATTGATTTTTAATGTGATAACCAAAGTTGGCAAACTTTAAATATTGTTAATCTCTTCGCGGGCCGCAGAAAACTAAACGGCGGGCCGCATTCGGCCCGGGGGCCGCGGGTTGGCCACCCCTGTTCTATACGAACAACACCAATGGTCAGGAAATATCAAGACTTTTAAAATAAGTTGTAACATGACAGGGTCTACTGCAAAATCACTTAGTTCCATTTTTAACCACCAGGGGCGCCCTATATTGTATACAAACATCCCCAATCAACATGAAATTTCAAGACCTTTAAAATGAGGTGCTATATGTGTGGGTCTAGAACGGATTTCCCTCTCAAACTAATTTCCCCCCTCCCCCCCTTCAAATCTACTTTCCCTCTTCCCCCCCCCTTTAAAATTGAAAATTCCAAAATCGGAGATATCGATTTTTTAGTATTCGAGTCTAGTCCCCCCCCATGTACAATTTCTTCACCGTGAAGTAATTTGGAGCTGAGTTATGCTCGCCAACGTGTGTTTAACCCCTGCCCCCCCAGGGGGGGGGGAACAGTTCGACTTTTATTATTTTTCTCTTTTCATAACATATCTACAGACCAAGACTTTTTTTGGACACCTCAACCAAATTTTTACACCTAGCCGTTCTCTCTATTTAGTGGAGACAGACAAAAACAAGTTTCAAATTAATATATGGATGTTGTCAGGTCTAATACCATACTGTACTGTACGAAAAAAAAAATATATATTACATTTTTTTTTTTTTTTCAAAAAGTAATCATTTGTGTTTGTTTCATGTTAAGGAAACACTTTCTCAACAGAAAACGCTTTCACTTGTTGAGAATTTTTTTTTTTTTTTTTTTTTTTTTTTTTTTTGTGTATTATCGCCTGCACGCACAACGCACAAAATTTGCTCTCAGATAATCAGGATTTACTGTATTTACAAAGTTATCTCAGCTTTGTGAAAAAAATAAAAATAAATAAAATGTAAGAAATAATGTTAGTTGTATATTTCGAAAATTAAGTGGCCCAATATTGACACAGTGCTACACAACTAGTCCGAATACAGTCGAACCTCATTGACGTGAAAACTGATAACATGAATTCCCTTTAACATGAACTGTTTCCAAAATCCTCGTAAAAATGAAAATCTGTTTAGTTATGTGAAGATTAGTTACTGATAGCATGAACTACTGATAACATGAAAATTTCTTTTTATCCCCCTTGAGATTCACGTTAACGAGGTTCGACTGTATTACGATATTTCAGTAATTATTAGTTTGCTGCTTTAGAATTTGCTTTGAAAGAAGTAAAATTTCTATTTCTTAAAAAATAATAATACTTTAAATCATAAATTAAATTTTGTCTCAATGAAAATAATATAATGACACATTAAATACAGCAACCGCCGCTTAATCTGATCAAATTGCCAGGACCGGAATCAAATCAAACTACGTTTAAAGCCGCCGCTTAATAAAATCAGCATCGCCGGTTAATAAACTCAAAAATATCTTCTCAGCAGCCAAAAAATATCATTTATGCACACTAAAAAATTTTTTTATTTACAGTGTGATTTTTTTCTATTTTTATTTATTTATTTATTTATTAATAGAAAAATAAATTAAAGCACAACAAACCCTCCGTTATCACTCATTGTTCAAGATTTTATACTTGCAGCACAGTTACAAATTAAACACGCCCCGCAACGTATCTCCGTAACAATTTCAAGGAACGTATTCTTCAAAGCGCAGTAATGAAATACAAATTTGATTTGAAATGATTTTTTTTTTCTAATTATTAGAAGGCAATTTCTAGTTCTTATTTTGAAATTACTATCATTCATGAGATTTAAACGGAAAGATTTTAAATTTATAAGAACCGCGTGAACTTTTGGTAAAGTAATAATGATTTTCCTCTAAGAAAAGTGCACGGGAACTCTAATTTACTTATATCGAAGAAACAATTAGTTAATTGTCTTCCAAAATTAATTAATATTGTTTACTAATTATATTATTCGTTACTTTTTGAAGTTTCTTTCGAAATTCAGGGAAGTAATACCTTTTCCTTAAGGACAGGAACGTTCGCCGGATATAAAAATCAGCCCTTTAATAAAATCACTTTGGCTCAGAACGAATATGATTTTAATAAGCGGCGGGAACTGTATAATAAATTAGATATTGCTTATTTTGATATGTAAAATTTTCGTTCATTTTTTTTTTTTAACGATTTAAATAATCTATTAGTTGCAATAATTGTTTATTTATGTGTATCGTTTCTTCTGACATAGTTGATGACGTGAAAGGCGTTTATCTTGACTTAGATGTGAATGCTATGAGGTTTAAACACGACCATACAGCGTTCCCTATGTCATTCTGCAGTGCTCCTTGCCTGCCCGGACAAGCAAAACTCCAGCTAGAAGGAGACACTTGTTGCTGGTTATGTACAAACTGCTCTACCTTCCAATATCTCCCAGACGAATTCCATTGCAGAGATTGTCCTTTTGGAACAGTACCGAGCCTAGCTAAAACAAGCTGCGAACCCATCCCAGAAGCGTATCTCAGTTACAGCAGTCCTTGGGCCATAGGCACTATGGCATTTGCGGGTCTAGGAATGATGACAACATCTATAGTAGCCATAGTGTTCTGGGCCTATGGCGATACTCCAATAATAAAAGCCTCTGGGAGAGAACTAAGCTATCTTCTGTTATTTGGTACGGATTATTATTTTTATTTTTTTAAATATTTGCTTAATACTTGAACCGTATTGCTGAGATAATGTGAAACGGCGTTATTTGTTTAACACGTTCACGCCGGCGCATTCTTCTCAAAAGTATCCGAGCACTAGTCAATAATTCCGATATCAAAAAAGTATACTTAAAACTGTTTTGTTCAATAAATCCTAGTCGAAACATGTTCTTAGACTGACTAAGATCATGACTCGACAAGGATTTATTTAACAAAGCATTATTAAGTGTACTATTTTTGTACAAGGATTATTGCTAGTGCTCGGATACTTTTGTTGTGACCCACCGGTGTACCACGCCGCCGTGAATGTGTTAAGTTAGTATTTCCAGCCTCCTAATTTGAATCTATTGACGGACTTTCATTTCTTTCATTTAAATACAGTCGGTAACAAAAGTCTCCGAACACTAGCAGAAATTTCTATATAAAAAAAAAGTATAACTTAATACAGTTTTGTTAAATAAATCCTTGTCGAATCCTGTTTTTAGACTGACTAAGAGCAGGATTCGACAAGGATTTATTTAACAAAACAGTATTAAATCTACTTTTTTACATAGGAATTTTTGATAGTGTTCGGACACTTTTGTTACCGTCTGTACACAATGAAATTTCTGCTGTAGAAATGATTTTTTAAAATGAAGCTATAAGGGATAAGGACTTTATCAAAATTCCTGAAAATATTACTTTATTATTGCTATTGGTTTGCGGCTAAAGTATACTGACGCAACGTCCCCATTTTCTGGGGACAAATGGGGACTTCCTTTTCTTTGAAGGCATTTTACTAAGTTTTAAAAAATTGTAGAAAGTAAATTATTAATCAATAATACTTTATTTTTAGTCCCTATTTATTAGGAATGAAAAAAATATATCCATAATTGGATAATTGTAGCAATTTTTAACGCTTCTCTATAATAAAGGTACTTTGATCTGGTCAGCCTAGGCTAAAGGCAAAGTAAAAACACCATTTTACATTAAAAAAGGGGATCTCTTAGTTTTTAATTCATCCATAAAATACTTTTGAAATTTCATTTTGTTTTAAAAACAGAATTCCAGGGTGAAAACGTGTTCTTTTACCTAGAACCAAAATCACAGATATTGTGACTATGTAATTGTAGAGAAAGCTACGAAATATTTTGACAGATTTCACACTTTCGACGAATATAGTAACATTAAAAAATCTAATGTTAAAAAAATTATCATAATAAAAACTTCTTTTGACAATATTTTGAGATTTAAGATTATATATATTAAAAAAAAAAAAAAAAAAAACCGCTTAAATGGCATTTTGTACATTAAAGATGTTTATTTTGAAACTTATTAATGGAATAATTTCAGAATTTTTAACGTTGATGTTATATAGAGACTTCTATAGCTCACGGTAAGAAATAATGATAGGATTTCTTGCTGAACAGTTTCATGAAAGGCGATGGTAAAAGTTCCTAAAACTTTTTCCAACTTCTCACAAAGATAAAAATTACCAGAAAATCTCATTTTTATTTCAGACCATTAAAGCTTCGATCTTCTCATAAACTGGTAGGAAGCTTATTTTATGACAGTTGTTTTTCATTGCGAATAAATAAATGAATATTTAATATTTATCATTAATATTTAATAATAATAATTTATAATATTTACCCTAAAATGAAAAATTAATATTAGATTAGAAATGTGATTATTAGATTATAATTTCAAAATAGAGCATGTAAAAAAATAAAATAAAAATCTTACAATATTCATAAAACAAATCGACTTAAATAATTTTAAGTCTTTAAACTTCCCTATAAAAAATTTCTGTTTTCTAAAACTACAGAAATTTATTTTTGATAGAATGGAGTAGAAGTCTGATTTTTTACCAACTGTGTGAAAAATACCAGAGCTGGGAATCGAACCCTGGGCCTTCCATTTAACGAGCGGATGCTCTAACCACTGAGTTACCCTGGCTGATAACCAGTTTGGCACTTCTCACGTAACTGGCTGATAACTGCCGAGCTGGCTATCAGCCAGGTAGCTCAGTGGTTAGAGCATCCGCGCGCTAAGCGGAAGGGGGTTCGATTCTCGGCTCTGGCATGTTTCACATAGTTGATAAAAAATCAGACTTCTACTCCATTCTATCAAAAATGAATTTTCAAGGTTGTTAAAAAAAAATTTCTGTTCAGAAATTTAGTTCAAAATTACATCTCTCTTTGTCAAAAGAAACATTTTTTTTTTTTTTTTTTTTTTTTCCCGTAATTAGATAACATCTGTAAACACTGATGCATATTTTATCTGGTGGTTGCATACTTTTCTGATTTGCATGCAGAGAACTTGGTATCAAAACAAGATTGGGAAGTACAGAGTAACAACCCAAATTGTACTTCCATGGCTGCGAGGTAACATAGTCACCTACTGTGCAGTGAACTTTGATTCGATCCTAAATGATATATCTGGAACGTTTTACTTAATGCGAAATTTTTTGCGATGTGCGATACAAAAAAATAACCTTTTGTGTACGAATATTTTCTGTATTGCTTTGTTACAAATAAATGTTGGCAAAAATTCATTTAATGACATTTTTCTAAAAAATCGACTTATATTACAAAGTTCCTCCTTTGTTTCATTCAAGGTATATTCCTTTCCTTCACCATGACATTTGTAATCGTTGCCAAACCAGCGCCGTGCACCTGTGGCATCACACGCTTCTTCCTTGGATTCTGTTACACTTTGTGCTATGCGGCCATCGTTACCAAAACTAATCGGATTGCACGTATCTTCAATCAAAGACGCCTGAAACCTTGCCAGAAGCCAAAATACACAAGTCCAAAATCTCAGTTGGTCATTACAGCGTTGCTGGTATCAGTAGAGGGTAAGCGTAATTTACTTATAAATTTGTATCGTTATGTGTTTTCGTACTCCTCAAAATTAATAGAAAGTCTTATTGTTTATTAAATGTTACTTGAAGATGCATGAAAATATTTCACAATCAAGCAATGGTATTGCTGTCTGAATATCTTTCGTAAGCAGCTTCCCTGGATTTAATAAAATTTAGTAAAGTACTTTGATCAATTGCATTCAATGGAAAATAATGCTTTCGTTTAATTCTAGGTAGCCCTGTACATTGTTTGTGAATTATATGCACACCACATAGTGTACTTTAATTTAGCGTTGTATAGGAAACACCTAACAAGTTTAAACACATTTCCAAGTATAGCCTTAATATACTCCAATGAATATTTACATACTAATACATACACACACATATATCCGAATATATCTATATATACATCCAAATTCTTTTATTTGCCCCCATAGATGAAAAATAAATAATTTTCCTTCCATACCCCACAAGAAACATGCTTTTATGAACATTAAAAATATATGCACATTTAATTTTGTTTGGTGCAGTCTATAAATATTTAACTGCTACTAACAGAAATTTCAGTAACGCAGCAGTTGGTTTTGCAAAAAAATCTATTATTCCTCAGTTATTATGCTAATCAAACATGATTTACATAAATATAAATCTCACTTAAATAAAAAAATAAATAAATAATCCATGTCTTAACAATCCAGTAAAATATTCAGTGCAACTTAACTCGCTGCAACAGTAACAATACAAATACAAATCCATTTTCCGTATTAACCCTTTAACGTTCACAACTTAATTTATTTTAAAAATTACTAGACTAATTGTAAAAATGGCTTTTAGGCACATAGCTGATCATAAATATTTAAAAAATAAAAAGTTAACATAATTCCTTTTCGATAAATTTTTGTTTGAAACATCTACAAGTTAACCTTATAAAATTCAAATAATATTCAATTTAATAAATAAAACACCTTGTATGTAAACATGATCGACTACAAAAACTCGTAAAAGTTGTTTCAGGGGCAAATAATAGTCCAGCTCTTCATTAAGTGAAAAAAAAACTAGACATGAGTGCATCATCAAACCAGCAATTTGCACTCGTGCCCACTAAGAAACTTCAAGTGACTTGCGCATTTAGCTTCCTTTGAAACATTATTTGTTAAATTTTGGAATAGTGCTGCTATCTACCGAACAGAAAAGGAAAAAAAAGTTTGAAACCTGATTAAAATAAGGGGGAAGGGTTAAAAACTGCTACAAAAAAAAAAAAAAAAAAAAAAAAAAAAAAAGTTAAATTATGTCAAATGTTTGGTTTCGCTGCGAAACTAGCGAACATTAAAGGGTTAAGCAAGCAACTAATAAAAACCAGTGTGATTTAAACTATTGAATATAATACTGTATATTTTCTTTTTTTTTCTTTTTTTTCCATTTAGTTGTAATTAACACGACATGGTTGATGTACGATCGTCCGGCAGTGACCCACATGTATCCAACAAGAGAAGAAAATGTCCTGATATGCGTGGGCTCAGATACTGCTTCTTACCTCGTCGGTCTCATCTATCCTTTTGTACTCATTGGGTTCTGTACAGTGTACGCTTTCAAAACGAGAAAGTGTCCAGACGGATTCAATGAAGCCAGGTGATTAACATTAACTTTGATTCTCTGGTCAAAATCTAACTTTTGGTCAATAAAAAAATATTGTAAAATTTTGGATTTACGACTGTAAAAATATTTACAAAAATATTATATAATCTTATAATTACACAGCGCTGAAAAAAAAAAAAAAAAAAAAATTCGAGCCCTGATACCTTTTTTATGTAAAATGACCTCCTGAATACGAATATGATCCTCATTTTGCCCAATCACTCACCGTTTTCTCATGACGCCAAATCCTTCCCCAATTTTTATCACTATTTGGTAATTTTATAGCCATGAATTTGATTTGGAGAATGAAAAAGAATTATTTGAACCCTTAAAAAGGAAAAAATATATAATGTATAATAAATAATAATAATAATTGGTAAATAAAATATAATAAATGTAATTCGTAATTTCAGTGGCAAATCCTCACTTGATCTTTCCCCTTACTGTAAATGTTCATGTTTTAGAATTTTCCAACACTGTAGTCACTCAGAAGATATTTAATAGTTATAATAATCCTTTCCCGTCCTACAAATCAAATTTATAGCCGTAAAATTACCGAAAAGGGATAAAAATATTGCGGTCTCCCCAAAAAGACGGTGGGTGATAGGGCAAAATGGGCTTCCTATTCGGATTCAGGAGGTCATTTTTCAATAAAGGAATTTGTCTTATTTTAATTTACTTAAACAGTCGTTGGTTTCTTAATTTTCGGAAAGTCAAGTGTAGTCACTCCAGATATTTTTTTTATGTATTCTATAATTTAAAAAAATCACTTGTCGATAGAATTTTTTTGATGATATGTTAGTTATTTTTAATACTTTCTAACAAGTTTTAGAAGCTTTTATCACTTCGGTTCGTCTGGCAGTTTGTCCATGTTCTCAAATCCATAAATATTTTTAGAATTTCATAAAACTCATATACAGGGTGATTATAATTAAAGTTACGATTTCAAAACACTATAATTTTAAAACTACCCATCAGAGCGATTTTATATTTTACCAGAGCAGTCGTGAGGCAATGAAATTTTGTTTGGCAAAAGAAAAAAATAGTTCCAATGTGTTCCCATAGATGGCGCTGTCAGGGAAATGTCAGGGGAAACGCTTAATTGGACTCATTAAACACAGGAGTGTTGTTAGCAATACAATGAAATAGCAGGAAACAATAGACTTCAAGAGTTTACTACAATTTTTTTTAGCAAAAAGACAACAATACGTATTTACAACGGAAACAGTCATAGTGAAAAGAGAAAAAGAGGAGCTTCATGAAACAAATGCTTTACTGATTATTAACGGCACATTTTGGAACTATTTTTTTCTTTTTCGCCAAACAAAATTTCATTACCTCACGACTGCTCTGGTAAAAATATCCAATCGCTCTGATGGGTAGTTTTAAAATTATAGCCTTTTGAAATCGTAACTTTAGTTATAATTACCCTGTATGTTACTCAGGTTTTTCAAATATATTACATAGTGTTTTCCATTAAAAGTTATACATCAGTCGTAAAAGGTTTGTATGCAAATTGCAAGGACTCACCAGATAATTTAGATACATTACTGCCTAAGAGACATATTTCTTATATTCAAATTTCAACATTTTTATGCTGCACTAAACATACAAAATCAGCTTAATATTTTTCAGAGGCAATTTACTATAGAATGTAATGTAACTGATGTTAATGATTTATATACAGGCTAACACAAAAGTATTCGGATCAGGATGTTGATGGAGATGTATTTTCAGCCGTGTTATGAATTTACAATAGATTTTAATGATATTAAAAAATAAGGGAGAATGGAACTAATGGGGAAAATTCGGATAATTCTGCTGTTTATCACTAAAAATTCCTCTTTAGATTTTAAAGTTTGGTCACATTCGTTTTCACTTCTATGAACAGTGTGTTCATGGAAATGAACACAATTGTTAGTTTTGCAGTAGTTTTTGAAACAAGGTTTCATGATGAAAAAGCAAGTTTCTAATTTCTTTTTTAATGGCTAGATAAGGCTATTTTTAATAACAGGAGACTTGGCGTTGGAATATTAAAACCCGAATAAACTACTACGTCAGAAACGCTAAAGAAAAATATTGCAAATGCATACAGCTGTTTCGGTAGCCTAATGTGCATCTTCAGTGCATCCTTTTTGCACTGAAGACGGCACGCTTTAGGCTACCGAAACAGCTGTATGCATTTGCAATATTTTTCTTTGGCGTTTCTGACGTAGTAGTTTATTCGGGTTTTAATAAGGCTATTTTTATTTCCATTGTTCAATAAATAAATTATAGTGTTTTATAAATGATTATATTCAATGTGTATTTTGACAGTTACTTTTGATCTGCATAGTTCATATGAATCAGTGTAATCTATATAAATAAAGCAAAGAGTTTTCGGCGGAACACATCCGGGTGGACCACTGCTATTTATGATTGGTCTAGATTTAATTACTTTGATGACGAAAGTCGGCTATTTTTCTTTTTTTAGTAAAAATTGCTGAATTTAAAAAAAGAAAAAAAAAAAAACACTATATACCGTACATAACCCATTAAATTTGTAAACAATTGTTGATTCATCCTTGAGAATCATTCACATAAGACCATTGTTTCAAAACGAGTGCAAAACGGAATAAATATTTAATTTAATTTGTAATTTTGACTTTTTGGCCTTAAAAGGAAATTTTAATTATGCTAAAAAGCCCAAAATGTGATATAAAAAATAAATAATCATTCAATTTTTTTGAAAATTCATTTAAATTTAGTGACAAGTGAAGCGGACGTAGCCTGCTAATGTTTAAATATACAAAGAGTTGCAGGGGGCTAGTATAGACACATGGCAAGAATGGCTTTGTCTTTTTTAAGTTTCTTTATTATATTAAAAAAAAAAGGGGGACTAATGTGCAAGTTGTACCTGACGGGACTAATGTGAAAGTTGTACCTCAAAGGACTAATGTGAAAGTTGTACCTCACGGGACTAATGTGCACGTTGCACCGAACGAACAAACTATTTCTTTCAACGAAAATGCCTACTAACCCTGGACGATAGGTCTAATATATCGTATCCTATTATATATCGTATTTATCGTAATATAACTCAATACTTATTTCGCTTCCTTCTTCGACTCGTTTTAATACGCATTTTTTACATGCATGAGCAGCCTCTGAAAAACAAAAACATTAAATCATTAAATTCATTTTTTTTTACTTATTTTTATTTCATATTATTTCACGCGCACTTTTTATTTCCTAATTCAAAATTATTAAAAAAAAACTTTTTCGATATCGCTTGCAACGATACTGATTATTATTAATTTTCTTTTCTTTTTCTTTCAATAAAAAAAAAAAAAAAAGATTTTGATGAAATTCAGGCAAAAGCAGAATTTAGTTTAGGACGGAGGACTATTAGTATTTTTTTTTTTTTTCTTTTTTCAAATTATAACATCGCTTTCAAATTATTCAATTATATTTTCGATAAATTTTAGATTTCGAGAAATGTCCAACTATCGAAATCGACAACGCAAAAATCCCAGATTGAGACTAATAGGCCCTCAGTCCTTAAAAAAAAAACAAAAAAAAAACAAAAAAAAAAAAACAATATTATGAGTAATGCTGACAGAGTTAAAGCCATATATACAAATGAACAAAGCAGCTCTTTACTATAAAGTAAAAAGAGTCAATCTTTCTCTTTCTCCGACATTAAGATAAGATAAGATAAGAACAATCTTTTTTAGGTTAGATTTCATTTTATCATAGTTTCATAGTTTACATACATTTTTATGATTTATAGTACATTGTCCAATCAAAAATTACGCTTGTACACACTAACCTTATTTCATGGGGTTAGTTTGGACAATACATGTATATATATATTATTTTTAATTATACATGAAAATTTCTATTGCCAAATAGTTTGATTTATTAACCAAAATAAAGACAAAGATGCAAAATGGTGTGAAATATATATATATATGTGTGTGTGTGTGTGTGTGTGTATGTATATATATAGGGTGTTAAAAATGCTATTTGATATACTTTTTTGGAAAAAATATAAAAAGTGTTTACACTACCCCCATTCTCGCTTATTTACGACGTAGTATTTATGATATCATGGGAAAATGTATTTATGGAATACTAAAAATATTAATGGATATTGAAACTCAGACAGACTGATAGACAAACTAAAGTGATAAACACCTTTAAAAGTTTTTAGAAAGCGTGGAAAATATCTGTGTAACTATTCTCTAAACTATCCTTAAAGCTTGAAAAATAAATTTCATGAACAAAATGATTTTATTTAAGTTATAGAATGCGTAACAAAATAAAGAAATAAATAAATTCACAATTGTTCTAATTTTAACACATATCTGCATGTATTTAAAAATATACATCCCAACCATTTTTGGTCATAGAGCTGAAAAATTAAAACCAGAATAAAAATATTGGTTATTGTTAGACAATCCTCCCCCCCCCCTCAATGAATATTAGGAAATTGACAAGAAGACAAAATGTTAATATTAATGATAATAATATTTATTTACATAAAATATTTTACAATTATGCAAATTGTACAGTTGATAGATGCAAATGGTGATCACCTTTGAATGGATATCTTTACATATGATATGTAAAATATATACATAAGTTAAAGCTGTTAAATTCTAACAATGAATATATACTAAGCTTATAGGAACTCGAACTCTCTTTCAATAAAGTGAATCTAAAATTGTAAGAGTTGCTCTGTTGAGAAAAATGAAGTAATTTGATTTTATTATAGTCCATGATTTGTTCGAGATATACAGAAGTTGGCAAAATAAATCCAGCAAGATAATCACTAGATTTCATTCATTTCTAGTGGAGATAATTACCTGTAAAGGGAAAAGAAAAAAATATTTTATAAGTAAAATTTCATTTAAATGTAATTTCTTTTAAATAAAAATGTGTTACAATACTTTAATATAATTTCTGGGGAATATATTCTCTGTCACAATTTAGTGATTATTTTCTATACAAATTTCAAGATCATTTATACTAAACTATTAGAAATATTTTAGATATTTAAAACAATTACTATCAATCAGATGTAAGAAAGTAGGTTTTCGTAGGTATATAAATTTTATAGACGTGGTTTCAATGAGAATTATGTTTCTGTTCTAATGTTCGTTTTCAATAACGAAATTATTGTAGATATTTATTCCTATCCAATTTTATGCAAAACATTTGACTTTTTGCCACTAAGGTACAATAAAAAAAAAAACTAGGGATATCAGTATTATAAAATTTAATATCAAAAGACGGTATACAAATCTAAATTTGTTGCTGTGACTCACATAAAAAGAAAAAAGAAAAGTAAAAAAAGAAAAGAAAAAAGAAATAAAGAAATAAAGAAAAGAAAAGAAAAAGAAAAAAAAAATCAAATTTTGTGAGTCAGTAGCAATTTGGAATTTTCTTTTTTAAACCTAGTAACAGAGTAAAAAGGGATTAATAACAGGAGACTTGGCGTTGGAATATTAAAACCCGAATGAACTACTACGTCAGAAACGCCAACTACGTCAAATATTTTTCTTTGGCGTTTCTGACGTAGTAGTTTATTCGGGTTTTAAAAAGGAATTATTTAATGACATTAAAGGAAATTAAAAGTTATTACCTGTGCAAAAAAATATTTTAATTAATTATGCTAATTAATATTTTAAATAAGACTCACGTAACATTCTTTTTTTGTTTGTTTGTTTGTGAATCACATTTTCTTTTTTGAAATATTAAAAATAATTAATCTAGTGTTGTCGTATTCTAATTTGTAAACTTCAATCAAATAATTTTTTTTAATGCTCTAATTCTAATGTAATACGGAATTGCCTTCTTATACATGAAAAATTCCATGTACTGTCGCACCCGCAAATTATAATTTAACAAAGGATCTTTTTTTTTTTTTTTTTTTTTTTTTTTTTTTTTATCTCAATTTTTTTCCCCCATAAAAATTGCTGCGTAACGAAAAATGCATTAAAAAAGGGCAATAATGCTTAATTATTTATAAATAAATAATAATTGAAGTGTCTTCAAGAAAGAAATTGATTTTGATGACACAAAATCTCACTCTTTTTCTCAGTATGCGTGAGGAAAACCTTCACGTTTCGTTTGTAAAAAAATAAATAAATAAATAAATAAATAAATAAAGCCAAGTTTTTGAGAACAAGACATAAAATACCTACATGAATCTCAGTGACGCTTAAATTCACAAACAGAGCAAATTTCATTGCTTTTTATTTACTTATTTATTTATTTATTTATTTATTTATTTATTTATTATGTATTTTCTAAAGAATTGAATTCATCCACTCTATTTGTGTTTTATTTAAAAATCAATCATAATTGGGATTTTCAGATTAATTAAATATATATTTCATCTGTTAATTTTATACTGTGCATGTAAAATTTGGAAACTACGGTGGCCATCTAGCTAAAATGCGTTCAAAAAGATTCACGAAGATCCGGCATACTATTAAAAATTTCAACAACAACAAAAAAATAATAATAATAACTGGTAATAATTTATCAAAATTTTATGTAAAATTAAATGCAAAAATAAACGGAGATGTTAAAAATATCTATTTTACGTATACCTCGTAATAGGAATATTAATTTAATTAGTTATTGGCAAGAATATATTTGTGACTTAGCTTGCTTTTTCAAAAGTAAAAACATTCATTTTTAATTTGTATTGAGAAATTAAATAATAAAAATAGATAAAAATACAGAATAAAGATTTAGAATCTCGATTATTTACTTCTAATTAAGAATTACTGTAAATTTACATTCTGCGGATAAATATTTCTGTATATGTTTACAGAAATGTTTTGCAGTGTAGGAAGTATTTGTATTATTACGAGCAAAACAAACAGTTTATTTGTATGCTTCTAATAATGCAAATAAAATAAAACTGTAACTGATAACTTTATTGTTATGGAAAAATAATGCTATATATTCTAACAAGCAAGTTAAAGAATTGAACAACATTATTATATATAAGAAAATAAAGAAATTAATAATAGCACTGTCAACAACATAAAGATTAGAAGAATGAAATGTTACATTCTGCTAAATAATTTATTGACATTATTACAAATAAAATTAAAGAAAATATTAATAATAAAAAAAGGCACGTATCCATGAAACTGTCACTGAATTATTTGTTCTCGAATACAGAAAGTTGATGTTAGTTGTTGAACTATTGGCTATCAAATGTAGACATTTCAAAAATGTCTTAATTAAAAATTTTTTAAGTGTTAAAAGGAATTCAGAAAAATTTCTTACCAATTTTACTCTCAATGAAATCCTCCATGATGTCCATGGAACCCGCCATGAAGTCCAATACCACCGTGAAGTCCACCACCGTGAAGGCCATGATGTCCACCGTGGATTCCTCCGTGATGACCTCCATAGATAGGAATACTGTGGAGGTGTCCGCCATGGTGTCCGATTTGATGTCCACCATGATGTCCACCATGATGACCACCGAAACCACCAACAGATACAGATTTTACAACATTGATGTAATGTACTACAGGCTTAGGTGGGGGTATGTGTTTCAGAATTTTAACAACTTTGACTGGTTCATGTTTAATTTTGACAACCTTATGCGCTGCTTCATGATGTCCACCCAAATCATAGTGACCTCCATATTCCTGATGTCCTCCTCCGCCATAAGAGCCGCCCAGTTCCTCATGACCTCCATATTCCTGATGTCCTCCTCCGCCATAAGAGCCGCCTAGTTCTTCATGACCTCCAAGATCATAATGACCTCCAAGCTCATGGTGGCCACCAATCTCGTGATGACCACCTAGACCATGATAACCAGATGCTATCACAGCTGACACAAAAAGAGAGAAGGATAGCGCAGATACCTGAAATTAAATTAAAAACATGTAATGATACATTTTTTAAAAGAAACAGGCTCAATTAAACACTAAAATAAAATATTACCGTAAATAAATAATTAATCATAGTTTAATAAAATTACACATAATTTATACGTCTCATTAATATATTAAAGCCAATGTAACATAAGTTAGTCTATAGTATCCCTTGTAAAAATTGTGATTCTACATATATCGGTGAAACTGGCAGAACAGGTGAAATTAGATTAAAGGAACATAAACGTTCATATAAAACAGGAGATTTAAGATCAAAACTCGTAATCCATTCTCTCAATAGTGATCCTATTCCGGATTTTGAAAACTTTAAAATTTTAACTTCTAATGTAAATATTTATGAATCCCGTATTTTTCTAGAGGGCGCTTTTACTAAAATGCAACATTCTGCCTTGAACGAGGCTAAAGCTATTCCTCCTGAATATATAATCTTGCTATGATGTATTATGCATTTTTGTAAATGTTGTGCTTGTATGTTTGACACTGAGGAGGGCTAGTGTTCTACCCGAAACGTCTGTCTTGTGTTGTTTTAATGTTTTTAATTAAAATGTATTTTTAAAGTTTTAAAATTTTTGTATTTTTTAGCTCATTTGAAATGTTACATTGGTTTTAATATATTAATGAGACGTATAAATTATGTTTAATTTTATTAAAATAAAGTAAAATATCACCGTAAATAAATAATTAATCATAGTATATGACAAATGCACTGATGTATTATGATGCATAATTTGAATTTTTAAACTAAATTTTCGAGATGAAAAGCATTGTCCATTCTGCATCTATCCATTTCTGTTAAAGTTCACCGTTTACCTGTTAGAAATATTTTTAGAGGTTCACAAGAATATGTTTTAATTGAGTAAATATTTTTATTTTAACTTGCTGTCAAGTAAAAAATTATGTTGCTCAATTCTTTTCAGAAAATATAATCTTGTGTAACACATACGTCACTTCCTTTTACCATGCATTAAATGAAATAAATTGGCATTAAAAGCCTTACATTCATTTTTAAATATTGCTATACAGGTAGAATTATTGTACTGATAGCTTTCCTGTACGTAATACAATTCAGTGAAGTATCCTCGCATTCATTATATCCAATAGAAAATAATGTATTTGTTTTGGATAGCCCTGTATATTATCTATAAAGTATGTTTTTTATATGTTTGTAAAGGAAAATAAAATTGGAAATGTACAATTTAAATAAAGGTATAAAGCCTTAAGTATAACAGAGGACTTTGATGAAATTCTAGTCATATGAACATACTAGTGGCATAAAAGCCCTGATTTTGAATTGATAGAAGGGTGGTCTGGATTCGAAAATGATATTTTAAAAATTGGTCTGACATTTTTACAATTAAAATACTCTTCAAAATGGACGTTTATGAGAAATTTTAGCCTATTCTTATTCTGCCATGTTAAGAAGATAGCAGATTTCAAATAACTTACAAAATTTTTAAATTAGAAAACTGATCATGTTCCTGCCAGTATTCTAAATAATATTTTAAAAGTGCTCTGACCTCTTTACGATGAAAATTTCCCTCATAATGGACGTTTATGTGAAATTTTGCACTGTTCTGCTATGTTAAGAAATTCGTAAATTTCATTTAACTTACAAAGTTTTCAAAGTTGAATTTGAATGGCAAAGTTCATTATGATCATGCTAGTATTAATGCTGATAATTTAAAGTCGGTCTCATATCTTTGCATTGAAAATGTTCCTTTTAAAGCACGTTTAAGCAAAAAAATTCCCTATTCTCTCATGTGAAGAAAATCATAAATTTCGAATAACTTGCGAAGTCTTTAAATTAAATTAGAATGTTTAAAATCAATACGGTTTTTTCCAGCGTCATAAGTACTCTTTAAAAACTGGTTCGTTCTCCCTGCAATCATTTGTTTTTGAGATATCCTGTACACAGATCACATAAACAAAAAGAAAAAACGAACACACTAACAAACTAACACCCTTACAGCGCCTTAATATACAGTCGGCTGCAAAATTATTCGAGCACTAGCCAATAATTCCTATATTTAAAAAGTACACTTAAGACTGTTTTGCTAAGTAAATCCTTGTCGAATCATGTTCTTAGACTGATTAAGAACATGACTCGACAAGGATTTATTTAACAAAGCTGTTTTAAGTGTACTTTTTTTTTTGGCAAGGATTATTGCTAGTGCTCGAATAATTTTGCAGCCGACTGTAATCCTTGTTGAATCCTGTTCTTAGTCAGTCTAAGAACACGATTCGACAAGGATTTATTTAACAACACAGTATTAACTCTACTTTTTTTTACATAAGAATTTTTGCTAGTGTTCGGATACTTTTGTTACCGACTGTATATATATTTCTATGTTTAGTATCTATACATAAATAAAAAGTTCAATGTTTCCAAATATGCATCTTTTTTTATGGAAAGGCTTATTGTTTACACAGAAATTCTATAGATTGGTCAACGTGTTTTATGGACCTCTTGTGTTGGGTTTGGAATTTATGTATTCAAAACTTTCAGTCATAATATCATAAAGCTGGTTATTTTTATTAGTATGGAGGACTATCAGTCTGAATCTACGGATGAAACGTTGTCATCATGTTTTACGATGGTTGGACATATATCGAAATCGAAAATATAATTGAATAATTTGAAAACAATGTTATAATTTGAAGAAAAAAAAAAACTAATAGTCTTCCGTACTAAACAAAATTCTGCTTTTGCCAGAATTTCACCAAAATCATTTTTTTTTTTTTTTTTTTTTTTTTTTTTTTTTTTGAAAGAAAAAGAAGAGGAAAGAAAATTAATAATAATCAGTATCGAAAAAGTTGAAGAAGACTTTTTTTAGACAAAAATACATTATTTATTTTAATTTTGTATGGTTGCCAAAAGAGTTTACGAGTTAATTTTATTTATTTTATTTTATTTTATTTTTTTAATGAAAAGAAATTCACGCGTAAATAATAAAATTGATATAAAATTTTGTGAAAAATTAAACTTGCAAGGTAAAATGGACGTCATTATAGCTCTAAAGGTATTTTTATATATTTATTTATTATTATTATTATTATTACAATTAATTTATTATTATTATTATTTTTAATAAATAATTATTTTATTACGCATATTTTTAAATCGTTACTATACTTAATATAATTTGAATTTGAGCAAATATATACACATATATGTATTGCTATTGCATACAATTAAATCAGATATTGTGGTATAAATACAAAGAAATTTTAAATATGTTAAGTGTTTTTTTTTTTTTTTTTTTTTGGTAAATTTTTAAAGTTGATTATTTTAAAATTTATTGTTTCTATTTCTTTCTTCTCTCTCTCTCTCTCTCTCTCTTTTTTTTTTCCTTTTCAATATTTTATAATTTATTATTTTTAATTTAATTTAATTTAATTCCATCTCATACATTATTTACATTGTTTTTTCTTTAATAATATCTTGTTGTACCACGTAAACTTAATGTGAGCACTAATAGTACATACTTCATTTTCAGTAGGGGACATTTTGGCGGGAAAAGTAACAAGAAGCATAAATTTTGTACTTTTCGAAACAAATCCATTATAAATATTTCTCAGACAAATAGACGAACAGACAGATGAACCGAAACCTTAAGTACTTCTCAATTTTGCTCTTGGATAGTATTAAAAATATAAATACACAAATATACAATCATTCCCATAATACTCCCATGTTTTTGTTTCAATTAATTAAAAAACATTGCTTCAGTACAAACATCTATTACATTGAAACAGGGAGGATAGGGTTCTGGTCCCTGTGAACACCGTACCAACCCCTATACACCATTACGGAGAATAGTCACACTATTAGATTAGGAACTGCCTTTAATAGTTTTTACTAAAAGTAAATTGTTATTACCATGTTCTTATTAACTCGCTTTCTTGTTTGTTTGTCCAGTAGTACAAATCTTGCAATCGATTTTTAACTAACTTCCCGACTAGCTAGACGTTTGAAACTTTTAGATAACTCAGAACACGGTGACAATGCATTTTTTTTTTAAATACTTTTAGCCAATTGTTTCGGGTCCCCTCTGCTTTCGGCAGCTTTTATATGATTCAACAGAAATTTTATTTAACTATCTTCCCGACTAGCTAGACATTTGAAACTTTTAGAATAGCTCAGAACACGATGACAATGCATTTTATTTTTAATACTTTTAGCCAATTGTTTCGGTCCTTGCTGCCTTTAGTAGCGTTTATATGATTCAACAATCATATACCTCCCCGACTAGCTAGAAATTTGAAACTAGAATAGCTCAGAACACAATGACAATGCATTTTATTTTTAATACTTTTAGCCAATTGTTTCGGGTCCCCGCTGCCTTCGGTAGCCTTTATATGATTCAACAGAAAATTTAAAAACATGGTATATAAAAAGTTCTTTTTATCTTGTAATTATTTAATTTAATTATTATTATTATTTTGAAAAGTGTTAATTTTTTTTTCAACGCTAAGGACCGCGTAGGATTTCAAGAACCTACACCTTACTCGAACCAGAAACGAGTTTCGAAACAGAAGTAAAATAAAAAGACAATGTGAAAATTATATTCTTAGTAATATGTTGTATTAACTATATAATCAAGTATATAATTAATTAATAGTTTTAACTAATTGAAACTAGTGTTTGATATGTAAGCCTACCAAATTGTCGTGACTGTAAATGTGATAATGATATGCGTGGCAAAAAAAAAAAATCCCTAACCTTTTTAAATTAATTTTTGTAATAAAATTATATTAAAATTTTTTCAAAAATGTAAAATGAGTCTGAAGTTTAAATTTGTAAATTATAAATAGGGAAATTTTAAATAAATCCATACCCCACTCAAAAAAAAAAAAAAAAAAAAAAAAAAATAATAATAATAATAATAATAAAATATAAATAAATAAATAAATAAAAGTGTGAACGTAAGCATTAGTTGAAAATTTGAAGATGATCCAGATTACATAATAGTATTAAAGGAATTTAAAATAGATAAATAAGAAAAGTAAATAATACTAACATATACTGTTTCATAAGAAAATGATTTACTTGGACGACATCAAACTTTCCACTCGATTAACCGTATAATAATAATAATAATAAAAAAAGGTTTTTAAGTTCTTATTGGTCGGGATCAAAATAAAATTATTATTACTTTTCCGAAATCATGAAAAAATAGTTGAACCCTTTTTTCTTTTTCTTTTTAAGCACAGACCAAACGAAATCTCTAAATTAATGGCGTTTCAGTCATTTTCAAGACAAACTAAATATAAAGTATTCATCAATGAATCTTTTTAAAAAACTGTATTATTGATATTAAATGTATTACTTATGTATGAGAAGGATTAAAACCACTAAATATTCTATAATTTTGAACACCTCCATATTAAATACTTTATTTTAAAACATTATCTTCATGTTTATGTAATTCCATCTGATATATTACAATTCACATGCTTATGTATTGTATCATGCAGATTCATCATACATGTATTTCAATTTACATACATGTATGAAATATCTTACAATACATACAGAATGCTTATATATATAATAATTTATGTAAATAACAAGCAATATATTTGTAGATATAAATCAAAAAAATTTGGTCAATGTCTGAATGAAATAACATTTATACTGAGAAATCTATCACGATTGAAAAATGTTAAAATTTTGATAACAACGCTTTTTCCCCAAATGGAAAAGATAACAGTTCTAACTTTAACAATGTTAAAGAAAATTGCGCAACACTCACCAGATACTGCATGGCTGATGTCTGATAGTTGCGTGGTGTTACCTCATGCCTTGTGCTCCAAATGCTATCCTTTTTATACCCAACACTTTCACTTTTTTTTGAACGCCCCCAAAGCGACCACAGAAAAACGTGATCTGGATCAAAAATCAGGCGTCTGTCGGGCTCTTTCCTTGTTGATATCCTGAGATGTTTCCAGCGGAAGAGAATGTTCTTCCGGTCATTTCTCAATGGAAGGGTTGTCCCAGACCTCGATTCTCTGAGATTAGTTACGACACACCTGTAAATGAACGGACATTGATTGGCACTAATGACTGTTATCCCACGATGATACACTTTGATCTCGATTGCGTAAGCTTTTGATATAGAACGATGGCAGAAAAGAAAATGAACAACTTATACCTGCTGCGTAATCCACGTGGGAGATTAAATTTTAAAGATTGTTTGGCTCAAACTTTATGATTTATGGATTTAATTAAAAAACTTGTCAGACACGAATACCGAAACTAGTAAGTTTATTTTACTTTCTTGTTTTTATTTTTATTTTATTTATTTTTTCTTTTCTTCTTTTTTCTCTGTTGCCTGTTTTGGATTTTGTTCTCGGAAATCTATATCTGGAAAAATCAAACCTTTTCATTTCAAACATATTTTATTATGATCGATGGGGTTTTACTATAACTTGCAGTGAAACTAAATGAAATTTAAAAAATGTCCATAAAAATGAAGAGTGAATAACAATAAAATCCTCATCATTAATTTCTCTATTAATTTGTCTCATTTTAATACAAATTAAATCTAGGTAAAGTCTAGTGGAAATCACTCGATTACTCCTGTAATCCCAGATGTGGAACTTTAAATATCATTTCTTTGAATCCTGAGACAATGAATAATATTCTGAATTCAAATGTTACCTGGTACGGAGTATAATAGAAAACGTCATCCGAGAATACTGAGTGATCTTTGGAAAATGGCCAAAGGAGAGTGAATTCTAGTCACACTCTAGCTACGTTTTGGGCAGTTGATGACGGTCTGAGACTCACCCCAAATGTAGGCTGACCAGATCAAAGTACCTTTATAATAGAGAAGCATTAAAAATTGCTACAATTATCAAATTATGGATGTATTTTTTCATTCCTAATAAATAAGGACTGAAAATAAAGCGTTATTGATTAATAGTTTAGTTTCTACAAGTTTTTAAAACTTAGAAAAATGCCTTCAAAAAAAAAAGGGCGTCCCCATTTGTCCCCAGAAAATGGGGACGTTTGGTCAGTATACCCTAATGGTGGTCTGGAGGTAAGCCATGATAATTTTAATCCTGTGCAGAAGTAGGGGATAGTTCCTAGGCTTTGATAAATCCCAGAGGTATTACTTCTACTGAAAATGACCGAAGAGAAGAGGAACATTTTTATTCTACTTCCTTATAATTATTTCATTAGATCATTTGAAATGATGCTTTATGAAAAAGCTTAGTAGTATGGGAAATCCAAGTTTGACCTAGACGTAGGCTGACCATATGTCCTCGAAAACTGCCTTCGTCCCCAAAAATTACAACACATTTGGGGACGCCGTTATAAAGTTATTAATGTTTTATTATAATAATTTATTATTTGTATAAATAAATAAGCTGAAATAAGTTCTTTTTGGTATTTTAAATATAAAAATTACTAAAATTTTATTATTTAAGGTAATTTAATTATTATTTATTTCCCCTCGAAATTCGAAGACACCGCACTATTTGTCCTCAAATTCAATGAAAAAAATAGGGTCACTCTAACCTAAAGACAAGGATCAAAACTGCAGTCGGCAGCAAAAATTATTGAAGCACTAGCAATAATTCCAACTTAAAAAGTGGGCACCTAACACTGTTTTGTTAAGTAAATATTTGTCAAGTCATGATCTTAGTCTTATACTGTTTATAAAAGAGTAAGTTGATGACAAAAATTGACGATCAAACTAATATATATATATATATATATACATATATATAGGAAAAGTGTGGATGTGTGCTTCAATAATTTTGCTGCCGACTGTATCAAGTAGAAAAAAAATGTAAAGATAATATTTCCTTAATATATAAAATGAGTTATCAAGAGCTTTTCAAAAAATGTAAACAACTTTCTGTAACTACTCTGCCGAATGCCAAATTGTTTACATTCAATTAAAAAATTGGGCCGCGGTAGCCCAGTCGGTAGAGCGCCGGCCTCGCAATTGGAAGATTGCGGGTTCGGTACTCGAGCCGGCCAAAGACCGTCGTGTACACTAATGGTGGCTGGTGCACGTTAAATCTGTCGTGGCCGCAATGTCCTCCATGTTCCCATCAAAAATTATACCTCTGGGGGTCACCGAAGGGGGAGAGCCATCCCTTCCGTGGAGGATCAAAATTGTGATGGCATGTCTCCGGACCACCTCTAGGGGTGTGTCCCAGACCGTCGCCAATTGCCCATCTGCGCAGCATTAGTGCGACGTTAAACCCATCCATCCATCCATCCATCCATCAATTAAAAAATTAGTAAATAGTTTCAAGTACATGAGATCATACATGGTAAAAAAATGTGTACTTTTTTAATTATATATACCTGATATGAACTTCAACTCGGTTAAAAATTTGGGAGAATGGGAAATTTTAATAATGCCTCTATACAGTACCGAACATAATGCTTAACAAGTTTAAATACACGTTAGGTTCAGAGAGTTAAACGGAGATACTTATTTTACTTTATTTTATTTTTTTTATACCACTGGTTCTTTTGCCAGTCAAAAGATGATCAGAAAAGGCACAATAATGGTCTGTAAAACCTAAGTTAAAAATCCAATCTCATGATTTGTAGTAACTCAAAACTAGAAATTGTCTTTTAATAATTAAAAATTAAAAAATATATATATCGTTTGCAAACCAAATCAAGTTTGTAATTTATGACTGTGCTTTGAAGAATACGTTTCTTGAAATTTTTACGGAGGTAAGTTACGGAGCGTGTTTAATTTGTAACTGTGCAACAAGTGTAAAATTTTCGACAGTTAGAAATAACAGAGGTATTGCTGTGCTTTAATTTCTTTAAAAAAAAAAAAAAAATAAAAAATCACAATGTAAATTATTAAAAAAAAAAATAAAAAATAAAAAAATATTGCGCAAAAAAATGATATTTTTGTTGCTGAGGGGATTTTTTTGAGTTTATTAACCGGCGATGTTGATTTTATTAAGCGGCGGTTTTAAATGTAGTTTGTATTGATTTGATTCCGGTCCTGGCAATATGATCAGATTAAGCGGCTGATTTTATTAACCGGTGAATTTATTAGGCGGCGGTTACTGTAATTAAATATTCAGCTTGATATCCAGTTTTTGTACTTTTGCTAATTTTAACATGCGATTAAGACTTCATTTTGAATACAGTTTGTCAGATTTATTTTCTGTAGCTGAATACATATTCCCATACAGAATATGTTGAAACATTTTCCAAAATAGTAAATGTTTATCATTTTCTGAATTATTCTCTGTGTCAATTAAAAATAAATAAATAAATGAATAAACGCCGTGATACAATAATTTTCTTTACTATTCACTCATGGTAATCTGAAGCTCAGGTATGGAAGTAATTCTTACATAATAATAAAAATGTTCATTTTTTTTTTTTTTTTTTTTTCAAAAAAAAAAAAAAAAACTATGCTTATATTTTTGAAACTATACATATTCAACTATGTCAAATGTATATCACTGTAACAATGAAAATACATCTTCGAAAATAAAGATGAAAGGGTGCAACAAATACATATAATACATGGATAATCAGATTCTTTTAACTTTTGTTTGTGTTTTACTGTTAAAATATAACATCAAATATATATATAACTTTGAAAACATTATAAATTTAGACTCTCTAACATTTTTATTATTCTGACAAACAGATTTTTTTTTTTTTTTTTTAATAAACATGTCTTATCCTTTGAAGGTTTTCCCTGAATTTTATTAGAACATTTTTAAAAAAATACGAATCAAATGTCCCTACTTTAAACAGACGATTAAAAAAAATCTACTAGTGATACATCAGCTGTAATAGACAAAAAACTGCCTGCTGAATTCTTAGGTTTTGTTAATAATTTTAATATTCCGGTATGGCATGAACATACACGGAACTGACAAACGAATACATGGCGTTATTGCAGAAGAGGATACAAGTTGCTCTTTAGTATGCGGTGCACAAATACGTAATAACAATGCAAAAAATGTTTCTAACATAAATGAAATTGACCCGATGCTAAAAGTATTAAAAAGTGGCAAAAAACTTTTTCTCGAAACTAGAAGTAAACAGAAAATATACGTGGAAAAACATATATTTTTTCCCCCTTAAAATCTCTGAGAATCATGTTATTTATTTTACTGTTTTCTTATACTTTTAAACTTTCTGTTAAGTGTAGCGGCCTCTCCAAACTAGGGATACAGCAGTACCCGCCGCTTATTAAAATCACACTCGTTCTGAACCAAAATGATTTTACTAAGCGGCTGATTTTTATATCCGGCGAACGTTCTTGCATTCAAGGAAAAGTTATTACTTCCCTGAACTTGGTAAGAAATTTCAAAAAGTTCCATATAATGGAATTACTTACTTTTTAACAAATACAGTCGGTTGCAAAAGTATCCGAGCACTAGCAAAAATTCCTATATAAAAAAAGCACACTCAATACTGTTTCCTTAAATAAATCCTTGTTGAATCATATGTTCTTAGACTGACTAAGAACGTGAATCGACAAGGATTTATTTCACAAAACTGTATTAAGTGTGCTTTTTTTATATAGGAATTTTTGTTAGTGCTTGGATACTTTTGCTGCCGACTGTAATTATTTAATTGTTCCTTCAAAATAATTGAATTAAACACATCATCCGAATTTCCGAAGAGCTTTTCTTTGAGGAAAACCAGAATTACTTCGCTTAAAGTTCACGCTTTTTTTTTTTTTAAATCTATCCGTTTAAACTTCTCGGTTCTTAGTTATTTCAGAATAAGAACTAGAAATAGTCTTTTAATAATTAAAAAAGAAAATCACTTGGGAATCAAATTAAATTTGTAACTTATTTCCGCGTTTTAGAGAATATATTTCTTGAAATTGTTATACTAGACAAGTGATGGGGCGTGTTTAATTGCCGTAAATGTAAAATTTTCGACAAAGAGAGATAATGGATAAAGAATTGCTGCAGATTATTTATCTATTTATTTTATTTATTTATTTTTATTTATTTATTTATTTATTTATTTATTTAAAAAAAAAGAAAAAGAAAAAAAATCACAGTGTAAATAACAGTTTATTTAGCGTGCATAAATGATATTTTTGCTGCTGAAGGTTTTTTTTTTTTTTTTTTTTTTTTTAGTTTATTAACCGGCGGTTTTAAAATCAGTTTGCATTGATTTGATTCCGGTCCTGGCAATTTGATCACATAAAATGGCTGATTTTATTAACCAGAGATTTTATTAAGCGGCGGTTACTGTATGCCCGATTATCCGCGGAATCGAGTGGCACGGGTTTCGCGAATAATGTA
The DNA here is from genome assembly GCA_963930645.1 of Salticus scenicus. Lineage (NCBI taxonomy): Eukaryota > Metazoa > Arthropoda > Arachnida > Araneae > Salticidae > Salticus > Salticus scenicus. The sequence continues at coordinate 338,734,801 of OZ005653.1, forward strand.
AATCGCGAATAAACCGTAAAAAGGCTGGAAGTGACGGATAAATGACGTAAATTATAGTCTAGCTCAAAAACACGAATGCATTGTATATAAAGCCTAATATAAGCAATGAAAATATTCCCAATTAGTAAAAATATTTGTATTTTATATATTATAGGATGTAATAAATAAATAAATAAATAAACAAAAAAGTATACTTACGATGAAACCAAAATACAATCAGTTAATTTATGCCCTAAACTAAACAATACAGTAGATAAGGCTAACATTTTAACTTCTTCCGGAGTATTGTAAATACACGCCCTCTTTATATACTACTTTATTTGTAGTGAATTTTTCTCCAGTATGAAATTATGATTAAATAAGGAGAAAAATACTCTTCAAAAATAGTGGTATGACAAAAAAAAAAGCAGATATCAACGATGGTCCGAAATAAATTAAAGTATTGTCATGCCTGACAGCGTACTATACTGTACAAAAAATAAAACAAAAGCAACATAGTTATATTTACATTTTTTTCCTTTTAAAAAAAAGCAATAATTAGTTCGTTTTCTTGTTAAGAAACAACTTTTCTTTTGATTCTGCCCTTTTCTTGCGCCAGCGGATAATCAGCAACGTGCATAATCCGTTCGCGGATTATCGGGAGTTTACTGTATTTGATTCGAACAACCTGTATGTTAGAAGTAAAAAGTACAGCTACTAGATTATACCAACAAGGGAGGGTCACCAACTATTCAAACGGTATTTATATATATTATATATAATTTAAAAGGATTTACTGAGCTGACAACGAAAATATCCGTCTTATCGGCAAATGTGCCCCCTAGCGAGAGTTATTCTCAATTAAAGTTTTTAAATTACAGATTCTTTAACGATGTACTTCGTATAGTTTCTACCATTAGATGCAGTTTTGTAAAGATTCTCATTCTAAAAACGATTGTATATATTATTAGTAAAGGTCGCCCGTATATATTGTTGTGGTTAGTGTCCCTAACTCCCTCACAGTAGTACCGGGCTCGAATCCTGGAAAAAACATGGATTTGTTATCCCTGTAAGCGGTGGCGATGGCCGTCCATTGGGTACTCCCTCACAAATGGTTATCAGTTCAGCGATCGCACAGTCAATGCTAATTTTCAAGTACCGCGCTATTGAAAAATAAAGAAATAAATATACGTGTTATTATATATATATATATATATATATATATATATATATATTACATGTAAAGTATTTTACTGTTTAATAATTACTTTGTGACAACAATAAATTTATACATGCTAAACAGTATGAAAAGTATTAAAAAGAGAGAGAGAGAGAAAAAAAATTAAAGTAAAAAAGAAGCTATAGTAATTTTTATAGTAACGAAGAAAACTATTACTTTATATATTCATTTTCATTAAAATATTATATTGTAGGTAATAACATAATTATTAATTTTTCAAAAGTAAGAATTTATTTTTCCGCTTATTTCCCCACTCCATTACTATGTTAGTGCATTAAATTTCTTTTATTGTTCCCCCATGCATAGTCAATATCCAAAATATCGATTATGTCGATGTACAGGAAAATCTTTCTGATTGTAAATGTTTTACACATGGCTACATATATATATAAAGTATTGGATTTATAAATTTAATGCTGTCATAAAATAATTATTAAATACATAATAAAATACTTTACTAACAATATAAATAGTCATAATTAGCACGATAATCTGTTAAAAAATTGATTCTAATGATAGAAATTCTTCAAAATACATTACTGAAGAGCCTGCAATTTATAAACTTTAATTGAGAATAATTCACGCTAAGGGGCACATTTGCCGATAAGGTGGATATTTTTATTATCAGTTCAGTTGGAGCTTTAAGAGGATATATGACATGTATAAATACCTTTTGAACAGTTGGTGACCCTCCCTTGTAAGAGAAGAGAAATTGTTTATATTATCTGAAACATCTGAGAATAAAATATATGTTCAACTGCAAGATATTCAACTTATCATCTTTGACATAAACTCGTTCGTTGAGTCTAAAACATCTCAAGAACCAATTAATCATATTCCTTTTATTTGTTCCAATCTCCTACGGCAACTGACCGTTAGCCTCATATCGCATTCGGTTTTTAAATTAATATGTTGTGGCTGCCAGGAGACTTTTTTTTCTATATTTTCCTATACAAATTAACGCAGTATGATTTATTATTAAATCATTATTTATCATAATTATTTCACATGATGCATTCAGATGATTTTCATCCCAGAAAAGAATAACGCTAAATATCCAAAGAAAGTCAATTATGTACCGACCGACATTTCTAAAAATGCCTTTTTATCTTTTTTTTTTTTTTTTTTTTTTTTTTTGTTAAAAATGATAACTTTGTTTCAAATCATCATAGATGTGTAGTTCAAGCCTTCATTTTAAAGGCATTGACGAGTTCTTTTAAAAGATACCCATACTGTAAATTTTCATCCCCTGGGAGAGGGATTTACCTGTTTAGATCAAAATCCAACTCAATACCAATTTGGTCAAATTGAGTTCATTGGCTCGTGAGATACAGCGTCCACAAAATTTATGATACACACACACTGACATATAGAGACAGACATTTTCTAAAAATAATCAAATCGTGTTCAGGAAATCTTAAAACGTGTAAATCCATCGAAAACAGGAAGTCGAAAATTTTCACACATCCAGTACTTGCTTATAAATGTATAGAAGAAAGTAATAAGAAGATTTTATGTAATGTATGTGTATTATTATTATTATTATTATTCCTTTTTCAGTGTGTAAGACCTCTAGAGATGAAATTTCCCTACTGCATCAGCATCTCATATACTGTACAATTACCTTTCAGAAATATGGATGGAAAAAAAAAGGAATTGGTTGTTTCTTGATCTGAAATGCAAGTCGATGATCGAGAAGTTATACAACTCTTACAAAGCCGGCCAATACATTTATAACTTCTTCATAATTCCTCTCTATGCTTACTATAACATTTTCACTTTCTTTTATATTCAATAGAAGAAGGTATCGCACTCAAAATATTTTGAATTGCGCTATTGCGATGCAATTATTTTGAAGGGTCCGAAAATGAATTTGACCATTTTTAGAAAATTCCTGTCGGTTTGTCTGTGTGTGATGCAAATTTCGTGGCAGTTCTAACTCAAGAATTATTGCACAGAATTTCACATAAATTTTTAGGTAATTGCACCATAAATTAAATGAGTGCCTATCAACTTTCAGTGAAAGTCTGCTGAATAGGTAACAATGCTATCCAGTTTTTTTTTTTTTTTTTTTTTTTTTTTTTTTAATAATTCTTCCTATGTTAGTATAGGACAAAATTCCGTAAAACTGTGAGAATGGAAATTATTTTTAATCAGTCATTATGAAATTAAAAATATTATTTACGATAGCAACAGTAAATTAGGAAAACATATATATATATATATATATATATATATATATATATATATATGTGTGTGTGTATATATATATGTGTGTGTGTGTAGAAGTATCATGCCCCTCCTTCCTTCCCCGTCGGTGTAAATTTTTAATATATATATATATATATATATATATATATATATATTTTTTTTTTTTTTTAAGAACTCTTGAATATCTTTAAAACGAACTAAACGGCTGAGCGAAAGATCTGTGATAACTTAAAACAAAGTTATCGATTTTCTACGATTTAACAATAACTAAATAAATTAAATTAAACAAAAAAAGAAAGAAAAGAAAGAAAGAAAAAAAGAAAAAAAAAATCCTGAAAAAAAAAAAAAAAAAAATTAGATGTCTTCTGTAGGGCATACATGGGACTTTCTTTCGACAAATTATGTTTCGTATTGTTTCGAAATTTCTAGTCAACTTATTACACATTTTGTTTCTGAGCTTTAAAAGTTTACATGTGTTTTGTAGACTAAATAAAAGTACATTTGTTCTCTCTCTCTCTCTCTCTGAGATAAATATGGTCATGAGAATGACCATAACATACAAGTTTAATAGATAAAACTCTTCATTCTTCACTTTACTGCATGGTGATTTGAATTTTCATTTCTTTGAATTGATTATTCCCCACTTCCCACACTCCAGTTCAGTCTTTTCAAAATACCTTTTTCGTGCCCGAAGCTATAATAACATAAATAACATTTGAAGGCTTTTAGACGTATACGTTCACATTACACATTACATAAAAGTGCATTATTTCGAAATTGATAGTTTGGGGGGGGGGGGGGGGGCACTATTGTACAGTGCCTTACTTGAACTTTAAACAACTAAACTCTAAATTATTAAATTACTTGGATGTGTCTAACTATAATACAATTTAAAATTTAATGGCCTTTAATTGTTATTTCGTTATTAGGTAATTTAAATAAGTATTTTTATTATTTATTTATTTATTTATTTATTTTATGTCTAAGTATTTTTAATAATTATGAAAGTTACATACTTTTTTTTTTTTTTTTTTTTTTTTACTGCACTGTTTAGAAACTGTTTTGTGTGTTATAAAGTTCATTGCTGCAGTGATCGTTGTTTAGTAAAGAAAGCTGCACATTGTGAAACAAAATAAATTAACATTCTATTTCAGAAATAAACTTAATTTTATACTGTCATACATTAGTATCTTTTAAAAGTCAGTTCATTGAGTTTTTTATGAGTCTAGTAAAAATATTAAATGGTTTCGATTTTATAAAGCCAATAATAGAAATCCATATTTGTTTCATCGGTTATGGACCGCAGGAATGAAGAGGATATTGGCTATATAATCAATATTAAAATTATTGTCATGATATTTAATACAACTTTATCCTCTGAGAAGTCGTTTCCTGATAGAACTTCTCCCTCTGAGATAAAAATCTACTTAAAGTCTTTAAAAATGTACCTCTAGAAAGCTAATACTACAAAACAAAAAAATGCACGCATCTCCTTAGATTAATGACGATAATTTAAAACACAACAATTTTTTACACTTAATTTCTTTGAAAAGTAACACGAGAATATTTTAAAATTTATTGCAAATAAAACATTTGGGAAAAACAGATGTTGCAGACTTCCTTGCGGTTAAATTTTAGTATTTTTCTCTGACAAATTAAAAAAAAATTCTGAAGGCCGGCATGACAATTTTTGAGATGTAAATAAGCTACTAATCGTTTCATAATATTTGAAGTAAGTAGAAAAGGCGTAAGAAAATATTTTGTATTATACTAACGCGAATTAGCAAAAGTGAAGATTTTAATCAAAAAGTAAAAATTTTAGTGCTATGTCAACTTGCACCAGTTATCGGCTGAAACGTTGCAACATATTTATAACAAAAATGTCCAAAAAACGATATTTTAATTTGAACCTGATGAAATCTATGATAGTTAAGAAAAAAATTATCTTTAAATTAGATTACATCCATCTAATCAAAAAGGATTTTTATGATGATTATTATTTTTCTGTTATATTGTTTCTTTTATTTTATCAAAAGAAAAAACAAATAGTAAATTTTAAAATCTATATAATATTTCTCTAACGTGGACCAGTTTCAATTATTTTTTGTCGAAACGATACGATACGCGAGGATAAAAATATAATATTTATACATGGACAATATTTAAGCACACGGACTAATGGACACTCTCAATGGACTAATAAGAAAAAAGGACGGCATTTGTCTGATGAGATTATTTTACGAAAAAATGTATTTTTAACAGTTGTTTCTTCAAAATCTTTGCAAACGTCATTTTAAACCTAGCAATATTTTAAAGATATATACCGAATATGAACTTTTGTGTCATAAACTGACTAAAAAATACAATCATAAAAAATATAATCAAAATAGAAATTATTTTATTTTATTTATTTATTTTATTTATTTATTTTATATATTTATTTATTTAACAAAAATAATATACTAAAATTAATAGAAAGTCATCGCCAACATGGCGACAAAAATTTAAAAGGCGTCGGTGGAATCCTATATTAAAACTGTACTGCCTGTGGAAGTATGAAAATTGGGTCGTGAACCCTGAATTTTATTTGGAAACCTTTCTTTGAATGATTTTGGTTTCACTTTTGTACAATACTAATTAGGTTTTAATGATAATTTGGCTTCTGGTAAATTAAAATTTTAATTAAGTGGTGAAATTGGTATAATATTTACGAGTTTCAAATATTAAAAGTAAATAAGAAAAGAAATAAAGGGCGAATATTTCGCAGGGTTTGCTAGTTAAGTAATAATTATCTAGTAAAAGTTATAGCTGAATCCTTTTATATATTCATTCTAATTTTATAAATCCCAATATTAAGTTAAAAATTTTCGGTGAAAATGTAAATTTGTGTTATATTCCTGAAATTTTAGGTTCTTTATATTTGCTTATTCATTTCGAATGCCATGAATATAAGCTTTGTTAAATATATTAAAAAGCCTTTACATTAACCATGTATGCAATATATAAGAATGCATATAATAATATGCATATGAAGAGATTGCTTCAAAGAATATATATATAAAGAATCTTGGCGAGAATTATATTTTGCATTCCAGGATAAATTTGTAGTAAAAAAGATAAAAGTTAAAATAAAATATTTAATCGTAAAACAAATTATTTCTAGCATTAGAAAACATAAAGAACGAGTAGAAACCTCAAAAATACAAGCACTAACAAATAAAATAAAGACAAGCAGTTATGAAATTTACAAAATGCTTATAAACTAAAGTCATATCATATAAGTGGGGTCAACGGCAATTTTATGATAAGCATCAATGTCTAATTGAAGCAGCTTTACATAAAAAGATCTGGTGTTCCTTAAACGCAGGCGGAAAACGAAAGTGTTATAATTTAAATGTACACACATCAATTGCGTGTCTGCCTCGACGAAATGGGAAGAGCTTTTCCTCCTCCAGCATTTATTCTAGTTATATTTGACAAACGAAAACGGAAGTGTAAGTTGCAGTTTGGGCAACTTTAGTCTTTTATATCAACATCTGAAGATGAAATTCGCCCGTTCTTTGTCTTTCACCTTTTCCCCGTTAGCTACGTGCCGTCAGTAGAATTACCATCTATGAAAAAAAATCTACGTTTTCTAGAAGATCTGAGAGTGAATTCTCTGTGGGAGGTTTTCTAGGTCATTTTCTAACTGTAAAACTTGTTTACTGAGAAACATAGAAACAAAATGAATCACGTGCAGCGAAATAAAAAGATCATTTCCTAGGGCAAAAAGGCAGTTTGGTTACTGTTTTTAAATGCTGCTGAGATAACCAGACATGTTGTTAAACAAGTAAGAAAAAGCTTTTTGAAGATAGTTGAAACTTCCCTCTTGTAAAAGATGAGCATACACGTGATGAGTTAAGTAGTACTTCGATTAGAAATATCAAAAACTGAGAAGAAAAAAGTGAATACAGTGTTTTGGTTATTTTTGTCCTTTTAAAAAACGAAAAAAGCCCCCTCAATTTAGACCGTAAAACTTGCGGAATCATTACAAATATAAATTACTTTCATGTACTGCTTTATTACTTTTATTTGCTGTTACACAAAGTAATTTTACTGAAGACTTTATCAGCCTAAAATTATTTATATATTGTATTGTTATTTATTTTGCTCATTATATTATTTTTCCAATTACAAAAAAATTCTAATAACATGCACCTATTTTTTATGCCATGCATTTTATAATGGGAAGGAGGGGGGGGGGGCGTATACTTAGAAAAAAATGTACAGTTCGGGTGAAAACTTTAAGGCCAGTAAAAATATTTAAAGTTTAAAAACATCTGGAATTGAGCTTTGAAATGTCATTTGAGTGATAATTATTAACGCTAAATTCAAGTAAAAAAGACAATAGAAATCATTTGTAAATATTTTAATATCAGAAAATATTATAGAACATACAGATCAGTATTTTACCGTAAGTAAAAACTTTAAGGCCAACATAGAAAATAGCATATAAGGAAAAAAATATATATACAAATTTTTAGAAGCTTGTGTAGAAGTCATTACTTTGAATTACTTCAAATATTCTTGTTTTCAAGAATGTAACTAGTTGCCGACAAAGTCCAGGGTCTGTTTTACACAATTCGTCTTCGATAGTAGATTTCAGCTCGATTGCTGATATAAGATGTCTCCCGTCTGCATAATTTTTTCTTGCTAATTCACTCCATAAGTTTACCACTGGTTGAGATTTGGAGACTTAGCTTGCCATTTGAAAAATTCAACATTGTTGACTTGGAATCAATTTCTTTTGCACTGTTATTCATGTGGATAGTTGCATTGTCTTACTGGTATTTCTAATTTTCTCCAACAAGAAATTCAACACTTGGTAAAAAATGACTTGTCAGTACACTCATGCTTGTGCATTCCTTTTATCCAAAAACGAACGCAATTGAACCCACACCATTATAATCAAAACACTCCTTAATCATCTTAGAGCCTTCCATTGACGCTTAGAAAATATTTCTTTTTCTTTTTTCTCAAATCATGACACTAGAAATTCCGCCGTGTGGTCCCTCCAAATTCCATTTTTCTTTCGTCTGAAAAAATGATCTGCATCCATTAGTTATCCCTGGTTATAACTTGCTGGTTCAATGCTCTATTTTGCGCCTTTTTGTTCAAATATTCTATTTTGTACTTCTGCAAAAATTCAGGCTTAGTCAGTTTTGCTGTATAAACGAAACTTTCAGAACTTCTAATTATGTATTTATTATTATTATTATAAACATTTTAATCTGTTGTCTGCATGAGTTTCCTGATTGAGTAGTTTTCAGTAGATGCAAGATTGCTAACTTGTGAGGCTAAAGCTTTAGATCTTCCTCCGGTAATCTTTTTCACCATAATTGTCTTTCAATTTCAGAAACATTGCTGACTACATTCTTTGATCTTCCTGTCTTTATCACAATAGCACGGCCACTGTTTACTGTTGAAGAAAAGGCTTCAGTTTGCCCTTTTTCGTGACCAATTAACTTCTTACCTTCGGCCATTTTCACAAAGAGCTATAAAATTTTGAAGAAATGTATGACAAATTTTCAAATTGAAATGTTGTCACAATCTTAATAATTGCAGCGATATTTAAACCACTGCACGTATATTTATTTTAAAAAATACTGCACGTATATTTATTTTCTTTTACTTTTGGCCTTAAAGTTTTTACTCAAACTTAAATATTAACTCTGTACATAATTTTTTTCCTGATAGTTACATATTTACAAATCATGTTTGTTGCGTTATTTCTTAAAAATGAACTTAAATAATTGATAACACACTATCTACCAATAAGTATATTTGGACCCTTTCGAATTCAGACATTTGTCAAATATCTAGAAAATTTCTGTAGGAATCATCTTGAAACTTTGGTAGTGTAGTAAAGTACATATTATCGTCTTATATTTCAGAAAAATTTTGTCCTAAAAAGGAAAAGGGGACCAGTCAAAAATCAAGCAAAAAATCAAAAAGTTTTGAATTACCCTGTAAAAAATTATACTTTAAATGCGTTTTGGCTCTAGCATGTGATTACAAATATTCTTCTAATTATCTGTAAAAAAATTTATGAGGCGGCCATATATATTCGCGAAGATATAACTTTTATTATTATTATTATTATTATTATTATTATTATTAATTGAAATAAAAGTGCACGTTTTAAATTATAACCCGTGGGGTATTAGAGCTAATGAAAAACTATTTTTAAGAAACTTGGCATACTTACATTATACACAGCATACTGCAATCAGAATGCAAAAATATTAAATATCTTACGAAATAGGAGCATTTTTACTAAATAATCTTTAACTACGCATAAGCAAGCTTTAAAGAAAATTTCTTTTGCGTAATTTAATAGCCAGAATTATTAAGCTACATATATGAAAACCCCAACAAAATATCGTGTAAATTCAAAAAGTTACGAGAGATGGTATGAAGAGAATTTCAGTTCTCTGAAAATAAAAGCTAATCGATAAGAGATTTTACTCACATTTTTATTTTGATTGAATATGGTAATACAGTATTCGCTGATTGTAAATAAATATTGTAAAAACCCCTATCATCTCCCTTCCCCCTTCTTCTTCTTCTTCTTCTATTTTTTTTTTTTTTACTTTCCGAACACTATAGTGAGGAAAGTATTGTAATCATGTCAAAAATCCGAATTCGAGATTTTGATGTTTCTATACGTTTTGAGGTCCCCTGAGTCCGTTTTCACTATTTTTACGATGATGTATGTATGTGTGTGTGTATGTGTGTATGTATGTGTGTATGTCTGTGAGTGAACACGCTAGCGTCTAAACGCTTTGTTCGATTAACCTGAAAGTTGGTACGCATATTGTAAGTCACCATAGTACGAACCCTATAGATTTTGGTGAATCTAGCACTTATAGTTTTTTTACAGGGACACAAAGAAAAATTCTTTATCATTATGCCTATGGGGCCAAATTTTTAAAAGTGTGATAGCGTCTAAACGCCTTATTAATCTGAGCAAAAAATTTGTACACATGTTATAGATCACAGTTGAACTAACTGTATAGATTTTGGTGAATCTAGCCCTTACAGTTTTTTTACAGGGACACAAAGAAAAATTCTTTATCATTATGGCCTATGGGACTAAATTTTTACAAGTACGATAGCATCTAAACGCCTTATTGAATTGAGCTGAAAATTTATATGAGTATTATAAATCACTGTTGCACTCACTATAAGCATTTTGGTGAATCTAGCATTTATAGGTTTTTACAGGGACACAACGAAAACATTCTTTACCATTATGATCTATGGGCTCAAAGTTCAGTAGTGTTCAAAAAAACATCGTGTAATGTATGGAGAAAAATACTCAAACACTCTATTATGGTTTTCTCTCTTTTGTTTGTTTAACAACTCCTCTTTCTTTACTTTATCTACAAAACTGTTAATGACTCAATGTTCGGAAAGTCGAGTGGAGTCACTCCAGATTTTTTTTTTTTTTTTTTTTTGAGAGAGGGACTGAAATTTTGTTCATCGTAGCTCTCATAATTTATTGAATTTACATGCTATTTATTTGAGGTATTCATATGAGTAGCTTAACACTTTTGGCTATTAAATTATGCAAATGAAACTTTCGTAATGGTTGCGCATGCTTAGTTAAAAATTATTTAGTAAAAATGCTCATATTTTATAAGATATTTAGTAATAATGATTAAAATTAAAAACTTCTAAAAGTTTAAAATTTGCAATGATTTCACGTTAACGCGTGAAATCATTGCAAATTTTAAACTTTTAGAAGTTTTTAATTTTAATTACTATTATTAAAGATATAAAATACAATAAAACATAAGATTAAAAAGTATATAATACCACTTTTAAACACGTATATATATATATATTTTTAAATGTACACGAAGCTTTTCGCTACTATTACGTAGCATCTCTAGGTGATGTTTTTTAACATAAGAAAAGAGAGTAGACAGCATTATATATCTATATACCGAAGTAGTTTTATACGGTTAAAGTCAAAAAATTAAGTCTTCTGCACAACATGATGAGTCACTTGAGTTTCTTTGGGGTTACACCAGGGTTACATACCAAATTCTGTAAAAAAACACTGAAAAACGAAGATTGAAGCTTTCCGAGATTATCTTACAGCGTAGTTACGTAAGTTTACGTAGATAATCTCGAAAAGCTTCAATCTTCGCTTTTCAGTGTTTTTTTACAGGATTCCGTATGTAACCTTGGTGTAACCCCAAAGGAACTCAAGTGACTCATCATGTTGTGTACAAGACTTAATTTAACCGTATAAAACTACTTCGGTATATATATAATGCTGTCTACTCTCTTTTCTTATGTTAAAAAACATCACCTGAAGATGCTACGTAATAGTAGCGAAAAACTTCGTGTACATTTCTAATTAAAAAAAATTTATACGTGTTTAAAAGTGGTTTTATATATTTTCTGAAGATATTTAATACTTTTGTATTCTGATTGCAGTATGCTCTGTCTAATGTAGTACACCAAGTTTATAAGCTCTGCACAGGGTCTAATACCCTACGTGTTATAATTGAAAAAGTGGTAATATATCTTCTGCAGTTTTTTAAAGAAACCGTTGTATCTCCATGACTATATGTGGTACAGTCGGTAACAAAAGTCTCCGAACACTAGCAAAAAATTCCTATATAAAAAAAGTACACTTAATACAGTTTTATTAAATAAATCCTTGTCTAATGTTCTTAGACTGACTAAGAACAGGATTCGACATGGGTTTATTTAACAAAACTGTTAAATAAACCCGTGTACTATTATTAACTATTACACTGACTACGTGTACTATTATTAACTAGTACACTAACTATTAAGTGTACCTTTTTATATAGGAATTTTTGCCAGTGTTCGGAGACTTTTGTTACCGACTGTAGCCTCATAAAAATTTATACAGATAATTAGAAGAATTCTCATAATCAAACAGCTAAAGCGCATTTAAAGCATTAATTTTTATAGAGTGATTGAAAATATTTTGATTTTTGTTTCATTTTTTACTGATCCTTCTTTACTTTTCAAGAAAAAAGTTTTGCTGAAATATATTAGGTATAAAATTCTCTTTATACTCCTAAAGTTTCAAGATAATTCTTAAAAATTTCTTTCTAGATAATTGACAAAATTCTAATTTTGAAAGTGTCCAAGTAACTTATTGATCGATAGTGTATTTAAATCCTTTTTATTTCATTTCTGCATTTTCTCAAAATTTTTTACTGGCCTTAAAGTTTTTACTCAGACTGTGTGTGAGTGTCCGTGACAGAAAGCACCTTCACATTTTTCTTAAATTTATTTATTTATTTATTATTATTATTATTTTTTTTTTTTTACCTTAATGTTTTGCAATAAGTTTTAAAAATCTCATTTATTTTATAAGTAATGAGCGTGTGACTAAAATTTTCACTTCGCAAATGGTTTGACCAAATTTCTGCGATCCCGAAAAAAAAATAGGGGAGGGCTTGTTTGTATTTGGTCATGGATGAAAATTTAAAAAAGCAAGAACAAAATCATAATGTATATTTAGGACTTAACACCTATATTAGTTTATTATCTAAGATTATTGGGTTTGTATCTGAATAAACCAAAGTGTTAAAAAGTGATATTTGAAGAAAAATATATACGTATTGTTTGTATTTGGTCATGGATGAAACTTTAAAAAAGCAAGAACAAAATCATAATGTATATTTAGGACTTAACACCTATATTAGTGTATTATCTAAGATTATTGGGTTTGTATCTGAATAAGCCAAAGTGCTAAAAAGTGATATTTGAAGAAAAATATATACGTATTTTTTTAAAACTATTAGTTTTTAATGAAGACTTATATCTGTTTCACAGGTACCTTACGTTCACCAACTATACAACTTGTGTCATCTGGTTGGCATTTTTACCACTTTTCGTCTTGAGCACCAGTAACACCATCCGAGCGATGACTCTCAGCTCACTCCTCAGCCTCAGCGGAGCAGTACAGTTAGCGTGCCTATTCGTGCCCAAGGTGCACATTGCGCTCTTCAAGCCTGAAAAGAACACCAAAGAGATGGTCATGTGCCACCACAACAGGAATGCTTCGTGCCTGGCACTACCGGTCGCCAGTCAAGGAACACCTTCCATATTGCTAAATGGGGGTAAGTCATTATTTGTGTCGAAGTAGAAATTTTAGAAATCTCCAAAGCAATAAAATCCCAATATGTGACGAGATATATATTTACAAAAATAAGCAAGCATCTCAAGCAGTTTTACTCTCTCGGGTTTTCGATGGATTTACACGTTCTGAGAGGTGTAGAACACGATTTGACTATTTTTAGAAAATGCCTGTGTGTGTGTAACAAAATTTTGTGGCAACTGCATCTCACGAATTACTGCGCAAAATTTCATACAAATTGGCATGCATTCGCACCTTGACACAAATGAGTAAATGAGTGCCTATCGACTTTTGTTGAAAATCGTCCAACAGGTGGCGTTGCCATCCCGCTTTTTCTAAATTTTTAACATGGCGGTATTGGACAAAATTTCGTATAAATGGGAATAAAGAGAATTATTACTTTCTTCTATATTCAATAGAAGAAAGTATTGGATTCGTAAACATTTTCGACTTCCGGTTTTTGACGGATTTACACGTTTTGTGAGTTCTAGAACACGATTTGACCATTTTTAGAAAATGTCTGTCTATCTATGTGTGTGTGTGTGATAGAGAGAGAGACAAAAATTTTGTGGCGACTGTATCTCCGGAACTACTGCTCAAAATTGTACATAAATTTATATGTAGATACACCTTGATCTAAATTAGTGCCTATGAACTTTTGGTGTCAACCGCTTAACAGGTGGCGCTGCTATACAGCGATTACCGCAATTTAAGGGGAGGCTATATTTCAGGTTCTATTGCGTATAATCAAACAAAACTTGATACGTGAGAAAGCCATTATGACACATTATGCTGATTAAATTTGAATGCTTATCGACCAACAGGTGGCACTGCTATAGAACGATTTCCGCAGTTCAAGGGATGGCTATATGTCAGGAACTACTGCACTGAATTGCATATAAATTTATATGCAGATGAACATTGACATAAATTAATGCCTGTCAACTTTTGATGTCAACCGCCCAACAAGTGACGCTGCTATACTGCAATTTTCCTCGATAATGTGAAGGCTATTATATGTCAAATTCTATGGCATATAACTGTACAAAATCTGATATGTGAGATAACCATTATAAAAAAGCATTTTATAAGATGCTATTTATAGATAATAAAACTGTCTTTCTTTGGATATTTAGTGTTAGTTTTCTCTAAGATGAAAATCGTTTACATTCATCCTGTTAGGTAATTTTAATAAATAATAGTTTTAATAAATTATTTGCACTTAGTGAATTAATATAGGAAAATATATTATAGATAATATAATATAGATAAATATCGATAAATAACTCAAATTGAAGTGCCTGGAAAGACCTTTTTACAGGCAGTGGGAACCTGGACCCTGGACCCGATGCAATGCGGGTAGAAAAAGAACTGCCGTAGCCCAGCGTGTTCCTGAAGCGAGGTTTAGAACGATTTTGATATATATATATATATATTTTCCATTTATAATGGGATGTGAAAAATAAATAGTGATTCAATTTTCTTTTGAAAATGGTAATACAGTGTAAAGAGCGAGGGATTTAAAATTCATGGTTCAAAAACTAAAATATTTAATAGATGTTTAGATACAGTCATCTTTAAAATCGTAGTTCTTAAATAATAGCAACTCCACCTGTCGTTGATAAATATCCAGATTGAAGTGTTTGGGAAAGACCTTTCTGTGGTCAGTGGGAACCTGGACTTGATGCAGTGCAGGCGGAAAAGGAGCTGCCGTAGGCAGCAGGTTTTTGAAACAAGGTTTAGAGCGGATTCAATGTAATTTTCTTTAGTTTTTATTTATAATGTGATATAAAAAATAAATAGTGATTCAATTCTTTTGAAAATTCATTTAAATATAGTGACCAGCGAAGCGGGCGTAGCCTGCTAGTATAGAGAATAAAATTGACTTTCTTTGGATATTTAGTGTTATACTACTTCTCTAGAATGAAAATCGTCTGCATTCATCATGGAAGGTAACTTTATTAAATAATAATTTTAATAAACTATTTTTACTGAATATGAATTTATATAGGAAAATATTCAATAGGCAAATATATATATATATATATATTTTTTTTTTCCAGAGTTTACAAATATAATTAATTTTTTGTCAAAAATGTTCTTCTTGAACGTTATAACGTTATCAATATACGACAACTGGTTAAGATATTTAGATCGCTCACTTTAATCATATATTTATATTTTAAAACGACTGCCTTAAAAAATAATAATTTATTACACTGTTTTTTTTTTTTTTTTTTTTTTTTTCATTTTCAATGCTTAGCTTAAGAAAGAGCGTATCTGTTTTAAGAGTCTCATTTTAATTATTTTCAGAATTATTCTTTTGAATATGCATATATATTTTCGTTTTTAAAATAAATCCACGGCTGAGATTAAGTTCGCTTACACGTGAGGTACCCACTTATAAAAGGTTTTCATTTGATTGTATTCCTGCATTTTTTTAAATAAGTAGATAATATTTGATACAGATAATTAAGGGTCCTCTTCACTCACGGCCGCCGGAAGCCGAAGCTAATGTTATTCTATGGGAAATTTTTCTTTACAAATAACTTATTAACTAATACATATTTTTAAATTCAGTTTCCACATTCTGAAAATTCCCAGCTGTTAAACTGACGGATTTTTTTTTTTTTTTTGGTATTATTATTTTAATTATTTATATTTTATTTTGAAGCTGCAAAATACGAATTTTCAATATGTGAATTTTTTTTCATTTTCCAATTTTAAAATAAAATATTAAAAATTAAAAAATTACATTTCTAAAAAAGGTCCGTCCATTTAACAGTTGGTAATTTTCTGAATATGAAAACAGACTTTAAAAATATGTATTAGTTAATAAGTTATTTGTAATGAAAATTTCCCCGTAGAATAACATTGGCTCGGACTTCCGGCGACGGTAAGTGAAGAGGGCCGTTAAGTTTGGCGAGCCTAGATCCTAATTAAGGATTCTAAATAAATATCTAATGAAATCTACATGTTAAATAATAATAATAAATTACCTAATCTTGCACAGATAATCGTTATTTTATAAGAATCATTGAAATTAAATATCCCAAACATTTTTTCATCTTACAGATACAGTCGGTAACAAAAGTGTCCGAACACTAGCAAAAATTCCTATATAAAAAAAGTACACTTAATACAGTTTTGTTAAATAAATCCTTGTCGTATCCTGTTTTTAGTCCGTCTAAAAACAGGATTCGACAAGGATTTATTGAACAAAACTGTATTAAGTGTACCTTTTTTATTTAGGAATGTTTGCTAGTGTTCAGAGACTTTTGTTACCGATTGTATTTACAGCATTTTAAACATCCTTCTATTGTTCAACTAAATTTAAGAATTCTATTTTCTAATATTCTACGAACAAACAAAGTATTTTTGGGTTCGGCGCAAGCAATACTGTTTTAATGAACCACATTTTTCAAAACAATGAAGGCTGAGAAATTTCTACGGATACAACTCAACAATTTATCTGGAAATGAATGAAGCTCTTCTCCCTTTCTCCATGTCGTTTGTAAGAGCTCTATTTTTCCTCATATTATTACAAATAATATCCCCTTTTTCAGTTTTTCATTTCCTGTCACTGTTTTTCACGTCTTGAAAAGGCTTCGTTCTATTTTTGTTTCACATCTGCCTCCGTGAGAAAGCAAATTAAGAATGTGAAATTTCGCCCCTTAGCAACAGAAAAGGAGAAAATAATAGAATAAGTATTAATGTAGATAACTAAAAGTTTAGCGAATCTAGATCCTGATTAAGGATTCTAAATAAATATCTGGTTAAATCTTTAAAAATATCGTAACTAAGTTATTTTGATAGGAAAACAAGAACGAAATATCACACAGTACGCATTGATTACACTGCTCGGCATGAAAATTGCTCCCAACACCATTTTGGCGACCTCCTGAATCCGAATAGGACGTCCGTTTTGCCCTATCACCCACCGTTTTTTAAGGACGCCCACCCTATTTTTATCACTTTTCGGTCATTTTATGGCTATAAAGTTGATTTTTAGAGGGGGGGGGGAGGATTATTTTAACTGTTAAATGTCTTCTGAGGGGCTACAGAGTTGGAAAACTCTAAAACATCAACATTTGCGGCAAGGAGAAAATTGAGGGGGGAGGAGATTCGCCACTAAAATTATGTATTACATTTCTTATATTTTTTAATCTATTACTAATGTTATTTATTAAACATTATATATTTTTGTTTTTCAGTGTTAAATTAATTCTTTTTCATTCTCCAAATCAAATTCATGTCCATAAAATTACGGGAAAGTGATGAAAAATTGGGGGAGGGAATGGTGTCCCGAGGAAACGATGGGCGACTGGGAAAAATGATAATTATATTCGGATTCAGGAGGTCATTTTACATAAGAACCAGCAAGAATGGTATCAGGGGTCGAAATATTTTTTTTTTTTTGCAGCGCTGTGTTACTAACACTTACTTCTTGTGTCGTATAAATGTTGTTCTTTGCCTACGCTATCACACAACGGATAGACAGAAGGACGAAAAGGCATACATCTAGATTAATTGAATTCATAATCACACTTAAATATAATGCTTAAAGCAAAAGAAAATGCAGCCCTTAAATTCTAATTGCAGCCCTTAATGTAAGTGTAGCCTTGTAAATCTGAAGGTTAATCATATCATAGTCTATAAAAAATATTAGTTTAGCATTATAACAATAAATTTCACTTTATTATTTTTGCAGCAGCGTGTTATTTAAACGTAATTTATAAAAATGTCTGTCCTGAAACGGAATGCATTGGTATTTAATTGCATGTCTGCGTGTACCAGTTGTATAGGACCTATTAATGCCATTTTAAATTGGGAATGTAACTTGAATAACATATATCACTTTTAAGAAATTCTGAAAATATTTATATACATCGGAGACGGGCAGACGGACAATCAGACAGACAGATACGCTAATTTAAATTATATTCACATTTAAACGTTGTTAGAAATTGTATAAAACGCTTAATGTAAGCGAAAATGCATAATTCCAGCAAATTTACAACAACAGCCGTTAATGTATCAGACTATCAGGACTATCAGACAGACAGATTTAAATCATATTCACATTTAAACATTGTTAGAAATTGTATAAAATGCTTAATGTAAGCGAAAATGCATAATCTCAGCAAATTTCCAATAACAACCGTTAGTGTAACTAAATATTTGTGTGTGGCCGTGTAAATTTTAATGCTAAACATGTTATATTCTATAGAAAGCATTCTTTTGTGCATATGAATAACACTCAGGTGTTGAACAAAATAATGGAAACACTTTCGCTTATCTTTTGTCGAATATCTTGAAAAATATTTTATGTGTTGTTCTTGAATTTTGGGAATAAGGATACATCCACATATTTTTCAGTAAAGATTTTGTCACGAAAGCTGTTTGGGGACTAACAACAAATCTAATAAAATAAAAAGTATTTTCGATTACCTGTATCAGGAACAGCGTCGATTCATCTGCAAATTTTAGATGTGGTTATTAATGTTATATTGTGTACATAGCTTAAATATTTAAAGAGTTATTAATATTTTATTAAAAAATGCAAAAATTTTTGGCAAGTTCTTACCTTATAACTCTAAGGAATTTCTCCAAATTTCATGAAACTTTCCGAAAACATGACAACATGTGCCTAAATCCTTATATTATAATTCAAAAAACAAATACATTTAATATTCAAAGAGATATGGACAGTTGTAATAAATAATGTGTTACTGCACATGCGCAGACTGTAGAAAAAAAAAAAAAAAAAAAAAAACATTGACATAGTTTAATACTAAACTGTGTAGAGCACCTTATTAAAAAAAAAAAAAAAAAAATCCAGTTGAATGTCATAAAAATTCATAGAGATATCGTTGATTAAATGAACTGTTTTTAGCTGTTTCTTGAAATATCTCTCATAGAACGCAATACTTTGGAATACTTTCGAGTATCCCTGTATACAAACCAGTGATGGTATTTACTCAGTTTTCTATTTAAAAAAAAATATATAATAAAATAAAATAAACCATCCAGTAGTGAACTTTTGATTTCATTGAAGTTTGTGTAAAGTAAAGGTATTAAAATATGGTTTATAAATACTTCTCATAGAACACAACGTTTTGGTATATTTTCGGGTGTCTCTACACACAAATAAGTAGAGGTATTCACTCCACTTTCAATAGGGAACATCCGATAGTGAACTTGAATAATATATATCAGTTTCAAGATATTTTTGAATATTTACGGGAGTTAGATCGAGGACAGACAGACAAACCGAAGTCATTAACACTTTTCAACCTTGTTGGAAAGTGTTAAAAAGGGATGTATAATAAAATCAAACAGAATTTTCGTTAATGGCTACTACAGCAATCTTATAATTGCATAATATATCAATTATTTAGTATTTTACAGCATGCTATCATTGTTTTGGACTGTCATTTCCCCCGATTTTAACCTGTGCTATAATAATTAGTTTATATAATACCTCAAAAACCGAACATTAAAGATGATTAAAATGTTACATTTTTTCAAAGCCCTGATCTATTCCGACCTTTATGTATCAGTGGTACACTAGAATACCACTCCATTAGATCCTCATTAATTGCTATGAAGATGTGATATGCAAAGTTTTTACTGCTTATATCTTTAAAAAATTCCTCTAATCATACATTTAATACGTATATAATTCTAAAATATGTATATGAAATAAGTTTTTTGCTTATTTCACATGAAATTATTAGATCAGAGAAGATTTCATTATTTAACAAAAGCATTCATATAAAATTAGACGGCTAAGACAACCATAGAAGGGTTCCGCACGAAAGCACACACCATCCAGCCTAGGATCCTCGCATAGTCAATTGACCTTAACTCTAACATCAACATCATAGAAAATTACAAATTGCAAATTGTATGAACAATGACGCAGATTAAAATTATATCATATTTATTATATTCATTTTTTATTAGCTTTAGAATTATTAGCCATAGGATTATTATTTTTTATTAGCCTCTTTTATACTTATGTATTAAAGGAGATACATAAGTATAAAATCCACATTTCAAAAGTCTAAAAACTCATGTATTCTCTTTAATAATCACTGCAGGACAAAACTATTTATACTAAATTCATTGTCTTGAAGAGACGTTTCCAGGGATGTAAAAACCCCATTTCAAAAGTCTAAAAACTCATGTATCTCCTTTAATAATCATCGTAGGGTGAAACTATTTATATCGAATTCATTGTCTTGAAGAGACATTTCCAGAGATGTATCACAAGACGTATCTTCCCATTTGAAATTTTGAAGTTGCCTTACCTAGCGGCCCCCCTAGGCCCAAACTTTTTTCACCAAAAGAGGTCCCTCTCGAATTCATTAAAAATGTATTTTGCCATTTTTCAAAATTTCGACTCATTTTCGAATTAGGAGGGGGATTTTGGAACTTTTACCCTTCTGGAACACCCTGTATATATGTGTAGCGGACGCCATTTCTTAGGATAGATTATCAGATCTTACCGATGGACAAAGGCTTAACCTTTTGTCCAGAGGTATGTCGTTTGATTTCTAATCCAAAAGACCCAGGATCAAATCCAATCGGTCACCAAACTGGTGACCCGGACGTGCAAATAACAAGCAACCAACAAAACAACTTTGACCTGAGTCAATAGATGACAGCACCATTCATCCAAAAAAGTCCAGCAACGTAGAGTACTGAGGGAAAAAAACTCTCATACACGTACTTGCTGGAGGCAGAGGAGTGTAGCAGATGCCATTTCTCAGGATAGATTATCAGATCTTATCGATGGACAATGGGTTAACCTTTTGCCCAGAGGTATTTCGTTTGATTTTTCATCCAAAAGACCCAGGATCAAATCCAACCGGTCGCCAAATATGTATATACACACACACACACATTAATCAGCAGCACATTTTATGTACATTTTTTTTTATATGCTATATACATATATTTCAATTTATTTTTCAGGTTGCAAAGATAATTATCGCAACAGCACTTGTTCATCGGCATCACCTTCATCCGTCAGGAATTCCAACATTCCAGCAACCCCAACTACTAAGCGCAACTCTGATCACGATATATGTTACACCCAATCACCAGAGTCTCTAAAATATGTTCCGAAGAATACCTGCCAAAATATGAACTTGTCTCCCAGCTCTTCGTCAACTAACTGTGATCATCAAAACTTCCACAACTCGGATCAACATATGACTTTATGAACCATATTAGAATAAGCATTATTCTAATGTATGCGATGAGCCAAAATGCTCAAAGTGTGAACCAATTTATCTTAAGTTATGGTTGTATCTTAAGTCTATGATCGAAACATGTTGCTGTAACATTTGCAAAAGGAAGTCTTACCCTATTTATCATAAACTGGAAGTAAACGCATTAATTTTGAAGTGAGTTTTTGAGTGTTGGAAGAAACATAATTGGTAAAAGTGAACACCAGGAATAATGAAAGTTGAATTATGATCAGGATTGATTCGACTCAAAGTTTTATATAAGAATGTAAAAAATTATGGGTGATATTATAAGTATTTTTTCCTGGATAAAAATATAACACTACTAATCTTTAATTGGGAGATTTAAGCTGTGCTTAAATTCACGCTCAAGAGGTATCAAAGTGTTGTTCTTACAGCTACGATATCAAAACTTTTTGTAAACCAAATTTGACGATTTGTACAATTTGAAAATATATTGCAAAGGGCAAAGTTAGCATATACAAATATCGCTTTAGTAGTATGTAGCAAGAGATCCACAAAGTATTTAATGAAAATGGAACATTGGCAAGAACAAATTATTGAAATTGGTGACTATCTATATAATTCAGGTAATCAGAGGTTCAGTTCCTTCTAAAGATGGTGGTACAGCAGAGAGGAGTAGTGCACTACATTAAGTAGAGTTACTCAATTTTATGCCAACTCAACCCACATGTCAGGTAAAAATGGTATAGAGACCGATTTCTATTTTTTTTTTTTTTTCTGTGGGTCTCACAAACACATACTCTTTATTGTAAAGAAGCTAAATTTTCTAAAAACGTTTTCTAAATTTTTTTTCAAGAATGGAGACAATATATGTCAAAAGTATGATAAAAGTTTTTTCTGTGATTGCTAATTGAATCAAAATAGTCATTTCCTGCCGAGTTAAGAGTGGAGGTCAAGTTTAAGGACTGAATTGAAGCTTAGCGGGTTCTGACGTTCTGAGTAAGTTACAAATGAAATAAATAAATAAAATCCTTTTGCCAGATTTAAAATGAATTTCCGAGTTGGGATCAAATAATTTAATAGCCATTATATTGCCATTTTTTAGGTAAATTAGCAAAAAAAAAAGTTTGATATGCAATATCCGGATGGTTTAAAAGAAAAAAAAAGTCATTCATTCAAAATTTATAGAAATTTCATTAATAAAACACATGAAACTATCAAAGTTAATTAAATACTAAAAAGTAACTTTAAATTGGCTTTTACATTCTTTTTAGAAATTTTATGGATTAAGAGAGCAAGAACAAAGCAGAAATGTAATTATCCGAATTTAAACTCATTTTTTCTTTGTTAAATGCATGCTAAGTATTTCAGTTTGAATGTGGCATTGTAAGTTCTTGATATTCCACTACAATGGCTTTAAGTCTTGTGTACATAATAAATATGATTTTAAAAATTTCTTTTAAGATATTGAGTAGAAGTCTAGTCTTGTAATAAATGAATGTTGTCAAATGTTTTAAAACTATGTACATTTTTATTTCCAAGATGTATAGAATTTATTTGCATCAATAAAGTTCTATATAATAAATATCAACATATTTTGTAAGGTTTTTTTTTTTTCTTAGACTAGGATTTGTCAACTCCTTGCATTACAGCGATCACATTTAAACTTTTTCATTTTGACTAAGAACCGTCGTTCGATAAGAATAAAGAAGGTTGTTTTGTTAACACTGATATTTGGCCCTTCTGAAAATTTGTAATTTGCAAGTGATTTAATAATTCAAGTTCCACTAATAAAAAGTTGAAAAAATAAAATACGTCAAATTTTTGAGAACGAAAAATTTATATACACTTGCGCGGCCAAATTATGACCACCTGACACTTTGATGTTTTGACAAATATTTCAAAAAGTACTGGATGAATCATCCTGAAACTCCTGAAGTATATTGAACATGTTACCCATAATATATTTCAGTGAAAGTTTTGCTCCAAACGCAAAAGGAGGACTAGTAAAAAAATAACGAAAAATAAAAATGTTTGGGTTCACCTTATAAAAACTAATTCTTGAAAAGCATTCTGGCTCTAGCATGTAATTAAGAGGCTTATTATTATCTGGATACATTTTTACAAGACTACAGCAATTTTTTTTTTAATTGCCACATGTTTAATTATAACACTCAGGGTATTAAAAAAATCCAGAGCGAAATTAAAAATCTAGACAATTTGGCATACTACATTAGAAAAAGCATATTGCAATTATGCAAAAATATTAATATCTAATAACTATAAACATTTTAACTAAATAATTTAATAAAATCCGCCGTTTAATCTGATCAAATTTCCAGGACCGGAATCAAATCAATACAAACTATTCTTAAAACCGTCGCTTAATAAAATCAGCATCGCTAGTTAATAAACTAAAAAAAAAAAAATCTCTTCGGTAGCAAAAATATCATTTATGCAAGCTTTTTTTTTTTTTTTTATTTACGATGTGATTCCCCCCCCCCCAAAAAAAAAAAAAAAATAAAAATAAAAAATAAAATAAATAAATAATAAATAAATAAAGCAAAGCAATCCCTCAGGTATCTCTCTTTGTTGAAAATTTTACACTTGTAATATAGTTACAAATTAAACAAGCCCCATCACTTATCTCAAGAAATATTTCAAGAGACGTATTCTTCAAAACGCGGTAATAAGTTACAAATTTGATTTGATTCAGAAGCGATTTTTTTTTTTTTTTTTTTTTTTTTTTTTTACTTTTAATTATTAAAAAAGAAAAAAAAACTGGTTTTTATTTTAAAATAACTATGAAGCAAGAGATTTAAACGAAAAGATTTTAAATTTAAAAGAAAAGCGTGAACTTTTGGAAAAGTAATGATGATTTTCCTCAAAGGAGAGCGAATAGAAACTTGCAATGCGTTTAATTTACTTCTATTGAAGAAAAAATTGATTATCCGTCAAAAATTAATTAATGTTGTTTATTAATTTCATTACTCGTACTCGTTATCTTTTCAAATTTCTTTCCTAATTCAAATAAGTATAATACCGTTTTTTTTTTTGAGTGCAGGAACGATCGCTGGATATAAAAATCAGCCGCTTAATAAAATCATTTTGGCTCAGAACGAATATGATTTTAATAAGCGGCGGGTACTGTATTCAGTTTCTTTAAAAAAAAAAAAAAAAAAAAAAAAAAAAAGCTATAAGGGGTTTTACTCACGTTTTTATCTTTTGATTAAATCAATGGCAATGTAATGATTGTTGATTGTAATTGATCAATCTTATCATTTTCCTTGTTTTTGAGAGGAACATACATTTAGTTCATGCTATTGTGTACAGCTTTTGAAATTAACGATATTTATTTGGGGTTTTCATATAAGTAGTTTAATACTTTGGGCTATTAAATTATGGAAATAAAATTTCGTTAAAGCTTGCACATGTGTAGTTGAAAATTTAGTAAAAATGCTCATATTTTCATTAGATACTTAATATTTTTGCATTCTGATTGTAGTATGCTGCGGCTTGTTTCATTGTATGCCAAGTTTCCCAAAAATGGATTTGCTCTGGGTTTAACATCCTGAGTTTTATAATCAGGGAAATAATAATAATAATAATAATAATAATAATAATAATAAAGAGCACTTTTTAGTGTAAGTTTTAAAGAAGATGCTATATCTCCACGAATACGAGGTCTGTCCAATAAATACGCAAACTAAGACCATTAAAAGTTTATTTTGTAAAAATTAGTCTACATCGATTTCGTCCCCTTCAAAGTACTCTCCATTCGTTGCTATGCACTTATTCCATCTTCTTTTCCACTGTTCAAAGCACCCTTGGAAGTCCTCGTCAGTCAGGCCTTTTAGTTTTTCTCGTCGTTACTTGCTTTATTGTGTCCAAATCTTCCCATTGATGTCCCCTCATCACATTTTTGCATTTTGGGAAAAAAAAAAAAAAAGTCGAATGGGGCGAGATCTGTCGAATAAGGAGGATGATCAAGGATGGTGATAGAATTTTTTGCCAGAAACTGGCTAACAATCAATGCTGAATGTGCAGGGGCATTGTCATGGTGAAGGATCCATACATCGCCTTGAATCAAATTTCGTCGCACACGACCTCTCAAACGCTTGAGAACTGTGAGAAAAAAAATTTATTATTTTCGTCAATTTCCATTTTCGACACACAGTAAAAACAAGGACAACATAAACTAACACAACTGGCACAATACGCACAGCTCGACAATCCACCATGCACTGATGGTTCATTGGGTCTCAGGCAACTAGCACTGCTAGTGAGCAAGGCTATAGTCCGCGTCATGGCCGACAGATGGCACCAGTTCGCGTATTTATTGGACAGACCTCGTATATGTGGTAGCCTCACAAATTTATAAAGATAATAAAGAGAAGCCTTTTAATCATATGCTGTAGCCAAAGCTCATTTTAAGCAATTTTTATCAAGCATTTTCTCTTTCAATTTTTTACTGGTCCCCTTTTTGCTTTCGGGCAAAACTTTCACTGATGTGTTTGACGATCATGTTCAGTACACACCTGAAATGTTAAGATGATTCGTCCAGTACTTTGAAATATTTGGCAAACATCTGAAAGTGTCATGTGGTCATAATAATTTGGCCACTCAGTGTACGTATACAGATATATCTAATGAAAACAAATCAGTTATACAAGATGTTTAAAAAATATCTGCGAAAAATGTAAAGGTGGTAGAGGTTAAGTTATAGGAAAAAAGCAGATTTAGTATAGAGATGAGTGTGTAAAATTATTGAGGATGAAAAGGAATATTATGCCTTGAATGCTATTCATTCATCTGATAAGTCAAGCCAATAGCAAATAACCTTGTACTGCCTCTCCACAAACAGAAAATGTATAAGTGTAAAGATTGCTTTACAAATAATTAAATAGTACTTCTTAATTTATTTAAATTCGAGAGCCATTAAAATTATGTTTTTCTTCTTTTTATCAACTTTAAAATTATGTTTTAAGTTTGAAGCATGACAAAGATCACTTAGTCAGGAATCTAATGGGTATTATTCCTGCAAGTTTTTAAAAAGGTAGTATTTCACGATTACAGAAAAATGGGAAAAAAAAAAAAAAGAGAAAAGATACAAATTTTTACTCATAAAACTCTTTACAGTAAATCCTTAAAGGAGCAAACAACAGTGATTTTAATGTTTTTTTTTTCTTTTACTAATTATTAAATCAGTATTGTGCTACTAGTAAAAAATCTAGAGTGACTTCATATGACTTTCTGAACATTAAGTAATTAACTATTGTTTAACACGTCCACGCTGGCGCGGGCCACCGGTGGTTCACAGCAAAATTATCCGAACACTAGCAATAATCCTTGTCCAAAAAAAGTACACTTAATACTGCTTTGTTAAATAAATCCTTATCGAATAATGATCTTAGTCAGTCTAAAAACATGATTCGACAAGGATTTATGGAACAAAACAGTTTTAAGTATACTTTTTTGATATCGGAATTATTGGCTAGTGCTCAGATACTTTTGAGGAGAATGCGCCGGCGTGAACGTGTTAAATAAATTAAAGTAAGAGAAGTCAAACAAAAGAGAAGATTATAATCCCTCCCCCCCTTCCATATAGTATGTTGCTTAATTTAACGCTATTGCACTTCAAATAATTAGACCCTACAGGTCATTATGGGCTCATTATCAGCTTTAATTTGCTGATTTATCAATGAGAACAAACGTTGTAAGCCTGAACATAGTAAAGAATTATCATTATGATAAAGAATTTTTCCTTGTGTTTCTGTAAAAATCTATAAGTGCTAGATTCTCCAAAATCTATACTGTTCCTGCAACATTAACTTATAACATGTACATAAATTTCAGCTCAATCCAATAAAGGCTTTAGATGCTATCATAGTTTAAATAATTTGAGTCCATAAACCCTAATGATAAAAAATTTTTCCTTTTGTTTCTGTAAAAAAGCAAAGTGTTAGATTCACTAAAATCAATAGGATTCGTGCTACAGTGACTTATAACGTACATACCATCTTTTAACTGAATTGATCAAAGCATTGAGATGTTATCGTGTTCATTCACATACATACATCACCATAAAAATAACTGAAATGAACTCAGGACACATCAACAGGGTGGCTACAAAAAATCAGAAAAAAAATTCCCCGATTTTTCCATATTTCCCCGACTAATTTTGACAGATTTCCACGATTGTTGTTACCCATTATATACAGACCATAATTTTCGCGTCTATGGCATTCTTGTGTATATTGCATCCTCATAAGTGAACTGCATGATTTTTCCTTCTTGTTTCTTTGTTGACTTTGTTAATGCACATGCACACACACACACACAAAAAAGTTTAAAATGTGGGAAGAAATCCCCAAAATATAAAAATTTGAATCTTTTTAATTGCACAACAGATTAACATCAGAACATAAATTATTCTTCAAGGTGTTGCATTATGAATAATTTAAAAAGAAAAAGCAAGTTTTTATATTTTTTATATTAACATGGCAAAGTGTACAATCTTGGCTAAGATAGCATCTGTTTGGCGATTTTTCAGTAGTGTTTGGAAGGCAAAAATAAAATATTCCATGATTTTTTGGTATTTTTACAAAATTCCCTCATTTTTCCCCTGATATTGCCAGACTGATAAAGTTCCCTGATTGTTGACAGCCTGATCAAAATGTATAAATAAACCAAAATCCTAAAGTCTGTTTTTTGTTTTACAATTAAGGTAAAGACACCAGTGCTCGTCACCCTTAAAATCTACAGGTGTTCATCACCCTCGCAAAAGACCTCTTAAAATAATTTAACACCTATGGATTTGAATCAGCTCGAGCTAGATTCTCCGGTTCTAGGGAATCTAGTGCCGGTGGCTTCAAATTCAGAGATGTTATTAAACGCTTATTTTAAGATGTTTTTTTGTGAGGGTGACGAACACTGGTGCAGATTTTAAGGGTGACGAGCACTGGTGTCTTTACCTTGCAATACTTTCCTTACATATGTATGGTGTTCGGAAAGTACAAATGATAGAATTTCCTTATTTTTCAGTGGCAAGCCCCCTATAATAATCTTTAATTTGCTGATTTATCAATGACAACAAATACTGTAAGCCTGAACATTGTAAAGAAAGATCATTGTGAGTAACATCTCTGGGA
Organism: Salticus scenicus; assembly: GCA_963930645.1. Lineage (NCBI taxonomy): Eukaryota > Metazoa > Arthropoda > Arachnida > Araneae > Salticidae > Salticus > Salticus scenicus. Next base: position 338,763,778 of record OZ005653.1, read on the forward strand.
TCTTCAAATGCATGTTAGGTAGAGAGTCACTACGAGATGCTCAAGCCGATATTTACCCCTTTGGTAGGCAATGGGAGCTTAAAGGCTCCCAAGTCAAAGATTCATAGATGCAATGTGGTTTAGTGTACATTAAAGTCTTCCATCGGGTCACCAGGTAACCTGATTTTAATCTGACCTGTGGTTTGGGTTCAGGTCAGGTCATGTCAGATCAACTAAAGTTTTTCTCTTGCGGATCGGATTGAGCGATTTATTTTTTGTGCAGGTCAAATTTGGGTCAGGTTGACTTTTTTTTTTTTTACTGCAGGTCGGGTTTAATTTTCAACGAATAAGGATGACTTGAGAACATCTTTTAAAAAAATTTTATGTTAAGCAGAAATTTGTTTGCTATATATACAGTTGGTATTCGGTAACAAAAGTCTCCGAACACTAGCAAAAATTCCTATATAAAAAAAGTACACTTAATACAGTTTTGTTAAATAAATCCTTGTCGAATCCTGCTTTTAGACTGACTAAGAACAGAATTCGACAAGGATTTATTTAACAAAACTGTGTTAAGTGTACTTTTTTTATATAGGAATTTTTGCTAATGTTCGGAGACTTTTGTTACCGACTGTACCAATAAGTGAATATATGCTTATCCAAATTATGATAAAATAAACATGCATATCTGACTAAATCAATGGACCTCATGCACCCGCATGTCATTGCGAGTATATAAAGGTTTCTATGCCAATTGCTGAGCTCGAAACTTTTATTTACTTATGTATCAGCCAATACCAATTGCTTAAATCAGTAAGTACCTGCAGCCGTTGCCACTTGTGCATAAGGTCCATTAACAAAAAAACACCAAATTATTATTATTAGGATACATGCTGTGGAAAACAGGCTCTCTCTTCTGACAATAATCAGATGTCCGATTCATCTATTTTGATTACTCACATCCTTTTGAAATAGACTGAACTTAAACTGATAATTAATATTTTTTCTTGTGCCAATGTTTTTAAAAAAGTTATTGAAATGTAGATTTAGATGAGAGCAGACATTTAGTCAGTGTAACATTATCATTCTAACAATTTTATGTGTGTGTGTGATATGATATAAGCATTAAACTAAAAAACACTAAAACTGAAACCCATTTTTGTACACAACACACATAAAGTCAGAAATTATCATTAAACAATTTTTCAGGTTTTTAAGTTAGTGTATCAATAATTCTTTTTAAAATGATTTACCAACTGTGTGACAAATTATTTTCTCTATACATTACAAGTTACTACTGCTTTCATCATTTTTTTTTTTTTTTTTTTTTTTTTTTTTTTTTTTACCTCTGTGCCCACATTTCCTCATGAACGGAAGTGTCCTCAGTGTCATAAGAGGTATCAATATTTGCTGAATACTTCAAGGAAGACATTTCTCTTTGTTAAAAACTTCTCTCAGAATAATTAATAAAATTATCAATTAAAAAACTTCAGGTTAGTAAATTTTAGCTCAACTGGGTGATAGGAAGATGCTAATACTTAATAATTTTTATTATTATTATTATTATTATTATTATTGGAGTTGGGGACTGAGGGCCCTTAAAGTCCCCTTGTCTATGTTGATCAAATTTTAGCTCAGTCAGGCTATAAGAATTTAAAAATAAAAATTTCAACTGAAGTTGGGACCCAAAGCCCTAAAGGCTCTCTCTGCTGAATCTGTTTTTGCTCATGCATGTATTGTCATCAGGGTTATGAATGCATAAGAAATTTTAGTTCATTTGGATGATAACAAGTGGTTTAATTCCAAATAAAATTTTTAACTGTATTTAAAGTAGACAAAAACAAACTTTGACCTCCAAGTTTGTTGTTTGCTTGAACATCTATTGTTACTGGAGTCTTACAAATATGCAAAGTTTGGGTCAATTCGGTAATAGGAAGTGATTAAAATTTGAAAATAAATTTCTAAATTAATTTGGGGACCCAGGACCACCTCTCCTGATTTTGCTTTTGTTGTATGCATTGTTATCAAGGTTATGCAATCTTGAGAATTTTTAACTCATTTGGATTGGAAGTGGATAAAATTCAAAATAAAATATTTAATTGTAGCTGGGAGCACAAGGCTCCGAAAACCTTCTTCCCTAAGTTTGGTTCTTCCTGGGTACAAAGCAATATACATATATATCGCTATCAGAAACATACATACAGCAGATATTTTAGCTCAATCAGATGATAGGAAGCTGTAAATTTCAAGATAAAATTTTTAGCTGGAGTGATGGGCCTAGTGTTCCCAAGGTCCTTTCTCCTAAATTGATTTTTGCTGAAGTACATATTATCAGTTTTAAATGTGTAGAAAATTGTAGCTCAACTGGATGGTAGGAAGTGGTTAAAATTAGAAATAAAACGAACTGGAGTTCGGGGGCACAGAACCCTGAATTAATTTTTTCTTCAGCACATATCAGAATTATGCATGCCAAATTTTAGCTCAAGTGAGTGATAGCAAATGGTTAAAAATCAAAATTATAACTAGAGGTAGGGGGTCGAGGGGTCTAAAACCTCCTCCTTTAAGTCCATTTCTGCTTGAGCATGAATTGTCATTGTTGTTACACATGTATGCAAAATTTGAGCTCAACTGGATCATAGAAAGGTGTTAAATTAAAAAATAAATTTTTAGCTGGAGTTTGTAGCCCAGGGCTTCCCAAAGCTTCTTTCCTAAGTTTGATGACAAACACTCAAGCTAAAACTGTTTTACAAGTACACTATCTACCAATAAGTATTTTAACTAGGGGGTGGGAATCGATTAACAGTTTTAACTGGGTTAATCGTAGTTCATTAATCGATTAATCGGATTTTTAATAGATTTTCTTTTTTTTATATATAATTTTATTTCAATGATGATTAAAACTTTCATATTGTGTGTGTGTGCGTATGTATATATATATATATATATATATCATTCATAAGTTTGGTTTTTTTTTCCCAAAAATTTTGTCTAATCAATTATATCTGTTTCATAGCTGAAATTTAAATCAATTTTCAAAGTAATAATTGGTGACTAAGTGTTAATTTTATATAAATATTTTTACTTATTTAATTTTTTTTAAATAAATTAATTTTCAATTCATTTTGAAAGAAACATTAAATTAATTTACACATATTTTAGTTTTATATTTGCAGGCCTTGTCCATCTCGCTTGTCACTATTTTTAAATGAATTCTCAAAATTCCATACCATTATCATAAAAATTTTAAATTCTTATATTCCAGTTCTTTGTAACTTCAGACTAGAACACAGAATGTTATTTTCTGTTTCTACTTCAACAGTTACTATCAGCAATTCTGAACAGACAATAAACGCTTGAAGATATTGTGAAACTGTAGACATTTTCCCCATCAGAGGGATAGTGGAAATCTAAATCCCTTCTTTTCTTTTTATCTTTAGCATTTCCATTTTTTGAAATATTCTTGTTTCCGAGAATACTATTGCCCTAGCCAACACTTTCTGTAGAAGGCTACAAACAAGCGGTGTTGCTTCAGCATGCACATGAAGCAGCATTTTGTTTAATAACTGTCCTTCCCCTTTTCTCTATCAACAAAAGTGCAACATCTTCTTTTGAGAGGTTTTATTTTTATTTATTTACTTTTTTTTTTCTTTTTCATTATTTGATGGATGTTTCTTAGAATGTTTGTTAGCAAAATATGTGAAAAATTATTTTGTAGGCAGAACAGCATTTTCCTTTAATTCGTAGTTTGAAAATTTTAATTGGATTTTGAAATATTTTAATCAAATTAATCGATCTGATTAACTCGATTAAAAAAATTGATCAGTCAGAACCAAGCATTGATCGATTAACCGGCACATCCCTAATTGGAACACTTTCGAATTTAGACATTTTGTCAAATATCTACAAAAATTCTGTAACAATTATCTTTAAATTTTGGGAGTATAAAGAAAAATTTACCTCATACATTTCAGCAAAAGTTTTGTCCTGAAGAGTAAAAGAGGACCAGTAAAAATTAATGCTTGTAATGAGTTTTGGTTGTAGAATGTGATTAGGAAGATTCTTATCTGTACATGTTTCAATCTCAAACAAAAAATAAATTAATGTATTAAAAATATACTACAGTAAATAAATTATTGAATGTGTAATGCGGAGTCGATTGTTAGCGTTTTTGCCATAGTCTCATACCATTGCCTTTGTAAGTTTACTTATGCTTCTTTTTGAAAATTGGTTTTTTGAATTGTGTAACTGATAATTCAGGAAATTTTTGATGTTCGGAGGGATGTTGTCATGTATTTTCATATTTTTTATGCTTGGTGGAATGTGATTGATTGGGAATTAAATTAATGATATTATTTAATTTTCATTAGATATTGTACTCTTAAAAATTAAAGTAAATACTATTAATAATCTTAAAAATTAAATCAATTTAAGGTATCTAGTTATTTTGTTTGTCTTGTGTATGTTTCTTTGGTGAATTATTTGACTGACTATTCTTCGTTCTCATTCTTTTATTTTACAATAAAAGGTTTATATATTTATACATATACAGTAACCGCCACTTAATAAATTCACTGGTTAATAAAATCAGCTGCTTAATATGACCGAATTGTCAGGACTGGAATCAAATCAATACAAACAATTTTAAAACTGCCACTTAATAAAATCAGCATTGCCAGTTAATAAACTCAAAAATATCTCCTCAGCAGCAAAAATGTCATTTATGCACTAAACATTTTATTTACACTTTTTTATTTCCAATAAAAAAGAAAAAACACAGCAATCCCTGTTATCCCTCTTTGTCAAAAATTCTTCACTTGATGCATAATTACAAATTAAACATGCCCCATCACTTCTCTCAGTAACAATTTCAAAGAACGTATTCTTCAAAACGCGATAATGACAAATTTAATCTGACCCGAAAGTGGCAATTTTTATTATTATTATTATTAAAAGACAATTTTTAATAATTATTTTGCAATAAATAAGAAGCAGGAAGTTAAAACATAAGGATTTTAAATTTAAAGAATAATTTTAACTTTCGGCAAAGTAAGAATAATTTTCCTCAAAGAAACATGCATCGGAACTTGGGATGTGTTTAATTCATTATATTGAAAGAACAATTAATGAATTATCGTTCAAAAATTAATTAATATTGTTCATTAATTCCATTACTCATTAACCTTTTGAAATTTCTTTCCAAGTTCAGGAAGGTAATACCTTTTGCTTCTGGATATAAAAATCAGCCGCTTAATAAAATCCCTTTGGCTCAGGACGAATGTGATTTTAATAAGCTGCAGGTACTATATAAATAAAATGAGAACGAAGAATAGCTAGTCAAACAATTCACCAAAGAGACATACACACGTCAAACAAAGCAACAAGATTTCCCAAATTGATTCAATTATCAAATTCAACAGTAGAACTGACACCAATCCACTGTACGGCAATACCTGTTGAAAATTGAAATAGGACCGTATAATTAGACTGATGAAAAGAAGGATGACTCTAGGACAATATTTCAAGGAGAAAAAAGAGAACCCTGTAATGAACAATAATTAACCCATTAAGCGCAGTAGAAGCCAAGCAACAGACACGAGATCACTGAAACCACAAAGATCAATAAGAATGAACAAATTCTCTATGCAGGAGAAGCTCAGAAAGGTGAAAAAAAGAAAGAAAAAATCCATCAGGGGATGAAATACACATATTTAAAGAAACCAAATTTAATTTTTAACAGCCTGCAAAACAAACAATACAAACCAACTCAACCAAATCCCAACAGAAAAACTCAAACTAAATCGAAATCCAGGGGAAAAAAAAAAATATATTTTTTTTTTACAAAGCTATCATATATACTCACTGAGATATAATGGTTTCTTTAAAAAAAAAAAAAAATTGTAAAAAAAAAAAAGAAAAAAAGAAATTGCCACTTGTAAATTATAACATGTGGGATTTTTAGACCCACTGCAAAGCCATTTCTAGGAAGCTTGGCATATTACATTAGACACAGCATACTGCAATCAGAATACAAAAATATTAAATATCTTAAGAATTATAAACCACTTTTACTAAATTTTTAACTATGCATGTGCACGCTTCAAAAAAATTTTATTTGCATAATTTAATAGCCTAAAGTTTTGAGCTACTTATATGAAAATCCTAAACAAATATCGTGTAAATTAAAAAAAAAAAAAAAAATTCATGAGAGAACGAACAGGATTTCAGTTCTTCGCAAAATACAAGCTAAACTATAAGGGGGGTTTCACTGATATTTCTATTGAATCAATTTCCGATGGTAATACAATGTTTGCTGATTGTTAATAAATAAACACCCTTTTTTTTTGGAGAGGAACTAAAGTTTTGTTTATTCTACCTCTTATAAATTTTGAATTTACACAATATTTATTTTATGTTTTTATAAAAGAAATAGCCATACTTTTGGCAATTAAATTGTTATATAATTTTTTTTTTTTTTTTCAAAGCTTGCACATGTATCGTTAAAAATTTAGTAAAAATTCTGATATTTGATAATATATTTAACATTTTTGCATTCTGATTGCAGTATGCTGTGTCTAATATCCTACATGGTATAATTAAAAAAAAAAAAGTTTCATTTTACAATTTAAAAAAAAAAAAAAAACCATTATATCTCAATGAATATATGTAGCCTCATAAAAATAAATAATTACAGATAATTAGAATAATCCTTATAATTGCATGCTACAAGGTACAGCAAAAATGTATTTCAAGCATTACCTTTTACACGGTGATCCAAAACATTGATTTAATTTTTTACAGGTCCCCTTTTCCTCTTCAGGACAAAACTTTTGTTAATATATGAGGTATAACACATTCTTTACACTCCTAAAGTTTTAAGATAAATACTAAAGAAATTGTTGGCTAAATTCACCATTCTCTCATTTTTCCCATCAGCATTACAAACACTTATTTTTTCTTACCTCTGGAGGTTTTATGTTTAAGTAACTTTATTTCTAGCAAACTGTATTCAAGTGCTAAATTAATTTACTTCCTTTTTATGTAAAATAACTAAAAATGCCGTTTTGTTTACATTCTTCTAGTTCGCTAACCGTTACCAGCAAGCAAGCGGCACTGCTTTTGCAGTATTTTTAATTCCACTCAGTTTCTTGCGATCGCAATTATCTAATCTAGTTTTCTATTCAAAATTTTTAACTATTAATCAAATAGGACTTTAATACAAATATAAAAATCATTCACTTTTTTTTATTGCATAAATTTGCATATGAAATTAATGGTAGTACAGCTAACTGTTTCTTTAACTGCCAGCGAATCTTCTAGACAGCATCGTGGTTCATTTAAAAAGGGCTGTGTACTGTACATCAGCTGGCTTTGTTTTTCGTTGTTGTTTGGATGCTGCCGATTGTGTAAGGCACGATTCGTTTCTGGAAATTTCTTTTTCGGCTTACAGTCGTAATAGGTGAATGACTAATTAAACCAAAATCAACTGTTTTCTAACTTTGTTATTTTTGAAAGTTATGTTTAAAGTTAAGAAAAATTTATTAGTTAAAATTCTGTTCAAGCTGAATCTTAATAAAAGTAGTATTTATCAAGACTTTTTCTTCATTATGAAATTTTTACAACAGTACAAGAGCATCACCTACTGATTCCTGTCACATAAGTACATACTTTTCAATCTCATTCATTTATTTTTAAGTCTATATTTTCAACCAAAAAGTCATTTTAATGAGATATGAATTTTCTTGTACCAGTGTCAGAAAATTTTCTACATGGGAAGGAGCTTATTACTGTTACTCTGTTAATAATAATAATAAAATAAAAAACCAAATGCAAACAGGAAAATAAACCCACAAGAGAAATTTTCTAGATATTTGACAAAATGTCTAAATTCGAAAGAGTCCAAATATTTGTTGGTAGATAGAGTACGCAAAATTTTAACATCTTTATATCATCAAGATGAGCTAAAATGGGTGTTGGGTTTCAGGGCTCCCAAATTTGACCTCCACAATGCCAATTTCTTCAAGAGCATATATTGTTGCCATAATTATACATGTATGGAAATTTAATTTTCTGATAGGAAGTGTTTAAAATTCAAAATCATATTTTAAACTGTTAGTGCTTAATATCCGAGAGCCCTTTCTCATCTATATATTAATTTGAAACATGTTTTTGTCTGTCTCCACTATATTGAGAGAACTACTTGGTGTAAAAATTTGGTTGAGGTGTCTAAATAAAGGTCTTGGTCTGTAGATGTGCTATGAAAAGAGAAAAAAAAAAGTCAAACGGTTTCCCCCCGGGGAAACGGGGAAAAAACACGTTTACGAGCTTAACTAAGCTCCAAATTACAGTCGGTAACAAAAGTCTCCGAACACTAGCAAAAATTCCTATGTAAAAAAAGTATAGGAATTTTTGCTAGTGTTCGGAGACTTTTGTTACCGACTGTACTTCACGGTGAAGAAATTGTACACATAGGGACTAGAGTCTAATACTAAAAACTCACTTTCTGCGAATTTGGAATTTTCAATTTTAAAGGGGGAAAAAAAGGGGGAAGTACATTTAGAAGGGGGGGGGGGGAGGGGAAATTAGTTTGAGAGGAAAATCCGTTCTAGACCCACACATGTAGCACCTCTTTTTAAAGGTCTTGAAATTTAATGTCGATTGGGGATGTTTGTATACAATAGTGTGACCCCTGGTGGTGAAAAATGGAACTAGGTGATTTTGCTGTGGACCCTATCATGTTACATCTTATTTTAAAGGTCTTTGTATTTCCTGACCGTTGGTGATGTTTGTGCAGAACACACTGCGCCCCTGGTGGTGGAAAGTGCAACTAAAGGATTTTGCAGTTGACACCACTATGTGACACCTTATTTAAAAGGTCTTGGAAATCCAAGGCGAGTGGTGATAGAGGTCTTGAAATTTCATGTTGATTGGGGATGTTTGTATACAATAGTGCACCCCCTAGTGGTGAAAAATGGAACAAGGCGATTTTGCAGTAGGCCCTATCATGTCACACCTTATTTTAAATGTCTTGGTATTTCCTTACCGTTGACGATGTTCGTATAGAACACGCTGTACCCCCTGGCAGTTGAAAGCGCAACTAAAGGATTTTGCATTTGACACCTTATTTGAAAGGTCTTGGAAATTCAAGGCAATTGGTGATGTTCGTATACAACATACTGCACCCCTGGTGGAGGAAAGTAGATTTTGCAGCATGTGCGTAGCATGCCTGCTATACGGTGCCGCAGCCACAGGCAGAGGTAACATGAGCCAGAAGTTAGTTCGGTTCAAGGTTAATTTTTGAAAGTTTTTTCATGTTATTAGCGGCCTACATATACGCTGCTGCAGGCACCGGGTCACGAGCCTGAGTTTCGTTCTGTTTGAGGTAATTTTTTTTTGTTACAGATTGTTTTTTTGTGATGCTTTCATTAAAAAACAGAAATTCAAACAAAATAGAGTTATAGGTATAAAACAATACAAATTTAAGGTTCATTTAAGGTTATTATGGACCCGGGCATTGCAGGACAAGTTCGTTTGGTTCCAGGTTAATTTTTTGGAATTTTTTTATGTTATTAGTGGTCCGCGTATGCGCTGCAGCAGGGTCACAAGGCAGAGTTTTGTTCGGTTCAAGGTAATTTTTTTGTTGCAGTTGATTATTTTTTCGCGATTCTTTTATTTAAAAATAGAAATTCAAACAAAATAGAGTTAAAGATGTAAAAACATATAAATTTAAGGTTCATTTAAGGTTATTACCATGGGTCCGGGCAACGCCGGACGGGTCAGCTAATATTTAGTCTTATAGTATTAAACAAAACAGAAAATAAAAGATAGCAAGTGTTTATTTGGAGTCAGTTTGACGTCACATTGACAGTACTTTGTAGAAAGTGATGTCATATATAGTATTTCTATTTATAAGCATTTTCCCGACTTTCTTTTTTTTTTTAAAGTAAAATGTCATAAATTTTATTAGATGTTTTAACTTTACTTTTTCTTTGGAGTTGTTCAGGATTTCTAGATGTCTGAAACACATGGTATGTGGAAGAAAATTTTTTGAATCTGATCTGAAAGAAAATTTTAATCTGGAAATAACACACAGAAATAAAACATTAAATCTTTAGAATTATTGAAAGGAATTTTGTGCAACTTTGTACTAAGGCTAATATGAAACTATAGATTAATTTTCAATTGTCAAATTTGGGTGTTAATACTCGAATTTTTAAACATGGATTATTTAATATGGAGATGATTAAGTTTACTTTTTCTACATTAAATAAGACAAATTCTTGTCAATTGGTGCATATGTCTGAGCTATTTAGGTAATGTGATAGGGTGTTTTATTTTAGCAGGCTGTACATATAGCAAACTTCAGTATTCAGGAAAATTTTATACTACGATAGGTTTCTGAACAGTCTGTAAGCGAACTAGTGATTACAGTTAACACGTTGCATGCCACGTCAGCCATCAATGACTGACATTGAACTTTCCGTTTAGGCCACATCAACCACTGGTAGCCGACAGTATAAAATAGGATATAGAAGTAAAAAATTTACATTGTTTTAATTTCTTAAAATTTATTTAAAATTTACTTAATTTTTATTTATTTCAGGATTATATCATTAAGACATTTTAACAGATTTTATTGAAACACTGTAAATATAAAAACGCATTGTTATACAACAATACCAGTGCTTCTAAGCAGAGCGTGTGGCCCGACGGGGATTTCCTTAAGAATTTGTGTGGCGCTCAACATGTTAACAAATATTCATTCTAAAATACGAAGAAACTTAATTAGAATATTAGATAAAATCTATCCCGAATACTCTTTGAGAAATTGAAATAATATGGTCCAACATACCCATAAGGTGGGTAAAAGAACCCATACATTGATGTGGGCACCTTGGTCCACTTTGCAAGATCTTATAAAAATACTACATAAGGATCAGGGGTGTTTGCGTTCCAGGTTTTTTACTTTATTTTCCACTAGTAATTATGAATTGTATTTTTGGTTATATCTTATTCAGCGTTCCCAACTTTAATAATTTTTTCACAAGCATTTTTAGCCCCACCTTTTTGCACCAGAAATTTTGTAGATTATTTCTCTTTAGTATATGACAGTATTTAGTATTATTTCTCTTTAGTAGTATTAATTAACAAGAAAATCACTTTTTCAAAATTTCTGGTATGAAAAAGCGGGGCTAAAAATGCTCGTGAATAAATTATAAAAGTTGGGAACAGTGATCTAATTGCAAAAAACTTTGCCAGAAAATTGCCAATAGTATCATTAAAAAATTCTGGTAGCAATTTCCGGGGCTACAAACACCCCTGAAGGATTAATAATGGAATATTTTGAAAAAATTTTGGATGGTAAGATATTTCTTATGGAAACTATAAGTCTTATGAAAAACAAACTATATACATAATTTGTGGAAAAAAAAAAAAGAATTACAAAACTGGATTATTGGGAAATACTATTTTTACTATTACTACTATTATTACTTTTGATGAAAATATGTTTATTTTCCACAAACATTTAAAATTATTCAATCCTATTTGCTCTCAACTCAGAAATTTTATATGCAATATATTTGTGTATTGATTAGCTACAGGAAATAAAACAGTATCAACAGGTTTCACATACGTTTTTATTTGAGCAACTAGGAATGTACAAATCTGCCCCAGTCTGAAGGGACAAAAATGAGTCATAACTCAAAGCAAGAAAAACTCAGTGTGTCATTTTTAACAGTGATAAAATAATGCTCAACAAAATTATGTGACTAGATTAAATGACTATTAAATCACAAGATTACAAAAAAAAAAAATAATAACTGATACAGATTTCTCAAAATAGAAAATATAAAACCCTATGTGGATGTGAATATTTGATTTATTCAAAATCAGATACTTTCGAAAACCAGTTTTCAGTTTAATCAAAACCCAGTAAAATAGAAAACATTTAAGTTGCTTACAAGCACTATTTTTTTTTAATTGAATCTACACAAAATTTACAAATTGCCTCATCTTCCAGAAAAAAAAAAAAAATCTGTAAAATTGAACAGTCATAGGATCATGAAGCAGATTATAATTGCATTTGTAAGTATTTTATTTACTGTATCAACTTTAAATTTTAATGTAGTAGGTTATTGTAATGAAAAATTTTGACATTACTCAATCATAAACAAGAATGTTAAAGGGGATAAACAACTTATAAATTTGATTTCAGAATAAAATGTTGAAGAATTCAAAAATATAGTAACTAACTTATCTACACTAAATAAATCTTTTGTTCTAATCAAGTATTGGATCATACAAGACAGAACATGTCTAAAACCATTTATCTACTATATCAGTTTCTTTTTTAAATTCTGTCAAATTGTATCAACATCCACATAGGTATACATTATTGCAATAGCCTTTCCAGATTATATATGTTTAATTTTAGGTACATTTTTTGTAAATTTTCCCAATTCATATACCAATTCAATAAAATTCAATTTACATTTCATTAAATTCTTGATTAAAAATTTTCATGATTTCCAGAAATACATTTTAATTCATAACAAAAAAAGTTACTTTTTTTTTTTTTTTTTTTTTTTTTTTTGGCCACAGTGGCCAAAAAGTTTTAACACAAATATTTCATTATTTTTATATGAATGTATTCACCCTTTACCCCTCAACTGCCTTATGAATCAGTTTGTTGGTTAAGTACTTTACTTTAAGAAACAAATTTTTCAGATTTGTTTTGAGTAAGTGGATATACATATATTTTTAAATTTCTAAACAATAAAACTCAGCAAGAAGCACAGCTCTAGTCAAATATAAGATTAATAACTTTCACAAAACCGACAATTTCATTTTTAAAATATAATTCTATGTTTACTATTTTTAAATTTCTTTGCTAGCAATTAATTTTGTATCCTCATAACTATTTTAGTTTTTTAATATTAATTCCAATTTCTCCCACGATTGGTTCATCCTTTTGATTTGATGTCTGTTTTGGTGTGTTTAATGATTATAATGATACCCAATTGGAGGGAGTACAGTGTAATATGAACGTTTTATTTAGCTATTGTTATTTTTAAACAATTTTTTAAAAACACTATTTTGGCATTAAAACTTTTTTTTTTTTTAAATAGTGGTAACAAAATGTTTATAAAGCACTGACCTTTGTAATTGCGATTTAAATTTCTCAATGCATTAAACCTTCAGGCGGTTATAAAATTTCTTTTGTATGTTCATTACTCTATATATTTTGTTATTCGAAATACATAAATTACCATAACATTTCAGAGTAAAATTTACAGGAATTTATGTATTTTTAGTATTTATTATTAGGTATTGTGGGTATATAATATGATTCAAAAAAGGTTAACTTTTTCTTAAATGCTGAAACATTAAACTGAAATCTCAAAAGGCAGAAGAGGGTATATCTCTGATATAATTCAAAATATCTTAGCTGATAAATCTGTCATAAATGCTCTTTTATGTTCTGTAGTAAAACAGTATTTTCCTTCATAAATAGAAGTTTAAGTTTTATGTCATTGTTGATTTAGATTTTTACAAACTAAATAACTTTTGATAATTTTATTAATTTGTAAATAAAGTGTCTTCTTGGAAGTTATATTTTTCACTTTTAACCCTAAATAAGTTTTCAAAATTCACTTTAAAACAGTACTTGTGATTTACATGAAATTAACATTCTTGAGAGAAAAAAAAAATATTCAATCTAACTAAATTTGAACCTGAAAACTTTGGCAAAGGAACAAAAATGATATGCATAAAATAAATAGAGCAATAACAGCAATTAAAATACAAACAAACAATCGCTAAAAACAAAAATTCTGATGTAGAAATAAATTATTTACAGTTCTAATCTCGACTACTCAAATGGATGGAAAATTTTTTCATTACTTTAAAATTATGAAATGGAATGATATTTAAAATAAAAAGGAATCCATATTTACAGATGACTAGCATGGATATGTACAAAAATAAAGCTTTTACAAATGAGGAAATGTTTTCTGTAAATAATTCAAGAATGTAACTTAGAACATATGATAGGAAAGTTTAAAATTAGATTGATTCTGTAATTTGATTTATACTAATATTATTGCAATTATTTTTTTCAGCATTTTAAACCTGGATTTAAAATTCATCCCCTTTTTTTTATAGCAATTCAAATATTAGGAACTAGACTATCAAGTAGAGTAAACCATTTAAACTAAATTAATGGAAAAAAAAAACTTGCCAGTTTCTGTAATTTTTTCCCTCCTTATAAATCAATGAATTAAAAATATTAAATTTAACTGTAAAACTGTTTAAAAAGGTTAAAATTTTGCTGTAAAATGAAAGCAAGTTTTTCTTCATTTCCTATTGCACAACTTAGGAATCAACAGGACTGGGAATACAATTTACAGTAGATTCCTATAATTTTAGATTTCTTAAAAATTTAGCTTTTTTGGAAGGGGAAGGGATTATTTTTAGATTAAAAAAAAAAAAAAAAAAAAAATGAAACTTTATAAGCTACTTGTCACAGAAGTTAAATTTCAAACCAATCAGCATTATACTAATAAAACAATTTCTCCTTTCTCATTATTACTATCAAATTATTTTTAACAGATCAGACCAATTACAGAAAAATCTAATTTTAAACTTATTTCATATAACCAAGAGTTTTCAAACTACATAAACTAAAAGCTTAGTAAAACAGCAAACTGAATTATCAGTGTCAATTAAATAAAAATGATTATCTGAATTTAAATATTTATCCTCTTAAACTTACATTATTCCTAATTTTTTTTTTTTTTTTTTTTAAGATCAGGAAAACAATGGGTATATTTAAAAGACATTACATGTAATAAGAATATAAGATATTTCAAGTTGTGAAATAAAGCCTTTGAAGTATTAGCTTGTATATAACTTCAAAGTCAATAGTTGTAATATGAAATGTCCTACATAATTTTTTAAACACTGCATTAAGTACTTTACAAAACTTTCTGAACATTCAGTATTTCAGGCATGGCTTATCTGATAAACTTTATTTTTAAAATACAAAAACAAAGAAAAATCAAAATGTCTTTAATACAATGTTCTAGTTTAAAAACATTCAGAACTGACAACCTATATTTTCATCCACTTTGATTCTGAACTGGGTGTAGTCAAACTATTTTGTTTCAAATGAACTGTTTTCGAACAGTAAACTGATTTTAAGAATAAAAATATCTTTAAAATAATTTGACATTAATTTACAAAATAAATAAAATTAAAGTTGAAACAAAAATAAGTGCAATTAAAAATACTAGTACAAATAGAAAAGGGTTTGAAAACTCCTGGTTTATCACTTAATTCAAAAACAATTTCTTTTTTTAAAATGCTAAATTATCAATTCTAATACAAGAAATTAAACTAGGAATGTATTAAGGCAGCTTGATAATGTATCAGACATTGCAACTACGTTAAAAATATCCGCTTACTACATTTGTACCACTTACCTGAATCAATCAGTTTTAAAAAATCACATTAAAAACAGGAACTTGTGATATATTTACACTGGTAAGCAATACCAATCAATTTCATGCAACCAGCTGTCAATGCTACTAACCTTAGTTCTGAAGAAGGAATCAAATACTTTTAATTCAGTTTCACTAGTAAAGACATTAAAATAAAATTTACTGAGTGTTTATCAAAGATAGTTATAAAGTTAAGTAACGTAAACTTGTATTTGACAGATGTCATTTATCTCTAAAATAAAACCCCCTAAATTACTGTTTAATAAAAATAACATAGAAGTTAAAAACTAAAAGAAAATTTTAACCCTAAACCATGAACGTTAATATTTGCCCTAGAAGTTAATTCGTAAGGCAACTTTTTTTTAAATATATGCTTCATTTTAAAAAAGGTCAAAATATCTCATGTTTTAAATCTTAACAGAAATATAGTAGACTAGGAAAAATAAATGTTGCAAAATACGATAAAATGAAAAGAGAAACTCCCCTACTTCTCCAAAATTTGAAAACATACTAAATTGCCCTATATCTAAATAAATATTTTATTTTTTACATTTTCTTTAGAGTGTACTTGCATTCATGCTTAAGTACAGAATTTATGCAGATGAAGTGCAGATAAATTAAAACAAAAATCCTTCTTCAGAAAAAAGGGCAAGCAATTCGAGACTTTCACAAGAATACAGTAACAAACATATCACAAAGTATTCATTTCGAATGAAATAAAATTCAAAGATATGTACAACAAGACTAACATGAACAAAAATGAGATTTTTTCCCCTACTCATTACATGAATTTATCATAGTTTAAAAACATCTAATCCTAAAAAAGGGCTTGTCCAATATCAAGTATCGGGCTTACGCACAATACTACTGCCCCATTTAATAATGAAATAAAAAGAGAAATATTTGGAATTAAAAATGATAATCATTAAAAAATGAACAATAAAATTGTGCAGATCCATAGCACAGTATTGAGCATAGGATATTTCTTATAAATACGCAAAAAATACATTTACTAAAGACTTATTCATGGCATAGTGAAACAATGATAATACAAATTAGTCAAACTCAACTTTTATACTACTATGAAATTCTAATGTATAAATCACAAATTCTGAATTCAAATTAACAAAATTTTACAATGACTTTTACACAAACACAAAAAAAAATTCTTAAACTATATTTTCTTATTTTCCCATCAATGCATATTTTTAGTTAATAAAAAATAGCATTTGTGTCATTTTAAAACAAAATTTGAAAAAGTCCATAATATTTTAATAGAGATACCTAAATTTATTTAATCATAATCTGAAGTTAAAAGTTACCTACAGATAAAAAAAACAAAAGCAGCCTTTCAAATGCATAGTATATTTAATTTACTTATCAATTTAAATTTATCAATGTTTCACTATGCCTCAACATATGAAAACTAAAAACAAAGACTTAATTTTTTTTTTTTTAAACTAAGAGTCATTCATTGTCAAATTATAATATAAAAGCATTAATAACATTTCAAATGTAAGTATACTCATACAACAAACTACCCTACAGCAGGACCTAGTGCACTAATGAATGCCTACATCTGGGAGATAAGTATACTTATATTTTTCCCATGTTATTCTGTCATTAACCTTACGTATCACTTGTTGAACGCTTCAGAATAAAATCTGGACAAGCCTAATCTATTTGGATTAATTGTCAGCAAAATAATGAAGAGTCCTAGCTTATTTACATGACTAAATTTCAAAGTTCACCAATTTTTCGGATGAGCAAGTACAGGCCAGACACGACGCGAAGGAGATCCACTGGCACTCGAAGGACGGGAAGCAGCTGATTTGAGTTTTTCAACTTCTCGTTGGAGTGTGGACATGTCTACAGGTTTATCCCTTTCAGATTTTTCTTTCTCCAAGATCCTAATAAGAAACAGTGAAGGTAAGAAACAGTCCAAAACCACTTACAATAAGGCACATGTCGTATCATTTAAGAAATTGTTGTACAGTGATTGTAATTTAATATTTTACTTGGTAGAAATAATGATATTTAAAAAAAAAATAAATAAATAAATTGGAGATGTTTGTTAGTCACAGCTTGCAAATGCATCTGTATTTAAAGCTCTTTCTGGATCTTAACTCCATTGCTAGCAGCTAAAGTCCACATTATTCCATTTGTTATCAGAATAACTCATCAGCTAATGTATATTTTAAAATTCTACCTTACTATTAAAAAAAAATTACAACTATTAAATTTGTTCTTGCTTAAAAAAAAAAAAATAACTATTTTGGAGCTATACAGCTCAAAAAATAAAAGTCTCTTTCTTGGTTTAAAAAAAAAAGTGTGTGTGTGTGTGGGGGGGGGGGGGAAATTTTCTGAATTTGGAAGTACAGTCGGTAACAAAAGTGTCCGAACACTAGCGAAAATTCCTATGTAAAAAAAGTACGCTTAATACAGTTTTGCTAAATAAATCCTTGTCGAATCCTGTTCTTAGTCTAAGAACATGATTCGATAAGGATTTGTGTAACAGAACTGTATGAAGTCTACTTTTTTTTTTACATAGGAATTTTTGCTAGTGTTCGGACACTTGTTACCGACTGTAGGATTTTAAAAAATACATTAATTAACAATTCTCATTACAAATTTCCCTACAGAAACATGGTTTAACTTCCAAGAACATTAGGTGAAGCATCCCCTTGAATTCAGGAGCTACTAATTTTTTTCAATTTCTCTCAGATAAGTTAATTTTTTTTCCATCTACCCAATTAATTATAAATCACTCAATATTAGCAACGAAACTTAGAAGTTTATTGTATATCATAAAATACAAATATACTACTGAGCAAAATTAAAACAATCTTTTTTCATTTGCTTTTGGCCATAACTTTAACAAATGAACATAAAATTTGGAGAGGCGTATTTCATTATCAAATCATTAATTTTATACAAAACTTTCACATACACAATAGTTTCTAAACTGACATTAATTCAATTTCTCAAAAGTAAGCTTAAGAAATTAAAAAAAAATTTTTAGAAAAGAAGACTAACAGAAATTCTTTTAAAGATTTATATTCTTTCTCTATCTGAAGCACATATCAAAACGTTAAATTAAACCTGATTTTCAACTTATTCACTTTTATAACACTTTTGAAAAATATAATTAATAAACTATGAATAATTACCAGAATAATAAATATGTCATTAAATAATTATATAACAAACACATACAATTTTAATATAAGTATGTATATTTTTAAAAGTTATTTCCGTTACAAAAAGTGAATATAGGAATAAAAATTCAGTTTTAATTTAAAATTTGGCAGCACACTTATAATCCTTTAATCCCTTATGTATCCTTTAACACCATTTCTCATGCAATTTTCTAAAATAGTTTATTTTTTTAGTATGGAGGACTATTAGTATCAATCTATGGATAAAACGTTTTTGCCAGTTTTACAATGGTTGGACATTTATCGAAAAAAAAAATATAACTGAATAATTTTAAAGTGATATGATAATTTAAAAAAAAAAAAGGAAAAGAAAAACTGATAGTCTTCCGTACTAAACTAAATTCTGCTTTTGCCATATTTTTTTTGTTGTTTGTTTTTGGAAGAAAAAAATTAATTATAATAATATCGAAATGGGCAGTTTCTAAAAAGTTGAAGCCCTTTTTTAGACAAAAATACATAATTTATTTTAATTTTTAATTGTTACATAAAAAGATTACGAGTGGTTTTTTTTTTTTTTTTTTTGGAATGGAAAAAAATTTATGCGTAAATATTAAAATTGATATAAAACTTTGTGAAACATTAAGTTTGCAGTGTAAAATTGACATTATAGCTCTAAAGGGTTTTTCCCCCATGTGTTTTAACTAGTTTGATATTACTCTATTGATATTGATTTGGTTTACTTTAAAATAGAAAATTATTTTATTGCATATTTTTTTTTTTATTCAAGGGTGCTTTCTCACTAGTCATGTGATATTTCATTTTTTTTTTTTCTTCCGAAGCTAATTTGGGAAAAACTTGATTAATATCAGTTTAAAAATTATTACTCATGTTAAATAGAATCAGATTAATAATGAACATACCATCCAAATTTTATGCTCATTTGTTTAAATATTGTGTGCAAAAGAGAAAGAAAAAATAGATTGTTGCTTTAATTTTGCACACCAGCGTCAAACTAACTAGCATACTTGAAATATCAAATATCCTTTTCATTATTTAAGCCTCAAAAAGAATATAAGTTGTTCATTGTAAAAGTGAATTATCTCCTTGAAAATTGATTTTGAAAAAACGAGCTTTTTCCAAATTTATGTGTAGGAAAATAAGTCAAGATTCAGTAAGAGTTATCGATTTTTGTTTTAATACACATAGTTATAAGAATTTATAAATTAAAATAATTTGAAGTAACTTAGAAACTTCATTTTTATAATGAATATTTAGAAGTTTAGGATGACATTTTTATTGGATGAATTATAGGATGACATTTTTATTGAAGGAATAATTTACATCTCAGGTAGAGGAAAACATCTTGAGCTTCTGTAACAAATAACAGCAGTTACACTTTCAATTCATCGGCTAAAAATGAATATTATTTTTATTGCTAATAGTACCATAAAAATAACAACCATTATTATTATTATTATTTTATTTATTTTTATTTATTTATTATTATTATTATTTTTTTTTTTTTTTTTGGGGGGGGGGGGGGGTGTTTAGACTGACAGTTCTCAATATTCAATAATTTTTTCTCTCCCATAAAAAATATTAAAAAAAGTAACTACATAATTGTGAATATAAAAATATTCATATTTAACCCTGCACTTCTCCATTTCATGCAATCAAACGTATAAAGTTTGATAAAAGCAATGGTTAATAATCAGTAGTGGCACCAGAAATTCCCCGATGAGGGAACACCAGGGGGGCACTATATATAGAGAGAGTTTATTATATGACTATTCATCAAAAACAGCAATATTGTTATTAAAAATATTACTGTTAATATTTGTACTATATCATTTGTTAGTACTCTCTGGTTTTGGAGATCACCATGCCATTCTCCGAATGTATATTATTTTCTTTCCATAGAATAAGGTATGTACAGGGTACATGAAGGAAAATTCTTAATCAAATTAATCTTCATATCCATTAATCACAGACATACATACAGTCAAATTTTCCTAAGAGGGACACCCATCATGCCATAGAAAATTGGCTCTCCAGAGAGGTGGCTTTCTATAGAAGTTGTCTTCCTATTCACAGAATGAATTGCATAACAGCAGCGCCACCTATCGACCCATATGCACCCAAATTAAATTAGCATATTTTTTTAAAATGGCCTTCTCAAAAACGAAGTTTTATGCAATTATACATGACAGAATCTGATATATAGCCATCCCCTTCATGAGAAAAATTGAAGCACAGGAGCACCACCTATCTGGCTATATGTGCTCAAACTGATTCCACATAGTGTTTTATAACAGCTTTGTCACATACAAAATTTGCAATAGAAACTGATACAGCCTTCCTGTTCTCAGGGAAAATGGCAGCAGAGCAGTGCAACTTATCTGCCGATATGCATTTAAATTAAATCAGCCTAATGTTTCATAATGGTCCTCTCACAAAGTTTTGTTTGATAATACAAAATAGAACCTGAGATAGAGCCTTCCCTTAAATGAAAGAAATTGCAGTACAGCAGTGCCACCTATTGTGCAATTTGGATCAAAATTTAACAGACACTAATTTATGTCATGGTGGAACTACATAAAAATTTATATGCAATTTTGTGCAGTAGTTGAGATACAGTTGGAACAAAATTTGTCACACAGACATTTTCTAAAAATGTCATGGTCAAAATGTGTTCTGGACCTCTCAAAACATGTAATATGGAAAACTGGAAGTTGACAATTTTTACGAATCCAATACTTTCTTCTATTGAATATATTAAAAACTGGAATGCTACAAATTTGTAAAAGGAAAAAAAATTGCTAATAGGAGAAAAACTCAAAATTTTGTAATTCCCCCCCCCCCCCAACAGATTTTAGTAATATGCTTCGATGGGGGAAGGGTCACGGACTCCCTGATGGGGAGGGTTTGTGTGCCCCGGCCCCCTAGCTGGTGCCACCCCTGTTAATAATACCATACAGAGTCTTAAGTTTGGTTTCAATAGAGATTGTACTCTCATAAAAAATTAAATAGGTAATGTACTACAGTAATTACTAGTCATTTAAACTTAGCATTAACTTTCAAAACTATACTTCAAAAATCAGTACTATTGACTATTTTCATTTCTCGAAATATACTACTTTGTAACTATAAACAAGTATTAAGATATACCTTAAACAGATTTTTTCTGTGTTTGTCATTAACATAAAAGGCGAATGTTATTTCTTCCTGAAAAAATAAAATACGGTCAAAATAAAGAGAAGAAATTTATATTCGGATGAAATAAAAACAATGCCTCTTATAATCAAACAAAAGTAATTCTAGGTTTTTAAAACTGATTTACATTTTAAAATACAGTAAGATCTCAAAATCTTTCCCTAATCACAAAAATATGCAAAAAATTACAGAAGAACCACTGAATATAATGTAAAATTTTTATTATAGAATATGTATGAACAGATGGTGCAACTAACACAGAAATAATGATTTAACTTAGATTGATATCAACAATGATGCAGATGAAGAAAACCATGAATCCAAATTACTGATTGCTGCTGATTAATGTCCTTTTTCACACTGTGCTGTATTTTTGCAGGCATGACAAACTCTAGATGTAAGTAAATAGAATAGAATGCAAAATTAAAAAAGAAATTAGCAGCATTCTAGACCTTTGAAGAAGTGGTATGCTTACTGTGTCTGAGGTGAAAGTGGTTATAATTTCTCGTGTATATTAGTAGTCTTACGAAGTCAACTCAGTATGCATGCATCAACCTAAATTGCAAATACAGTACACTCTCAAAAATCCGCACAGCTTAAAACGAAGTGTTTTGCGGATTTCTGAATTTTGCAGATTTTAGAGTAATTTCTCTTATTTACATCTTAGAACATCATTTGAGTCGCAAATCTTTAAGATACAATTTATATGTTATACATACAAATCTGAAATAAAGTGTGTCCAATAAAAGTACAAATATTTCATGAAATTTTAATTTAAAGAACAATTTTTATACATCATATTATAGTTATCTAGATTTTTGAAAAGTCTGATCAATACTAGTTTAAGTAAGAATATTCATACATATTTATTTTCCTATAACCTGCAAAAAAGTCAGCAATTCTTGGTCAATCACATAAGTTTGTGCTATGAGAAAATTTGAGTATTTATCTGCATGAGAAAATCTTTCATGAAAACTGTCTTTCTCCTTTTCCTCTAAATTATTATCATTTATTTTTTAATAATTTTGTATAATTACACTTATCATTTCCTCCTCTGCAATATGTTGAGTGATTGGTGATTCATCAGCATCAGTTGAAAAAATATTTTCTCTCTTAATACAGCTGAATTTTTGCAATCCACTAATCAACAAATCAATTGTGACAATGTTTGTTTACATTGCAAATGATATGCGGATTTTAGAGAATTGCGGATTTTAGGGTTGCGGATTTTTGAGAGTTGACTGTACCTCTAACAACAGTTACGAAAATTTTTCATAAAAATTTAAATTTGCATGCTTATAAAGTGAAATTTATTTGAGCTGTGCAGCCAAATGATTGTTATGAAATATTCTGAATATACGATTGAGATTCTTGACATAATTTCTATTAATAATTCCTTTAGCCATATTTGTTTTCTGATAAATCAACGTTTCATAGGTGCAAAAAAAGTGAATTGTCATAATGTTTGTACTTCGGAATCTGAGAATCCACATATTTCAATGGAAGTACGAGAGAATGATTAAATGAATATTTGGTGCAGCCTTATGCGAAACACCACAGCTAAAGCGTACCTAAGATGTTTTTCAACTGTTCATTGCACCTCAACTACAAAGACTTCAACCATAATTTATCAGTGATAGAGTACCATCTGACTAACCACTGTTCTGGCAATAAATATTTTGACAGATGAATTTGGAAAGGACAGGCAAACACAATGTCATCCACAATCATTTAATATTACACTCCTTTAGTTTTTTTTTTTTTTTTTTTGTAATCTGGAGGTTACATAAAAGGACAGTTTTAGGAATATTAATCCACTCAAAATTAGTATCACAGATGCTGTGCCGAAAGTAAGTGCCAAAACGTTTGATAAATACATAACAAGATTTAGAATCTGACATTTTTTGAGCTACCAAGAGTGCTCACTTTAAATTTACCAACATAAGTGACTTATATCTTTACGAGATATTGAAACATTCATTTCAGAATATTTTTTTTGTAATCTGGGAAAGACTTGTGACTATCCTGTATTATTCTTAGTTTTACTAAATTTAATATTACTCAGTAAATAAAAGAATTGAAAAAAGAAAAGGGGTGGTGGTGGGAAGTGAACACACTAGCTAGATTATGATATTTCTCAGGATATAATTCTAAAATTTATTTAGAATTCTAAGAGCACCTAGGATGGAGATTGGTCACCGAGTGTCAGTTTGAGGTTTTAAAAAGTTAGCCTAAGCTACAAACGAGGATCAAAATACTTATGAAAGCATTATATTAAGGATCGATGAGAAGGTTTATCTTGCACATGTATACAATAATATAAAATCTTTTTGAAGAAATTATAAAACATTGAAATTTAAGCACCAATGAATATGCAATTCACAACATAAAACTTACAAATTAAAAAAAATTACCCATTTTTCAGCAGTTGGTTGTCATTTTTCAGCTTTCGGCAATCTGCCTCAACCAGTACTCTCCATTCCTGTTCTCTAGCCAACATCTCTCTCAATATGGAAAGCTCTTTTTCACAGTTTTCAAAACGCTCTTTCCATTCTCTGTGCTCTTGATCTTGAAGATCACTGCAACAAGAAATATTTCTATTTTACAATTATCAAGAAAGACAGTTTATAATATGTATGTTCCTAATAATTAAACATGGTTCCCACTCTTAAAAAGGAAAAAAATTCAAGGACTTTTCAAATACTTTTTAAGGCCCATTTGAAAATTTTCAAGGAGTATTTGGGGGGGGGGGGGGAATCTCATAATGCTACTATTAGTATTATTCTTTTTATAATTAGAATAATAACTTTGCCTGTTTTCACAATACATTTTTGATGGATTGACCAAATTAACTTTTACAAAAGTCAAAAAATGATTACTTTAGGATTTGGAATTGGGATCATTATGATTATTCGAAAGTTCTTAGGTTTGAGTTCTGGTCTGGTCACTTTCTGCTCAAAATTTATGACTAGTCTACGAAACAGGTATGAGATTGGCAAAAAAGACAAATAAGCTGAAACTATATGCAAAAGCAAGATAATGAAATGAGAATTTTATGACAAAATGCATTATATTAGACAACAGCGTGTGCATGTGGAGATGGAGATAGTTTAGCACTGATAGAGCGTTTGCTAGAGCGGAAAATTCAAGGATTTTCAAGGACTTGACATGAAATTTAAGTACTTTCAAGGGCCCTTGAAAAAGAAAATGAAATTCAAGTCCTTAAGGACTTTCAAGGTCCGTGGGAACCCTGTTAAAGTTAACTAAAGAAAATAAAGGTAAAATGAGCATAAATAAATTTTAATTATCTAGATATGCATTTATTCAATTTAACGCTTATTCAATATATATATTCATTGTATCTTCGTAAAAAGCATGTTTGTTTTGCTTCCCATACTAGAATATTACAACAATAGTGAGCCAGTTAATTTCTAAAATTAAACTGACAAACATTTTTTGAAAAAAAAAAAAAAGACAACTTCTGATATTGCTCAATTATTTATTTCTTAAAAATCAAATTTTACTGCATGTTATCACTTTCAATATTCTCAAGATGCCCAAGAGGAAATCATTTCATATATTAATTTTTTTTTTTTTTACATATGAAGATTTATTTATTTATTTGTATTTAAAAAAGTATGCAAATACAGTACTCTTTCAGAAATACATACATGACAACCAATTTACAGTAAAGCTTAAGAAGAAAATAAAAATGAAGACCGCATTTTTTTTTAACAGTAATTTTTTAGAAAATGAATCTAATGAGATAAGGAACGGTAATTTCAATTGAAGTCTAGGTCTCTGAGATAAATATCTTAATTTTTAATACAATATTTGCATTTGTATTAACAAAAAATCAAAGACTGAAAAAAAAAAAAAAAAAAAAAGCAAAAAAAAAGTGTTTATATTTAGATTTATATTTCTAAATTGTAATAAAATTAGTAAATTTATAATAAACAAGTATACTGTATCAGATGTTTATATACTTAGGTTTTTTTTACTTTAATTTCTTAATTGGAAAAATATAGAACTTTATATCTTACTACATATTAACACCTGAAATATCCCAATGTCAAGAATCAATAAGAACTCACTCTAAAGGGGAAACAAATTCTTCTCCAGTGGGTGCCCAGCCATTGTGGCCTTTGGGGCAATGAACAAGCAGACTTCCTTGCAAAAAGAGGTGCCACCTTACTAGAACATCCCAATACAGCCATTTCTTACTGGAGGATTAAACTGTTTTTAAACAATTTATGTGCATCTAATCCTAATGCCTTACGATATCTTGAGAATCGTACAGCTCTAAAGAAATGGAAGAACATAAGTCCTTCTCTAATTCCAGATAAACCAAGACATAAGGCAGTTGCGACTTTCCGCCTATCTACAGGACATGACTGCCTTGCTGCTCATTTGAAGTGCATAGGTATCTTAAACGACCCTACTTGCCCACTTTGTGATTCTGGAGAAGTAATGGACCAGGACCATCTGTCCTGTTGTAGGACTCTTCGATGTTCTACAGAAAAGTCGAGATATTGGGAGGCAAGATCGCTCCTTAGGCAATGACTTCGGTCTTTTGTTCTATGTTCTATTGTCTATAATTTGTTTCGTATCTTTATAGTCCTCTGTAACTTTTGCCTAGCCATTGGAAATAATAAAAAAAAATATATCTTACTACATTTCTTATTCTTAACTGCTTTTATTTATCTCATTAGCACCCAGTGTCCTCAAATTTGAGGACAGCTAATAAAATGGCACTTATATATTTGTTGTTTCTTGGAATGATTTCTGCTTTTTAGTGACAGGTTATAGCATCACTCTAAATGATCCCTGAAAGTTTTATGTGCCTACTATTAATTATTATTTTATAATTTGGATAGTCATTTTATGATTTTTCATTTGTCGCACATGTCTTTGCTTTTTGCGCAGGTATACTAACTTAAATCAAGTTGAATAATAATATATATTATAATACTTTACTTTCAAGATCTTTGTCAACATATAAAAAGGAAATTAATCTTCTCAAAGTTTTTCGATCTCGAAATTTCCTTGCTAGGACACTAAACGTCAAATGAGGATAGGCTTTAAATTAAAAACTATCAGAAGAATTGTTTAAGTTAATATATTTTACTGTCAGTTGTCTATATTAATTTAGAAGTTAAATAATTAGCTAATAATATTTTACAAAATTAATTCGGGCGTCAACGGGTTAAATATGTATTTTAAATAACATACTTTATATGTTTTCTTATATCATCATTTTTAATGAATTATAGTATTAAAATTCTAGTTCACTGCACAGTCTCAGGTCCCAAACTGAATGGATTTTTAGAGTGTACTGCATGCATTTTTTTTTTTTTTTTTTTCAAAAACATCTTAATAACTCAGATGATTTTGAGGGCATACTCGTTTTATGACTTTTTTTTTTTTTTTTTTTTATATAAGGAAAAAATTTTACTAAAATGTTTAAAATCTTTTATACTAATTTCTGAATGTATGATCTGTATAATTGTCTGTTTAACAATTTAATTTATCATCAGATTTTAAAAACTATATTTTGGGTTTATTTAAAAGTATTAGAACTTTTTTATTTCTTCTTGAAAAGGGGGGGGGGGGGCATTTTTACTGACATTATCCTGACTTATGTTTATTTCTCACAAAAATTTCACTACATTAATGAACAATTTACAATAAAGAACTGATAAATATCGCTTATTTCCACAAGTTTTTTCAAAATTCTTTAAAATGAAATTCTCCGACTATTTCATGATTTTCCCAGACTCACTTAAATTCCCCTGACTTTTCCTAACCAGTGGTCACCCTGATAAAATATCTGCATGCATAATTTTTTAATTATACGTTTCAATTGCAGACTGCAAATAATGAAATTAACACCCATACATGTTCCATAAATTACATAACCAAGAACATTGTTTACTGTTATCTTAATGCTTTAAACTTTTTTTTTACACGTGTAATTTTGAACTAAAAATTTCCATTATTAATTTGTCAGGGGTGATAGTGAATTCATGAAAAATACCTGACATTTCAGTGAGAAAAAATGTTTATATGGAAAGAGAATATAATTTATTACAAGGAGGTCCAATCTTATTATGAAAAATATTCATTGATTAGGTTTAGCAATCATGTGAAATTGATTATTTTAGTCTCATTTTAAGAATTTAACACTACCAGAAAAACTAATTCTGGTATTGAAAAATGAAATAAATTCCTGAAATCAGTTATATTACCTGAAACTGAAAACAATCACCCCTGATTCAAATATGGACTTGTTTTCACTAAAGATAGATTTTTGATTGATATGGAAAAAATGGCATAAGTCAATTTTTCTGTTCCTAATTCAATAGTTACTTTTTTTTTTTTAACTAAATGGTATAGCTAGATGAAGAAAAAACTTTCTAATGGATGAATTTTGTATATAGGATCATAAAAATTTAAAAGTAACTTAAAAATTAATGATCCCCCCCCCCCCCCTTATCACAGTATTATTTTCTAAATTATTTTAAACTTTTCCAATTTACATTGACCACTTCTCTTATATGTAAAGAATTAAACCATATTGCAATCTTTTTGGGACACCTTGTATACTTAAGGTTGAATAGCAGCTTATATTAATTTATTAAAGGGTTACAAAAGGTTTTATTTCATTTATTTATCTTTTAAACTAACAATATAATTTGTCTAGAGTATTTTCTTAAAGTTGAAGTCAGAGTAAAAGTTTGAGAAAGCCTTTAGAAATTCCCCACATTAAGTTTTATTCCTACTTGAAACTTAGATCTATTTTTGAATTCGGTGAACACTTTCTCAAAAACTAATGCATCAACCTTATTGAAATTTTGCACATACCAAATGCACCGAAAATTATCTGTTTTTCGCATAGTTTTTTTTTTTTTTTTTTTTTTTTTTTTTTAAATCCTTTGTTCAGGCATAAGCTAATCTTATCTCTTTATTATTATTTTTTTAAATTTCAGATAGAGTTATGAGTTAGCCCGACCACTGAGACACTTTCCTAAAAAAGTCCCACTGGCTGAATTTTCTTAACTTTTTAATGAAAATTTGATAAAATATTTAAATGTTGATTTTTCATATACTAAAGTTTCAGAAAAGAAAAAAAAAAAAAAAAAACGGGGGGGGGGAGGGAGAGAAAACTTTTTTTTATTTTTTAAATTCATGTAATTTCTGAAGTAAAGTTTCCATTTTCAATTTTTTAAAAAAAGGTGGGAAGATGTTTCTTGAAAATACAGCTAAATTAGTTTGTCATTAAATTTACGAATAAAACAGCTAAAAAATGTCAATTTCATACAATATGGCAAGCTTCAAAACCAGGCATAGCAATTTCAGACGAGAAAAATAGCTTTAATTTGCAGGCACTTTAACTTTTCATGCAAGATCACAGAAACAAATTTAAGATAGCTATGCTTTTTCTCTTCAAAACTCAAACCATTTTTAACTTATTAGAATAGTGAAATTTTAAAAACTCACCGCAACCTATACATTTTTTCTCTGTATTTTTCTTTGTGTTGTTGGTATTTCATGGACATCATTTCCAGTTGTTTCTGAACAGATTCCAGCTGTTCTTTTAACAGGGTTGATTCCTCTTGAAGTTGCTTCACTTGATCTCCAAATGCAGGATCCTGACAAAGCATTTAAAAAATTAGGCGATATCAAATATTAAACAAATTGAATGATTAAAAAGAAAAAATTCTTCAGTTCAATAATTTGTAAAAATTAGTTACACAGATAAAACATCTACTTTAGCTCAAAATATCCAAAAAGGAGAAGGAATTAAAGTTCAGTTAATGAAGATTTTCTTTATGTACTAATAAAGATTAACCAGGGTGGCTAGCATTTAAACCTTTTCAAATTCCCTGACTTTTCCGAGATTTTCCTCCATTTTTCCCTGACTCTCACTATTCATTTTCGATGAAAATTCCACGACATTAGCAAAATAATTTAGCGATTTAAAATATCATTAATAATTTAATGATTAATATAGCTATTTTCACAAAATTTGTTAAAATTCCCTGACTTTTCCAGATTTTCTAAATTCCCTGACTTTTCCCTGATTCTTTGATTTTCCCTGACTGCTAGCCACCCTGTTAACTTAAGATATCCTTATAACCAGAATATTGATGCCATCACAAAAATCTACATAAATATTCCTATAACATGGACACCAGTTACGATTAAATTTTGTCAAAACAATAGCGACAAAATATGCAAGAATAAAAAATATTTATATATGGGCAATATTTAAACACACAGACTCAGTTCAATGATCTAATCAAATTACTTTATAGAAAAGTATTTTTAAAATTGCATCTTTACAATCATTATAAACTTGGCAATAATTTAAAAATATAAACAGAATATGAAATGTCATAAATTGACTAAAAAACTCAATAAAAAGTATAATCAAAATAGGTACTAGATTGTTTTAACAAAAAATTATTCCAAACTAAAGATTGTCAACACAACACCAAAAATTCGCCATGAGGGCCCTATATTAAAGCTATTTTTATCTGAAGAATGAAAACTGGGCCATCAAATATAAAATTTATTTTGAAAACTTTCTTCAAATGATTTTTGTTTCACTGTCACAGAAAATTAATTTGGTTCTAATAATAATCTGGCTTCTGCTGAACGGCAATCTAAATTGGATGGAGAATTCAGTATAAGACTTATGAGTTTCGATGTTTGAAGGTAAATAAGAAAGTGCAAAAATATTTATGCAGGTTTGATAGTAGTTCTATATTATCTATATCATTCTATATAACAGTGCCATTAATGGTTAACATGCAGAGAAATTTACTCATGGCTTTTCACAATGAAGATTTTACATATGCAGTATGATGCAATTTTAAGTAATAGATGCTAAGACGTAACTATATGGTAAAATTGTAAGAGATTGGTATTTAATAATAGCATCACCTGAAGACCTACAAAGCCTTTTTTTTTTCTCCCATGATGGCTATATCACATTGATTAATTTCCATGCATTTAAATGTTATAGAATATGGTCTTTTCTTACAATGGGGGAAAATTGCAACATAGCAATGTCACTTGTCAATACACTTTTTTTAAATAATGACCCTCTTACAAAAGTTCTGTGTAATATAACAGCAAGAGCTGAAATACAGCTTTCTTGTAAACTAAGAAAGCTCAGTATACTAGCGCCAATTTAAGTTATATACTTTAAATGCAATGGCTAAATCCACATTTGCCACAATTTTTTCTCTAGTATAAAAAAAAGTTTCTGCAAAAAAGGAAAAGTACCTGCACATTCCATGTCCCTCTACATTATTACATGTCGATACAGCCACATGTTTCTTGAACTTACAATTTTGCTTTATTTCAGTACAATAAGTATTCATGCAAGCAATGTGATGTTGTGAAGTACTATAGACAGAATTTTAAGTGTTTAATTTTTTTTATTCCTGCAGCCGAGAGATGCAGCAACATATAGGCATAGAAAATAGGAGTAGCACCATATCTTTTAAAACAAAATCTTAAAAAGCCAACATCCAGTTTAACAGAATGCATAAGAAAAAACTCAACATTTGATTCCCAAATGGATCTCTTGTCCCATAACACCAAACGTACAAATAATATTCTTTAACCACATTTCTTCCGACCATGGAAGCCTCTTTAGTGTTAAAATAGGGGTGATTGAGAGAAAAATAAGCGATAAGGAAGTGCCAAATGACTGGATGTTTACCAAATCCCAATCTGTCAGCCAATTTAGCATCCCACCAAGAATTTGGACTCATCTTCACTGCTAGTCGTAGGACACGTGGTTGCACTATACATATAATTTTTTTAAATGTGATTTCTAAGATATGATAAGTACAATGGAACACCTTTTATACGTTTATCATTTATACATTTTCGACTTCGGTCCCAAATTATTCCATTGAATTCTAATGTTAAAATATTTCATTTATACGACACAAGTAAATTCTTAATTTCACTTATACATTTTTTTTTTTCCTCTCCTTGTAGAATCCGAAGTTTGAGTTTCATTCCAGGATTAAAAAAAAAAAAAAATGAATGCTCTTTATGTTTTATTCTTATTTTTTTTGATTATTTTTTCTTAGAACTATGATAACAAAGTGCAGCTATAGAACAAAGTGCAACTTGCATCGATAGCCTGGGGGAAGTGGAGTTAGAAAAGTTTTCAGAGATAAGCAGTTGGCGACTGGGTTGAATAGTAGGTATACAAGTAGCCAGTGACCACTTGAAGACCTCCCACTTTCTCTTTTAATTGATTCCAGGAATGGAGTATGAAAGGAAAAAGGCCCACAACTTTTATAGACATTTTGTAAACTTGATTTATTACTCACTTCCGTTGGGCGACATGGAAGATTTTCTTATCGTGTTTATTTGACATTACGGTTGGAGAAACAATTTTTATTTTATTTCCTTCCTTTTAATGGTTTGCAAAAATGTCATCTTCGTTTAGAGAACAAAAGGCTTTGTCTTTAAAGGTTAAAATCGAAATCTTGAAAAAATTTTCTGAATTTCTATATTTTTAATTATTTAATTTTTATTCAAGCTTTTAAAAATATTTTAAATATAATTAAAAATATATCTTATTCGAATAAATGCAAAGGAAATCATGAAAATTGATAACACTTTTATTATTAATATGATACTTTATTTTGTATTAATGTTAAAATGAATTTTCAGTTGTACGTTTTTTTCAGTTATAAAGTTTTTAGGAATGGCCCCTTGAAAAACGTATACACGGTGTTCCACTGTATAACAAAATGTTTTTATTTAACAAATCCAAAAATAAAATGCAAATGCAGACATAGATTTAAGAAATATAAAGATGGTAAATACCTGTCCATTGGGTCTATTATCAAGAATCTTGTTCATGTTTTTTCCATTAGTATTTTCTTTGGCAGAAGAGATTTTATATAGAGATTCTCCTAGAAAGCAAATAAGTTTCAGTATATCAACAAGGAAATTGCATTTGAATATTTTATTCTAACTTTTTTTTTTTTTTTTTTAATTAAAAAGACTTATAAATTACTTTAAAACATTGTGCAGATTTCAGTACGCAATTCCCATAACATTTGTTAAACTTCAAACAAATGCAAAAAATTACAATATGAATTTAAATAATGGTTAAGTTCTAAAATTCAAAACAGACAGAAAAGTAACAGAAGTGCAGTTATACACACACACAATGAAATAACTTTATAATCAGAGAGTCCCAGTATTCCTTATTTTTATTGCCATTTTATTACTTTGTGCCATTATGTCTAAATTTATTATTATTTTTTTTTTTTAAGGTTTTTAAATGCTATATTAAACTAATGTAATTCATCTCCCCCCTTTTTTTCTAAAAATTATAACTCAGGGATATATAAATTAAAAATTATTTGACAAAAAGAACTTAATAATCTAGTTAGTATTTTATTAATCCAATGAATTATATTCAGATTACACAAATAAGTGTATAGCAACTAAATCTAATATGCCATCTTTTTCAGGTAAAAATATTTAAGTCAGTTCTTTTGGGTTAAATTCTTGCTTTAAATATCCTGAAATTTTCATGATAACTATGACTAGGGCTCAACTAGTGAAAGAAAAAGTTAATACATAATATAAACGTATCATTGTACCAAATTCCTCGGCCCAAATAAGCCTGCTAGGTTGTTTCTCAAGAGAGTGATGGAACGCATATGTAAAAGCAAACGTTACTAATTACCATGCAACTTCTCATACCCTATGAGACTTGCACCCCGTGACAAAAAGATAGGTACAAAGGGTTTTTTCTTTGATTTTTCATAAAATAACAACATTATCTAAATTGTGCTTATCATTTATTATTATCATAAAATAACACTATTCCCAGACTCATTTTTGTTTCAAGATACATTTAGAAAAATTTTAAGACTAAAATTTTTCTAATTTAAGACTACACACTGTGACAAAAAGATAGGAACAAAAGGATTTTTTTTAATTTTTCATAAAACAACATTATCTAAATTGTGCTGATCATTTATTATCATAACAAAAACATTAAATACTTGAATCATATTCAAAATCATTCAAAAATTAAAAAAAAAGCCCTTTGTTTTTATCTTTTTGTCATGGTGTGTAGTCTTAAATTAGAAAAACTTTTGTCTTAAAACTTTTCTAAATGAGTCTTAAAACAAAAATGAGTCCAGGAATAGTGTTATTTTATGATAATAAATGATAAGCATAATTTAAATAATGTTATTTTATGAAAAATGAAAGAAAAAACCCTTTGTACCTATATTTTTGTCGCGGGGTGTATCTAAATCTTTTCAGTAGTAGTTAGTTTTCCAGAGATATTACAGAGCAGTGTCTGCAGAGCATTCATAAACTCTGTACTGCAGAGCATTTCATAAACATACATATGTTTATGAAATGTTCTAAAGGTTAGCCAAAGAAAGCACCTGCTTTGTGTGTGTTGATTATGATGTAGTTTAAAATGTGATTAATACTGAATATTATGTAACACTGTACATATTTTGTCTTAGCATACTTATTAACTGTTTTCATATGCTTCAAAGTTCCTGGAGTATTATTGAATCCTGGTCTCATTGCTTATTTATTTCGATTTACATTTTGTTCTATTGAAAACAAAAAGGAAATCTTTCATTGTAATTCTACCGAAGTGAGCTAACTATTGTGCTACAAATATTTTTAAAATCTTTATACGATTTTTTTTTCTTTAACTACCTTGCAGAACATTTACATATAATCACTAATATATTTTTACTGCTTTTATGATCTGTTTATGGCAAAACAAATTTAAATTTACTTGTAAATAATATCTCATGCATAATTACAAACTGATAATCTTAAAATGTTTCAATTTTAACCAACCCTTTATACTTAAAATTAATTTAGCTATTTAAATTGACTACAGCCTAGATTCAAGGCATTAAAACTACTATGTCGTGGTTACCACAAAACTTTCTTCTGTGTTATTTTTATACAAATTCATGGAGTATAAATTCATAAAGTTATTTTCTTCATGATGCAGACTATTTACATCCTACAGAAGTTAATAATACTAAACATCAAAAATAAGTGATTTTTTTTAAATGGGGGAGGTGGAAGGAGGGGTTATAAATTTGTTATAAATTAGCACATCTATAGTTCGACCATTTGTTTTAAAAAGGTAATACAATAAAAATTTACACCTTCCAGAGTAGAAGCTATATTCCTTATGTATAATTTTTTTTTTTTTTTTTTTTCCTGGTTCAATTTTTTTTTTCTTTTAATTTCCCATTGAAAAGTTAAGGACATCTCAAAATGTGTAATCAGTTGAAAACTGGATGTAGAAACATTTTATAAAACTAACACTGCCTTATGTATATAGAAGATAGAAAATTAAATTCTACATGTAACTAATAGCAAATTCTGCATGTCATATTTGAATACTATTTAAAAAGATTGTATAAATTTTGCACAATATAAATTTCTTTTTTAATACAGCATTCCTTTGTCACTAAATCATCTGTCACAATTATTTGATTACATTCTGGATGATCAAGATCAGCATTTTTCAAACTATGGGTACTGAGAGTTTTTGATAGGTCACAACATGATTTTGAATATACTTATTACGCAAATATATGGCTATAAAATCTTTATCTACATAAATGGCATCACAATGACAAATTTCATGCAAGATACATATTTGTAATGCATAACGAAATTTGCATGTTCAACGGGGGAAAAAAAAAAATTGTGAAAAACCATTAAAGCTACAACTATGTCTTACTGTAATAAAAAAGTAAATTTAGTAATAGTGATTAAAAATGTAAGGCAGCCTACATAGGGAACTTCAAGATGGAGCAGATGGAAGTCACATAGTCATAAGTAGAGGAGGAAACTGCTTTCATGCTGGTAATATTTGATTAAAAAAAAAAAAAAAAAAAAGTTCTAAAAAATTAAAGAACGCACTTTTATAGATATGTGAACTAAAAAAGCACAAAATATCTATCTTAGTATTAAAATGCAGGGTAAGAGAAAATCGTGCGAGTGACACACCATAATATTTACATACATTTAAATCTTTCATTAAAATAACTTAGAATTAAACAAAAACTGTTTTTGAAAAATCTCCCCTGACTGGGATCGAACGCTGGACCTTTAGGTTTGTAGCGCGGAGCCTTACCTCAACGCCACATCGTTCACGTAGGGAAAGTATTTTTTTACAATATAAATTTTTTGTTTGCTCCCAGAGCAGTTACAAACATACATACAGGTGAAGCTAATAAAAGCGTGTTAAAAAAAGTGATATGTGCTCAAGTATATCAGAAAAATATTGCAAGTATGAAAGCAAAGCAGTCTTCGCTCCCTTTTATCAAGAGCATAAGATGGCTGACTGGGTCCTTTCATTTTGTATGCACAATTTTTTGTCTTGCTAGTCAAATGTTTTACTGGGGGGGGGGGGGGGGCAGGATGAAGTGGGAAACAATGTTTAAAGTTTGAGAATCTCTGATCTAGACTAAATAAGAATATTAGGGTTTTCCCCCCACTTATTGTGATAATTCCATGAAAAGGTTTTTGTAGCTTTGGGAATGACTGGCTCTTAATGTCTCAATGTGAATACAGTTGAACCTCGTTAATGTGAGTCAAGGGGGATTAAAAAGTTGCTCATGTTATCAGTAGTGCATGCTATCAGTAACTAATCTTCATATAACTAATCTTCATTTTGATGGGGATTGTGGAAACAGTTCGTGTTAAAAGTAATTCACGTTAACAGTGTTCACATTAATGAGGTTCGACTGTATTGATTTTACTTTTGTTGCAATTTATAATACCAGCATATATAAAAAAAAAAAAAAAAAAAAAAGACTATGAACTGATGTGAATAAATGATCTTAAAACCATTTTATTTTTAATGATTAGAAGCAACTTACATACTTTCTGACTTAAGTAAATATATTCAAGACAAAGCATGGAAATTATCAAACTATAGGTTAACTTACTTCTAACTCTAGATGCTTCTCTTCTCATTTGATCTTCTAATTCATCAAACTGAGCAAGAGATTCTGAGAGCTAAAATAAAATAGAATTATCCAACTGGGTAAACTTAATAAACAGATTATAATTTAACAAAAACATTAATTCAACTAACAAATTTATAGACTCAAAGAAAACAATCAAATTTTTATAGACTCAAAGAAAACAATCAAATTTTTAAACTTGACACAAATTTTAAAATAAGAATGTATCTTGTGAACAATTATATTTTAGAGCTTAGATACAAATATAGATTTATACATTCAAAAAATTTCCTTTGGATAGTTAAAGTTTCATGTTCAAAGTGGCAAGTTTTCAGCATAGAACTTGTAAAACCGTACCCAATAAGTTTTGCTGTATTTGTGACAAATAAAGATATCAAATGCTTTCTGCCATGCAACGCTAGGAAGACAAACCTTCTAAAAATGGCTCGCAAAAACCGGTCTAGCATTTCCTCCAGTTGTTCTTCAGCTCAGTGATTATTTATTGCTAGATCAGTTAATATAACAGTTACACTACAGCATACAAAAATCTATTCACAGATGAAAATAAACACAAAGTGTTTTTTAAAAATTATTAAACTCACAAATACAATTATTCTACTGTTTGCAAATGCACAACATTATTTTTACTTTATTTTATATTAAATATTAACACTTTTGTTCTTAAGAACAATATTTAGTCGAATTCAATTCTTTGTTTTCCCTTATCACATGATTGAGCAGACGACGCTGGGAAGAGCCCATTAAATATTAATTTTCAAATGTTTTAAATATTATTAGATATTTTTATGTTGAATAAATCCTTGTTAAATCCTGTTCTTAGACTGACTAAGAACTTGATTCGACAAGGATTTATTTAACAAAACAGGATTAACTCTACTTTTTTTTTATATAGGAATTTTTGCTAGTGTTCAAATACTTTTGTTACCAACTCCAACTGTACATTAAAAATAGAAAGTTTAGTATTAAACACTTTCCAATATTATAAACTTAAGTTTAAAATGATGGATTGGTTTATATACAAACTGTTTTTAAGGTATATCCAAACTTTCAATATGCTTTTCTTAAAAAGGAAAAACGTTCAGCAACAAGTTACACAAAAAGCTTGCAGTTCACGGTTTAAGGCCTAAGAAATTTAAAGTAGATGGGTCAGACAAATTAATAAAATACTAAAAGAAAAAAAAGAATTTAAATTTATTTTACGTCACCTCCCTTCAAAGATATTAATCAGTGATTTTGATGAGAACATAGGTTTATACTTCTAGTTTTGATAACTACATAAGTTTATAAATATATTGTATATACAGGGTTGCTACACAAATCAGGAAAAAAAAAATTCGCTGAGTTTTCCCTGTCCCTTTTAGAAGTAAAAAAGATGACACGTAATCATGCAGCATTAGAATCTAACATGTTTACAAGTCACTTGAACATATTTAGGGTATATTAATTTTATTAACTTACAATGGTTGGGGGAAAAAAACATAATTGATTCATTTTAAAGCACTAAAAATTAAAAAAATATTTGATGAAAAAATTTCCAATGTTTTTCCAAAAAATTTCAAAATTCCCTGTTTTTTGCAATAAATTTTGAAAACTCCCTGAGTTTTCCCTGTTTAATAGATTTTCAAATTTCCTGAGTTTTTCAGGTTTTCCCGGTGCCGTAGCAACCCTGATATAAATTTATGAAATTTGTATATACAATGATATAACTTTTCTATTTTGAAATAGAAAAAAAAGTTTTCCTTGCAACTGAATTAAATTCAAATGTGATTGTATGTAATTGCAAGAACATGCAAAAGATGGCTTGCTCCTGGAACTTTCATTTTGTTAATGAAAAGCTTCAGCTGATGAAAGTATTCACATTACATTTTACAATGTACGGGGGAAAAAAAAAACTTCATAAAATTGAACTTTTTTACATCTGAAACAGTTTAATTTTTTTTCCTGTAAAACAGGACTGTTTCATTGTCACTCTTACACCTATCACATGAAATTTTTTTAAAAAAAGGTTGAGAAATATTTTAGTTTTCCATGATGAAAGGGAATAATATCCATCTTTGGTATATGCAAAAAATAATAGTTGTGCATTACAGTAAACTATTATCCACAGTCTTATCTTATGTTTTTTATTGTAACTATAAATTAAAATTTAAAAAATGCAAGGTA
Source organism: Salticus scenicus (assembly GCA_963930645.1). Taxonomy (NCBI): domain Eukaryota; kingdom Metazoa; phylum Arthropoda; class Arachnida; order Araneae; family Salticidae; genus Salticus; species Salticus scenicus. Next base: position 338,802,832 of record OZ005653.1, read on the forward strand.
TAGAATTAAATTTTATAGAAAATAAAAAGTGAAATCAAAATATCTAGGGAAAAACATTTTTTTTTTTTTTTTTTTTTTTTTTTTTTTCAGATCCTCCAATGTCACAGATCATCAAAAGTCTACAGTATATTTTGCTTTAAGACAATTATAATGAACTGCAAGCAATGATTATATACATTTTACCCTAGAAGGTACAAGCTGCATTACAAGAGAGAATATTTGAATATAAGAACATTGCTAAATTGGATACTAGATTGTGTTTAAAGCACATAATATAGTTTGACAACTGGAAAAAAATATATTAAAATAATCTCAAAAAGTAAAAATTGGCTGGCAGGTGTTATAGAACAGGCCTGTCCAACCCAAAACACTTGGTGGGCCGCATTAGAAATATATTTTATTCATTCGGGCCACACTGTATGTACAGTCATAAAATAATCCCCCCCCCCCCTGCTTTACCGACTAATTCCGCCGTAAATTAATGTAGAGACTTGCGACTGGTGCCAATCGATTAGTAATAAGGCCTAGTTTAGACGGTTTAGTTAGATTTTGCTTAAAGGATGTATACATATTAAAACTGGCATCAACTTAATTTTTTTTTAAGGCAACCCCGCAATTTCGACAAGCTTTTTGGATTAAAAATTAGATGTCATTACCAATCGTTAGGCATCAGCGTCTAGTCTCTACGATGATTTACGGCGAAATTAGTCGGGGAGGAAATTATTACTATTATTATTATTATTTTATGACTGTACATATGCATATGTGTATATATGTTTGTGAGTATATGATTCATGTATGAATATACTTTTTTCGGAGAAGGGCAGGGTGAAAATTCGGAGAAGAATTTAAATTATTTTCATTCATAAATTAACAATAGAATTGTAAAAAAAAAATTACGACTATATATTAAAACTATAATAAAAAGAATGAATAATGGATCTAATAACATTCCATTACAACAGTTCCTTATCTACCATAATCGTTGAAAGGTATTTTCACTTCGAAAAGTCAGAACGTATTTATTAATTTTTGATTCGTTAACCAAAGTTGTCAAACTTTAAATATTGTTAGTCTCCTTGTGGGCCGCAAGAAACTACGCGGTGGGCCGCATGCGGCCCGCGGGTTGGCCACCCCTGTTATAGAACATTGTGTTTGTACATATAGTGGCATTACATGTTTTGTTAATATAACATCTAAGTAAAAAAAGGTATAAAAAAGATCATAATTGTCCAAAATTTCACACATTTAAGTAATTTGATAGATTTTAGTCCACCCCCCCCTCACAAACAATTATAAAATTAAATACAAACTTTAAAACACCAGATCTAAAAACAATTCTAATAATAATTTTAACTGACGTTTTTAAATTAAAAATTTAAATAAAAAACATTTATTGATTACTTAAAAAATCATTAAAAATATTTGAAACTTAACCCGAAAAAGAATCTCTACAAGCATGAAATATTACAAGCAAAGAAAAAAAAATGCAAACTAACCCCTATATTAGAATTTTAGAGTAAAGCAAAACATTTAACAAAGGAAAAAAAAATAGAAATTTAGAAAAATGAGCATTAATTTAGAAATACAAAGGGAATAATATTATAGTTTTAAAAAATTAAAGAACACTCTTTTATAGAAATGTGAATTAAAAAACACAAAATATTTATCTTAGTATTAAAATGCAGGGTAAGAAGAAATCGTGTGAGTGACACACCATAATATTTACATACATTTAAATCTTTAAAATAATTTAGAATTAAACAAAAACCATTTTTAAAAATATCTCTCCCAACTGGGCTCAAACACTAGACCTATAGGTTTATAGCGCGGAGCTTTACCTCACAGCCACAGCGTTCACGTAGGGAAAGTCTTTTTACAATATAGATTTTTTGTTTGCTCCCAGAGCGGTTACAAACATACATACAGGTGAAACTAATAAAAGTGTTAAAAAAGACTGAAGACTTAACAAATATATTAGAAGAGAATTCCTACCTTATAAGCTAACGTTTCATTGTCAATTTCTAGTTGCTTGTTTGTTCTTTCAAGCATACGAATTGTTTCACATTGCTCTCGAATCTGTTTCTGCTGATCTTGGCACTTCTCTTTCAATTGTTCAACTTCTGTTCGTAAGCTCTGCATTTCTTTTTCTTGCGTACCATCCTAGACAGAAAATTGTTTATCATCCAGTATGATAAGATAGAAGATTTATTTTACTACTAAACAATGTTAAATTGATATACAGCTAGAAGTGAATCGCATTCCAATATGAAACTTTAGAAGAAATAATCTAACACCTTAATTTATTATTCTATAAATTAATCCTTTTAATTAGGCTCAATTTTTTTAAAAACAAGTCTATAGAAAACAGCAAGTTAAAAAAAAAAAAAAATATGAAGATCATTTATGCTCATCAGGGCCAAGAGGTTCTGCTCTCAAAACTGTTAGGTGCAAGGTGCCGGGTTTGATCTCAGGCAACACTCATTGGTCCAGCCATTGAGTTTGTGGTTTTCTTTAAAACTAGCATAAATAAGGGGGTCTTCCGTGGAAGGCATTACCCAAAAACGCAGGACTGTAGCACAGTCAGTTGGACTAACACCCTTTTACTATGAAGATTATTTTTCTCTGAATGCTTCTTACTAGACTGGTGATTGTTATGGTGATAGCATTCTGGAGTATTATACTCTGACTATATTCTTTTTAAGGTACTACATAAAACAAAATTCCCAGTCAATGTTTCTTGTCCACACACATTCAGAGATTACGAATTAATATTTAAATGTAGGTATAATTAAAAATATATATATGTTTGCAAAGAAACATTTACAAGTACTATTCCCATAAATTAAATGCAAGTACTAACTGTACATATTAAAACAACACGGGCCCACTAGACACTTAAGTTATCTATATTACAATATGTTGCTGGGAAAGAAATATTAGATAAGTATTCACAATTTAAGAAAACTCAAATGACAAAAATTTTTTTTTATAAATTGCAACCCATTCGATATCAGAATATTGTTCTGTTCAATACCGATAACTTTTAAATATGAAATAGTCCACAATACATTCCACATAAGTATTTTTTTTAATAACACAATCTGAATTGCATACACCCAAATAGGGAATATATTTTAATTCATCAGTCATCCATCAGTCCAGTAAAAATTTTAATTGATAAAATTTCTGATATTTTCATATTTTAAAAATATATTTCAACACATTTAAATTAATAAATTTTAAGATTTAATGTAAACACAAATTAAAGCCACAGTGATCCTCAGTTAAAATGAATCCTGTATTAATACAATCTATGAATGTAATATTACTATATGTGTATAAACTTACTAGAATGTGTTGAACCCATGGAAGACAGCTGGCATCTTTCCCATTCTCTTTTGCCATATTTGTGACTAGTTCTTGAAGCTGAAATTAAAACAGTAAATATTCATTCTGAGAAAATACTCAATATTTAGCATATCAATTCATGTAGTTAATTTTAAGAAAGTGATTCAAAATTTGATATGTAATTTTAAACAAATTAACAACAGAGTAATATCAATAGTAATATCTTAGTTGTTTGTAAAGTATGCGGAAAATTAGAATTTTATTTGTTAAAATCTTTCAGTGTCTTTCCCCAGCCCGTTTTACTCACTAATTCCTGCGGGAGCTTCACCCCAGACTTGTTCTAATAACCAAACTGTGGAGCTTCTCTCCTTTACTTTCGACATCGATAAATAAAAAAGCCATATAAAAATTTACATTGAAATATTACTTATCACAACTATAGTTTCTATTTGGCTATAATTATTCTAGTTTAATAATTTATGTGTAATCGTACATGCAAACACAATATAGCAAAATAGTATTAAATTTGATAAATTTCATCTTCCATATTTAATAGCAATTACGTCCATGTAAATAATACAGTCGAACCTCGTTAACGTGAATTTCAAGGGGATTAAAAAATTTGTTCATGCTATCAGTAACTCAGAAACTGATCTTCATTTTGATGAGGATTGTGGAAACAGTTCATGTTAAAAGTAATTCATCACATTAAGGAGGTTCGACTGTATAAGTAAAAGCTTCAACAATGATATTTTATTATATGCAAAAAGGATTGTCTAAAATAAAAATAAAAAACTTGTTTATGTCTCCCTTTTTCTTATGAAAAAGAATTTCTATTTTGACAGCTTTACAACTTGGAAGGTAATCGCTTACATTTATACTCTATTGTTAACCCTCTGACCGCCTTTGTAAAGAGCAAATTTACATTGTTTTCACTGCACAGATTTTTAAATGTACTAAATTTATGTTTATTTCAATATGACACAAAAATTTTAACAGTATACATGATTATAGACTATCACTGCATTTGAAGACCTTTAAATTTTAAAAATAAGCAAAAAATTTGGAAAAATATAATTTCTAAGATTTTTGTGGAAAAAAGAACAGCTCAGTAACCAGATATATTTGTCAGATGGTTAAAGGAAGAAGTGAAATTCCTTCTCATTTAAAAAGCTATTCAGTTAAATAAAGAAAAGAATCTTGTAAAATCACCTTACTGAAATATTTTGATAAAATATGTCAAATTAAGTAAAATATCTGTGTTCTACAAAAGATAGAAAATATTATTTCAAGCACTTTACGTTATAACCTGCAAAAGCCTGTGCCAATTATTGTGGATTTCATAGAGTCAACCGTATATGAAATTAGATCACTAAGTTGGCAACACTACGCAAATATAGGATGTTTTTCCAACCTCACAAAAATAAAGTCTACTGGGAGGAGATTAAGAATAAATTTCAGTAAACATTCGGTACATTTTAGAGTAATATATGTTTAAGATAATATTGTGATCTTGCTTAAAATCTTTCATTTTAGTGTTTAATATATGCTATTAATTGCAAAAACTTTATTCCTTTATTTAAATAAGCTAGCCTTTGGTAAATTAAACTTTAGCAATATTCTTTAAGAATTTAAAAATAATTTCTGTCTAAAAAATGGGGTTGGCACTAAGGCAAAGGAATACTATTTCTCTGAAAATTTCATGAAATATTCAATGCATTTACCCCCTCCATACAAAAAAAGCTTAAGCACAATTTTTGTACAACAATTTAAATCTTACTAAATCCTTCAAAAAGAAATCTTAATTCGATCTAGTTATCACTCTTTTCGGCACTGTGTCAGTTTATCATGGGTCGCTGAAGACTCGAGCGATGTTAGAACACAATGTTTAATGAAAAAAAAAATCTGATAAAATTTTTGAACACTTATTTTAAGGGCAGACAAAGAATATTAAAAAAAAAAAAAAAAAATATTTTTCATCAGAAATACACTCACTTCCATAAAATGCAGGTATTGACTAAAAAAATTCATAACTTTGAACAAATTGAGATATTTGAAAAATTCAAATTGCATAACAAAATTTAAGAATGCTTTTTTTACGGAAAACATCATGGAAACGATGGATAGGTATTTCTTCTATATGTGGTTTCTGAGGGATGAGACAAAAGAAAAATGGCTCGGGTCTCCAATGGCCCATGATAACCTGATCGGGTTAATTCTTAGAGAGTTGAACTATCCATATATAGGGAAAGCTTTAATTTCTACATATAAGTGTATTTGGGGGGGAGGGGGAGTATTTTACCTATCTGTATAATTAAATAGTCTTTTCATTGGCACTCCTTTTATTCACAATCAATATATTCCAAGTTATGAGCAAGAATGAACAAATCATCTTTCAAATACAAGAAAGAGAAACAGTAGGCTTATACATACTGCAGATTAAACAAAAATTAAAACCCGCACATATATTTGAACCCTTGAAACAATTCTACGAGTTCAGTTCAAAAGTAATATGAGAAGCATGTTTTGGTTTTCGATTTGAACACATACTTTTTGGCTAAGTTTACTAAGCTCCAAAGTTAGGGTATCATTCTCCGATTTCAACCTTTGCAGTTCATCTTCATGAACCTGCTTCAACTGTTCTTTGACGTGTTTCATGGTTTCTTGTTGATGTCTGATTTCTTCCTCGTATTCGTCTCTGGAAAAATAATAAAGATTTAAAATATAAAATATTTAAGATTGCAAAGCTCAGGTTAAAAATCAAATATGTACCCAATTTAGAAATTTGTACAAATCCAATTAATTTTCTTATATAGAAATAAAATTAACAGCTTATGTGTTTAATTATTTATGATCATAAATTAAGAAAAAAAAAAAAGACATTAGAATAAGCACAGATTAATGAAAAGGGTCTGAAAAATAATGTTTGTATATCTAAGCAAAATATTAATTGCGACACAATACCAGATATGAATTATTAAATTTGTATTTTAGTTTAGTTATATTAATATAATGGCTTCTGGTAATTTTCTATAAATTTAGTAGAAATTAATATTTTTTATAAAGAAAAAAACCACTAAAATAAAGACATTATTGTACATCTGCCGCATGCATCAATAGTATTTACAACATTCTGTTTGGAATGTAATCCTTAAAGAGGTACATCAAAGATTGTCAAGGTCATCCAATGCCCATATTATTCTATGGGTAAAACTGTTTATAGAATTACACATTAGCTAATCATTTTTAAATTCCATTTTCACATTCAATAATGCATAAATTAGTACTTGTTTTCCAAAAATTTATTTTAAATTTGAATTTTGAGTTTAAAAATGTGAATTTTCACTTTTCTTAATTCATTTTTCTTATTTTTTAGTTGTAAAATTAAATATTAAAAAATTCAATTTTTGGAAAACCAGTACTAATTGAACTTTTGTGAATTTTCTGAATGTGAAAACGGAATTTTAAAATACCAATTAGGTAATGAGTAATTCTATAAACAAATTTTGCCATAGACTTGCATGGGACTTTGAGTAGAAACAGGGAGATCGTAAGAGGCAGTGAGCAGACTTAAGTATCAACACTTTGGAATTTTGCTTCTGTAAAATTATAATGACAAAACATTGAAATAACAAATACACATTGAAACAAAATGTATAATTAAATTATACACATTACACACAATTTATTAAACATGAATATGAAATGTTAGTAAACTTGACAAAGATTGCAAAATTCTGTAGATTCAATTAATTTTGAATTTATAATTCATTTGCAAAAAGAATTTAATGCTTCACAATAACATTTTAAAATTCAAACTTTTTTTTTGTGTGTGTGTGTGTGTGTGTGTGGAAGGGGGGGGGGGGATTAGAGTAACACTAAAATTGTAGGATAATTATTTTTATACGAGATTGTTTCTGCTGTAATTTTGAAACCATGAAATTATGTACGATGAACTGAATGTGCTAGACATTAAAAATGCAAGACTTGATATTAAGAAAATAGCACCAGCTTATATTAAAAATTGGGAAAAATTACAAAATATAATTTCAAAAATTTTCCATTCATAAACATTCAAGTGAATATTTTAATAATTCTAAGGGAGAAGAGGGGAATGCATAAAATGTCTAGTAAACTTTCTAAGTGCAAAAGTTCTTACTTCATTTTAATACTGATGATTGCAACTGATTTATAGATGATTAAATAGTTTTAAATTAAATGCCTAAAATTTCGATTTTTTTTTTTTTTTTTTTTATTAAATGAAAGATCAACGAAATAAGGCACAAATTTGCAACAACATTTCAAATAAAAAGTTTTTAGAGAGATTTAAAAAAAAAAAAAAAAAATTTTTTAATGTTTTTTTTTTTTTTAATTATAAAATTTTCTCGAATTCTGCGAGACCTTTAATTGAAAGAAACAATGAGCATTGAGTCATATTAAAGTAAATGCATTCAGAAATGCCATTAAAAATTTAAATTGCAATGTTCCACCTCATTTACTATTATTTTACGTGTAGTATAGTCTACAGACACGATTTTATGTAATAATAAAAATCAGATGTCCACATCACAGTATAGTCCACAGGAAGAAAATATAATAAAAATAGACAGGTAGTTTTATATGACAATATCAAAGCACTCTAGAAATTAAAAGAAATAATAAACAAAAAACATACTTGCTTATTAATTAACTATATTAAACAAACAACAACAAAAAAATCACATTAATACATTAAGAGAAACTTTTGAGGTTCGATGTTTACTAATGGAATTTCCAGTTGAGCTTTAGCATTGCACAAGAAATGTGCAGTGGGTAATTTAATTGGCGACTGTTTGGGATTCACAAACTAGAAAATAATTTTGTGGAAGAGTATCTGAAAGTTTGTTATCAGTATTGTTCTTGGTAATCTTATATATATTATAAATGTGAATGTCCGTTTATTTGACTGAGTTTCACGCTAAAACTGCTCGATGGATTTCGATGAAATTTGTTATGGAGATAGCTTATACCCTAACTTAAAAAGTTGTCTACCTTTTATTCCGAAAAAAATTTTGTTTTTGCGATTTTTATGCATAAAATAGTAATTTTGTAAGCTAATAATAGCAAAAAATTAGCCATTTTAATTTATCCATAATTTAATTGTTGCCAAAAAAAAAAAAAAAACGAATTTATTTATTTTTTTCAACAGGAAAATAAATACATTTATCTAAACGTGAACAAAAAAAAAAATAATAAAATAAAATAAAATAAAATAAATAAATAAATAAAAATAAAAAAATTATGCATCTCAAAAAATTGACGTCATTTTTAATTTAAAAATTCTTTTACAAAGTGCTGTTATAGTTTACGATGCTAATGTGTGTTCTACTAAAATCAGTTTTATTTATAGTAGATCCTCCTGGGTGATTTTTTAAATTGTTGCGTTGAAGTACACCGAACATTTTTCGCCAAGAGGCTTAATTTAGCATTTTTTAATCTAGGTAGTTCAAGAAAAATATAAAAGAGGTTTAATTTAGCAACAGCAATTTTAATCTAGGTAGTTCAAGAAAAATGTAAAATTTATAAAATACTACAAAACGAAAAAAAACAAATCTGAAATAGTAGTCACATAAATGATCTATTTTTATCTGAGTAGATAATTTTATAGAAAAAAAAGTGAAGTTTTAAAAATAGAAAATTTATTTCATTAAGCACTATTTTAAACCTAAAAACCATTAATAAAATAAACAGAATATGAAGGGTTCTTATATGTTAACGAAAAGGTGTCCGATAAAACGCTTTCTATTTTTATGCAAGAAATTATACAAAAAAAAAAAAAAAAATCGCTAATATGGCGACAAAAATTCAAAAGCCGCCAAGGGAGAGATTCAATAAAGTTGTGTAGCACGATAATGTTTAGTTATTTATTTATTTTTTTATATACCAATCACTACGCTAATTGAACATACAAGTAAATGAGCTGCTGATGTGTGACTGCACTTGCACGCTGTCGGGCAGAAATATTTGATTAATTCAAATTAATATTTAAATAACTAAACAAAGATATGTTTAATAGAAAGCATAGTCTTGGAGACAAACTTGGCGAGTGGGTTATTTGCTTTACTCCTGTGGAACAAGTGACTATTTTTTAGACTGTCCCAGAACATTCATCGAATAATGACTTATACTGTACGAGTAACAGCTTCAACTGTTTCCAGAATATTCGAAGAATTAACACCAGCTATTGGACAATTTTCGAAAATATTTGTTTTAATAATAGTTTTGTTGTACAGATTCGAGAAGTTCAAAAAATGTTTGATATTGCCAAGGAGGTCCCATACTAAAGCTGTGACGAAAATAGTCGCCAATCGAAATATATTCAGTTACAAAGAAATCATTTAAATATAGCGTCCAGCGAAGCGGGCAGAGCCTGCTAGTGAAACTATATACTGACAACAATGAAAAATAAATGTAATAAACTGTACAGGAAGCTTGAGCAGCATGCTATCCTCAGTTATCTGTTTTTATGCCTCTTTTTTCGTTAGTGATACAACAGAATGTTTCCTTTGTCTCTTTCTCTTGCCTATATTTATATTTGATAATTTGGGTCAGCAATTCATACCTGCATGCTTAATTCAGATTCTGATGATTAGAATTGTGAACAACCAGCAGATAACCCACCCCTGTATCTGCAGTTTTTTTTTTTTTTGAGGGGGGGGGGGGGGGGGGAGAAAGATACACGAGTAAGAATATTTTAAAGGTTTTGTAGAAAATAACTTTTAGAAAACACTGATCATTTTAGCTCAAATTTGCATAATATTTTGTCTTCTCTCAACCACAAAACACATTTTAAGAATTATCTATTTATCTATTCATTTATAAGTATATATAGTTGACTCTAGGCCAATTTGACAAGACACAGCACCCCATTTTTCCATTAGACATTCTTTACTTTTCTTCCTCACAACTTTCTGGGTATAATTTCAGAACACTGCTAAAAAACAGTCTACATGCCTAAGTAGTAGTTTACTTCTGTCATGCACAGAAATCTCAAGATAGAAGGCAGCAAATATAAACAAGTCTACTAATATAAAAGCAAGAAGGCAAATCATGCTTTTTAAAAAATAGTCTGTCCTTTATATTGAATTCAACCTGGGGTAGTTTTATTCTAGAGTCGTCACTAAGTACAAAATTCAACAATGAAATACAGTTTATTTTCCAAGTAGGCTAGAGCAAAAATAACATCCTCATGAACAATTTAATAGCAGTAATAAAACAAATTTCTGCTTAGTAACAAAAAGTTATTTAAACATTTTATCAACTGATAATGTACATTTTCTAACATTCTTCAAACTTATGCAATTTAAATTTGTAATTTTCTAATTCAAGAAAGAAAAACTAAAAATATCCACTAAGTATTCAAATTTCACATACACTTATTGAAAATAGAAAATCAAATATACAAACACATACAGATATTAGTTTGCAATTCAAAGAGGATAAAAATGAAAATACATGATCATACAAAATAGATGCACAGTGAGTTATTAAACACATTTTACAGCTTATGTGGAATGTGGGAGATTGACCAATAGGAATTTAAGAAACACTATTTGCAAAAAGTATAGATGAAATTAAGAAAATGCAGAATGAATGTAAAATTTCTAACAGTCAAAATGGGGTACAGTGAAAGCGCAATATTTTAAAGATTTTTATAGATGTAAAAAGCTCCAAAGAAAGACTTCATGAGTGGATTTAGACCTGCAAATTATTTTAGCTGAATCAAATTTAAAGTTACAACTTTCCTCTCAACAATGCTTAGAAATAACTGATTTATTGGTTTTTTGTTTACGGACATAACTAATACAGTAAGACTGAGGAATCCATATTCCTAAAATCCACAAATCACAACCAAAGTAAGCAATGAAATTTATTAAGTTTTCAAGGAAAGAAATCAAGATGGAACTTATTTTAACGATACTATTTTAGAAAATGAATCAAATGAGATAAGGAAAGTTAATTTAAAGCAAGATCCAGGTCTTGGAGATAAGTACCTAATTTCTTTTAACCCTTTCTGATCCAGGCCATATAATTGTGCAGGTTAGGCATCCACTTACATTTTTGCATCTGGAACAGTCGTATGTAAAATGAACAATCAGGAAATGAACAATTGGGCTAATTAGCAGAAAGTGTAAAGTACAATTTTGAATCAACAAATGTCAGTTATAATCCATATTTTTCTTTCAGTTTGCAAAAACAGAAAAATGTAATGTTTTGAGGTAAAAATGTTTCGGGTCAGAAAGAGTTAAACTATCAGTAATTGTGCTTGAACAAAGTGATTTTATAGACTGAAAAAAAAAAATAAATAACATGTGTCTTTACCTATAATTCTAAACTGTAATAAAAATTACAAATTTATAATGTAAGTTATTGTATCAGATGTTTATATACTTATGGAACAAGTTTTTAATTAAGTAAAAAGGAAAATACTTTTAAAATTTTATACTTTTTTTTTTACTTGCCTTCATTTTTTTTTTTTTTAATATTTCATACCTCTTATATGCTTAATTATATGTGATTACTATCATTTTTAATGCATTATAACAATAAATTCTAGTTTAAAAATGCCAACAAGAAAAAATACCTAAAATCCACAAAATTCTAAAATCCGTACAGTCGGAGGTCCCAGTGGATTTCTGGGAGTGTACTGTACGTTCTTTTAGACTGCATTTTGTTTGACCAATGTATGATAAACCACATACGCAGGAAATGCTGCAGATAGATGCCCCAAGAATTATACATTTCTATAGAATCATAAAACTGAGAAAAGGCAAGTTTATTGAAAGGTGAAAAAAGGCTGTACTCCATTATCCAATTGTTGGAAATTTTACATTCAGTCAACATTTACTTAATTTCTTCTAAGTTTTTCGCAACTAGTGTTTCTTAAATTCCTATTGGTCAATCACCACATTCCCCGTAATTCTATTGGTTGATCAGAATTAGATTCCTTTCCTATATATAAGAACACTTTTCGTTTCTTTATGCACTGAAGACTATGCTAAATGCTACCAAAACAGCTGTCTGCTTTCCAATATTTTATCTTTGGCATTCTAGACGTTGAAACTTTCCTTGGTTTTAATAATCCCATGGCAAGTCTTAATATTCATGTTGATTAAAGACAAAAAAAGAAAAAACTTAGCATACATCTTTTAGCTCAGATTTAAAAATGTGAATTCTCCCATACTACTAGGGAGGAGAGGGGGAGATTTAAGGGTTATTAGGTTCGGGGAGAAATTTCTATAACTCAGGAAATTTTGAATATTTTCTTGAAAAAAAAAAAAAAATAAAAATTCAAGTTCAAAATAACAATTTACTACTTTGGCAATGCTTATAATATAAACTAACATTTTTTATGTCACAGTGTATGTTTATTTTCTTAAACACTTAAAAAATGGTTTTGTATACAAAATACTTGTGTTATTCAGGAAAATTTTTAGATTGTGTTTGGGGAATATTTCAGAGGTCTGAACACTTTCTGCACCCCTATATGATGGTATCAATAAGATTAAAATTTACGATTCATTTATCATTGCTATTAAATAGTCCAAAAGCAGAATGTGCTTAGTTTCACATTGTGAAGTAATCTGAATTTATGCAGACAAATGTGCTAAATTTATTCATTTCTAACACTTCCTAAAGTGAGTATAATTTTCCCCCAGTTGCGTGATTTTTTTTTTTTTTTTAACATTTTCTATCAAAATAAGCATTTTTTCCCCCCTAAAAATCTTATTTAATGTGAGTGAACACTGATAGAGGGCATGTCACAAATTCAACAAACTGAAATTTATGTATTTATTTTATTTTTATTTATTTTTTTTTTTTTTGGGGGGGGGGGGGTGTTTATTAAAAGTGAAGTGGTTTTTTGGTACGAAAAAAGAATTAAATTGCTGTTAATACTGTTTAGTTTTACACAAATGTATTTCATCAAGTGCATACGCGAGATGAAATAACTTTTTCCAAATTATTTTCCTCTCCCTCTCCTCACTGTCTTGTGGATTTTGTTTTTATCATGTGGTGCCATCTATTGTCAATTAATGCATGTAATGCTTTAGATTTGTTAACTATTCTAACTGCTTCACACAGTTATGCATAAAAATAATCCTAATAGTTCAATGTTTTTAAAAATCTATTTCTACATCATTTGTTGTTTTTGTCAACATAGTTTTATTTTTATTAAATTTTCGTTCTCGGCAAAAAAACAGCAAATAATGAATAAATCAGATTTTTTTAAAATACAGCAGTTTTCCTGCTTTTGAAATACTTACAAGGGAAGTACAAATCAGTAAAATTGCTATTGAAACCAAACCAAACTTAAATTAAAGAGTATGGTAAAAAATACAGGGTAGAGTACAAACTTCCTGCAATAACATCCATGGGGAAGAGATACGACCCCCTAATAGTTTGTTATTTTTATAAAAACCAACAAAACATGCATCTTTGTAAGAACGGGTGGTACAATAGTAGCGTGCTTGACTTGTGATGCAGAGTTCCTGAGAATGAGTCCCCGCAAGAGCATATTGCATTTTAATTTCAATTAATTTTTTTTACGTTAAATTATTAATTTAAGAATATTTTTTTTGAGTATTCCAATTAATAAAGTATTGACCATGAATTAAATATATATTTTTATTTATTTATAAAAAAGAAAATCAGGTTTAAAGCTACAAATATAGTTTCTAATTTATAACAATTATGATTAAAAGTACCACAAGTATTTTGCACAATGAGAACAAGAAATATAAGATGATTGATCACAATTATTTGAATTACAATTTTGTTCAACGTCCATTTATTGTTCATCACGAACATTTTGTTAAATATTTGACTTTTCGTCAAGATTACTAGATTTGTAAAATTCATATTTACCCAGATTTTGAATTTTTTTCTTTAGATGTAATCTAATTATAAATTAGTGAAATCATTGTCCCTGTGTTCAATTTTACTGTCAGTTCTTCCAACACCAAATTTGACAGTTGTTTAATGAAATATTTGAAATAAATGTTAAATGTGACGTCGAATAGTTAAGCAACCTCTGTTGTTCATTAAGGATTTTTCATGCAAAAAATTTCATGAATAATACAATTGAGAACAGACTATTTAAACTCTTGCTATTAATGATGCCGATAAAAAATAGTAATTAAATATGCACATAAAACACTAGCACAAATCATTAACAATATTTTATCTAAATGTAATATAAAAGTATTTCCCGTTAAATTATTAATATATTTTAATTTAATAAATAAAATGGTTAAAAATTAAAAAATATTAAATTGTCTGCATTGAAAAAACCCTTTTTTTAATGTAATATTTTCTCTTAAATAATTTAATTAAAAATGTAAAAAAAAAATATTTCAATTGAAATAAAAAATTAAAATACAAAAACACCCTTGCGGGGACTATCTCAGGATATCTGTATCACAAGTCAAGCACGCTACCACTCGTTTTTATTACATGCGTGTTTTGTTGAATTTTATGGAAATAAACTATTAGGGGGTCATCTAGCCCCTATGGGGGTTGTTGCAGCAAATTTCTCCACACAGCACACATATCTCTAGAATGTACAAGAACACACTGTGACATTGCAATGTTGCATAGATGTTCTGTTATATCTCAGAGATATGGTCTAGGGATGTGGAAATGTCTCAGTTTTGTGACATCGTAAACTACATCTCCAGGACATCACATACACCACAGTGTGGGCTCTCAAATAGTACATCTCAGAGACAATCAACCGTGGTATCTCAGACATTTGTTTTAAGATGCACTGAGATGTGATGAAAATGAGACATTGCGATGTGCTTAACGCACCTCTGGAATCTAGTGTGCTGTATGGGTTATACTCTACCCTATGTTTTCGACCATACTCTTTAACCACTTCACTGGCCACAGTAGTATGTGGAAGGCTAAATTTCCCCCGAATTATCTCGGGATAGCCGGTGAAGTGGTTAATTTAAGCATGGTTTGGTTTCAATAACAATTTTACCGATTCATACTTCCTTGTTAGTGGTTTTTAAAACTTTTGTTATGATTTTATGCTTTTAAATTATTTCCATGTACGTATTGTTTTATTTGCTAAATATGCACTCTTATGCAGACAGTGGAGTGTTGCAACTCCAAACACTGTACAGAACAGTGAAATGTTGGCAATTTTTGAAAAATACAAAAAACGCACATCTAGGTTCTTCCCCCAGTAAATGTTAGATTTTCTGATTAAAATGCCTAAGAATATGATTCTGCAATATTTTTCATTCAGTATATTTAAAAAGCACATTTGAAAAATAACACCAATTTATATTAATATATGGCAGATCAAATATTCAAGCAAAAAGGACAAATATCAGTTACATCTAATTTAAATTCAACTCAAAATTGATGTTGACTTAATAAGGCATGGTGCAGTGCTTAAACGCATTTTAGTCCCCCAGCACCTTTTTAACACTATAGAAGCTTTAAAATACTTTTGTGCAACCAGGAGGGTGAGAGGGTTCAAATAACACCTAAAATTTAGCAGATTTATTGGAAAATTTGTTATTAAACTTATTTTTTATCACTCAGCATTATGTACTGAACTTTGAACCCCTCCAATAAACTTTTTGCGTTATGGCCTTATCCTTATGTGTGACAGTCTTCTGAGAATATTTTTTGAAAAACTTTTTTGCTAACATCCACTATTTAGAGCAAACAAAAAGTTACTAACATATATATAAATAAAAGTAGTTTTGTCATGGCAAAAAAAAAAAAAAAAAATGTAAAGCATAGAATGTAGGTGCTGGTGGTAATCAAGGAACCAGAGCAAAATGTTTCGAGTTTTGCTCATAAACCTTTTGGTGTATGATTAAATACTAAGTATACAGAGTCTCCCTCTCCTCAGTTTCAGGAGGATGTGGTATCAGAGCCTGATTTCCCACAGGGCAAATGGCTAGGATTTCAAATCAACCACTTTTTGAAATAAAAAATACTACATACGTCTAAAATTGTGCTTTGTATTTTAAAAAGGGCCTGTCAAATTAGTGATTTTGCTCTAGGCTCCAATTTCTGTAAGTCAGCCTCTTTGCAGAACCATGGCTGTCCTTTGAGCAAGCCCCTCAAGAAATTTGCACCTTTACTGTACTTCGTGTAATAAAATTTTGCACTTCTTTAATCACACACCAAACAAAATCATTTTTAAAAGCAATCTTATTCTATTTTGAGCTTTTTACAAACAAGCATTTTTAATGACGTCTCATTACTATAGTAAAGGCTACCTAAATCAATATTGATTCTTAAATCTATGGAATTCTTTATAAGAAATTAAGCAATACTTTACTAAACAGCTACTATACATTATGTTAAGTGTGCATGTTTTGCAAAATTATCTATTGAAAAAGATTAACTCCTATTTACAAAAGCTTAAAAAGGAAAAACTGAAGAATAATATACTGAAAACAAATGATATGCATAGATAAAACTATTAAGTATGACTGCCAATAGTTGTTTGTACATGAATAACAAAAGTAAAATTAAAAAAAAAAAAATTACACTTATAACCATTTTGAAATAAACGTCTGGATTTTAAAGTGTTGGAATCTTAAACCGCCCTAGAGAATCTAAGTCGGGCCTTTTTTTTTTTTTAAGCCTGGGAAAAACTAAATACATAAACTTTAGCAGAATATTTCACATCTAAAAATTGTTTAACAAAATTTTGCATTATGTTGTAGATTTAAAAACATTAATTATGTACTCTAGTACTTTTCAATATAAATCCATTTCTTTTAAGAATACTTAGAAAATCAAAATAACAAAAACAATCATGCATATTAACATTTGAAAAAATAAAAGAAATTATTTAAAATCATTAAAAATCTGATACAACATAAAACTGGGTACTTGCACATTAGACACATGCCAATGGCAGATACTTTTTACATAAATATTTGAGATAATACAATATGTTTCACAAGATTTCTTCAATGATATACATACATATACACATAAATATAAAATATACATTTCATATTAACAAATTAACCACATACCAGCGATTTATCCTGGCATGCAGTTTTCATACAGTTAATTTGTAAATATCAATCAACAATAACCAATTTTTTCATGGCAACACAGAAAGAAAAATAAGTTTCAATCTTACTTCTGTCGATCCAATATCCTCTGAATATAAGGAGAACTCAGCTTCAAGCAGTCAGGGAGATTGGACGAAATGCGAACAAGTTGTTCACATTTCCTGCGTCCAGCAATCTCCTGTTCTAATTTAGTCCGTAATCTAGTCCTTTCATCGAGCAAGTATGCAAATTGCTCAATGACACCAAGTTCAACAATTTCCGAGAGACCCTCTTCGAGAACCATTTGCCTAATTTCTTGGCTAACTATTCTTCCAGAGTTTTGGCCTGTAAAGTTGAGCTGCTCTTGAAAACGCTTGTTTTCTTCTTCTAGTCTAGACACTTTGATTTCCCATGCATTGCACATTTGCTCCATGCAGCTTCTGATCTCCTAAAATATTTCAAATACATTATTGTAGCTGATTTTTAAATAAAAGTGATTAACTATACACATTAAAATTCTATTTGATATTTCATGAAACATCAACAATACAGAAAATATTAAAAATCAGAAAAATTTTAGATGTAGGTACATCTTAATTTTGTGATTTTAAATAGTTAAGGGGTATTCTGGTCTAAGAATAGGGAGGAGGACATCTTGATTTAGACCTTTAAGAATATATCCTCAAGAGGAAATTTTTAAATTCCAATAATTTACAAAAGCAAGGGTGATTGTGACTCAAAAGATAAAAACCCTGAAAATTAGAGCCTCAAATTAGAAAAAAATCCAAAATATCAAATACTACTCAAACTATTTAGGCCAGAAGCCCTCAGTTTTTTTACATTTCATTCACACATCACCTGGATGACAAATGAACAACCAATGAAAACACAAAAATCTTTATAGGAAATATGAAAACAGAGATGGGTTAGAGTAAAAACCCTGAAGTCAGGGGTAAATCCTGAACACAAACACCCCTGCAAAAGGCAACTATTTAATGCTTCTATTGTACACTGCGATTTTTCACACAACTTTCGAGCCAATTTTGTTGGCTCAAAATCACCTCAACACCCAATGTAAAAGGAGTTGGGAGTATGAACAATTTTTCTGGCTAGTTATAAAAAGTTGTTCGTAGAAGCAATTTCTCCTACGATAATAAACCAATGAGAAGAAAGCTCGCAATACGCATCGAGAACAAATTGGGGCCAATGTGAAGTCATTCTTTTTCTCCCTTCTACCACGAAAACTTCTCGTCGGCACTGGAAAAGAGATAAATAAGTACTCCTTGACACATACTTTACACCATGCAAACCAGTTTTTTTGAACGATCTTTGACTCAACTTTTGCAAGCCTCTTTCGGATTACTGTCTCCAAAAGATTGGAGCAAAAATCTGCTCAAATGAAAGTCGTGTGAAAAATTGCCACATGTAATAACAGTGATGGAGCAGCTAAGTGCATTACACTGGAGGAAATGGGACAATAGACAATCTTTGACCCCATACACTTAAAAAAAAAAAAAAAATTCAGGTAGATGCTATAACATTACTAATTAAGATACTTTAAAAAAAAATTTCAGGATGACTAGAAGGGCTGCGATCCTGTCAACCAGAGCATCCCCCCCCCTTTTTTTTTTTTTTTTTTAATCCTTCACTTTAACTAGCTTATAATTTAAAAATATATACAAAAAATAATTAACATCAATCTTTTTTTTTCTCTAAATCAAGCTTTACAGAAACACCCAAAATGTATGCTTTTAGACCAGAATACTTCCTTAAAGCAACCAAAAAAAATATCCTTTACACAAAATGCATAATTTTAGTTTTTCATTAAATAGTTAGAAAGATACCTTATAACAGCTTTTAGAGATATTGCTTTGAACAGAATTCAGCCATGGTTGGTTGGAGGATTAAGGCCGATTGACTCCTTATGTGTCCTAGGCCTATAGGGGGAATGCCCTCCGTGGGGGTCTTTCTAAGGGGTCCTAGCCCGTATTTACGCGAGTTTCGGAGGAAACCACGGAAAACTCCGAACGGCTAGGTCGATGAGCGCGACCTGGGATCGAACCCGGCACCTCCCATCTACCAGCTTTGAGCGCAGAACCGCTCGGCCGCTGGTGGGCCCAGAATTCAGCCATGACATTATTGCCAAAAAGTAGTACTTTTTAGTTAAATTATACCATGATTTATGAAAGCAATAAGATTGACAAAAATTACACTTTAAGAAAATATTTTACAGAAGTATTTAAATAAACTTAATCTTTTTAAAAAAAAAACTTAAGACAGCTAGAATCTAAAATTTATAGAAAGTTAAAATGGGATAAACTAAACAAAAAAAAAAAAAATTCATTTTATTTACTATATATTCATAATGGCATTTAAAAAGAATAGTACACAAGTAATATGAAGAAATATATGAGGGAAAAGAATGAAAAACACTTCATACTGTAATATTGACACATTATGGTAGACCATTTTTTTTTTTTTTTTTAATTAAGAAAAGTTAACCTTAAGTTTTCTTATGGAATTCCATAAAATTTTAGACGTAAAATATATTTCTAAAGTATCTGAATTCCCTAGAGGATATAGATGGGGATGAGGCTTTTTTTTTTTTTTTTTTTGGGGGGGGGGGGGGGGGGAGGGATTTATTTCCTTAATTTTTTTTTCTGCAGTGATAAATGAACACAATGTCTAAATGTCATTTTAATTCAAAGTTGGTTGGTATGTTATAGGTCCCTGTCACACAACCTGTATAGATTATAAATGACTGCATGACACTTTTTACAGTGACATAAAAGTTCTTTATCAGTATGGCATGGCATATGGATTCAACTTATTTGAAGTGCGATAGCATCTAAATGCCTTATCTGATTGAGATAAAAGTTTGTACATATGTTGTAGGTGCCTGCCTTATGACCTGCACAGATACTGATCTGTCTAGGACTTCTAGTTCTTTGACGGGAACACAATAATTATGTTAACTATATTAAATGTCTTAAATATGCAAGTGTCTAAACTAGCATCTGATAAAGATAATAAGTATGCACATTGTAAAATTATCATTTCTAGAACTAAAAACTCATCAATGTAAGACTTCTTTTTACAGGTATATGAAATAGAATTTATACATTGTGGTCTATGGACTAATTGAATTCTGTTTCAATAATTTATAAATATTTTAGTTTTTTTTTTTTTTTTTTTTTTTTTTTACACTGAAATATGAAATCATTTACACATATCACATCCAATTGGGGATAATTATACGAGGACTTAATGTTTTTGGAATTTGTTGCAGAAAAGTCATTACGGGAAATTGTCTGCTTAAATTTATATTTTTTACAGGGCCACACAAAAGAATTCAAATCTTGTCTTGTATAAAACTTTGAAGTTCAGGAAATATAGTCAAATATCCTATTATATCTTTCACTTTTGATTATTTACTGAATTATATAATTTAAATTTATTTAAGCACATAACTACTAAATGTTTGGAAAGGCGAGTGGAGTCACTCCATTGCAGTAATAAAGCTAGTAACTCCTCTTTCAGTAAAAAAAAATTTTCATATTAATACCTGCTTACTTTATCGATATTTTTCACTTAAAGCATATGAAAAATAGTCAAGAAAATTTTTAATGCCACATTAAGAAGATAGAACAAAATCAATAAAAATTGTATCTGCAATTACTGTCATTAACAAGAAATATTTATGAAATGTAAATTAAACAATAACTTCAGAAGAAATATAATTTATAAAACAGGTATATACATTAGTTTCACTTTTGAAATTATGGCAATAGAAATTGAGAGCATGCATAAAAATTCAAGCAACTATAAATATATATCTTAAGGGGTTACATCCAGTTGTAATTTTCAAAAAATCGATTTTTTTTTTTTTTACATATTTTGAATGTACATATATTTGATAACATTGTCTGAAAATTTCATATCGATCCGGCAATTAGTTTTGAAGAAATTTGCATATTTGTAAAGACGTCTCCGAGCGTTTTAAAGTAGGCGGAGCGTAAACCAGAGTAGCAGCTGTTTTTCATTATCCTTATGCCCTTGTCCATGCTTTTCATAATGTTTTGCTTCTTAGAATAAGAATATAAAAGGTTTATCTTATATCTGAGAGCTATATTTAGAAATTTTAGGTATACAGTAAGTAAATATCGTCAGTTTAAAGTGAACTGCCACGTTGTCAAGTCGTGCCAGTATTCTGTTTAGATGGTTCCCAAAACTTTAAATGCGTTTATCTCGAAACGGTGTTTTCAAAGTCGGTGAGCAAAATTTCTCCGAAACGGCTGGACCGATTGACTTGAAATTTTGACACAATTTTCTTAGATATTTTTGTCAGGTAATGATCGTAGGAATAAGGTTTCTGATAATAATTTCGATTTTTTCAGCCACTTTCAAGTGTAAATTTTCATGAAAAAAAACGATTTTTTTTGGGGGGAAGCCGCCATTTTGTCAAAAATCAAAATTTTGACTATTCCTACGATCATTACCTGTATTCATCTATCCTAAAAATAAATCTTTTGGTTTTTTTCATTTCAGATAATTTGGATCAGAGATATCTTGCTCACCGCCAGACACCTTTTTGTGGAAGTCCTCTAGGAGATATACTACAGGAACAGCGGAACCCAATATTTTTGTAAACTCATCACGGATTCTTAACATACATTAAATTTGCTATATGTATATGTATTGTATATATTTCTTTAATAAAAGGCCTCTTCACAAAAAAATTCACAAAAAAACACGTTTTTTCGTGCATACAACTGGATGTAACCCCTTAAGGAGTCTAAGTATATAAAATTTCATTGACAAATTTTATTTTATTAATAATAATTTTTTGTTTAGTTTAAGGTTGGGGTGACTTTTTTTGTAACAAAGATTCAGTTTTAAATAGTGTTTTTAACTTCAGACTGAAGAAGCAAATTTAATAATTATAAGATAAAAAAACGCCATATTTTTAAATTTTCTGTTGAATCATAGCTATAAAACAACTACTTTAGCACTTTATCAATACATATGAAAATTTTAAAGTGATAATGATGTCGATTTTTGTGAGATGCCTAATTTAACATTCACATTTAATTAAACGTATTTATTTTTCATGTTGATAAAAAATTAACTCTTAAATTTTTTTTTGGCAACTATTAAATTATAGCTAATATTTTAATGGCTATTTTTAAAGCTATTAGGAGGTTATTTTCATATTTTAATTAAACGAAAACTAATCAAAAATTCGAAAAGCAGGCTTCGAAGTATTGTGTTGTCATCGGGTTCTGAGCTTTCTGAAAGTTTCAACTGTCTAGCTAGTAGGGAAGTTAGTTAAAAATTTATTGCAAGATTTGTACCAGACAAACAAGAATAGAATAGAAGTTAATAAAAACATGGTAATAAAAAGAGGGAGAAACTTTACACAGCATATAAACTTCACTAAAGAAGAATTATTTTATAAATATTACCATCAATGTTATCTCCACATACAAAGGTACAAAATATAGTAATTTCTCTAGGTTCAGAATGTTTCATACTTAAAAAAAAAAAAACTCAACATTCTGATTCATTGTTATTTTCAATATCTCAATCTATATTTCTAAAGTAAATACAGTGAAAGCAATGAATATTAAAACTCTAATAAACTACTACGTCAGAAACGCCAAAGAAAAAAAATATTGGAAATGCATACAGCTGTTTCGGTAGCCTAAAGTGCAAAAGGATCAATGAGTTTGCACTGAAGACTGAACGCTTAAGGCTACCGAAACAGCTGTATGCATTTCCAATATTTTTTTCTTTGGCGTTTCTGACGATTGGCGATTCTGTAGTTTATTCGAGTTTTAATATTCCATCGCCAAGTCTCCTGTTATTAAAAGCAATGAATATTTATGGCAATAAAACAAATCTCAACAACCATTTATATTAGCATTGTATTTTAAATTATTGGTAAATAATTCTATCATGAATATAAACTGTCATTTAGTTTTATAAGTACAAATGTACATGGACACACACCTAAATATATTTCATATTAACTCATTGTTACATGCGACTCAAACATCCTAATGTCATTTAAAAATATGAAAATAAGTAAAATCCATAACACATGCAAAACATTAGGTTACCTCCAGCTCATCATTTTGACGTCGACTAAGTTTATCAAGCTGATGTCTGAGGGAGATGCAATTAGTTTCGGCATCCACCAGCCACCTCCAAACATACAATAATTTGTGATCATCCGGTAAATTGGGATCTAATCCCTCTTCTCGGAATCGTTGTAGAATTTCATCCCATTCATCCTCATTCTGGAAATAGATTAAAACACTTTTTAAATAGAAATATATACAGGGTGGGCAGAAAGCAGTGAACTATTTTTAATATTCCCCTCCCCTTTTAAAATATTGTAAGTATAAATCAAATTTATGCACACAAATAGTTTATACTATCATTCCAAAAGTTAAAAGTCCATGTGTACTCCAGTATTTTCTAAACACCATTTTAAGCGAACAGGTACATTTGGTATCATCACAAAGTTTATGGTCATAATAGTTTGTTGTTTCCTGCGATACACTTCAGTGTAGTGGTGCAAACCATAAACTCTCGAGAAATTTCGGAATAAGATACATGAGGTGAGTTAAGTGATGTTCCTGCTCAGTTCTTGAGGAAGGTTGTAACAAATGTATTTATTTGTTTAACCTACGATGTCTCAAAAATACTGGAGGACAAATTGAGTTGTAACTTTTGGAAAGAAATTGTAATAAAGTACATGAGGAAAAAATTTAAACCGTACCTACAATAGTCTAAAAGAAAAAAATATAGATTAAAAATAGAGAGTTACTTTCTACCCACCCTATAGTTTAAAAAAAAAATAAAGCAAAACATTACAATTTTAATCCAGCAAAGGGGAAAAAAAAAAAGGGGGGGAGGGGGTTGACGAGGACAGCAAAGAAAAAAAACTGTTTAATAAATACTTTAAACTTTCAGTCCATATAATCAAGGCTTAATGAATAGTCACCACTGGTAATATAAATTTACCAAGTAATCAGTTTAACATCCTTATTTATATTATTTATTGTGATAAGTTCTACTGAATACTTCTATTCAAATTCATTTTGGTGTGTCTAGACAATTCAAGAAGTAATCATTTTAATTAAACAATTTATATTGCAGATATTAAAAGAAAAAATATATTAACTTTAAAAATCATAAGATTTAAATTTTTAACTTTAAGGTAAATAAAATTATGCATTTATTATTACAAAATTAGCCATAACTCAATTTACTCTAAAATTTTCATGCATAAAAGAAAAATAAAATTGTTACATACAGTCAAAATATTTTTTTCTGTCTATCAAGTATTTTTTAAATTGTTAAAACTTAAAACTGCATATAATTTACTACAGTCACAGAGCATAATTTTGGAGATTTGATTAAAAATTAAATAAGTAACAGCATTTATAGTTGTATTTAAGAGTAAAATTGCATTAAGATGCAGAATATGCTAAAATTGTTTTAAACTATTTCAAGATGTGAAAAAAAAAAAAAAAACTGACCTAAGATACAAAGCAACTATGAACTAAAAATTAAATTGAGAAATTTTCTTTGGATTACTGGGGGAGGAGAAACAGATAAAAAGGAAGAAATAACTATTAACATATAAATGAGAGGGGATATATAAAAGGAAGAAGCAGTTTAAGATAAAAAGAACAAATTATTTATAATGATTGTTTCATGATTAAATAATTAACAAAAAAAAAAATTTATTTTATTCAGAAAGCATTGAAAGTAAACGTGAAGTGACAAAAAATTACGAATACTAAAATATACACATATTCATGACATTTTTAAAAAAGAATCAAGTATTTAAAAATAAATATAAAAACAAGAAAGGTACCTCCTGTTGTTCATGAAAAATTACTGGAACTTCGTAGTTCAGCTAAAAAAGTTCATGACTTTCTCCATTAATCAAAACTTTAATTAAAAATTAATTTTCTTTTTAATTTGTTAATATATATTTTATAATTTTGTTAGCTTTAAAACAAATCAATCTGCTAAAGATTTATTAGCACTAATGTCAGCAACAATTTAAAAACATTAAGTAAAAAAAAAAAAAGGCGTATAAAATTGAATTAAAAAAAAAGTGCGGATTGAATTAAAAAGAAAAAAAGAGTCGAAAGCTGAGAAATATAAAATTTATATTAAGAAACTACAAGTTGAATTCAAAGTAGGTAAATATTTATAAACATTTAAACTTTAACAGTATCATAAACGTCAAATAACCTTTACATTTTATTGAATTTACTATTGTAATAGAAAAAAAAAAAAAAAAAAAAAAAAAAAAAACTCGTTTAGCAACACGTGCCAAGTTTGAAATATACAGTAAAGCTAATATACTTAATTCAACAAAAAATTTAAATAAATAATTCAACACTTGTTTTGAAGTGCACGAAAGTTGGAAGTTTTACGTGAATTTTTAGGAGGGTGAGAAGTTATTACAAATTTTTGGAAATCTTTTTCACACACCAGTTATCATTAGTAAAGATATTGCGAAAACAAGAATACAACTTAAACTTACCAGTGTTATAAATTAAAAGTATAGTCGACAAAATGTATGCAAAGGTAACTTAACTCCATGTTTACAGAAAACCGGCTTAAAATTGTATCGGATATATAAAAAAAATAAAAAAATAAATAAAGGCTTCTACAAACGATATAAATCAATCAGTACAAACGTCTTACAGGGAAATTAACTAGAAACAATATAACGTAATGGAAAATAAACGAAATAATGGCTATGAACACCCACCATATTCTTATATAATCCAACTTTCACGTTTTCTCCCTCATTTGAAACAGCCGGTCCATCGCACTGTTGGTTACCCGT
This sequence comes from Salticus scenicus, assembly GCA_963930645.1. Lineage (NCBI taxonomy): Eukaryota > Metazoa > Arthropoda > Arachnida > Araneae > Salticidae > Salticus > Salticus scenicus. Next base: position 338,829,142 of record OZ005653.1, read on the forward strand.
TGTTATTGATAACAAAGGAAAAATAATCGCAAAAAACGTTCAACATCCACATGGTTTGGAACTGACAGATGTGCAGGAAAAGCCCATTGCAGCTCGAGCCTTTGGGAACAGTGCTTCCTCGTATGCAAGCAGCGAACACACTGACAGTCCATAGAATCACGGACACAGCTAACGGGATCGCGCGCACATCTATGGATGAAGCTTGCTTCTTCGCCCGCTGAAAAAATAAAGGTCGATTGCACGCAGATTTCGCTTGTTATTTCAACATTTTAAAAGGTTCTACGCACCCTAACAAAATTGTTGTTGCGATCCAGAAAAAAAGGCGTTTGTTAAATAAATACATTTTTTGATGATTCAGTTTAATGCTTCTAGAGATGAAAATAACATTCATACAAATTTCTTAAATAAAAAATATATATATTTACGTACTATAATTAAATTCTGAAAGTATACTAATATAAAAATGAACTCTGGTTATTTTACGTAAAATAAAACATAAATATTATTTTAAATATTTCTTTAAAAAAAAAAAAAAATGCTCGCAGAAGCACTTTTATTTTACAATTATTTATTCTAGAAAAAAAAAATATTAATTAATTGATTACTAAAAATAAAATGAAATTTAAAACACCAATGTAAATGTAACTTGAGATAAGGATGAAGAAATATAATTTTCTTAAAACCATAACTATAATAAGACTGTTTTATAGAAACAAATTATCTCACATATTTCAAAATCAAATTAATTAATTAATTATTTTATTTAATTTTTAATTAAATGACTGTCAGTTTAAGAATGAACATTCTGATTTTAAACATGCATTTCTGAGCTTTTTATTAAAAAAAAAAAAAAAAAAAAAAGTAAATAAATAAAAAAATAAAAATAAATGAACATATTTATGTATGTTTTCTTCCTAATTCAAAAGTTTCAGACGTTTTTATTTCTGATTCCAAAATGATAATGCGCATAGGAAATTAAAAATTACTAAATAAAAACTAAAATCTACAGCCTAAGGGCGTGTTCAGTAGAGCGCCCGATCCACGACCGGTCGAAAGATTCCGAGCCAAAGCGTTCAGTGGTGTCGACCGATCGAGAGCGATCCAGAGTCACATCGTTCAGTGGAATGGACCGATCTCGACCGGTCGTGGATCAGAAAGCCCAGAAAAATTTCTTGATCCATTGGGTCACGTGATGGATCAAATGCGCAATAGGTTGAAAATCAGGCTCTGATTGACATTACGCAGTGAAAACCTGAACAATGAACACCTGTTTTTGACAAAAGGATTGTTTATTTGTTTGATTAGCTGAGGATTAATACAGATGTACCTATTTATATGCATTGTTTGTGCTGTAGAAAATAAGGTAAGTAATTTCATAAAATGCTAAACTATATTATGTTTATTTATTTATTGTGTAAAAAAGATTTTTTACGTAATAACGATTTTCGATACGTAATTTTTTTTATTGATGAACGTAACATTCAAACATAAAATTAAAACAAAAATTTACACAATTTTAATTGAAACAAAAAAAAAATATATATTTTTTTTTTAATTCGGACGCTATCATATTTTGTTAATTTAATATATAAAAATAAGCTGGGAAGAATTATATTTCTTTTTTTTTTCAGACAAAGCTTTTCATTCATGCGATTGTTTTTTGTTTACAAATAGAAAAGTTTGTAAACGATTGTATTTTTTACCTTTAAAACAATAAGTTAACTATAAGTAAATAAATTAAAATCCTTCCACATATTTTTAATTTAGGTAAAAATAAGTTTAAGATGTCAATTATTAAATTTAATAAACCAAACAGACTGTAAAAAAAGTAGCTATAAAATTATGCAGTGTTGTTTACATTGCTAGTTTATTTTAATATTCAGTCGGTAATAAGAGAAAAAGCTCTTTATATTGATTCATAAATCGAAGAAGAAAGTAAGATTATTTTTTATATAAATCCATTACTGAACAGCATATTTCATATTTTATATAATTTTTTTTTTTTTTTTTTTTTTTTCAAAAACGTTTTTGTTGTACATTTCTGTTCATAATAAAATTCGAAGAGAAAGAAAGGTGTTTTAAGTGCTCATTTAAGATAAATCTACTCTGCTCCTTTAAAAATAAATGTAACGTAACATTCTTAACATTTTCATGATTAAATTTATACGTGAATTTAGAAAAATCATAACCAAAGTAATGTATATTAGTAATTTGTCAGTACAATCAATTAATAGCTTCTTATTTTTTGTTAGCAGAGTACAGAATTCTACATTAATAAGAAAGAAGTAAAACTGTTATTACATAAAAGATCTTTCTTTCTTTCTTTTTTTTTTTTTTTTTTTTTTTTTTTTAAAGAAAAAACGTAATATAGTTTAGCATTTTATGGAATTACGTATTAAAAGTCCAGACAAAATAAACAGAAATACACTTGCTAATTGCTAATACAGGTCAAATTAGATAGATGGCGCTGCTCCTATCACGTCAAAATTTTTCCAAAGCGTTCAGTAGATTCCTGGCCCGATCCAAGACCGGTCCAGGATCAGTGACGTCATCGCCCGGTCGAATTGATCCATCTCGGGCGCTCTACTGAACACGCTCTAAAACTTATATAACTTATAAAATAAAAAATTTACTACTTCAAAAATGAATAAAAAGGTATTTAGATGCAGTTCATAAAATAAAAATATATTCAGAATATATGCAAATTATATAAAAATATAGGGGAGACCGGGGCACAGTGGGCCACTTTTACACTCTTAATTATTATTATTATTATTTTTTTTTTTTTCACAAAAACTAGAAAAGCAATGTACATAACAATATTTCCAATACATTATGAATAAAAAAAAATATAAAAAGAGCACTCACAAAGTGAACAACTGTGCCCCATGACCGGGGTACAGTGGACCAGCCTCTTTTGCTTGTATTAAATTAATATAAATTACTTTTTTTTCCTCTCTAAAATTAGTTTCTTATACTATTCTAGCCTAAAGAATATAATTCAAGCATTTTCATGAAATAAACTAAAATAAATTAAATTAAAATAAACAAATAAGAAATCAAATCTCAGTAAGAAAATTTATTAAGTTAAAATAGATAATTGTTTTTTATTCTTTTATTAATATTATATAAATTCTTTTTAATGTTTCTTTTTAATTCAGATATTAATAAATATTATACTACTATTCAAATATTTAATATTAAAAAAAAAAATATTTTGAGATATAATTAATTTACAATTTATTTGTAGGATAAATTTAACTAAAATGTATTAAGCCGCTTCTTTTGCTGGTCACATGTGATCTCTAAAAACAACAATAATAATAAATTTTTCCTACTATTTCTTAAATTAGATATTATTTTTTCTTTTATTAATGCAATATATTTCAAATAGTTATTAAATTTAGACATTAATAGATATTGTATTACTATTCAAATATTTATTCTTTTCAAAAATTTATTATTCATTTTATTTATTTTAACATTAAGATATTTATTACTTCGAGATATTAATACTTTGCATTATGTTTTTATCTATAAATTTAACTAAAACAAATAAAAGTATTGAATATAATTTGTACTTTTAGGCACATTGGAAGGTGGTCCACTGTGCCCCGTGCCAGAGTAAAACAAATAATAATAATAAAATAATATACAGACTATAAATATGTTAATAATTTTTAGGAATTTAAAAACAGCAATATCTTGCCTTCCTTTAACAGTTATATAGTATTTATAGTCACTAGTTCAATCTTCATAAAATTTTGAAAACTTCAATGTGGAAAAATTACTTTGAGCAGCACAAAACATAAAAACTGCTCAAAATGGTTGCCTTACTATTTCCCCATGTGGTTTTTTTTTTTTTTTGGCTGCATACAACTAGTATCATGCTGCCATACGTGATTATCCATATGAACTAAAAGAGTTGAATAATAATAGATTTAAATAGGGGTGGTCCACTGTGCCCTGGTCTCCTTATTCAAAAATATATTCAAATAAGCGTATAATTTGAAATAATATTTAATTTCTTTACAATATAAATGAAATTTCCTTACTTTCGACATATCATATCTCATTCTATCATTTATTTATTTTTTCCCTCCTAAAAAAGTAATCCAAATTAAACTTTTCTAATAAATTTCAATACATGGCGCAATTACAACGATTGCAATTCCCTACTTTTAATTTCATTAGAAAATCTAATGCCCGAATAAAATAATATTTTTGTTGATAAATATAAAATGTTTATTTGAAGTTATTATTTTTTCCAATGAATGGATTTTTTTTTTTTTTTTTTAAATATAGCAATAAAAATTTATATTTATTTCAAATGCAATATATTCGCATAAGTAAATTTTGTTTATCTAACTCTATATTATGAGTTGATATTTGTTGTCCTAAAGGTAACCTCATATGAATTTTGTTCTAATTTTAAATTTTTAATACAGTACAATTAATTTTATGCGTTTTCGAATTGCCATTCTCCATTTGTACTAAATATAAATTTTTTCTGCTTTATCTTAAAAAAAAATACATTATTAAATAAGAGCTAAAATGTGTTTGGGGACTAAAAATATTTAAAAAAGAAATTACGAAAATTGGATAAAAACGTTCATACAACTACTAAAATTAGACTGTAATTACGACTTTTTATTGAGGTCATAAAAGTTAGTATACTGGGCTGTGCCATATGGTTTTGCATTTTTTGTATTGCATTGCATAAAGGCATTGCATTGCTCTCCGCGGTCCGTGCAGTGCAGCCACGTTTCACAAAGGTGCTTACCCATAACTTGTGAACTGGGATACCACACATGGACAGCACATGTTAAGAAATATTTAGCTAGTTGCTGTCTTATCTGAAATCAGGAAATGATCTTATCGATTTGAATCTACCATAGAAAACCTAAAAGTTGATAACTAATTCTCAGAATAAGATGTATTTGAGGCATAGATATTTTATAGGTCTATGATTTGAGAAAATAGGGAAATGCCAGCCTTGACAGTGGAAAAAAAAAAAAAAACATTTATATATATATATATTGAGAAATTAAAAAAAAATATTCGCATTATTGACTAATATTAAAAAGAAAACTAGTATGTTGTGGCCACCGCACGACTTTCTTCTATATTTTCCTATACAAATTCACTCAGTAAAAATAATTTATTAAAATTATTATTTAAAAAAATTATCTTCCATGATAATGCAGACGATTTCCATATTAGAGAAGTAGAATAACACTAAATATCCAAGAAAAAAGTAAATTTTATTGTCAATATTACATATATATAGATATATATATATATTGTTAAAAATGAAAAAAATCGATAACTTTATTTTAAATTATCGCAGATCGATGGTTCAACCATTCGTTTTAAAGGTATTGGCGAGTTCTTTTGAAAGATACACATCATGAAAATTTACTTCCCCCCCCCCCACACACACACGGGGGGGGGGGGGGGGGGGCGAGGCTTCTACACATGCAAAAAAAAAATTCCCAGATGAATATCTTTATTATAAATAATTCTTGTAAATTTCATAATGATTACTAAAAAATAATTCTCTTTATGCACATTTATACAAAATTTTGTCCTATATCACCATGTTAAAAATTTAGAAAAAGCGGGATGGCAACGCAACCTGTAAGACAATTTTTACCAAAAGTTGATAGGCACTACTTTATGTCAAGGTGCAACAAGTTAACCAATTTGTATGAAATTCTGTGCAGTAGTTCCTGAGATACAGTTGCAACAAAATTTTGTCACACACACACACACAGACAGACATTTTCTAAAAATGATCAAATCGTGTTCTACAGCTCTCAAAACGTGTAAATCCATCAAAAACCCGAGGTCGAAAATTTTCACGAATCCAATACTTTCTTCTATTGAATATAGAAGAAAGTAATAATAATAATAATAATAAATAATCCAAAATATTCATATGCGTGCTATGTTTGGATTCTTAAAAAGTGTTATACGAAGCAAAAATAGTGATGAATGTAAATTATTACTCACAAATTTTTGGGGTTACTTTTAAAACGTTAAAGGTTTTATAAAAGTTTGAGATACTTTTGTTTCTATTAAATACCCCAAGATTTAAAAGTTAATTTTGCAATGACAGCTAAACAATTACATTTAAAGTGCTTGATTATAGAAATAATTTCTCTTGAATTAAATAGATAATGAATTCTGTCACTAAATTTGTTAATTTTACCGTTTTTGAGAATAAATAAAAAACAGAAGTAAAACAAAAAATTAAAATAAAAGAAAAAATAAAAGAAGTTAAAAATTTAATAGCGAAAGTTCGTGGGCTACAAAATTTTATAGTATTAATAATAAATAATAACAGATATTCCGATATTAAAACATCAACGAACTTGTAACCTGCACTCAAATACTGATTTATATTTGCAAGTAATGTATTTTAATATGTTGACAACGCTTAACTTTTCTGACTATATATTAAAGTTTGGAGAATCGATGGAGAGCCCAAATGCACAATGGGCCTGGCCCACTTTTGCCTTGAACAGGTTCTACATTTGAAAGAAAATAAATGAAATTTTTATTGGGGAGAAGTCCAAAAAGTAGTAAAATAACAGAATAATTTTTCATTGAAAATTAGTTGAGAAGTGTATTTCTCCCTTTTCCTTAACATTTTATTTAATTAATTAAATTACTGTCTTAAAGTTAAAAAATTTTTAAGCATTGAAATATAACAACAACATTAGGTATGTTAACATTTAAAAAAATACAGTTTTTAAAAAATAATAATCTTTTTGAAAGTTTTTAAAATGCTCCGTGCTAATTAATTTTTAAATTACATCCTCGATATTATATTATTATTATAATTAAGAATATATACTCTATAACAAAAAAAGTGACACACCAAGAAGGAGTGGGTACAAAAATTGGTAGATGGGGTGGAATGGGTGGTCCGAATGGGACAGAAATTGGTAGATGTGGTGTACATGTGGAGAAAAACAATTGATTATAGTTTCAGAAAATTTGAATAATTTTATTAAAAGAAAGGGCCCCACAAAGCAAACAAGTCAATAACGCGTTGGTCCACTTCTGGCCCTTATGTACGCAGTTATTCGGCTTGGTATTAATTGATAGAGTTGGCAGATGTGCTCCTGTGAAGTATCGTGCCAAATTCTGTCCAATTGTTGCTCTAGATTGGTAAAATCCCGAGCTGGTTGTAGGACCCTTTTTAAGATGCTCCAAATGTCCTCAGTGGAAAAGAGATCCGGGGACTGAGCTCAACCCCATTTCACTGAGCCGTCTATTAAGGGTATTTGAAGTAGAGGTCTGCACGGGCCGAAATTTTTAGGCCCGGTTCCGGCCCGGTATGAAGTCAAAAAATTCGGCCCGGCCCGTTTATTTTTTTAACAGTGAATAGCCCGGCCCGGCCCGGACAAAAACCGATAAAATCAGGCCCGTCCCGGCCCGGCCCGATTCAAAAATATGAAAATTAAAACAAAAAAAAAAAAAAAAAAAAAATACATGCCTTTCTATGAAAAAGATTTTTAGTATGTGTTTTGCAGAGGTTTTATATAACCAAACAATAGTACCTTCTTTAACAAAACTGCTGAACTTTTACAAGATAATTATATCTAAACAGAAATTCATTATTATAGACAAGGCACAAAGACAAACAGAAAGTCAAATCGAAAATATTAGCATTCATCAAACAATTGAAAGGTATTGGAAGGTATTTAAAATGGTTAATACTACTAAAAATGCACTTTCCTCTTATATACCGTAATGTATTTGAATCTTTCATGTGATCCGGTAAAGAAAACTTTAATGTTAATCCAACCATATTGAATAGAAAAGTTGTTTTTGACCACGATAAGAATGATGCTACTTTCATCCAATGGAGAAAAGAAAAGGGATTCTCAGAGAAAAAGTTACAACGGAAGGATTTTTATAGCCTTCATACCATCTAAACTCAACAGATCATAGGAAACAAAGCCTTATACACAGTAACGTATCTAATTTATTTTGTTATGTACATGTACGCAAACTGGTAGTGACATACATACTATTTTGAATAGGAAACCATCTAATATTACTTTAAATAAAATATATTAATTTCGAAGCATGCTAGAAATATTTGCGAAAAATCAGATTTCGAACAGACAGACTGATAGATAATTAAATTGAAGTTACAGACATTTTTTAACAAAATAGAACTTTATGTGACATACCAGCCTGTAAAATTATGTAAAATAAATGACTGAAAAAATATTTTTATCATTTTCCTTTTTCGTTGATTAACGAGGAAACCAGAAAAAAATTCGGCCCGACACGGCTCGAAGAAAATTTCATTCAGGCCCGGCCGGCCCGAGTATACACAAAAAAACTGAGCCCGAGCCTGAATTTTTTTTTTAAGCCCGAGCCCAGCCTGGCCCGAGAACAAATTTAGAAATTCGGCCCGAGGACCGGGCCGGGCTCGGGCTCGGGCCGTAAGCCCGGCCCGTACAGACCTCTAATTTGAAGTCACTGAAGTACCAGTTACACGTAGGATCGACGATAATGATGAATTGGGGCTTGACTCCATCAAAACCTGTATGTATGTCAATTTGTGTCCAGTTTGCATTACTCCTTCTTGGTGCGTCACCTTTTTTGTTTTAGAGTATATTTTGAGCATTATTTTATAGATTGATTGATAAGTTAATTATTTAAAAAATATTTCTGTATTTGAATAGCTCAAAATCTGCATTAAATTTTAGCATTTAAAGGTATACATACATATTTATAAACCTTATCAATAATCACATAAATTACCCAAATATATATAGAATACATTGTTAGACTATAACAATGTAAAATTCAGGATAAGAATTAAAAATTAGTCAGTAAAGAGCATTTCAAATATGCTTAAAAAAATAAATAAGAGCTTAAATTTTATTTATTTATTTTTAATTTAAATAGTTTTCGGGAAATTTTAATGTATTTAACATTGGTGCGTATAAATTTTTTTTGTATACACATGTATACAAAATTTCAATAGAAATTTTGCATTTTACAGAGTTAAAAAAAAAAAAAAAAAAAATCAATTTTTAGAAAACGATAACCAATTTATCAGCTAGGAATTTTCTGAACGGGAAAACCGAAATAAAAATTATGCATTGTTTAATAAGTTATAATCTGTATTATTTCTCCATAGCATAACATTGGTTTTGGCTTGCGGCGACGATAAATAGAGAGTCCACTTAAACTGAGTCTATTGTTTTTTAATGTTTACATTAATAATCTTTAATAACCTAAGGAACTTTTAATAACCCTTTAATTTTGCTTCTCTCTTCTTTAGAGTTCGTCCTAACAGCACATATTCTCCAAATGACATCCTCCGGTTGTCCTATGGATGAAAAGGACGTCTGTGGACATCCTATGGACAACTTCAGGATGTATTGTGGACAAGTGTGTTGTTATGGCGGTGCCCCTTAAATTTTAATATTTATTCTTTACAATACCCGCCACACTCCGACTTTCTAAAACCGTCTCCGATATTTATTTCAGGGAAACATCTGTAAGCTAAACACATACAAACACCAATTACTCGAATAGAAAAGTTTCAAGTCAAAATTAGAAAAATAAATAAATAAATAAAATAAAACGGGAATTTTACATATCACACTCAGAAAAAATATATACCGCCTTCATCTAGAATGAATGAGTGGTCATTTTCTAAATCCCTTAACTAGAAATATAGATTTCCGAACTATGCACATAAGGCACGCCAATAAACTGAATGGACGAAATGATCGAGAATTTCTAGTCTACACATTTCTAGATTAAAAAACACTATTCTGAATCTTTTGTTCTGCGAGAAATTCTCGCTTGATTTTCTAGGATTACGTCATAAACGAAGATTATAGTTGCTGAAACCCGCCTCTTCTATTTGCATTTATTTGCGGAGATTTTTAAATAACTTTAATCTCAAGAATATAGGCAAACGCTCTAGAATTTTAATAGGGGTTTCTAGAACTCGCTTTCAAAGGGGACTAGAATTTATAAGGATGTCATGAAACTATTTTTCTACAGTCACAATTTAGATTCTAGATGTCAGTTACAGAAATTTTTCTCAATGTAGTCCTAAAAAAAATTTTCCTTCAGGATCTTATCCTGTATAACATTAAATTTTGATTTTGTTTTTAATTTTTGATGATTTGCTATAAATTTAAGTTGGTATTTGACATATTTCAGAGATACTTCGATTCTCTATTATTATGTTCTTAGATAATACGAAAGATTCAGTTATATTTTCGAGATTGTAACTGGACGAAAAGAAACTAGTTCTAAATATTGTTAACACATTTGGTATAACTGAATAAGAAATATTTACCAGAATTCTCAGTGCTTTTAATTGTTTAATTTTGTCCCTATACCGTTTATCAAGCATATGAGGAATAATTTGTTGGCACATAAACAAGTATCTATGCTAAAACTATTAACTTTCTTGGACATGTCCAAATATCAATTTCTGAATACATATAAATAATATATTAAATACATTTTAATTGTTTGAATCAATAGTAATCTTATTTTTAATATATATTAAGCCTAAAATTTTACTAAACATATTTATCAGAGGTAAAAGTGGAAAATGTACAAAAAGTCTGAAAATTTCGAAAAAAACAACAACCAAAAATAACTTTATTTTTTGCAACACTCTCAATGTTCTCGAAGATTTTACAATAAAAGGTAAATGAATCATATACAAGTTATCATATTTTCCATACATTCCGTATACAACTATGGAAAATGTATGAAAGTAGATTGTTCAGGTACAACAAAAAACTAGTATCTTGTGGCTACCACAAAGCTTTCTTCTATATTTTTCTATATTAATTCATTAAGGGCAAATAATTTATTAAAACTACTATTTATTAAAATCATCTAACAGGATGGGTGCAAACGATTTTCATCTTAGAGAAAACTAACACTAAATATCCAAAGAAAGACATAAAATGCGTTTTTATAATGGTTATCTTACATATCAGGTTTCGTACAGTTATGGGAAATTGAAGTTGAAATATAGCCTTCCCATTATAGAGGAAAATTGTAGTATAACAGCGTCAACTACTGGCTAATAAGCATCCAAATTAAATCAGCATAATGTCTCATAATGGCCTCACATATCAAGTTTTGTTTGATGATACGCAATAGAACCTGAGATACAGCCTTCCCTTAAATTTCGGAAATCACTGTGTAGCGGCGCCACGTGTTGACCGGTTCACGCCAAAAGTTGATAAGCATTAATTTATGTCAAGGTGCATCTACATATAAATTTATATGGAATTGTGTGCAGTAGTTCCTGCTGTATAGCAGCGCCACGTGTTGGCCGAGAAGCATTCAAATTAAATCAGCATAATGTCTCATAATGACCTTCTTAAATATCAAGTTTTGTTTGATTATACGCAATAGAACCTGATATATAGCCTCCCCTTTAATTGCGGAAATCGCTGTATATCAGTGCCACCTGTTGAGCAGTTGACACCAAAAGTTGATAGGCTCTAATTTAGGTCAAGGTACATCTACATATAAATTTATATACGATTCTGAGTAGTAGTTCCGGAGATACAGTCGCCACAAAATTTTTGTCACACACACACAGACAGAGAGATGGACGGACAGACATTTTCTAAAAATGGTCAAATCGTGTTCTAGACCTTTCAAAACGTGTAAATCCGTCGAAAACCGGAAGTCGAAAATTTTTACGAATACAATACTTTCTTTTATTGAATATAGAAGAAAATAACAATGTAAATTTTACAAAAATAAGAAAAGAAAAGAAAATTTTGAAATCAGTACCCTTTCTGACAATTTACATAAATATCAAAATAATTTTACTGTTGCATAAATAATGAAAATTTATCAAAAAAATTAAGAAAAATCGGAAATTCCCACAAAAGTCTGAAAAATTTCATCTCATATATATATATATATACATATATATATATATATATATTTGAAATCATCACTTTTATCATAAAACTCATTTTTCATATGATGATAATTTTTATGAATGTTTTATGATAATCATAACCCAAAAATGTGCTAAATTTTGGGAATTCAATATATTATAGATCCGGATTCTTTCATATTTGTGATTCATCTAGTTATTGACAATTCAAATATTATTGCATTGGAAAGTACTTAACTCCTTAAAATATGCTTTGCTATTAGCTTCTACATAATTAAGAATTCTTAAAATTTTATTATTTATTTATTTTATTTTATTTTATTTTATTTTATTTATTTATTTATTTATTTATTTTTTTTTTTAGATTAAAGAAAAGGAAAGAAGGAGCAGTACTATAGACTTGAAACATAAATTAAAAATTGAAAGTACACTATAATTTCCTGTTGTATCGCGTAAAAAGGGAATAAAAAGAAGATGGGAAGCGCTCTTATATTCAACTATCATTATTACTTATTTAAAAAAAAAAAAGTATATAGATATATGCATTAGTTAAGATAGATTTCACACACCCACTAATTCGACCTTTTTTTTTTTTTTTTTTTGTTTATATAATATTTCTCGTAGGATAAAAATTATGTACGTTTATTGTAGCATTGTACTTCATAATAATGGATACTTATTTCATGTATAGTAATTTTAGGCTTTTTATGTTAAAGCCGTATTTTTGTTTATATTACGTTTATGATAAAGAGATATGTACATTAATAACAGTAATTTATTTCATAATAGTGAATATATATTTTATGTATTGTTATTTTAACTTAGGTAATTTCATATTTTCACAGTTAGAATATATCACTGCTGACTTAGTTTTCTAATATTAATTTCCTTTCTATGAAAGTTTTAATGTTCATTGATTTACGTACAAATTAATTAAAAATTTAACTAGATTAAACTTTAACTAACTTAAAATTAAAATTTCACAAACTCAATAAATAATTACTCAGTGAATTTAATCGTTAATGAAACAGCTCAGACGTTAATTCTTTATCGATTAACCGATGTTTGCAATGCTTTTATTTTTAATTTCAATAATTTGTTGGCATCTTCCTATTCTCCAGTTTGTGTAAAAGTTTTACATGTAGCTACTCTGCGTTTTTCTAGTTTTCTCTATGGATTCCTTGATGATTTGATTTAATAATTTATTTAATTTATCATTCAAATTGATTTTGCTGCCTCGATCGGGGATGGAACAATATACATTGCTATGATTAGCTATATCGTTTTACGAAATCGATGCAGCTTTCACAGCTTTATGATGTACATGCCCCCTGACGGGTTTTTACTTTTAATTTTAAGCATTTTTATCCAATTATTATTTCTGTGGTCCTTTAGTTATTTTCTCTGTCATTAAATTTAATGGTTCTTTTTTTATTATTATCATTCGTGTCGGCATAAGTAATTTAAATTGTTTTTTGTTTCTTATTGGTTCTTAATCTGTATCGCAACATTTTTGTGTCAGTCTTACCTATAAGTTAAAATCAGTTCTATTTTTGTTGTGTTGGTATTGTTTTGAATCTATTACTTGCTAAATTTTAAGGTTAAATTTTATTACGATATATATCATATATATATATATATATACTTTGAAATATCATTTCGAAGGTTTAAGGATTTCAACTTTCAGAAATCCACAAGAATTCAGTAATCGAGAGTATAAAATAATAAAATGAAAATTTAATAAAATCCAAAGAAATTCTAATGTATTTTTCCTTTTTTCTATATATTTAGAGAGAGAAAGTATTGGATTCGTGAAAATTTTCGAACTCCAGTCTTCGATGTATTTACACATTTTGGGATGTACAGAACACGATTTGACTGTTTTTAGAAAATGTCTGTCAGTCTGTCTGTGTGTGTGTATCACAAATTTTGTGGGCGCTGTATCTCACGAATCAATAAACGAAATTCAACCGAACTTGGTATTTAGTTGGATCCTGACATAAACTGGTGTTTATTAGATTTGTGGAGCAATTGCTCAACAGATGGCGCTGTGATCGTATTTCTTTCTAAATTTTTAACATGGCAGTATAGGACAAAATTTCGTATAAATGTACATAATGATAGTTATTTTAAACGTGTGATTGTAAAACCAATATGAATTATTGATAATATGTAGTAGTAGTTAACTAGGAAAAAAAATGTTGCATGTGGGAGCATCGCTTCCCCCCCCCCCCCCTGGGGAGGAAGTACACTCCCCAGGGGGGGAGTAAATTTTCAATATGAGTATGTTCCGAAAGATCTTGGCAATACCTTTAAAACGAATGGTTGAACTATAGATCTGCGATAATTTAAAACAAAGTTATCGATGTTTTTTATCTTATAACGAAAAAAAAAAAAAAGAAGTATTTCAAATAATTGCAAAAAATTGACTTTTTTTTGGCATTTAGTGATATATATATATATATATATATATAATTCTGTCAAATAAAAAATCGTCTGCATTTATAATGGAAAATAATTTTTTATAATTTAATAAATAATTTGTATTGAATGAATTTCGTGTAAAATTATATAAAAGAAAGTCATGTGGTGGCCACATCATACTAGTTTTTTATTGCTTAAGGCTCAAGAGTAATGAGTGTCATGGAATGGTTATTTAAACTCCATGTTAACCTAGGGTGAAATTGTCCCCATTATTATCCATTACATAATATAATCTCTCAAAAAAATATCGACTTTTTTAATTTTCAAATTTAATTTGAAACTGTAAAATGCGAAATTTCACCAAGTGAAATTTTATATTTTATAACTTCAAAGCAAATAATAATAATAATAATAATAAAATGGAAAACAGGAGTTGGTTTAGCAGTCATAAATTTCCTTAATGTGAAAAATGGAAGTTAAAATATCTGTACTGATAAAAGTATAAAAGATTTAAGTCCAAAAATGTCGATTTTGAGTTAAGTACATAGTCAGACTCAGAAAAAAAATCTCTATCGTTTGGTATAAAGGATTTAAATCCACGTCATTTAGGCTTTGAGAAAATCCGTTAGTAAAAAAAGATTCAAGTCTGAAATTTAGCATTAATCTTTAGTATAAAATATTTAATTCATTTTTTTTCCCTTTTATTAAATGAAGATTGACAATCACTGAATGATATAAAGGGTATAAATCAACATAATCCCTTTTTCCTAATCGATTATTTTGATTTGTTTTTACTTAGTTTAACTTTATTTTTCGTCTCCTGAAAAATCAAGAATATGGACTTAAATCCTTTATACTTATCAGTACAGATATATATTATGTAATGAATAATAATGATGATGGTTGGCTGGGTTTTACGTTGCACTAGTGCTACGCAATGGATAATTGGCGATGGTCTGGGACTCACCCTTAGAGGTGGTCCGAAGACATGCATCACAATTTTGATTCTCCACGGAAGGGATGGCTCTCCCGCTTCGGTGACCCTTAGGATATAATTTTGATGGGAACATGGAGGACATTGCGGCTACGACAGATTTTATATGCATCAGCCACCATTAGTGTACACGACTGACTGTCTTTGGCCGGCTCGAGTACCGAGCTCGCAATCTTCCAATTACGAGCCCGGCGCTCTACCGACTGGGCTCATAATAAGGAGGCAATTTTTCCTATAGTTTAAAATGGAGTTTGAGAAGCTCACTGTCAGAGAGTTTTTTGAAGAAAGTGCCGGTATTTTTATAAAAAATATGTGGCCGACGAATTCAATTATTTTATGTCTTTTTTTTATTTACTTTCTATGGAATAAATTACACTAAAAATTCCTCTTAAAAATTAGTATGTTGTGGTCACCACAAGACTTTCTTCGATATTTCCCTACACAAATTCCCTCAGTACAAATAATTTATTAAAACTATAATTTATTAAAATTAACTAATTTTCATCTTAGAGAAAATTAAAACTAAACATCCAAAGAAAGACAGTTTTATTCTCTGTAAATAAAATCTTGGAAGATGCTTTTTCCTAACGGTTATCTCACACATTAAGTTTCGTATAGTTTATAGCCATTGAAGTTCAATATGCCATTGAAGTTGAGATATAGCTATCCTGTCCTCAGGAAAATTGCAGTATAGTGGCTCCTCTTATAGGCCGATATGCGCCCAAATTGAATAAGTATAATGTCTTCTAATGACCTGTTCACATATCAAGGTCTTTTTTATTATACTCAATAGAACCCGAGAGCCTTCCCTTAAATCGCGGAAATCACCGTATAGCAGTACCACCTGTTGAGCAATGGACACCAAAAGTTGATAAACACTAATTTAAGTGAAGGTTTTTTTTTACATATGAATTTATAATCAATTATATGGAGTAGTTCCTGAGATATAGTCCTCCTTTAAGTTGTGACAATTGCCGTATAACAGCGTCACCTGAGCCGTTGATACCAAAAGTTCATAGGCGCTAATTTAGGTCAAGGTGCATCTACATATAAATTTGCATGCAATTGTCTGCAGTAGTTCCTGAGATATAGCCCTCGCTTGAATTGCAGAAATCGCTGTGTAGCAGCGCCACCTGTTGAGGAGTTGACACCAAAAATTGATAGGTACTAATTTAGGTCAAGGTGCATCTACATATAAATTTATATACAATTCTCTGTAGTAGTTTTTGAGATGCAGTGACCACAAAATTTTGTTTCACATACACGCACAGACAGACAATTTCTAAAAACGGTCAAATCATATTCTGGACCTCTCAAAACGTGTAAATCCTTCGAAAACCGAGTCGAAAATTTTTACAAATCCAATATTTTTTTTTTTTGTTAAATATAGAAGAAAGTTAAAAAAAAAAAAAAAAAGTGAAATTTAATTTTGTATATTAAGTGTAGTTTTACAAAAAGGGATTGATGAGAATTCAAGTTGAAAAAAAAAAAAAAAAAAACTCCTTTTTTGCAGACGATTTCTATTATCTTCGCTTGAACGAATCCGTAATAGGCTGTTAAATACAATTTGTTTTCGTTTTCTGAAAAGATTTTGTTGGATTACCTGTGAAATGTTCGGGTAATCAAATGTTTTTTGCTACTTGATTGTAAAAAGAAAGTGTTTCTGGATCGGAATTTCGCAAACTATTTTGCATCATGATCATCCTTCAAGGGTGCACGAAATTGTTACAGAAATAACAGAGTAAACTAGCCAGATATTCCGAAAATCGTTTTTTGTAGTTCCGTAATAATTTGAGCGTGAAGAAAAGCTGATAAGTGCGTGTCTTACTGCTGATGATAAAGTATATTTTTAGCCAAAAGAAAAAAAAAAAAAGTTTAAAAAAATATGTAGTTAAAACTTACATTTTTATTTTCGCATCGAAATGCTCAAGAAGAAACATGCATGCAAACTTAAAAAAAAAAAAAGAAGAAAAAGAAAAAAGTCAACTTGGTATTTGAGATCTTTTTAAAAACTTTAGATTTTTTTTTTAACTTGCAAAATTACAATTTTAAGACAGAGAGATTGAGTGAAAAGAAAAATTAATTGGCATAAGAGGACTGTACTAAGTTCATATGGATTCTTATAAATTTCTGCAATAGGGCACACTATATTTATGTTAAGAAACATGAACTCAGTCGATTTTTGGCGTGGTCCAGACTAAAATATCTCACACACTAGTGAGATCACTAGTAACTAGCTACCCTTCAAATGAATCGATACGTTTACTTTATCCTAATCTGCTGAATAATTTTATTAGAATTAATTTCATATTTTGTTATCATGCGATTCCATACTATTTTCAAGGCACTAATCCCCATAATGGACGGTTATGTGAAATTCTGACCTAATCTCCCATGTTAAGAAATTTCTCAATTTCGAATACCTTGCGAAGTTTTCAAGTCGGAATATTCATAGCCAATGATGTTCATGCCAGTATCATAAATGATGTTTTAACACTGGTTTGACCATTTTGCGAACATTCATTTTTGAGATTTTTTTCCATACAGAGTAACATACTAACAAACGAACTAACAAGCTGACAAACCTACAGACGAATATCACATCGATTTTATAATTTTCGTATCCCATCTCCCTCAAAATATGCAAAACCTTTAAAAAACAGAGGTCGAAAATTTTCACGAATACCTAAATACACTCAAGCAAACCTAAGATTGTTGACTAATAATAAACTAAAAATGATCGATTATTATTGATTTTCAGAATGCAACTAAACCAATATTTGACGTTGATGTTGGTACGTTGCTCATACTAGATTGTCAAATTATCTTGGATATCTTTGGATTACCAATTTTATATTACCAATTTTATATTTACCTTTTAACTTCTCTGTGTAATAATTTTTACTATATTATTATTATTATTATCATTAGTAGTAGTAGTAGTAGTAGTATTTTACTTTGTTGACTTATCTAATTTTTATGGGATCACTCTTTTCTACCTTCCAAGCTTTTGGATTCATTTCCAGACTTCTACGTAGCAAGGATGTATACACATGCCCGTTGGTTTAGGAGGAATGAAAATATCGGAATTTTTATCACTACCAAAATAAAAGAGAATTTACAGAAACTCACAGGGGACAGCAAATACACCCAGAGAGATATTGTCCCAGATTTAACGTACATGTACACGGCAATACACTGTAAAATAAAGAAAGAAGATGATAGGGGGGGAGAAACGTATAATATACTGTAAATGTTTCTTTTAGCATTCAAAACTAACGAATTACAGTGTCTTAACTCTTCTGCTGTACTTTCAAGCGTCATCTATTGACTCTATTTTGAATGACATACGTTATGATTTTAGGCCCTCTAATCGTATTGTTCCATGTATGCACTTAACAGAACTTGAGGACTTTTGATGAAGGGAAAATTAAATTATTTTACAGCAATTTCTTAACAAAAGTGTACTGACATTTAAATAGCGAGCATTTTAAACTATACAATTACCGGTGGATTTATTTATTTATTTGTTTTTTACGTGTGTTTAAACAGTCGAATAATAAAAAGAAATTTACGCGCTCAAAAAGTTTCATTGCACAGTGCTTTAATCCTTTGCCGGCTCTAACACTATACTAAAGCGTTCTAAATATTCCCTGCCGACCTAAACGCTCTAAAACGCTCGCGTTGCAGTCTCGGAAAATCTTTTAACAACAACTACCAGAAAAAAAAATTAAGAATTTTCTTTTCAAGTGAAAATAATAATTGTGGGTCTATCAGGGTTATAATTTAATAGCTATGATTTTTTTGGAAGACAGAATGTATTTTCTGCTGTATCTACATGTTCATTTAACAAATGGTATGTGTGTCACGTATTTTTACGGAGTTTTTACTCGATTGGAATTTGCACTCTTCCTGTCATCTTCTCTCCACTATAGTAATTCCTTCAAGGAAATATTTATGCAACATAAATATACATTTTATTTATTCGATATATAGTAATTTTATATGTATTTGTATCATAGTATTACTTTATGCATTCATTTATGTCTTAATTATAATATGCATAGAAGTTATTGTAAATTTAAAATGGAGGCAGTTTAACCTTGAATTAGCGTAAACACCCACATGCAATGTGTTAATGTGCAAATATACTTAAATGATAAATTTATTCCGGTATGAATACTATATATCGTTATCGTTAAAAAAAAAAAAAAAAAAAAAAAAAGGAACTTCATTGCCTGAAAAAAATTCAGCCCTTTTAAACCAAATGTATGAAATTAAAGAAATGTGAAATTAACCGGCAAAGGATTAATATATGTGTTATGGGCTCTTTTTAATTTAGGGTGACTATTTTTGATAAAATATTCCACTCTTTCTAGCACACAGAATAGATAATTGTTGTTTCTGTGTTTTCATAAAGTTGAACATGGAAAACAATTGGCATGATTTTATCATGAACATGCATAGTTTAGGACAGACCTGTCCAACCTGAAACACTTGGCGGACCGCAATCTATGTACATATGTATGTGTTTATATATGTTTGTGAGTGTATGAATTATGTATGCATGCACTTTT
Organism: Salticus scenicus; assembly: GCA_963930645.1. Classification (NCBI taxonomy): domain Eukaryota; kingdom Metazoa; phylum Arthropoda; class Arachnida; order Araneae; family Salticidae; genus Salticus; species Salticus scenicus. The sequence goes on from OZ005653.1 coordinate 338,849,069, forward strand.
TTCGGCAGAAGAGAGGATGAAGTTTTGGAGCAAAATACATTGATATTAAATTTTCATTTATAAATTAACAATAGAACCGTAAAAAAATTATGATTGTATATTAATAACCATAATAAAAAATAATGAATAATTTAATATATATATATATATATATATATATATATATATATATATTCTTCAAAAGTGTGTTGTTTCTTCTCTATAAACCGTTTAAAGATATTTTTACTTCAAAAATTCAGAAATGTTTTATTAATTTAAGCAAAGTTCTCAAACTATAAATATAGTTAATTTACTTACGGGCTGCAAAGCACTCCACAGCGGGCCGCACGTGGCCTGAGGACTACGGGGTGGCCACCTCTGGTTTAGGACCATCGTTTAAAAAGACTTCGGGGCATAAATCCTTTTACAATGAAACTTTATTTTCCTAACAGCGAGCAAAGCATTAAATCATCTCTTCACTTCACTTTTATCTGTTTAGAGAATTAAATGCCACACTTCCTGACTCTATTTTGTTTTTATCCGTACAATTGTTGAGAATTACCGAGAAGGAATTTCCAGTAGCAAATTTCCACAACTCTTTCTCGTTATCTCCGAAGAGCACACGCAATGAAAAAAAAAAAAAATAAATAAAAATAAAACACGTCCGTCTAAATTTTCGTAGTCATTCTTTTAATTATAACGATACAATTTGACAAGGTAGATTTATAACAGAAGAAACACGGGAAAATTTTTGATGCCACACACAAAGGTAAAAGAAAAATATATAGAGAGATTCCTAGAGATAACGAGCCTCACTATCTCTATAGTTATCGTATATCAAAGAAATGTAAATCATTTTGCTGTGCTTTTGATTTGTATAAATCGTATTTAGAGTGTGATTACAGGGTAATGTATTATTCAAGTACGCATTATTAATAGAAGAATAGATGTGTAAATCTTCATATCGCGGTTAATAAATTATTTCTTTTCATAAAATTTTATTCTGGATAGGATCGAAGTGATTTTAATATACAGGATGTAAAAAAATAAAATAAAAGTTTAACTTGAAAAGATCGCATCCTGTGGCCTTATAAAGGGTTAAAAAAAACATAGAATCGCTTTTAGTATCATACATATATACATATTTAAATCGAAATGTGACAAAAAACATCATACATAGATAATAATAATACCATAACCTTCCTATGTTCGCCACTGCCTGTACTTCGATACACTGTGTCGCAGCACATACCGAACCACAGTTTTAAACAAATTCTTTGTAAATATTTAATTCTTTAAAAAGGAAAATAGGAGTGGGTATGACTTTTTCCCAATATTTTTATTAAAGTTATTTGTGATTATTCATACTGATTCATTTTTCAGTGTTGGGTGTCAAAACATTGGTTGTACCTTACAAAAATAGATCAGGGGTCAGAAATTTTCGCCTTTTCGGCTATCACTATATTTTTGTACAATAATCTATATCCAAGTTAATCACAACACATTGCTACAAAAATACGATAAAAATTTTGTAAGTCCATTCTGTATCAATATATTGAAACCGATACTTCACCAAGTGCACCCAGAACTACGAACAAAAACAAAACAAATACATAGAGATATCGCGGGTTCGGTACTCGAGCCGGCCAAAGACCGTCGTGTACACTAAAGGTGGCTGGTGGCTGGTGCGCGTAAAATCTGTCGTGGTCACAATAGCCTCCATATTCCCATCAAAATTATACCTCTGGGTGTCACCGAAGCGGAAGAGTCACCCCTTCCTTGGAGGATCAAAATTGTGATGGCATGTCTCCGGACCTTCTCTAGGGGTGAATCGCAGACCGTCGCCAATTGCCCATTGCGCAATACTAGTGCGACGTAAAACCCAACCAACCAACCATAAATATATTTCTACTTTTTTTTGGAAGGATATATCTATAACGAAAGACAATATTAAAAGTAAAATTTTAGATCATTGCTTTAGACTAACGAACCACTATATTAAAAAAAAAATTCCAGTAAATTTATTGAATTTTGCCTGTCAGCAAAAGTCTCTGCAAAATACCCGATAATTTTTGTAGTGGCTTTTGTAGGTAGTCTGTTTTGCAGGTAATTGGCGGTGTTTAAAGCTTCCCCCCACAATTTTTTGTCTAAGTTGGCTTCTGATAAAAGCGTACGTGTCATTTCGATTAGTGTACGATTCTTTCTTTCCGCAACCCCATTTTGGGCTGGGCAATGTGGTACGGTGAGCTGATGGTGAATACCATTTTCTTTAAGGAACTCTTCTACATTTTTGCTCATGTACTCACCACCATTATCTGACCTTATTGTTTCTGGTTTCTTTCCAAATTTGTTTGTGGTAAAGTTGACGTATTCTTTTAATTTCTCGATTACTTCGCTCTTTTTACTTAGAAAATAAATCATTGTATACCTAGAATAATCGTCAACAAAAGTTAAGAAATATGATTTACCACCTATTGCTTTTTACTTAGCAGAAAACTTTGAGGCTAATGAACCTAAAGATTATAATGATTTTCGCAACATAACAAACCCACAAGAAAAACAGAACTGGTCAAATGCAATGCAGGAAGAAATGAATTCCTTAATCCAAAACAAAACATTCACATTGGTAGAACCTCCACCAGGAAGAAAAGTAATTGGGTCCAAATGGACTTATAAGGTCAAATATGACTCCTCAGGCAAAATAGCCAAATATAAAGCAAGATTGGTAGCGAAAGGCTTCAGCCAAAAATATGGCGAAGACTTTCACGAAACTTTTGCCCCGGTGGTATCACACAGCACAATTAGAGCTTTTTTAGCCAGTGCTGCTCACAGAAACAGACAGGTTCACCATATTGATATTAAAACTGCCTTCCTGCATGGAGACTTAGATGAAATAGTATACATGGAACAGCCTAAAGGCTATATTTTACCAGGAAACGAAAATAAAGTATGGAAATTAGAAAAAGCTCTTTATGGCCTTAAGCAAGCCGCCAGATCATGGCATTTGAAAATTGGTGAAACTCTAAAAGAATTCGGTTTTACACAAAGCACAGCAGATGCCTGCCTGTTTAGGAAAAATGAAACAAACCCCATACATATAATTATTTACGTGGACGACCTTTTAATATCAGGGTCGGACCAACAAATAGAAGAAACTATCGAGAAACTTAGTGCAAAATACGAGCTCAAAAATCTCGGGGAAATAAGCTACTACCTCGGCATTAATATACAAAAATCTAAACAAGGAGAATACTTTATAAACCAAAGATCTAAAATTAAAGAACTAGTGGAAAAATTCAATCTTCAAAACGCTAAGCCCACAAATATACCTATGAATCCTGGTTATGTGGATAATACCTCAGATGATAATCTACTAAACAACAATACAAAATACAGACAAGCCATCGGATCCCTATTATATATCGCTACTATCTCTAGACCTGACATTGCAGCAGCTGTCAATATTCTGAGTAGACGCAATGAGAAGCCCAGGCAGCAAGATTGGGATGCTGCGAAAAAGATTATATGTTATTTAAAAAACACTGAAAAATTGAATTTGATTATAAGTGGAAAAGAAAAACCTATCCTAACCTGTTACGCCGATGCCGATTGGGCCGGTGATAAATCTGATCGCAAATCGATGACAGGAAATCTATTCTTAGTAGGAAAAACACCAATCCACTGGACATCGAAAAAGCAAACGTGTGTAGCTCTATCTTCTGCAGAAGCAGAATTCATATCAGCCGCAAACGCTGGACAAGAGATATTATGGCTCACCAGGGTACTAGAGGACCTTGACTTACCACAGGAACTGCCCATAAGATTATTTGAGGATAATCAGTCAACCATCAAAATGATTGAATCGCCCAAACACACAGCACGCTCCAAGCACATCGATATTCGTTTTCACTGCGTGAAAAACCTGTGTGAAAATGGAACAATTTCTCTACAATATCTGCAGAGCAAATTAATGACTGCAGACGTGTTGACAAAACCTACTCCTAAGCCAATCTTTCTGAAACATCGCGACAATTTGGAACTAAGACACTATTCCTCGTTTGAGGAGGGGTGACAGAAAATTACAATTTTCTTCCCCGATTGATTTCAATTTATCTATGATTTCCAACATTTTATTTATGTGGATTTGCATATCGCCACCTTCTTCTAGCTTCGTGCTATATAATTTTCTCAATAAGTATAATTTACTACTTAAGTTTGTTCTTTCGTGGATATCACGCAATTTATTCCATGTTTCTAGAGCTGTTTGGCATTGTTTGATGTGGATGATTTGAGCGTCATCAATGAACAAATTTATGATTGCTCGCGCTTTATTGTCTTTTTTCGCCATACATCTGTTATAGGATTTGGCGGGTCATCTGTAATAACCTCATATAATTCATCCTTCATAAGATACATTTGCATTTTAAACTTCCAAACTGAATAATTTTCAGAATTTAGTTTCTCAATTGTTGGACTTTCCTTAAAGGATGCCATTTTCTGATTTCTTTTTATTTATAGTGAATACTATATCTTTGAGAAGAATTTATTTTGTTTTGTTTTTATGATATTATTAATTCTTCAATTTTTCAGAAAACAGGGTTTCTTAATTTTCTTAATTCAAAAAAATGTACGAATGCATTTATTTCATATTCTTAATATGATTTCAAACACTGAATACTTATTTTGTTAAATAGTAATATAATTTAATATATGTGTTTTATTTTCATATTAATTTATAAAATTATTATTTAAAAAAATTATCTTCCATGATAATGCAGACGATTTCCATATTAAAAAGTAGTATAGCACTAAATATCCAAAAAAAGTTGAATTTATTCTCAATATTACATTATTTAAAAAAAAAAAAAAAAAAATCCCCCGTTAAAATTGAAAAAAATCGATAACTTTATTTTAAATTATCACAGATCGCTGGTTTTAAAGGTATTGGTGAGCTATTTTGAAAGATACCCATCATGAAAATTTACTCCCTTCGAGGGGGGGGGGGGGGCGATGCTCCTGCATACACAAAAAAATTTTCCCAGTTGACCATCTCTATTACAAAAATATATATTCGTTTCATTTAGTTTAGTGCAGTCTATAGATGTTAAACTCTACTTACCTGCAATTTCCCCCGTAGACGTAATGTATTTGAATACTTTTGAGTCTCCCTGTACACGAACCATTTGCTTCATCTCAATGAAAGCTTAGTGTAGCACCCCTATAGGATACACATTTAGAATACCAAGTTTGTAATTTCTGTTACTTATGTGTTCTTGAGATATGCTGATAACAGACACACAGACAGACACACACACACACAGACCATTCGCTAAAATCATGATTTTCGTATTCAGGGGACCTCACAACATGTAAATATAACAAAAACTCACTTTCGAAAATTTGACCCTAAAACAATACTTTCTCTACCGTAAGGCTAAGAGAAAGTAAAAATGCTTCCGACCTTAAAAATTAAATGGGCGATTACACGTAATTTTATGTTTTACTTATTTATTTATTTAAACAATGTAAGCGAAACCTTAAATTTTTTAGGAAAATATATTTTGGTAATCAGAGAAGTTTTTAAAAGTCTCTTTTTCCCTGATGATACCCGAATTCTTATTCTTCACTGCTACACGAATTTATTTTATGAAAGCAAACTATTTGTGCAGACGTGTAGTTGTGTTAGAATTCTATTAAAAAATACAATTTTATCTGAACCCAAACCAACCTGATCGTGTCGGATTGATTGAAAGTCTTTTGGTTTGTAGTTGAAGTTTTGTTTTTGCTCAGACAGTTTCGGTAAACACAATAATTTTTTAAAAAGCTTAAAACATAAAAAAAAAAAAAAAAAAAAGAAAAGAAACTGTGAGTGCGAGAGAAAGAACTATTGCATTTAAATGTGAATGAACGTTTTTTCAATTTTTTCTAATTATAAGTAAAAGTGATATGAGATGCATGATTGCGACCTATTTTTTTCTATCTGAATTAAAAATGTGGTATTAATTTTCCATTAATCCAAAAATCTCAGTTATCGATCTTTAATTTGTTGTTATTGTCCGGTGTAACCGTGTGACCTCACAAGTGTAGTACACACAATTTTAATGAAAAATACGAATATATTTCCATCAAAATGTGTGAGTAACACATAGGGTCGAAGTTACAATTAAAATTAATCATTCATGTAGTCCCCTTGATTGTGTATAAATAATACATAAAGTTTAATTTTTACCTATTTTTAATTGAAAAAAAAAAAAAAAAAAAAGCAATATTCAGACAAGAAATAGCGTCATAAATTCTTTTCAATGAATGCAGTATTTAAGAGACAATTTTAAAGCATTTAAATAAGGTCAAGTGTCATTAAGAAATTCACATTGACAACAAAAAGGGATGATTCAATCGGTGACTCAAATTGACGGAAAACAAATACTTTATATCCTCAGAAGAACAGGAAAAACGCTTAAATCTTTTGCAAAGTGAAAAGCATCTAAATTGATACAGATATTAATTTAATGAAAACGCTTACTGTTATTGTTTTATGTCCGGCCACGGTTGAACAAATGGGAACAAATAGAAGATAAATTACTTTAATCTTATCTGAATATCTAATGTCTCAGGGTATTTCTTAGAAATCTTCAATGACTTCTTTTAGCTGAATAATATTTATTACATTTAAATTCCCCGGAAAAGCCACTTTTACGACAAAATTCCGAGAAAGAATTAAAAACAGAATACAAGGATACTGAAACTTGAAATTTTAATTATACAAATATGAATATAATCAGTGTTATTAATAGTTTTAATTAAAATATTAATAACACAGTTCGTCTATTAGTGAATTCCTAGCGTAATTCTTGAATTCTGAAGGATTTTCTACTGATATGCAGTGCAAGTTTCACTTGGCTGTTTGACTATAATTTGGCGCCTGAAGATGCCATAAAGTAATGGCGAAAAGCTCTGTGTTAGTCTGTTAGTGTAATTTATACAACGACTCTTAAAATGTCACTTTTTAGTTTTGACATTTATATAAAGACAATGTTTTTAAGCTTTACGTGTTTTAAAGCTTTTTTTTTTTTTTTTTTTTTTTTTCAAATTCATATTGAATTAAAATGTTGTAATATGCGGAATTTTCTCCGGATAATTTCCTTTTAATGTACCACGTTAGTTAAAATATTTTACATATAAGTGCTTTTTATAATAATTGCATTGGATCATATAATATTAAACAGATAAAAACATTCTTTTTAATATTAGTAACGTACATTGAATCGCATATTAGAAAATGAATAATGTCTGCAAAACTCTAATCGATACAGTTAATCGAATGCATGTACCATTAAAGACTGTTGAAATTTTGCTGGTATTTTTAAAGTGCTGTATTTGTACAGAAATTTATAATAATAAAAGATTGAGACAGACATATAGAGCTGGACTTTTACTTAAGGAGTTCGTGTTGAATTTTTCTGAAATTTCTTTGGAGTCTTGATTTGGAATGAAACAACCTAAGAAAGAATCTATAAGTAATAAATGCGAATTTCATTTGGAGGCCACTTTTTCAAGCTTAAATTTCAAAATTTTAAGGGTATTCAACTTAACATTAAAAAAAAAAAAACATTTTTGAACAGTTTTCTCATTTTATCGCCAGACCTTACAAGCACCTTTACTTATAATGCGCGATAATTCACCACAATATTTTCCTTTTCACTGCGTGTTCGAAGCCAACTTATAGATTAGTATTTCAATGTAGGTAGGGGAGAGTGTTGTACCTTGGGACACTTTTCACGTTTTAAATTTTAACTTCTACAATTAGATTTATATTCGAAAGACAATATTTAAATACTCCAATATTCTCCTCTATAATACCTTTTTTTTTTTTTTTTTTTCCCACTTTTAACAATTTGAAAATAAAAAGTTGCCAACCATTTTAAGTATAGGAAAGTGTAAACTGTCCCAACGTACACCATGTTGTACCTTGGGACATGCTTTAAGATTTAGGCAAAAATCTTAGCCTAAATAAGTTTTATGCAAAAAAAAAAAAAAAAAGTATTTTAAGGCGCTAATTAAAAAAAAAAAACACTTGCAGGTGTATCACACAAATAATAATAAATTTGAAAGTTCAAATCTTATTCGTAAATTAATCAAGTATTGATAAAGTCCCTATTTTGACATTATATGATGTAAAGTTGTAGAGAATAAGTGGTCTCCATATTCTCAATTGTAGATCTTAGATCTTACTAGATCTTAAAGATTAACTTAATTGCTTAATTACTTAGCAATGTGGTAGAAGTAAGACGAGCTCGAGACAAAGTTAACAACTAAATAACAAAGTTTATTTAGCATTCAATATCAAGGAGGGCGTTGAGCTAACTCAATTTAAATAAATGACTTCAGGAAATAACCTTAACAAGACATAACATGAAAAGTAACTTCTCACCAATTCTGATCTTTTTGACGACTGCTCTCGGCTACTATAGAATTTCTATTTAGTAAAATTTCTTCCTTTTTTTTAGAATTATAAGCATTATTAAACAGAAGTTCAATTATATTTTCTATTCTCCTGATGAGATTTCGTAATAGAAAAAAAGTCGTTGCACTGCTTGAAAACTGGAGACATTAACAAACAAGACTACAGAGATGGGAAAAAAAATAGCCACAACCTTTTCTTAAAACGCTCCTAAGGTTTCTTCCCGTCTGGATTTCCTTAGAACAAGTTTTTCAAAACCCTTGCTTAATAATTTCGTCATAGAAGATTTTAGCTGAATTGAAAATAAAAGTTTAACCTGAAACCCTTTAAAGTACACACATACAGTAAATATAAACAGAAACCAAAATAAGACTTCTTAAAATCATCGTTTATTTTGTTGTTCTGAAATGTTCAACATTAAGTTCAACATTATCAGCATATGTCTTTTTTTAAACTGACAATTTTCAAACACCATTAAATAAGTATGATTTCCTATATATTACGGATTAGTATTTAGAATTAGTATAAGTGAATAATTGTTAAGTAAATAATAATTATCCAAATAACCTATTTCATTTCGTAGGTTTTAGAGAGAATTTAAATAAATCCGATACGCCGTTCTGGTTATCGCTCGGGATATTGGCCATGAGCTAAACTTGAAGAACAGAAGGTTGTTGTTGAAATCTTACTCCTCGTTATGCTGAAATATTTGCAACTAGAAAAACAAGTAAGACAATTGTACATTAACTAATGGATCTGCAGATCAGGAACCTCGACGTCCCCTTTCTATTATCCATTACTTGAACAAATCCTTTTTATACACACATGTGCGTTTGTATGGTTAACTCGTTACATGGAGAGATTTCAAAGAGGGGCTTCCGCACCCCTCAATCCCTTTGTTGTATCTATCTGTCTAATCTGTCTATCTATATGTATCTTACGTTGGTATTAGATTCGTGCAGGCATTCAAAATTATTCAAATACATTACGTTTATGAACGAAATTTCTTAGTGGTATGACGTAACAACTTTAACTGCACTAAACATAATGAAATTAATATGTATTTTTTATAGCACAAGAGTAAGTTTCACAAAGAAGTGGGGTGTAAAACAGTTGTCTTCCGTTTACAAAGTCGCACAAAAGTAAAATTGAAATGATTGAAAATAACTCGAAGTTGTTTTATTTTATTTATTTGTTTATTTTCTGCTATGTCAAATTTAAGATATATTCAAAATATCTACAGAAATGAAAGAGTGAGTAGAAAGGCAGACGAATAGACAGAAAAATATAAAAACCCTTCTTTATTAATAAAAATAATAATTTCGAAAAAAAAAGCACTTATTTTCGAATTTTCATTAGTTTAGAATATTCTATAGCACTGGAACTGACAATGAACAATATATTTCCAATATTAAAAATAATAATAACTAAAACTAAAGTATTACAGTAAGCTCTTAACGCGATTTTTAAATTTGTCTTCCGCAACAGAAACAATTTGCGCAGAAAGCTATTAAACACATCTACATTAATAAACGCTATAGATAAATCCAGTGAAAAATGCATTTATATGTCTCCATCACTGCGTAAGGATAAGGACGGTGCCCATTATTTTTATAGATTAAAACACATGCTTTGAGTATGCATCAACTTGTTTATTTATAGATGTCCCTGCACCGTATCAAAAGAGAAAATTCACATAACAATATTCTTGTAAAATTGGGAAAAAAATTTAAAAATCTGTGAGCTATGCATGTTTAGGTATCCTTTCAGTCTCAGATAAATCATGAAAATGTATCCTGGATATCCTTACAAGTATTGAAGCTGTAGATAAAACACAGATGCGTAAAATAATGGTGATTCATATTATGATAATTCTATTCTTATCGTGTTATTGTTATCGTTTTTGTGTTATCGTGTGAATTTACAATTTGTATAAAGAAAGATTATTCATATCCTTGTAAATTTTGATTGCAATTCGGAAGCTTTTAATATTAAGAGATGCAAGACAATAGCTAATATTACCATATTACTACTATGTGGTGCATGATATAAAGATTATATTTATTATTCGTCTACCTGCCGGACAATTGGCAGTGATAACTAATTAGGCTGATAAAGCGGATATTTGTCACGGTTTTAATTAATTCCTGTGACAAGATTATATTATAGTTATGGTTATACATTATGTATATTTTTTGAAGGTTAAAATAGAATTAGCATATCATCTCTATGATGCCAAATTTTTGAATGTGAAAATGACTACTTTGCAGGACAGCAACTTTGACATCATTTTGACAAAGTATCATTAGGAAAAAGTGTGGGATTCGACACTTTGTTGAAGCGAGTATACTTGCTTCTGTAAGCAGGCTAGAAATTCAACGATTTGTGAGCTTACGCATCGTTCTAAAAACAAACGTAAAATATCGAATACGAAAAGGAATTTTTCTACATTCGATAGTTGACGTAGTAGCGACGATAATATAATGTGTCGAAAATGGCCGGACTTAAATTTCAGCGGCATTTTAAAAATTTGTTTCGCTTTATATTGGAATCTGTTTTTAAAGTTTGTTTATGATTTAAAAAAAAATTAATAATAATAATCTGGTGTGTCACTCACACGACTTTTTCTTACCCTGAAATTTAATACTCTGAATACAGGTTGGAGATTAAGGGGTAAGATAAACGAGTACTGTTATGCAAACCCATGTTAAAACAATTCAAATTAGGCTTTGGAACAGATTTTTTGGACAAGTAATTCTATGTGAGGGGGGCTACCCCCCCCCCCAACCCCCCGTTTCACTACTGTACCTACATTTGTATAGAATTCGAATCTTTCATTAAATTCAAAAGTTCATTTAAAATTATTGAGACAACTTTCACAACAACATTTCTTGAAACTTATCAATCTTGATCAAACTTTTCTGGTAACAAACACATTAACTTCAAAATACAACATTTGGATAGAATGAGATAATTTGTTTTTAATTTATTGTAACAGACACTGACAAAAGTTTAACGTTAAAAACTTGACTTGTATTCAGGAAGCCTCAAAACGTCTAAATATACAGAAAACCAAGCGATGACTATTTAGCTTAAAATAATACATTATTTACCATATGTCTATGAGGAATTAATTTCAATTCCTGAGCAGCTTTCCTGGACTTGCTAAAATATTGCAGTAAAGCACTTCCACTAACAACAAAAAGGAATGTTATCGCTTAAATATTGGCAGCCCTGTATATCTTTTAAAAGTTGTGTACGCATCACGTGGAGGACATAAATATAATCCTATAACACAGGGCACAACCTGAAATACACTTCCATCAATTTTCAAGTATTGTCGTACAATAATCTAGTTCTTTTGTGTAGCCCTGTAAATGATCTGTGAATGATTTTTATACTAAAACCCGAATAAACTACTACGTCAGAAATGCCAAAAAAAATATTGGAAATGCAAAATGCAATTTTTATACTATATTCTGCACGAAACATATTTTTACGTATATAATATATTTTTTTAGTATTTTGCATAAAATGCGTTTATTTCATATTTGGGTTTAGATTACTGCTTGTCGCTGAATTATTTTTGACGATAACACTTCAAATCTTGTTGTTTCCTTCATTTAGTATATTTAATTACTAGCAGGCTACGCCCGCTTCGCTGGTCACTATTTTTAAATGAATCACAAAAATTAATGAATTCTCAAAATTGCATTAATTTTTATCATGTGATAAAAAAAAGAGGAAAAAAAATTCTGATCAGGAAAAATGTCGCACCGGGGGAACGCACGTATTCCTTCACCATCCTTATGACTTCTCAAAATTCCATGTTATTACTCATAAACTTTCATTCTCAAGAAAAGGAATTAAGAAATATATCATTTAGCATCGGGTAAAAACTCCCACCGGGACGCCACTGCCTTCGGCAGCGCAGTCACATGCGCGCTGCGCGCGCACGTTTGAGGATATACGTACGCTGTACACGCATATTCCTTCTCAACTCAAACTTTTATTATTAAGAAAATTAAATTAAAAAAAAATCTTTTATCATCGGGCAAAAACTCGCACCGGGTCCCAATCCCATGCGCGCTGCGCGCCTATTCCTTCCCCGCTATTCTAGCCCCTCCTAATTAACTTGCATATACCAATTTTGAACGGTCTTACTCAATTAGCTGAGATGCAAAAGAAAACCTGATCAGGACACTTTAAATTGTAAATCAGGTGAAATCTCGAATTCCACTTTCGATAATGTAAAAGAACTTTAAAATATCTTTCGAACGATGTATTAGAAATAATTTAATCATAATTAGAATATGAAATATTGAAATTTAAAAATATTACAGCGCCATCTGGCGGTAGAAATTTCTGTAATCTATTGTTCCATTCCAGATCAACAAAGCTTTCAAATGATATATATCTCATGAAATTATTTTAATTAGTAGATGAGATACAAAAGAAAACCTAATCAGGACACCTCAAAACGTGTAAATCGGGTGAAATCTCGAATTCCATTTTCGATAATGTAAAAGTACTTTAAAATGTGTATCAACTAAAATAAGCTTTCAAATGATGTATTACTTAAGAACTTTTTTTAATTAATAACTGAGATACAAAAAAAAGCTGATTCAGGACACCTCAAAACGTGTAAATCTGGTGAAAACTTTCGATAATTTAAAAGAACTTTAAAATATCTTTCGAATGATGTATTACAAATAATTTAATCATAATTAGAAATTCAGATATTACAATTTTAAAATATTACAGCGCCATCTGGCGGTACAAATTTCTGTATTCCACTGTTCGATTCCAAATCAAAAAAGCTTTCTAATTATGTATTACTTATGAAATTATTTTAATTAGTATCTGAGATACAATAGAAAACTGATTCAGGACACCTCAAAACGTGTAAATCTGGTGAAAACTTTCGATAATTTAAAAGAACTTTAAAATATCTTTCGAATGATGTATTAAAAATAATTTAATCATAATTAGAAATTGAAATTTTAAAATATTACAGCGCCATCTGGCGGTAGAAATTTCTATAATCCACTGTTCGATTCCAAATCAAAAAAGCTTTCTAATGATGTATTACTTATAAAATTATTTTAATTAGTAGCTGAGATACAAAAGAAAACCTAATCAGGAAACCTCAAAACGTGTAAATCGGGTGAAATCTCGAATTCCATTTTCGATAATGTAAAAGTACTTTAAAATGTGTATCAAGTCAACAAAGCTTTCAAATGATGTATTACTTATGAAATTTTTTTAATTAATTTCTGAGGTATAAAAGAAAACTGATTCAGGACACCTCAAAACGTGTAAATCTGGTGAAAACTTTCGATAATTTAAAAGAACTTTAAACTATCTTTCGAATGATGTATTAAAAATAATTTAATCATAATTAGAAATTGAAATATTGAAATTTTAAAATATTACAGCGCCATCTGGCGGTACAAATTTCTGTATTCCACTGTTCGATTCCAAATCAAAAAAGCTTTCTAATGATGTATTACTTATGAAATTATTTTAATTAGTAGCTGAGATACAAAAGAAAACTAATTCAGGAGACCTCAAAACGTGTAAATCTGGTGAAAACTTTCGATAATTTAAAAGACTTTAAAATATCTTTCGAATGATGTATTAAAAATAATTTAATTGGAATTTGAAGTATCGAAATTTTAGCTGAGATACAAAAGAAAACCTAATCTAGACATTCTAAAACATGTAAATCACGTGAAATCTCTAATTCCATTATCTACGGTAGTTTTATTAATGGAAGTAAAAAGAAAAATAAATATTTTTTATTTCCCCAAAACCTATATATACCACGGTAGTCGGGTAATGGAAGTAAAAAGAAAAAGAAAAAGTATTTTTTAGTTCCTTCAAATGTATTTTGTTGCTATGGAAACTCCTATCGTCTATTGAAAGATAGATTACGTGTTAGAATATAATTTAATTTGCAATTAAAATGTAACTGCTTTGTTTATTAATGAAAATTGATGAAATTTTAACTGCAGGTTGGTTTTGTGCTGAATAGGTTGTATATTAAGTGTTGTGTACGAAAAAGAAAATTTGAAGCACTTTGGAATTTGCAATTTTTAACCCCAGTTAAAGATCATGTGACATTAATGACTTGCACATGTTTTGTTTCCGTTAGAGACAGCCGTTAAAATCGTCTGCTGAATGCTGATAGAATACCTCTTTTTAAGCAATAAGGATTTTTGGCCATTGTTCGATCGACATGGGTCAACATTTTAATTAATATCTCCGAAACTAATTAAGATTTTTAAATTCTGTTTCGAGGAAAACATCGGAAAGGCTCCAGAGCATCCGTATGTCAATTCTTGTACTTCTGCGTTCAGTAGGGGCTGAACGTATAAAAGAACAGACAGACAGACAGACAGACAGACAGACAGATAGACAGACAGACAGACAGACAAACCTTTCCATTTATTATTATAGACTAGCAGGCTACGCCCGCTTCGCTGGTCACTATTTTTAAAGGAATCACAATAATTAATGAATTCTCAAAATTGTATTAATTTTTTATCATGTTGTTAAAAAGAGAAAAAAAAATTCTGATCGGGAAAAATGTCGCACCGGGACCCCACTGCCTTCGGCAGCGTAGACCCGTACGCTGCGCACCCGTATCCCTTCACCATCCTTATGATTTCTCAAAATTCCATGTTATTACTCATAAACTTTCATTCTTAAAAAAAGGAATTTAAAAAATATATCATTTATCATCGTGTAAAAACTCACACCTGGACCCCGCTGCCTTAGGCAGCGCATATCCATGCGCGCTTGTGAGGATATACGTGCAATGTGCACGTATATTCCTTCTCAACTCAAACTTTTATTATTAAGAAAATAAAATTTAAAAAAAAAAATTATCATCAGGTGAAAACTCGCACCGGATCCCAAACGCATGTGCGATGCGCGCGCACGTGTTAAGATAACGTGCGCTGCGCGCACATATTCTGAAATGAAACTTTTATTCTTAAGAGAAGAAAATTTTAAAAATCATTTCTCATCAGGTAAAAAGTCGCACCGGGTCCCCACTGCCTTCGGCAGCGCACTCTCGTACTCGCTGCGCGCGACTATCCCTTCCCCACTCTTTCAGCCCCTACTAATTAACCTACATATACCAATTTTTATCGGTCTAACTCGATTAGCTGAGATGCAAAAGTAAACATAGAAATTATTTTAATTAGTAGCTGAGATACCAAAGATAACCGATTCAGGAAACCTCAAAACGTGTCAATCAGGTGAAATCTCGAATCCCACTTTCGATAATATAAAAGTACTCTAAAATATCTTTCGAATGATGCATTAAAAATAATTTAATCATAATTAGAATTTGAAATATTGAAATCTTAAAATATTACAGCGCCATCTGACGGTAGAAATTTCTGTAATCTGCTGTTCAATTCCAAATCAACAAAGCTTTCTAATGATGTATTACTTATGAAATTATTTTAATTATTAGTTGAGATACAAAAGAAAACTGACTCAGGAGACCTCAAAACGTGTAAATCTGGTGAAAACTTTCGATAATTTAAAAGAACTTTAAAATATCTTTCGAATGACGTATTAAAAATAATTTAGAAATTGAAATATGGAAATTTTAAAATATCTGGCGTTAGAAATTCCTGTAATCTACTGTTCAATTCCAAATCAACAAAGCTTTCAAATGATGTATTACTTATGAAATTATTTTAATTATTAGTTGAGATACAAAAGAAAACCTAATCAGGACACCTCAAAACGTGTAAATCGGGTGAAATCTCGAATTTCACTTTCGATAATATAAAAGTACTTTAAAATATCTTTCGAATGATGTATTAACATTAATTTAATAATAATTAGAATTTGAAATATTGAAATTTTAAAATATTACAACGCCATCTGGCGGTAGAAATTTCTGTAATCTTCTGTTCGATTCTAAATCAACAAATCTTTCAAATGATGTATTACTTATGAAATTATTTTAATTAGTAGCTGAGATACAAAAGAAAACCGATTCAGGAGACCTCAAAACGTGTAAATTAGGTGAAATCTCGAATCCCACTTTCGATAGTATAAAAGTAATTTAAAATATCTTTCGAATGATGTATTAAAAATAATTTAATCATATTCAGAATTCGAAATATTGAAATTTAAAAATATTACAGCGCCATCTGGCGGTAGAAAATTCTGTAATCTACTGTTCAATTCTAAATCAACAAAGCTTTCAAATAATGTATTACTTATAAAATTATTTCAATTAGTAGCTGAGATACAAAAGAAAACCTAATCAGGAAACCTTAAAACGTGTAAATCACGTGAAATCTCGAATTCCATTACTTATGATGGTCGGTTACTGGAATGTGACAGAAATTTTTGGCGTCTGCTCTTAAAATTCAATTCAAAAAATTTTCAAAATGACATATTACTTTTGAAATTATGCTAATTAGAAGCTGAGATACAAAAATGATATAAACACTATTATAAAACGATTTACGTCTGACTTTTTCGTGGTTTTCTCCGAAACTTGCGTAATTCCGGGCTGAATACTGTTCAAAATCCATAGTATGAAATATGAAAGGAGTATCAGAATTCGAAATTCTGAAAAATATAAAAGAATAAAGGCGTTCTGGGTTTTCCGTTGTTTTCTCCGAAACAACCGTTCCTTTTCTACGTTTTTGCCCCTCCCCCCCTTTCCGTCCCTTCTAATAATTTTACACTTGAAAATATCCGCAATCGATTTATCTTTCCTTGAAACCTAACAATAACAATTTCAAACGCTGTAACTCTTTTTATTTATTTATTTATTTATTTATTTATTTTTTTTTTTTTTTTCTGGCCGTTTGCTCCCCCCCCCCTCCCCCTCAAGCCCTTCCTAATAATTCTACACTTTCAAAAATATTCAGAATCGAAATATCGGGCGTTAAAAAGAAATATTACGAAATTTCAACGGCATATCTCAATTAAAAAAAATATAATACAAAATTTAATCTAATTTTTTTGTTTATCCACATACTTTCATGAAAATTTAACAGTAGCTTTATAATATGCTGTCTAGGCCGAATATGAATTCAAATGTAACGTGAATTAAAATTTTAAAAAAATTGAAAATTGCAATATTTTTCCCCACTACAAAACACGTGACATCTTGATCGGTTGCAATCATTTCCTTTTTCGAGGCAGACGATGGGTCTTCATGTCTGGCATTTGAAATGATGTTGCCACAGAAAATTCATACTTTAGTTAATTTTAAAAAATCTAATTGTTGTACCGATAAACCACTTGCACACTTAGATTCAGAAAAAATGCCCCTTTCATTTGGTATCGAAATTGTAACGATCGGACAAATATTTCTAATTTATTTTCCACTTTTTCTACTTTGAGATCGCTTTTAGATTAGACATGAGTGGACATTTTAATTAATATCTCCACAACTAATTAAAATTTTTAAATTCTGTTTCGAGGAAAACATCGGAAAGGCTCCAGAGCATCCGTATGTCAATTTTTGTACTTCTGCGTTCAATAGGGGCTGAACGTATAAAAGAACAGACAGACAGACAGACAGACAGACAGACAGACAGATAGACAGACAGACAGACAGACAGACAGACAGACAGACAGACAAACCTTTCCTTTTATTATTATAGATTATATGTCTAAAAATAAATTAATTCGTAAATTTATTTTATTTTATTTTATTTATTTATTTATTTTTAAATTCCAATTTCGTTTACACACATCAGTTTACCACGGAGTAATAAAGACTCCGTGGTTTAAACATTGATGCTTAGATCATTATATTATATCATATCATATTAAATTAAATTATTAGAAAAATAAACACTTTTAATTCTATAATGACGTCAGATTTAACGTGTAAGTTTAACAATCCGCGATTGTAATGATCGATAGATGGCGCTTTCTCAACACTGCAGTTGTTAGTAAACATTGCCACGTGTGTTCTTTTTGTTATTCTACTTAATATTCGTACTATAATTTCTCCGCCATTACATTATGGAAAATTGATTGCTTTTG
Organism: Salticus scenicus; assembly: GCA_963930645.1. Classification (NCBI taxonomy): domain Eukaryota; kingdom Metazoa; phylum Arthropoda; class Arachnida; order Araneae; family Salticidae; genus Salticus; species Salticus scenicus. The sequence continues at coordinate 338,867,550 of OZ005653.1, forward strand.
GAAAAAATACTTCAGTTTATTCAAAGTTCGATCGGAAGTAGATTTTTAACTGAAGTTGAACAAATATTAGTTTCAAATCATCTGATTAATTCTTTACTTCCATTAGCCGAAGCAACTGAAATTTTAAATTTGTCATTTGGAAATAAATGGAAGCTCAATTCTGGATTTCTTGATCCTTTGGAGTTAGATTGTAGCACACAACAGTATGTGTTATCTTTTTTACCGTATTTATTCATTTTTATTCAATAAATATATGTGAAACTAAATATCGGCAAGCAATGGCGGCTGTATGGAATTCGAATTAAACCATGTTTATTGTAATTTCACCTTAGCCCACCAGAGGGCGAGCATTTCATTACAATCGCGGATTAAAAAAGCTTTATATGAATTTCAATTTAATGCACGTGCAAATATATTTCTTTTCTTTTCACGTCAAGATATTTTAAAAACGAAATGAATATGTAAATGTTTCTTTTATGTTGGCAGCAGCTAATTTTTTTAATATTTCATTATTTCCATTTCTATTACGGCTTCTATGGGGATTTTAATTAAAATGCTCAGATTTTAAACTAAAATTTATTTTATCAAAACTAAATATAGCCTATAACAATATGGCATACTGTAGCTTTCGGTCAGTGAAAGAAGTTTTTAAATCGGTTCAGTAGTTTCAGAGATTACCCTCCACAAACAAACAATTTTTTGCGCTTTATATAATGATATAGAAGATGTCTCCTGAAGGGTTGCACCAAGACCAAGAGTCTGTTAAGTTTGAAAATGTTTAAAAAAATCACCAAGCAGTTCCTAAACTGCATTTTTACATTAAATCCTTAAATATTATTAATATCACTTGAAGATCGAAATTTTCTGAAAACGGAAATTCCTCGTCCTAATAATAATAATAAATCGCCAAACAACCAAGAATTTTGCTAAATGCGTCGCCAAGGTATTTTTATTGGTGCGATCCCAACACATAAAAAATTGTGCCTGTAAATGTTGTTACACAGCAACGAGACTATCTGTACGCGAAACGGATAAAGGCTCTTTATGAAAATAGAAATAAAATTTACATTTTGGTAACGCATTTATTATTTTTACTTTCTCTTACTGTGGTAGATAACATCTCATATATGGAAGAGAAAGTATTGTTTTTGGATCAAATTTTTGAAATTCCGGTTTTGATATATTTAGACTTTTTGAGTTCTCCTGAATCTGATAATCAGGTTTCAAACGATTTTTCTGTGTATGATTTCTGTTTGTGATTCTGTTTTTAACATAATAATAACTAACGAACAAACATTAGCAGGAAGCCTAAATTCGATATTCTAAATCTGTATCATACGGAGATGCTGTATAAAACTTTTTAATTGAGATCTGACAAAATGTATAGGATAAACAAACGTTTTCAAATGCATTACGACTATCGGTGAAAATTCTGGTAATTGGAGTTTAACAGATTTAGATTTCAACAAACAAAAGGAAATTATTTTCGTTATAAACACAAAAGCATGTTCAAGTAGTAAAATAGGGTAAGAAAAATATTTATCCTTCGTTTACAGGGTCACGCAAAAGAATTACGACAGATTATTTTTATAATAACAGGAGACTTGGCGTTGGAATATTAAAACCCGAATAAACTACTACGTCAGAAACGCCAAAGAAAAATATTTGAGATGCAATCGATTGAGATTTTGCATCTCAAATATTTTTCTTTGGCGTTTCTGACGTAGTAGTTTATTCGGGTTTTAAGATTATTTTTGTGTTTGAAAATGGTTCGAAATTCTTTTTTTTTTTTTTTTTTTTTTTTTTTTTTTGGGAGGGTGGGGGGGGGGATGTTATGCTTAAATACGCTGTTTGGTAGATATAAAATTTATATATAACATACAGGATTACTCAAAATAAGTATAATAATTTTCAGAGAATAGTTTGAGCAGCAATTCTGTAAATAATTTATTAAAAGCCTTAAATGTTTATGAATGTAGCTATACTTATTCAAACGTTACGTGGGTCAATAATTGGCTCATACATTTGGGGGGGGGGAAGGGGGCATTTAAAACTGTTTTAAAGTGTTGTTTAAAAGGTATTAGAAATGTTCAGATACAATACGTCATATGTCCCACCTTAAACTTTAATAATATGTCTGTAGAAATGTATAATAAGAGAAAGTAGCGTGAATGCTACATTAGATTATTTAACTTAAGTTGTATCAAATGTGCGAAATATCAATATCTATCTACCTATATCTCACTCTATATATGTAGAGAGCGGGCAGTATGATATAAAAGAAAGTTTTGCGAGGGCCACAAGATATTACTTAATTATGGGACAAAAAACTCACAAAATTATCTTTATAGCTTTACTTTTAAAGGAAAAGCTTGAAATAGTTTCAAGAACTGTTTTTAAAATTTGTATGTATATTTAAATTTTTTTCACATAGCTGATGATGTACCGCTGTAAAATAGTTTTGTCAAAAAATAAAAAAAAAGGTTTCTACTAAAAACTACAGAAGATTTCTGTTTTTTTAAACTACAGAAATTTTACATTCAATTACATCTTAATGTATCAAAAGGAATATTTTTTTCTGTAATCAGATAAAATCTGTAATCATTGACAGGAATTTTCTGTAATGTAGAGTAGGTGCTCCAGTGATTGGCATGATCCAGCAATTGACATCTATCCCGAAATAATTAATAAATAATAAAAATAATAAAATCATATATTTTACATATAAGAATTTTAACATTTTATGTGAAACACTGGAGCATAGCGTGCTAATAACGGGTAAAATGAATAACTAGCAGTGTCAAATACAGGAACACAGGGGACCAATTACTGATAAAATGAATGAAAAACTGGCAGTGTCAATTACTGGAACACTGAGTGGGTGTCAAATAAAAATTCATAAAAAAAATAATAATTGTTATCAAATGTATGTTGTTTAACATATATGTGGTTCTGAATGTCTTTCATACCATATGTACTAACTTAAGATTTCTAAAAATATTTTCTGATGACTAGAACGCTAAAAACATCAGCGATTGCTCTAAAAGTGTCAATCACTGGGGCACTTACCCTAACTGAATTTTTTTAATATATATATATATATATAATTATTTTACAGTGCACGTCTAGCAGTTTTCAGTTACATCTCATAATGTATCTGACCAATTTTATGTTGCTTTTTAAAATAATCCTATCAATAATTATTAATACCACATTCATTCTATAGAACAAGTTTCTTTGCATCTGAATAATGCATTTTGATTTCGTTAAATTTTGTGCAGTATTAAAATATAAAACTAAGCTGTCACACACTACAATGTATTCATTTTTTTTTTTTTTTTGAGAACTTTTGCACTTAAACTAGTATGTGCTATTTCTACTGTTTTCATTAAGAAACGTGCCACAACGAACCTCGTGCTATAACAGATATCAGTTTCAAAAGAATTCTAAACGTATATGCAGAAATAATAGTTCGACATTTCAAAACACGTCTTTTGGAAAATAGTGAAAAGTTTGCAGACTTTTCTAAATTCAATTTTTCTATTTGTTTTCAAATAATTTTCTAAATCTACTTAACGTTCTCTTATAATAGCTTCTTTTATGAACTCTGTTAAAGCTGAGACGTACAAGGAAGGAAAAAATAGATTATTTTATTCCTTATCGGACGTCATGGGAAACCGCTTCCACAAAAACATCCGATGAAATCTATATTGAACGCTTAAACGAACGGCCAAATGTAAACGACTACAACACATCGTATGCCTTTTCTTCTTAATACTCTGAAAGTTTTGAAGAAGAATAAAAAGTACCTCATCGATCATGTCCAATGAAAATGAAATTTCAAAATCATTTGTCTCGTGGAGATTCCTAAAGAATTTAGAAAATGAAATGGTCTTTAAAAGATATGACTTTTTAAGGCATAGAATTATGATATCCTATTCTCATGCATGGATTCACGCCACAGCGCACCCGCGGCCGAGCAGTTCTGCGCTCAAAGCTTGTAGACATGAGGTGCCGAGTTCGATTCCAGGTCACTCTCGTCGGCCTAGCCGTTCAAAGTTTTCCGTGGTTTTCTCAGAAACGCGTAAATACGGGCTAGGACCCCTTAGAAAGACCCCCATGGAGGGCCCTCCTTCTCAGGCCTGGGACCCTAGAGAAGTCAGCCGGCTTTACGCCTAAAACACAAACACAAACACGCCACAGCGACATAGCCACAATAGTCGCCAAAATCACGCAGATGGACGACAAATTCGTCGTCTAAAATATTTTTGTAATTTTTTCTCCTATTTTATGTGTATATAAATAATAGAAACAAATGTATTTTGATATTATGGTAAAAATATCCTCTTAAAAATCACAAAATTCATGTATATGTAACAAATTGCTAGCTCCAATTTTCAATATTTCTTTGGTAAACATCGTTAACCTTTCTACCCTGTATGGGTCGATTCGACCCATTTTTAAAATTGATCTTTCGATATCTTCTACAGATTTTAATTCTGATTGTTCAAACATTATGTATACCTCAAAAATATGCATTCGTTTAATATATGATGTTTTCAGAGTCATTGGTTTGTTTTAAACCACCCCAAAAAAATATGTGACGTGTTACCTGTCTGGGTCGATTTGACCCACATTATTAACATGCATAGAAATGCTTAAAACACCAATTTCTTCTTTTGAGTAGACTTCATTTTCAGGAATAGTCAATAGATAGCGATAGTTGTCGGAAACGTAGATGTAAAATGAGCTCCATAGAAATTCTTTCTTAAGACCTAAATTCAATCTATACAAAGTGGGTCGATTCGACCCATACAGGTAAAACGTAAAATTTTTTCAACAGGGTAGGAAGGTTAATGACTCAATATCAATTTCAAATTTCTTTAACCTTCAAGATAATGAATCTTTGCTATTTTTAAGCTGCTACATTGTGATTATTGCTTCCATTCTGTACTCATGCCTACTTCTATTTGCCAGATGAGTAATTGCGTTTAATTATTTCGACCTACAAATATTGCTTTTATTACTTCTATTTTTTTTTTTTTTTCGATTTAGTTTGCTTGTTTACTTTCTTCATCGTTCAACTCCAGTTTTTCAGTGTTTTTTACTTCGAGTTGGGAAAATCCTTTCTTGCATAATTCAAATGTTCAAATTAATTACTATAATTAAACTTTTGTACCTTTGCACGAATCAGAATGAATGCAACAAAAGCACATAGTTTGTGTATAGATTATCTTAAAATAAAAGTGTTTGCGCTGTTTCCGCATAAAATTATTAAAATATATATTACATATATTTATCGACACTTTTTGACCAATTAAATTATAACTTGGATAGTCCTTTTTACCCCATCAAATTCCAGTAGCGGGGATAAAATCTACATCCACTTCTGATCTGAACTGGACCCACTTCTATTCAAACGCAAAATTAATATTAGGTATTAATATGCAGAATGTTAAAAAAAACATTGACCCTCCTTTTTAATTCCTCAAATATCGATTGTCTATACTTTTCTATACAAAGCCATAGAAAAGTAAAGAATTTTATAAAATCAAAGGATTCAAATACAAGAATTACAAAATGTAATTTCTATACGACAACCCACGCACAAAACTTTCCGAAGAATTAAATGTGCCTTATACACAAATAAAGTAATGCACAAAATTTCAGCACTTTGCCATAAAAAGTTCTAGTGATATGACAAAATAAATAAGCTGAATTAAATCACTTTTCAGTAACTCGGGGTTCTTTAATAATAATAATAAAAAAAAAAAAAAAAAAAAAAAAAAATCTGGCGTTAGATCACATTTTAAGGGTCCTGCATAAGTTTTAACAATGAAGACGAAAATGAATAAACACACTTATATATATAATGAATAACACTCATAGTTTTTCGGATACCTTTATGTCTGTCATATGTATACATGACTAGAAAAAATATAACTTATTTATTTTTTATTTATTTATTTTTTCTGGTAATAAAAAGCAGGATTTTATTTCGAAGTCGAGTATAATAATTTACAGATTCGATTTTACACAAAGTCTTGATGCGACAACATCCGGTTTTATGGTAATTTGTTCGGTTTAATTAGATGATCGGATACCATTTGGTCATTGAGAAATCGGAAATTTCAATTATTTGTTTAATTTTATAGAAATTTGAGAAAATTTGGCTTGATTGTATTACAGAATGCAAAACATCTGGTTATTGAGAAATTAACAATTTCCATAATTTTGTTCGATTATAGGGTATTTTGCCAAAATATGGTTCAATTATGTATCATGAGGTAAAGTTTTGGTTCACTGAATAATTGACAGGTGTCCGTAATTTATTTTAATTTTACAGTTATTTTTTGTTAAAATCTGGTACAGTTATCGACAAAATCCAGAATACTTTGCCAAGTGAAAGTAAAAATTTCCAAGAAATATATATATATATATATATATATATATATTATATACGATTTAATTATAATCGCAAAATAGGCTTTTCTTGACATAATTTTGTTGATTTAAACTCAATTTTCGTTATAAATAAAAAAATAATTTCCTCTATACAACAACAAATATTGCTAATCGATTTACACAATTTCAAAAATCACTTTAATTTTTGGTATTTTCTTGTTATTAATATTATTATTATTTAGAATTTGATAAAATTCAAAGTGTAACTTTTTATACTATTTTGGACGTTCATCTGTCCGTATCCTAAATAATATGAAAGTGTACAGATTGCTAGGAAAATTGCTTTTTTTGCTGAAATAAAAACGAAGCACTTTTACTTTCGTAAGTAGCAGTAAAATGTTTTTATAAAAACCACTTCAAAAAATCGAGTGTACATTACAATCTAATTTAAAAAAAGTATGCCGAACTCTTTCTCTCTTTATTTCTTTTTCAATATGAATATCAAAATTTGTCTGTAAATTTATTAATTTTTAAACAAATTTTAAGAAGTTCAGATAATAACTCTCATATGATATATTGTCCTTTCTAAAAATGCTTAGATTACAAAGAATTTAATTTGTGTATGTTTATGTTGTTAAAATTATGTAGAAAAGTTTCCGTTTAAAAATCACAAATATATCATTCTAATCTTTTCCAAGTTGAATCGAAATTTTTAAATGGATTGTAAATCGTTCTAATATAACTTATTGTTCGAATAATTAAAGAAAAGTAAAATTTAAACCCGTAATGATACGGTAAATAAATAAACTAACCAACAGATAATTAATAGTAAACTTCACTGCATTGACTGATACTAAAGAATCTAAATTAAAAATTTACGACGCATTATAAATGAATGGGGTTTTAATTAATTATATTATTTTAAATAATCAATTATTAATGTTATTTATGCCAACGGTAACATTTTAATATTAGAATCACGATGTTAGGGAAATTATAAAAACTCAAACGAATTAAAATAAATAAATAAATAAATAAATAAGCTTAAAAAAAAAAAAAAATCTACATGGTAAATTCTAAATACAAGACTACTGGCAATTTATATTAATGGTAATTTATTCTACTCTTTTCCTACCCTATTGTTCAGCCGAAATCGGTTTTAAAAACTGCATATTTTAGATTAACAGTGGTCCAGCTGGCATTTTCAGGACAATCCTAACATTTAAGCACAGAAATAAATCAAACCTTCCTATACTTAAATTTAAATGAATATTTCTTTCCAGATTATGCACTGGAAAATGTCTTTTAACGTTTGTAAATGAAGTTGAAGAATATTAATGACTTAGGTCCGTCTGGGGTTATCTCTCCTCTAAGGTCTGTCCGCTCTCTCATTTCCTAAATAATTTTAGAATGTCTTGAAAATGATATATGTTATTTGCGTTTTCTATTGTAAATGATTACACACCACTACTAGTTTCTTTCAAACCAGTAGTGCTTTATATAAAATTTTTGTTTGTGTACAAGAATAGAATCGGAATGCATTACAGTGTACGAGCGGCATTTCTTTTGAGCATATTTGAATTTCTTTATACTATATACACAAAACATAGTGTAATTAATATACATCATTTAGAGAAAAGGGGGTAAACTTACAAGTTATTAATTTGTAGAAAATATAAAATATTGTATAGAAAATATGTACTATAATTCATTTAAAGCAAAGTAACGTATAAATAACAAAAATGTATCGTTAGTCTTACGTTTCTAAGATTATTATAAACACAAATATGTTTAAGAAATATCATTAAAGACGTCTCAGTGTTCAAAAGATAAAGAAGCTCAGCGTTTTCAACTTTTATAATTTATTCACGAGCATTTTTAGCACCGCCTTCTTTTCGCACCAGAAATTTTGTAGATTATTTCTCTTTAATATGTGACAACGATTAAATAAGAAGAAAATCATTTTTCAAAATTTCCGGTATGAAAAAGAGGCGGGGCTAAAAAGGCTCGCGAATAAATTATAAAAGTTGGGAACACTGAAGAAGCTAGATATTATACTTTAAACGGTTTCAGTTCAAGATCAATATTTACGTAATTTCAAATTAATTCAAATGAAACCTACCTCTTTAAAAAACGAATGGTTAAGTACCAGCCTTCTTTTTCTTTTCCATAACACCATTTTTTTTTCTTTTTTAATTTCCTCTTTTCTTATACGCTGAAATGAATATACCGTAAACTTTGGTGAAATGCTTCATTACATACGATGTTAACTGTGCAAGAAAATGCATCGACGCAAGGCACAATGCAATACAGTTGGCAACACACAATGACTCAGAACTCCACTTGAACGAAAAGTCTTATCAAGTGAAAGTCGTGAGTTTTAGAACAAACGAAAAGACTTCCTTTGGCAGTACTAAGTTCACTCATTCTGCCAGATTTGCCGTTTCCACTGATAACTGAAAGACAAGTGGAATAAAAACTCGAAAAAGCGAGTATAAAATTACCTAATTATCTTTCAATGTTGACCAGTTGCGTGGATTGGGTTGCAAATGAAATAGAAAAATAGAAGTTCGTTTTACCGGAGAAAATTGCACTTTCTGCGCTATTCAGAAATGATTTTAATTCCTTGTGTTTGTTTTCTTCCGTTCAAAAAACCAGTTTCTCGATTTAGAATTAAGAGCCATTGTTCTGTTATATATATATATATATATTACTTTTAATAAACGTCTTTTATAACTTGTGTGTTTACAGATTAGAAGCCTCAACTTTCTATTTGCATCACTCATTATTGAATAATTCATCTGCATTTAATCTTTATATACATATAACATATAAAATTAACTCGTTTAATAAAGAGACATATTTTATTATGAGGGGGGCTGCCATCCTCTGTCAAACCCTCGTTGAATATTTGCTAACTCTTCGAAAAATACACATCCAACAGATACTTACGTATAATATATAAGGTATCGGAATCCTTTTGTGTAGTTCTGTAAATTAATTATTAATTCAAAACATGCTACTTTCTACAGAAGGCATGAATTTACGCATCTTAAAAATATATGTTAATTACATTATTTGAATACAGTATAACAGCGTTGAAACGTATTTAAAAGGAATGCTCTCCATGGGACATGATATATCGCAATTCTTTTCTTCGTCCCTGTACACGAGATAGAAGCGTTATATAAACCAAAATCTATACAATTAATTTTGTGCAATTCATAAATATTTGTACCAGATTTCAAGTCAATCTGATTATTTTTTGTAACTGACACCGTGGTATATTTAGACAAACAAACATACATACAGTCGGCAACAAAAGTGTCCGAACACTAGCAAAAATTTCTATATAAAAATAGTACACTTAATACAGCTTTGTTAAATAAATCCTTGTCGAATCCTGCTTTTAGACTGACTAAGAACAGGATTCGACAAGGATTTATTTAACAAAACTGTATTAAATGCACTTTTTTTTTATATAGGAATTTTTGCTAGTGTTCGGAGACTTTTGTTACCGACTGTACACCACTTTTTTTTTTTTTTTTAATAAATCCTAATTATGTAGAGAAAAGAAAATAATACATTGAAATGGTAAAAAAGAAAGAGAGAAAAAAAAAAAGTGCCATTAAAAAATATTGTTTGTTTGTTGTCAAAATATTTTTTGAAATTTAAGAAATGTGGATAATTATTATTTCTTAAAAAAAAATAAAAAATATTTGGAAAAAAAAAAAAAAAAATACCAGTGTAATTAATGATTCAAAAAAAGAACAAATTTCATCCAGTTATCTTTATTTAAATTTTAAATTTACTATTTATTTTTAAAATTTTAATGCTAGAAAAATTGTAGTCTTTTTTATTTTATGCACAATTTAAATTCAATTTTTAACATACAGCAATTTAAATTAAAATTTAACTTATTTAAACTTTAACTAACTTAAAATTAAAATTTCAGTAACTCAATAAATAATTACTGAGTGAATTTAGTCGTTAATGACACAGCTCAAACGTTAACTTTTATCGATTAATCGAAGTTTGCAATGCTTTTATTTTTAATTACAATAATTTGTTGGCATCTTCCTATTCTCCAGTTTGTGTAAAAGTTTTACATGTGGCTTCCCTGCTTTTTTCTAGTTTTCACTCTGGATTCCTTGATGATATGATTTAATAAATTATTTAATGTCTCATTCAAAATAGTTTTGCTGCCTCGATCGGGGCTGAAACAATATAAATTGCTATGATTAGCTATATTGTTTTACGAAATCGATGCAGTTTTCAAAGCTTTATGAAGTACATGCCCTTTGAAGTGTTTATACTTCAAATTTTAAGCATTTTTATCCAATTATTATTTCTCTGGTCCTTTATTTACTTTCTCCGTCAAGAAGTTTAATGATTCTTTTATTATTATTATTATTCATGTCGGCGAAAGTAATTTAAATTGTTTTTGTCTCTTATTGGTCCCTAATCTGTATCGCAACATTTTTGTGTCAGTCTTACCTATAAGTTAAAATCAGTTCTATTTTTGTTGTGTTGGTATTGTTTTGTATCTATTAATTGCTAAATTTTATTACGTTATCTATCATATATATATATATATATATAATGGCTGTTTTCTGTTAGATTCTCTGTTATTTTGAACTTAATAGTTTATTTCACTTTAAATTATACTTCAATTATTTTCATGTACGATAGGGAGCGCGTTAATAATTTGCTATTATAACCATTAGTGAACGAAATCGTGCATTGGTGCTCAAAGGTGAAGATCTCCCCTGATGAATTTTTTTTTTCACCTTTCTGAGCTTCCCCTACTTGAAAAATATCCATTCTTATTAGTCTATGTGGTTTCAGTGATCTTGAATCTGTTGCTTGGCTTTTACTACATTTAATAATTCTTTATTATATATATATATATATATTGGGAAGGAAAGCCTTTTCAAACATTTCACAGGAAGAAAAATGAAATATAACACATAAAGAAATGGGAGATTTAATTAAAAAAAGAAAATAATAATAATAATAATCCAAGAATAATTACATATATTAAAACAATAATTCTTCAGAGGCAGTGAAGAAATAATGTATGCAAATAAAAGCTGATTTTCTGTATATTTGTATAGATAAAATTATTACATATATCGCCGCTGAATTCGCCCCAAACAAACGATACTAATGAAACATAAAAACAAGATAAATTTAATACAGAAGTTAAATGGATGGTAAAAATCAGTTAGAAAAGTACTTATTAACTTACATGAAAAAAATAATAATAAAATAAGATAATTTCCAATCAGAAAAAAATAATCTTGAGGAACGTTCATAAGATGTTTGAATTGTTTGGTATTTGAAGTTGTATTTACAGTTCGTAAAAGAAAAAAAAAAAAAAAAAAAAAAAAAAAAACTATTTATTTAATCTAAAAAAGAAAAAAAAATTATACTTTATAAATAATCAGTGTAATAATAATCTAACTATATATATGCACAATATATACACGAAAGAATGTAAAGGAATTAATACTTTAAATAAAAATACTATTAGAATGTTACCAATTGAAAATAATTGTTAAATTGTATTTAATTGCAAATTAAACTTCAATCGTTACTATAAATTAAACTTCAATCGTACTTGCATTTGGTACTCTCATTAATTTGATTTAATGATAATTTCACAAAAATCATTAAAATTTGTTTATATTCTTTCAGTGGTGCTCCTGGTGATGTATGGCTTTATTTAGGTGTAAAAAAAACTGTATTTCAAAAGAATAGTTTTCAATTTTCAATAATTTATATTTAAACAAAGATTCTTGTGTATTCAAGGATTCTTCTGTTCTCTTTTCGTTTTTTTTTTTTTTTTTCTTTTTAGTGCTAGAGGCCTATTTCAGTCGGTACAGTTGTCGAATTTTTATACGTCACTCTTAATTAGTGCTAAGGGCCTATTTCAGTCGGTTTATTGAATGGGGATTTATTGAATGAAGTCCCCCCAAGGCCCAACTTTGACATGAGTCCCCCCAGGCCCAACTTTGACATGAGTCCCCCCCAAGGTACTCCTATTTCAGTCGGTACAGCGTTGTCGAATTTTTATAATACACTCTTAATAGTGCTAAGGGCCTATTTCAGTCGGTTTATTGAATGGGGATTTATTGAATGAAGTCCCCCCAAGGCCCAACTTTGACATGAGTCCCCCCCCAGGCCCAACTTTGACATGAGTCCCCCCCCAAGGTACAACTTTGACATGAGTCCCCCCAAGGCCAACTTTGACATGAGTCCCCCACAAGGTACAACTTTGACATGAGTCCCCCCCAAGGCACACCTTTGACATGAGTCCCCCCCCCAAGGTACAACTTTGACATGAGTCCCCCCCAAGGTACAACTTTGACATGAGTCCCCCCCAAGGCACAACTTTGGCATGAGTCCCCCCCAAGGTACCCCTATTTCAGTCGGTACAGCGTTGTCGAATTTTTATAATACACTCTTAATAGTGCTAAGGGCCTATTTCAGTCGGTTTATTGAACGGGGATTTATTGAATGAAGTCCTCCCCAAGGCCCAACTTTGACATGAGTCCCCCCCAAGGTACAACTTTGACATGAGTCCCCCCCAAGGCCCAACTTTGACATGAGTCCCCCCCATGCCCAACTTTGACATGAGTCCCTCCCCAAGGCCCAACTTTGACATGAGTCCCCCCCAAGGTACAACTTTGACATGAGTCCCCCCCAAGGCACACCTTTGACATGAGTCCCCCCCAAGGTACAACTTTGACATGAGTCCCCCCCAGGCCCAACTTTGACATGAGTCCCCCCCCAAGGCCCAACTTTGACATGAGTCCCCCAAAAGGTACAACTTTGACATGAGTCCCCCCCAAGGCACACCTTTGACATGAGTCCCCCCCAAGGCACACCTTTGACATGAGTCCCCCCCAAGGCCCAACTTTGACATGAGTCCCCCCCAAGGTACAACTTTGACATGAGTCCCCCCCAAGGCACACCTTTGACATGAGTCCCCCCCAAGGTACAACTTTGACATGAGTCCCCCCCCAGGCCCAACTTTGACATGAGTCCCCCCCCAAGGCCCAACTTTGACATGAGTCCCCCAAAAGGTACAACTTTGACATGAGTCCCCCCCAAGGCACACCTTTGACATGAGTCCCCCCCAAGGCACACCTCCCCCTCATTGGTAAAAAGAGCAAAAAAGGTTGTTTTGCGGCTATAAGACAGTTTGGACTTCCAACGTTATTTGTTACAGTATCTGCAGCTGAAACACATTGGTTTGATTTAATGAAAACTTTATCATGGAATTTAGATCGTCACGAATTAACTAAAGAAGAATTTGTCGATATTAACAGGTTTAGCAGTAGGCCTCTGGCACTAAATTAAAATCTGTCAATGTCAGATTTTCATGTTTTAAATAATGAAATAATGTCGTGTCTGTATATTTTTTATTTTTTCTATCTTTCTTTTTTTTTTTTTTTTAACTTTCTTCTACAATATATGAAGAAAAAATTCGTGTTGTAATAATTTTCGACATCCGGTTTTCTATGGAATTACACGTTTTGAGTGATCCAGAATACTATTTGACAATTTTTAAAACATGTCTGTTTTTCTCAGTGTTGCCAGATTGGGGATTTTGTCCCCATTTTGGGTATTTTTAGGCTTCTGGGGACAATTTTGGGGACCAAACGTTTGGGGGGGAATTTTGAGGGAAGTTTTGAAATTTTTGGGGAGAAATCTGGGGAATTTTTCAACTTTTTTTAACTTTATTTTTGCCTACCTGTTAAGCTTACAGTAATGCCAATTGTAAGGATTTGTCCTTACGCGTAGGAGCTTTTAACAGCTTTCTTTAGCATGTAGGGGTTTTTAAAGGTACTTCTTCTCCCCAGGACATCCTGAAGATGAAAGTACATCCTCAGCACTAAAGTACTTTCTTTACACAGATTTAAAATTTTCCGATAACTAGTGTGTATATAAAAGTTATTTTTATGTATGGGGATTTTTTTCAAAAATGAGCGTCATTTGGGGAAAAATCTCGGCTTAAATCTATTAAATATTTATTATTATTATTATTATTTTAATGTACTTTTTTAGTAAAAAATGAGCCGGGAATTTTTTTTTTTTTCTTTGAAAAAACCCCTGATTTGAGGAAATTGATTATCGACCATCTGGCAACACTGGTCTTTCTGCCTGTCCGTCTGTCTGTATATGTATGCATACATGAGAAAATTTTATGGAGACTGTATCTTAGGAACTTTGGCACAGAATTTCATACAAATCGGTATGTAGTTGCACCATGACCTAAATTAGTGCTTATGAATTTTTGGTGAAACTCGCCCAACAGATGGCGATCCATTTTTCTAAATTGTTAACATGGCGGTACAGGAAAAAACTTCGTACAAATGGATAGAATTCGAATTATTTTTACCGAATCATGATTAAATTTAAAAGAATTATTTATAATAGTGATAGTCAACTAGGAAAAATTTTTCCGTATCTGCACGAGCATCTCTCCCGAGAGAGGAAAATTTTCAATATGGGTATTTTTAAAAATAATTCGTCAATCTTTTAAAATGAATGATGGAGCCATCGATATGTGATAATTTTATTTAAAACTGATAATTTTAAATAAAATTATATATTTCTTTCAATTAAAAAAAAAAAAAAAAAAAAAAAAATCGAAGTTTTTAAGCGTTATTTTGTAGAGCAAAAAAATGACTTTCTTTGTAAATTGAGCGTTATACCTCTGTGTGATTTAAATCGTCTGCATTCTTCCTAGAAGATATATTTTAATAAATTTTTAATCATTTTATATTTTAATAAATTTTAATCATTTTATTCAATTATTTATACTGAGCGAATTGGTATAGGAAAATGTAGAAGAAGATGTTGTGATGGCTACAACATATCGGTTTTTAAATCTTGTTGAATGCATTTTAATATTATCGTAATTATTACTTGTTTCTAATCTGAATTTGTACAATTTGTGGATTTACGTATCGATCTGCAGACACGGCTATAGCATTGTATTAAACCAATCATTTTAAATGAATGCTGGCCTCACAAGTCCGCCAGCGAAGTTATCGGAGATGATTTCAGTAACAAATCCGTAGTTTTTTTAGACCCTGTACGGCTTCTTAATTCCCCTTCTTTTGAAGCAGGGCCTATATCCTTACCGCTTCAAATGAATACAGGCACACTTTTTATATGCACATTAGAATTGTCACTCGAAAACGGATTTTTAGCAACTTCTAAGTTGCTTACTTCAAAACAATAATAGTTACACCGTGGTAAATTCGTTTAAAATAATCAGCATAAAAAATGTTTTATTCGCAAATTCAAATAATTTCCTTTTTGTCATCAGCTAATTCGTGTTGATACGTGTTGAAATCAATAGTTATTCCCTTAAGAGACGAGTATAATAGAATTCATAGAGAGTATTATTTTGAAAGAACTTTTCTAGTTTAGTGAAGTGGCAGTTTCAGCAAATTTAAATAAAAATATTTTTTAATGTAAACGAATTCATTTACAATTGAACTACAAAGCGAGGTTCGACTGTATCTATAATTTAAAAGTTCAGCTGTGTAAAATATTTCTCAAAAACAATTACAATTTAAAAAGTAATATTATTTTTTAACTTTAAAACACAACATGCATTGTGTATATATATATATATATATATATATATATATATATATATATATATATACCAATTTGAGAGTTTATATCATTATCTGTTAAAAATACTGTAGAAATCAATCTTAGTGATAATTTGAAAATTTCTCCAAAGTTAATTTTTATAGAGCGTTTCCACACGCTAAATCCAAATTTCTATCAGTATTTTACGCTTCAGTAGACTTAATTAAGATTTAATAATCGTACGGTTTCCGAATTCTAAAATGCAGTCTGAGTTTTGTTTGAAAAGGAAAAAAAAAAAAAAAAAATCCTTCTGAATTACAAAATTGCGTTTCGAATCAAAATTATGACGCATGAGATATTTTGAAAATCTTGAAATCTTGAAAATTCTTTTAGGAAACAAATAAAAACTAACTAAATTAACTAATTCTAAAAGTGTATTGTGACCTTTATCTTTAAATGTGTACTGTGTCTTTCATTTTACTCATTCAATCAAATTTCTTAAAATATATTAATACCTAATGAAAATCTTTCATACTTTAAAAACATAAAACAACTTGTTTAGTTTGAAAAATATCTCAGTTTGGCAACATTATTACTGCTTTTAAAAATCTTCAAATTATTTATTGTATTTTTTTTTTTTTTTTTTTTTTTTTTTTTAAACAGAAGGGGAAAGGATAAACTAATATTAGCTTTGAAATTATTTCTATTATTCCAGACTATTAAAGATTAATTATTTTGTAATTTGTATGAATAAAAATAAAAAAAAATATTTGAATTACTCTATGAAACAATTAAAAATTTTACTACAGTGACTGCATTTAAAGATTTTTTTTAGAAATAGCTATGAATTAAAATCCTGAACACTGTTCGGCATGAAAATTGCCCCCAACACCATTTTTGCAAATTCTTATGTAAAATGACCTCCTGAATCCGAATAGGACAACCATTTTGCCCTATCACACACCGTTTTGGGGGGCGGGAGCTTCCTATTTTTACCAATTTTCGGTCATTTTATGGCTATAAATTTGATTTATAGAAGAGAAAAGAAATTTTTTAACTGTTAAATATCTCCTGAGGGCCTAAAGAGGTGAAAAATTCTATAACATGAACATTTGCAGCAAGGGGAAGATTTAGGGGGAGGCGAGGGGGGGGGGGGTATTTGCCACTGAAATTATAAGTTACATTTATTACATTTTATTAATCAACTATTATTATCACTTATTATACATTATTATTATTATTATTATTATTATTATTATTATTATTAAGAGTTAAGATAATTATTTTCCAATCTCCAAATCGAATTCATGGCCATAAAATTACCGAAGAGTAATAAAAAATGGGGGGGGGGGAGGTGACGTCCTGAGAAAACGGAGGGTGATGGGGTAAAATGAGGGTCCTATTCGGATTCAGGAGGTCATTTTACATAATAATCAGCAAAAATGGTATCAGGGCTCCATTTTTTTTTCTTCTTCTTTTTGCAGTGTAGTGTAATTTACTAGCTTAGCTTTCTATCGAAAAACTGTGTTATACCACCCTTTGACGGTTATTCCCCTATTTTAGAAACACATTGTTGTAATAAGGTATTGCAATGAAAATCTTTCTAGATATGCTGTGTCTATAGTTATTTAAGTCATATCTTGATTGATTCCTGGCCGATGTCCTAGGTTAAACTGGCCTGCTTATGAAAGTGAACTAGTGACCCTATGAACAAGAGAGTCTAAACTGTAAAGTATCAACATCATAGATTTAAATTTGTTCCCTTACACTTAAATTAAAATTCAAAGTGCGAGTGTAACAACAATTTAAAAACAACTTTGGTGCTAATACACACTAAGAAGATGAAATATCAATCTTCCATAAATGAGGAATATTATAACGTAGAAACGCCAAATATCGGCCGATATCCACACCTACATAGACATCACAATTTTACATAATAGCCATATTTCATATCATATTTGGTGCATTTTTACTTTAAAGAAGCTGGATTGCCTTATTTTAACAAATGAGAACTTTCGGCCTTTCTCTGAATGGAAAAAAATCCAGCATAGCAGTAAAAACTGTTGGATGATGTGCACCAAAAGTTGATAGATACCAATTTATGTCAAAATCAAACTAAATGTAAAATTATTAGAATTTATATACGTTAGTTCTTGAGCTAGAGTTGCTACAAATTTCTTGCCCCCCCCCCCCCCACACACACACAGACAGACAAATGATCAAGTCTTGCTCAGTGCATCGCAAAGCGTGTAAATCCGTCAGAGTCGGGAATTCTAAAATGATTATGAACCTAACACATTCTTTTTATGTACATAGAAGAGAACAATAAGAACGCTATAAACAAATGCTATAAATACATTATTGTTTCGGAAAAATAATTAAACACAATCCTTTGCAACGCTGCCGTGTTCACATTTTTTGCCTGATGAAGGAAGGTACTTAGTTATTTCTCCCGAAATAACTGTTGCGTATATAGGCATTTTATGTTGTTTAGTTAGAAAATTGTAAATTTTTCATCTTCCAACGCCAGCTTTTAGCGTCTTTTTAATACTTCTAATGAGAAAATATTCTTTTTTTATGGAAATAAAAATAATTAAAAAGAGAGAGATTTAAAAAAAAAAAAAAAGAGAGAAAGAAAGAAAGAAAAAAAATAGCCGAAGAATTTATTTTAATTTTTTCTAGATACCAATATGAAGCGCTCTCTAGGCCGGCACCTGAGGCAATAGTTCAGGTCGCCAGACTCTTCAACCACCTTCATGATGTATCTTGAATAATAAGAATAAAAAGATTCAGCAGCTGAAGATGTTACGTTATGAATAGCGGGATCTCGAATGGAATTTTAGAAAGTATTGGAAAATGAGGACAAAAGACTTTACGTAAAGTAAACGAGGGTATGTACTTACGTAATTCGCGTCTAAAGAAGTGAAAATATCTCCAAAGGATTGAAAAAAGTTTTCTTTCTTTCTTCCTTTTTTTTTTTTAAAGAAAATGCATTTTTAATAGGTCGTACTCTATCAATAACTAACTAATTAAAACAAAAATATTTTTTTTTAACTACTATTTTTTATGTCCTATATGGCTTATTATCATTACATACGACGATTTTCCACTGTCAAAAAAAGTCCTGTTCGCTGCAGTTTGCTGCCAGAAAGTTTCTGTAATTCAGAAAAATACGTTCTATCAACGGAAAAATTACGTTGATAGAACGTATTTTTCTGAATTACAGAAAATTTCTGCCAGCAAACTGCAGCAAACAGGACTTCTTTTTTTTTTGACAGTGTGTACACAATGTAAAATATGTATTAAAAAAATTACGGCAGATATTTAGAATACAGGCTTAGTTTTTATTTATTTATTTTTTTTTCAATGCAGTACAGTCGAACCTCGTTAACATGAATTACTGTTAATATGAACTGTTTCCACAATCACCGTCAAAATGAAAATTAATTTAGTTATATGAAGATTAGTTACTGATGAACTGCTGATAACATGAACAAATTTTTTTATCCCTCTTAAGGTTCAGGTTAACGAGGTTCCACCGTATTAAAAATATTTATAAAAAACAGAAGTAAATACCTGTAATTCAAATATTAATTTCTATCAGAATAGTTACGTTACGTTACATTTGGATATCAATTTTCACAATACTAAAAATGTACATTGTTTTTGCAGTATTGAAAAAATACAGAATGTCTTCCTTTTAGATTGTTTTTTACTTAGTTTAATGCATTGTTCAAAAGCAGATATTACAAATAAATAAAGTAAACGGAAATGAAAAAAATCTTCAAAAATAAAAAATAATACATGCAGAATTTTGTTGTAAAATAATATACTTTAGCAATAAATAAATAACTACACCTTTAATACACTAATATCATATTGTGTGTGTATAAGAATAGCTTATAACAAAATTGATGAGAATGCATGGATTTTCCTTCTTATCCAAAACTTGAATAATGTACACTATCTACAAATAAATATTTGTACGCGTTCGAATTTAGATGTTTTATCAAACATCTAGAAAAATTCTTAAAGAATTATCTTGAAAATATAAGAGTATAAAGAACGTATTGTACCTCATATATTTCCGTAAAAGTTTTGTCTTAACAAGGAAACAGAGACTAGTAAAAAGTAAAAAAAAAAAAAAAAAATAATTTTTTGGATCACCCTGTGAAAAGTAAGGCTTGAAATGCGTTTTAACTGCAGCATGTGATTATAAAGAATTTTCTAATTATCTGTATAAATTTTTAAGAAGCTACCACATATATACAGGAAGATATAACAGTTTCCTTAAATTGCCAAAAAAATTCCACTTTTTAAATTATAACACATGGAGTATTAAACCCAGTGCAAAACCATTTTTTAGGAAACTTGGCGTATTACACTAGACATAGCATGCTACAATCAGAATGCAAAAATATTAACAATCTTACGAAATATGAGCATTTTTCCAAAGTAATTTACTACGCATGCACAAGCTTTTAAAAAATTTCATTTGTATAATATAATAGCCAAAAGTATTGAGCTACTTATATGAAAACCCCAAATAAATATCGTGTAAATTCAAAAAGTCATGAGTTATAGAATGAAGAAAATTTCAGTTTCTTTGGGAAAAAAAAAAAAAAAAAAAAAATCTGGAGTGATTCCACTTGACTTTCCGAACATTGAGTAATTAACAATTTTGTAGATAAATTAAAGAAAGAGAAGTTGTTAAACAAACAAAAGAGAGAAAACCCTAATAGAGTGTTTGAGTATTTTTCTCCATATAGTAGATGTCTTATTTAACACTACTGAACTTTGAGCCCATAGATCAATGATAAAGATTTTTTCGTTGTGTCCCTGTAAAAACCTATAAATGCTAGATTCACCAAAATGCTTATAGTTAGAGCAACAGTGATTTATAATATTCATATAAATTTTCAGATCAATTGAATAAGGCGTTTAGATGATAATGCACTTTTAAAAATTTGGCCCAATAGGCCAAATGATAAAGAATTTTTCTTCGTGCCCCTGTAAAAAAACTATAAGTGCTAAATTCAACAAAATCTATACAGTTCGTGCAACTGTGACCTATAACATGTATAAAAATTTTTTGCTCAAATTAATAAAGCGTTTAGACGCTATCGCACTTTTAAAAATTTGGCCCCATAGGCCATAATGATAAAGAATTTTTCCTGGTGTCCCTGTAAAAAACTATAATTGCTAGATTCACCAAAATCAATAGGGTTCGTACTAGGGTGACATACATTATACGTACCAACTTTCAGCTTATTCGAACAAAGCGTTTAGATGCTAGCGTGTTCACTTACATACACACACATACATACACACATACATACACACATACATACACATATCATCGTAAAAATAGTGAAAACGAACTCAGGGCACCTCGAAACGTATAGAAGCATCAAAATCTCAAATTCGGTTTTTTGACATGATTACAATACTTTCCTCACTGTAGTGTTCGGAAAGTAAAAAGATGATAGGGGGTTTTATCAATATTTATTTACAATCAACGAATTCTCTGTATTATCATTGGGCATTGATTGAATCAAAATTAAAATATGAGTAAAACCCCTTACAGTTCAGCTTTTACTTGAGATAAATGGAATTTTTGTTCACTCTATCCATCATAACTTTTTGAATTTACACGATATTTGTTTAAGGCTTCATATAAGTAGCTCAATATTTTTGAATATTAAATTATGTAAATGAAATTTTTTAAAGCTTGCGCATGCGTAGTTAAAAATTATTTAGTAAAAATGCTCATATTTCGGAAGATACGTATAACATTTTTGTATTCTGATTGCAGTATGTTGTGTCTAATTCAGATTCCCAGGTTTTCTAATAATGGCTTTGCACTGTGTGTGATATCCTACGTTTTACAAACATTTTAATTTTTGTTTAATTTTTTACTGGTCCCTTTTTCCTTTTCAGGACAAAACTTTTGCTGAAAAATAGGAGGTACATTATTTTCTTTATACTCCCAAATATTCCATATTTGATAAAACGTCTAAATTCGAAAGGGTCTAAATACTTATTGGTAGATAGTGTGTAATACACTGAGGAAAAATTCTATAACTGACATCTAGAATCTAAGTTGTGGCTCTAGAAAAAATAGTTCCATGTCATCCTTATAAATTCTAGTCCCCTTGGAAAGCGAGTTCTAGAAGCCCCTATTAGAATTCTAGAGCGTTTGCCTATATTTTCGAGGGCAAAGTTATTTAAAAATCCCTGCAAATAAATGAGACTACAAGAGGCGGGTTTCAGCAACTATAATCTTGGTTTATGACCCAATTCTAGAAAATCAAGCGAGAATTTCTCGCAATACAAATGATTCAAAATATTTAAAGTATTCAGAATATTGTTTCACTATCTAGAAATGTGTACACTAGAAATTCTCGATCATTTCGTCTATTCAGTTTATTGGCGAGCCTTACGCGCATAGCTCGGAAATCTATATCTCTAGTTAAGAAATTTAGAAAATGGCCACTTATTCATTCTAGAGGAAGGCAGTATATATTTTTTCTCAGTGTACGAGTATAAAAATGCGTAATAAAAAAAATCTGCTGCTTAATTTCCATAACGGTTTCATAATTTTCCTCTCCTTATAATTTTAGCCTTCTACTATACTGAATATTATTTAAATTAGTTCTTCATAATCACTGCAGGTACCACTGGCTTTTTCTTAACCCAAAAATAAGCAGATTTCATTTTAATTACAATTTTATAATATGTTCATTAAACTTTGTGGAGATCATTTAAATAAGCATTATAAACTTGGAATTATTATTTAAAAAAGTAATCTATAAGTTTTAAGTCGCTTTAAAACTTATTTTAAGATTCTTGCAATAAATTTCTCAGCATCCAAATTAAAGATTTCTTGATATAAAATCTTAGAGACAAGTGGAGATAACACTTTCAGTGAAGTGTAATTTGTTATCACAATATGATTAAAAGGCAAGTTGTCATTTGCAAGGAATTTTAAAAAGTCTGAATTATAAGTACTTCGATAGTAATAAAAATACAGATATAGAAAATAGATATACACAAACACAAGCCTATTTTATCAGAAAAAAAATAATAAATAAATAAATAAAAAATAATGCCCGATTTTAAGAGGATGCTTGCGTATTCTAAAAATATTTTATATCTCCATTTATTTAACAATTTTTTTTTTTTTTTTTTTTTTTAATGTATGTAAGCTGAATATTTCCAAACATTTTATTTTTTACATCACAATAGCAGTATCATTTAAAAAAGGTATAAAATATGCAAATTTTCAGGATATTTTGTTATGCGACTGAGTTTGTGTGTTCATAATAATATAATAATTTAACAACAAGAGACTTGGCGTTGGAATATTAAAACCCGAATAAACTACTACATCAGAAACGCCAAAGAAAAATATTGCAATAATTTGTTTATTACAAAATGAATTGATACAGTTTTGAAACTGATAAACGGGTTTTTGTTTTAAAAAAGAGTGGTTAAAAAGTAATGTTCCGGTGGCAGTAAGAATAGTTCATTGTTTGCAAAATTCGAAATCTAAGAATAAAATAATAATAATAATAATAATAATAAATAAATAAATAAAACTTAATAAAAACTTATAATTTCAAAAACTTTAAAATGATATTATTGGGCTCCTGGATTTAAAGTTTTTAGCATACAAAAACAAAATAGTAAATGTGTCAGAAGGATTTGCAATATTTAGAGAGGATGATTAAAAGAAAATTCTTAATACAAAATACCGATTATCAGAATTTGTTAAATTTATTATATTATGTACATTTATTTTCAATATAAAGTATTTTTCTTCTTTTTTTTACATGTTTTCAGTATATTTGGAAACTAGTCAATCACAATAGCAAATGGTGTGTATAAATGCATTTGCAACTGATAAATAACCTCTATGTAAAAGGAAAGGTTATAATTTAATGTGTCACATGTTTTTCTTTTAACTTTATTTGATTTTGATTTGATTAGTTTTGTCAGCCCCGATATTATCGTTCTCCAGTCAAGGTTAATGTGACAGAGAAAATTTCCTGATGTTAAAAATCAGTTCATTCACTCCCTCTACTAATAGACTTGTTATTCTATTCCTACAAGGTTTTATTACTTAGTCCCTAAAACGCCTACGCATATTTTTCAGCATTGATTCTAGAAATGCATTACTTTCTATGTGTTAAAAAATATAAATACTAAAATTAAAAAAAAAAAAAAAAAAAAGAAAACTAAAGAAAAAAGAAAACTAAAGCAATCTGGTGAAGTAATCACGCTACTTTTTCTTATTTTGCATTCATTACATAGTACACTTTACATAAACGCATAACAAAATTTGGAGTTCACTTCAAGTAATTTACAATTATAACCCTAATATGTCCAAATTCTTTTGCACGACTCTGTAAGATAAATGTGAAATAAAGGCTCATCATATCATATTCTAAATCAAGCATGATTTTACACCTATAAAAAGTGTATGTTAATTTATTTATGTTTAGTAAAATTTTAAGATGTTAGAATTGTACCAATGAGAAATTTCTACCATAGACATTAATGTATTTGAATTCTTTGCATGTAGCTGTACACGAAACAATACTCACCAATCTCCGCAAAAAAAAAAAAAAAAAAAAAAAAATATCTCATATGATACAGATATATGATACCGAATTTGGACTTCCTGCTGATGTCTGTTAACAAATACACAAACCATTCTCTAAAAAACTTATTTTTATATTTAGAACATCTCAAAATGTGTGATTTCAGAAAAAAAAAAACAGTTTAGAAAATCTGACTCAAAGAGAATACTTTCTCTACTTTATGTAGGTAAGATAAATTAAAAATTTTATGATAGAAGAATATAGTTTACGAATAAAACCTTGTCAGCAAATATCATAAATTGTAAAAAAACGGAAAATAAACTTACATTTAAATTTAACATTGAGATCACGGTTTAAATATAATTTATTAATTATAACGATACTTTATTAAGTTTTTTTTTAATTAATATACAAACATTTTCCCCTAAAACTAATTCGTTACACTTAATAAGTTGAAACTCCAAGACTAATTTTATCAATTAAATTTCTTATATAGTTTACGACTTAATACTTTATTAGCATTAAACTGAATACAAATTTAGTATTTTCTAAAAATACGTACGTAAATATATCTGAATATTTAAATAAGCATTTCTTAAACTACTAAATTAATTTATTTTAACAAGTTCTAGAATGATGCGGGACTATAAATATCACAACTGATTAACAAACCAATTTTGTGAAAGTTAGGAACATTCATTTACAAATAAAATTAATATATCAGTGGTTAAACTGCTGTAAATTGCTGACTTTTTTTTTTTTTTTTTTTTCCTCTGTAAAAAAAAAATCACTGAAAATTTAATTATTTTTTAATAAATGTTAGCCTTAAAAATATATGTCAAGTGCTCAAGGAAATTCCGTAACTCATTTTATCAATTCATTTATTGATTTTGTCCTTTTCTGAAAAAAAAAAAAAAAAAAAAAAAAAAAAAAAAAAATGTGCTTTTTAATTTAGTATTCTATTTTTATCTCTTCATAAATACCTATTGGTAGTTCTAGATATATCTTTTTTTTTTCTATTAAATGAATATGTACAAGATATTTAATTTTTGACCATGAAACTTTTTCTTTCGCTAATTATTTCTCTTTATTGCATTATGTAATAATTCATTTCTAAGCGAAAAATTCATATTGGGATAGCTGATGTATTTCCTATTTTTGGTCTTTTGAATTACTTTTTGAATGTCAGATACTCTAATGCTTCATTAAACTAAGCATGCAAATTTTTGTTAATTAAAGGTAAAAATATATTGTCAAGAAATATTCAATTAAGAGAACGTAGGGCAAAACATAGAAATGAAGATATGCATGAGGGTTCTTATTTGAAATATTATGCTAAAAACCAGCAAATAAAAAAAAATTACTACACTGAAAAAAATAAAAATAAATAAATAAATAAATAAAAGAGGAAAAGTACTCAAAAATGAGTAAAGTCGTGTCAAATTTGAATATGTCACATACTCAAAATAGCTCCGAAGCAACGCCGAGAAAGAAAATATACCGGAATCATCTAGAATGAATAAGTGGTCATTTTCTAAATCTCATAACTAGAAATATATATTTCCGATCTATGCGCATAAGGCACGCCGGGAAACGGAATAGACGAAATGATCGAGAAGTTCTAGTCTACACATTTCTAGAGGGTGAAATAATATTCTGAATCTTTTGTATTGCGAGAAATTCTCGTTTGATTTTCTAGAATTGGCTCATATACCAAGATTATAGTTGCTGAAACCCGATTCCTGTATTCGCATTTATTTGCAGAGATTTTTAAATAACTTTGACCTCGATAATATAGGCAAACGCTCTAGAATTCTAATAGGGGTTTCTAGAACTAGCTTTCCAAGGGAACTAGAAGGATGACATGGAACTTTTTTTCTAGAGCCACAATTTAGATTTTAGATGTCAGTTACAGAATTTTTTCTCAGTGAAATACAGGGTAAGTCAACGGCTATAACTCTTCAATGGAAAAGAATTTATCGATAAGATTAACACAGAATGTAGATGGAACTTCAAAATTTTGTATACATACGTCATAGATGTTCTGTGTGACTTCCCTTGGTCACACGGACAACATCTAGGCGGTAGTCCATTTCACGCCATACATTCTGAAGCATTTGTTCAGTCACCGACGCAAGCGCATTACAAATGCGTACTTTGTGTTCTTCAGTTGTTTTGGGCATGGGAAGCACATACACCCTGTCTTTCACATAAACCCATAGATAAAAATCGCAGGGTCTCAAAGTACGCATGTGTAATGCGCTTGCGTCGGTGACTGCAGACATGCTTCAGAATGTATGGCGTAAAATGGACAACCGTCTAAATGTTGCCCGTGTGACCAAAGGAAGTCACATAGAACATCTATGGCGTAAGTATACAAAATTTTGAATTTCCGCCTACATCCTGTGTTAATCTTATGTGTAAATTATTTTCCATTAAATAGTTATAGCCGTTTGTAATTGCTATATTCATTTTGACTTACCCTGTATATTCAAATCTCATGTACTTATTACTGAGTATATTAACATTGTCAAAAGTTGGTCTCGAACATTGTGAATCCCAATATTCCAAACATAGATTCTCGTTGGTGTATTCTTCCGAAAACCAGTACGAAATATAGTTCTGGAGACTTGAAGGAATAAATGTTGTGTTGGAATTCTTTCTGTTTAAAATAAAATATGAAGTGAACAGATGTTAATTTGAAAATATGCGATATTTCATAAATGAGACAAGCATATCTTCGTTAAAAGAAAAAAAAAAAAAAAAAACAATTGTTCATTTTGAAATGAGTGTATTCATTTACGCATTTTTGAGCACTTCATTTTTAACAGAGTAAACAAGCTCCTCAGGTCGCGAGTTCGAATCCCGTCGCAAACATGGATGTTTGTGGTGTCTTGATATTGCGCATTTATGTAATATAGTGAATTGATATAATATGGATCATTCGAAACCAAAAGTGATTGTAACTACAAGTCTCAAAGCTTTCAAATAAATAAAGAAAAGAAAATACTAAGCAAGAGCAAGCATGATAAATCCTGTAATACACGCAGACTATGAAACACAATCAACTCGCATGTACAAGAAACCTTCCTAAAATTCTACCTCTGTTAAAGAACCACCTCCCTTCAGAGCCGGTTTTTCTCGATCCCCCCCCTTTTTTTTTTTCACTGAGAAAAAATTATGTAACTGACATCCAAAATCTAAATTGTGGCTTTAGAAAAAATAGTTCCATGTCATCCTTATAGATTCTAGTCCTCATTCAAAGCCAGTTCTAGAAAGCCCTATTAGAATTCTAGAGCGTTTGCTATATTATAGAGGGCAAACTTATTTAAAAATCTCTGCAAATAAATGCGAATACAAGGGGCGGGTTTCAGTAACTATAATCTTAGTTTATGACCCAATTCTAGAATATCAAGCCAGAATTTATCGCAATAAAAAAGATTCAGAATATTCAGAATATTGTCTCACCATCTAGAAATGTGTAGACAAGAAATTCTTGATCATTTCGTCTATCCAGTTTATTGGCGTGTCTTATGCACATAGCTCGGAAACCTATATTTCTAGTTAAGGGATTTAGAAAATGACCACTTATTCATTCTAGATGAAGACGGTGTATTTTTTTTTCCCCAGTGTTGCGAAGAACTTAATGCTAATTTACTTCCATTTAAGGCCCATATACAATTGTCTACCCCATATACAATATTCATGGAAACCCATATACAATATACAATATGTCTTGGCCCATATACAATATTCATGGAAATATAACGGTATTTTTAAGAAATTGAAAAAAAAAAAAAAAAAAAAAAAAACATTATTTTTATTATAACACGTAGGACCTAGTGCAAATAATAAAGTATTCGCTGATTGTAAATCAATATTGATATCATCTTTCCTATATCATCCCCCTATCATCTTTCTTTTTTTTTTTTTTTTTTTTCCAGAAGAACTGAAATTTTGCTCATTCCATCTTTCATAACTTTTTGAATTCACATAATGTTTGTTTGGGGTTTTCATATAAGTTGCTCAATACTTTTGGCTATTAAATTATGCAAAGGAAATTTTTTAAAAGCAAACCCATGCGTAGTTAAAAATTATTTAATTAAAATTCTCATATTTCGTAAATTTTGCATTCTGATTGCAGTATGCCGTGTCTAATATAGTATGCCGAATTTCCTAAAAAATGACTTTGCTCTAATACCTCACGTGTTATAATTTAAATATGTGTATACATATATATATATACACAGTACCCGCCGCTTATTAAAATCATATTCGTTCTGAGCCAAAATGATTTTATTAAGCGGCTGATTTTTATATCCGGCGATCGTTAATGCATTCAAGAAAACGGTATTATACTTCTCTGAATTAGGAGAGAAATTTCAAAAGATAACGAGTACGAGTAACGAAATTAAATTAATTTTTGACAGATAATCAATTTTTTCTTCAATATAAGCAAATTAAACGCATTGCAAGTTTCTATACGCTTTCCTTTGAAGAGAATCATCATTACTTTTCCAAAAGTACACGTTTTTCTTTTAAATTTAAAATCATTTCGTTTAAATCTCTTGCTTCATAGTTATTTTAAAATAAGAACCAGATTTTTTTTTTTTTTTTTTTTTTTTTTTAATAATTAAAAGTTAAAAAAAAAATCTGGAGTGACTCCACTCGACTTTCCGAACATTGAGTAACTAACAGTTTTGTAGATAAAATAAAGAAAGAGGAGTTGCTAAACAAACAAAAGAGAGAAAACCATAATAGAGTGTTTGAGTATTTTTCTCCATGTATCACACGAGGTTTTATTTAACGCTACTGAACTTTGAGCCCATAGATCATAATGATAAAGAATTTTTCGTTGTGTCCCTGTAAAAATCTATAAATGCTAGATTCACCAAAATGCTTATATTTAGTGCAACAGTGATTTATAATACTCATACAAATTTTCAGCTCAATTGAATAAGGCGTTTAGATGCTATCGCACTTTTAAAAATTTGGTCTCATAGGCCATAATGATAAAGAATTTTTCTTTGTGTCCCTGTAAAAAAATTGTAAGTGCTAGATTCACCAAAATCTATACAGTTGGTGCAAATGCGACCTATAACATGTGTACAAATTTTTTGCTCAGATTAATATGGCGTTTAGACGCTATCACACTTTTAAAAATTTGGCCCCATAGGCCATAATGATAAAGAATTTTTCTTTGTGTCCCTGTAAAAAAACTATAAGTGCTAGATTCTCCAAAATCTATACAGATTGAGTATCTGTGACCTATAATATGTGTATAAATTTTTTGCTCAATTGAATAAGGCGTTTAGAGGCTATCGCACTTTTAAGATTTTGGTCCCATAGGCCATAATGATAAAGAATTTTTCTTTGTGTCCCTGTAAAAAAACTATAAGTGCTAGATTCACCCAAATCTATAGGGTTCGTACTATGGTGACTTACAATATACGTACCAACTTTCAGCTTGTTCCAGCAAAGCGTTTAGACGCTAGCGTGTTCACTCACAGACATACACACATACACACACACATACATACATCATCTCAAAAATAGTGGAAACGGACTCAGGGCACCTCGAAACGTATAGAAACATCGAAATCTCGAATTCGGATTTTTGACATGATTACAATACTTTCCTCACTATAGTGTTCGGAAAGTAAAAATTATCACCTCTGAATCAAATCAAATTTGAACTTATTACCGCGTTTTGAAGAATACGTCTCTTGCAATATTTCTTGAGATAAGTGATGGGGCTTGTTTAATTTGTAACTATACTACAAGTGTAACATTTTCAATAAACAGAGATACATGAGGGATTGCTGTGCTTTAATATATATATATATTTTTTTTTGTTTTTTTAAGAAAAAGAAAAGAAAATTAATCATCGTTACAAGCGATATCGAAAAAGTTTTTTTTTTTTTTTTTTTAAATAATTTTCAGTTAGGAAACAAAAAGTGCGCGTGTAATAATATGAAATAAAAATAAGTAAAAAAATGAATTTAATGATTTAATTTTTTTGGGGGGGGGGATAGGGGGGGACATAAGATGAAATAATGCTTTCACGTAAAATATTAAAAATTATAAAATATTAAATTTGCTCATGCATATAAAAAATGCTTATTAAAAGGAAGCGAAATAAGTATTGAGTTGTATTACGATAAATACGATATATTAGACATATCGTCCAGGGTTAGTAGGTATTTTCGTTGAACGAAATAGTTTGTTCGTTCGGTGCACATGAGTGCCGTGAGGTACAACTTTCACATTAGTCCCTTGAGGTGCAACTTTCACATTAGTCCCGTCCGGTACAACTTGCACATTAGTCCCCTTTAAATGTAGTGTCCAGCGAAGCTGGCAAAGCATTCGTTGATTCACTACCTCAATTGATTTTACATTCCGTCTTTTTTGACGGGGTTATTATATACTAGTAAATTAATAAATAATTGAAACAAGTAGCAGAGATCGTAAATGCTTGATCGCTTATTTTTAATTATCATCTTCAAACCCAAATTCTGTTGTAAAATATACTAGTTACAATCTTTAAAAAAAACTTTGCTAATTAGTATTTTCACATTTTTTTTTCTTTCTTTTCAATATAATCTTGATTTATTTCCATATTTGAAGAGTTTCATTCATGGATTTAGATAATTTGTAATGAATTTAGGATAATCCGCTGATAATATATTGCTATTCACTGCTATTCACTGTTATGAATATATGATAATTTCTTGCTTTCAACGAGAATTATCTATGAAGTTTTTTTTTTTTTTTTTTTTTTTTTTTAAATACTTATTTATTTTATCATTTTTCGATACTGTGCACCTTTGAACGTCTGAAGAACCTCGTAAAATCCTTGAGGCGAAAGGTAAGGAGACTTCTGATCTCGAGGAATTATAGTTTGAAAAAGAAATACGGATTTTTGCTGAGGCTGTATATTTCTTTCTTTTTCTTTTCTTTCTTTCTTCTACTTTGAATTTATATGGAACGTTTGAATAAGAATGAATTGATTAAAAGCTACTAGAAAATTTCATTAAAGTAAGTTAAAAAATTGCATTGAGAAAAAAAATTCTTTTACACGGAAATTATTGCAGTCGGCAGCAAAATTAATAAAGCGCTAGGAATAATTCGTATTTTAAAGACGGGCATCTAATACTGTTTTGTTAAGTAAATAATGGTCGAGTCATGATCTTAGTCCTATGCTTTTTATAAAAAAGTAAGTTGATGGTTGATGATAAAAATTAGCGATCAAAGTAATATATATATATGTGTGTGTGAAAAATATGGATATGTGCTTCAATAATTTTAATGCCGACTGTATTTTATTTATTTAATTTTTATTGCATCTCATATTTCAAAAAAAGTCCTCTTATCCCTTTCCGACAGGGAACATTTTTTATGTTAAAGCATAACATTCTTCCGTTTTTGCAAACTGAAAGAATAATATGGAATATAACCAACATTTGTTGATTGAAAATTGTACTTTATGCTTTCTGCTAATTAGCTCAATCATTTTTTTCCCTGATTTTATTATATACGACTTTATTATATACGATGCAAAAATGTGGTTGGATCTTGTGGATGTCTAATCCGCATGATCGTACGCTTTCGGTCGAAAGGGATAAATGGTCTCTAAAAATTATTATATAATTATTAATGTTCTTACTTCTGAATTATCGTAAACGTTTATTTTTGGGCTAAATGATATATATATATATATATATATATATATATATATATATATATATATATATATATATATATATATATATATAAACTTAGAAGCACATTGTAAAGTTTGAATCAATTCTTATATTTTACTATTTGAAAACTATTCAGAAAACAAAACTAAAGCCTTCAAGATGGGATTTGAAAAACAGCTTTCTGCAAAACTGACATTGTAATTAAACAGAATTTTGGAACTCAAAATGATTATATGTCTGTAAAATTCCTTTACGACTATGTATTACTCGCTTTACAGTAACAGTGGGACTGTGGTCTATTTATTTTAATAAAATTTACACAATGCTTGATAATTTTTTTTTTTCCCGTCGAAGCGAAATCTGTTTCGACAATTGAAGGTGTACAATCAGCGACTTTTTTTCAAGAAGGCTTCTTTAAACAAGTGAATAAGTTACAATCTTGGGTAATAAGTTTACAATCAATGGCATGTATTTACATCCCATAGAGAATCTGAATAATATATTACAGTTTTCAGACATTCTAAAAATATTTAACAAAAATTAGTGTGCGGTTGAACGGTAAGAAAAATAGACATGTAGACCTAAATCATAAACATTGTTCAGTTTTGTGGGAATGTGTTTAAAAAGCAATTCTCCATGCATAAATTATAAGTATTATATTTCAATATGGTACACTTTTTTTTTTTTTTTTAAATAAAGTTATTGCTGATATTCTGCAAAACTTACATACTCTTTTTTAAATACCTTTAGTATTTATAAACCTATTTTTCTTTATTTTTAAGTTTTAGAGCTTCCTTGGAAAATTAATTGATTTTAAGTTTTTAAAAATTCGTTTAATTGTTATGGTTTAAAATTTCACTTAAATTTGAAATTTGTAAATTCGTTTAATATTAATGTTTAATTTCGATATTTTAAAATTATGCAAATATGATTTATGGTCGAATATTATGCTGTGCATGGAAAATGGTATATCATATCGAAATTCGCTCTTAATTGCTTTTAATCACTTCTTTTAATTATCCTTAATTGGGTAATTTTAAATGTTAGGCGAGAACAATTGTTGATAATATTTATTGATTGATAAATGAATCACTATCTAATTCATATATTGGTGAGAGAAAATAGTCAACAAAAAGTTGAAAATAAAATTCATTACATCCGTCATTTAAAGCATGAATGACGTTCCACTATATGTAAATGGTCCGTGTGTAATAACAATAACTATAATTACAATAGTAAAATAATAATAATAATAATAATGCTATATATTGACCAATCTGTTTAATTTTTATTTTCCGAACACTATAGTGAGGAAAGTATTGCAATCATGTCAAAAATCCGAATTTGAGATTTTGATGTTTCTATACGTTTCGAGGTCCAATGAGTCCGTTTTCACTATTTTCGTGATTATGTATGTATGTTGTGTGTGTGTATATGCATGTGTGTATGTATGTGAGTGAACACGCTAGCGTCTAAACGCTTTGTTCGAATAAGCTGAAAGTTGGTACGTATATTGTAAGTCACCCTAGTACGAACCCTATAGATTTTGATGAATCTAGCACTTATAGTTTTTTTTTTTTACAGGAACACAAAGAAAAATTCTTTATCATTATGGCCTATGGGACCCAATTTTTAAAAGTGCGATAGCATCTAAACGCCTTATTCAATTGAGCTGAAAATTTATATGAATATTATAAATCACTGATGCACTAACATTATGATCTATGAGCTCAAAGTTCAGTAACGTTAAATAAAACATCGTGTAATATAGGGAGAAAAATACTCAAACATTCTATTATGGTTTTCTCTCTTTTGTTTGTTTAACAACTCCTCTTTCTTTACTTTATCTACAAAACTGTTAATGACTCAATGTTCGGAAAGTCGAGTGGAGTCACTCCAGATTTTTTTTTTTTTTTTTCTCGCACAATTCATAAATTAAAATCCAGTCTTAAACAGAATTTTATTTTGGATGAGAGGCTTATTTTTCCCCTTTGATGTTACACCGCTTTCTACATCTTGAGTTACTTTTGACCCTGGGTAATACGATTTTATCATCCGATTCTTTTCCAATAAAAGTATTTCATGCACAAAATACTTTTCGCTTCATTCATTTATTTTGAACCATGGATGATAGTTTTTTTTTTTTTTTTTTTTTTTTTTTTTGTGGTGACTACGACGTCAAATATTTTGTCACCCATGACAGCACAACATTCAACTTTTTTCAAAGTCTTTACAATCACTCACTGTAGTACTAGAGCGGCGTTAAAGCAAATCTACCTATCTACTTTCCAAAGACTTTACATCTTTAAAAATTATCACTATATTAATTTTTAAACAAAAGATAATAATAAAGAAAAAAAAAAAAGAAGAAGAAGAAGAAGATAACTTATATACTAAATGTATTTATTATTATAAAAATTCTGTGTTAAACAGAATTTTTAATTTTTGATAAAAAGTAATTGCGTAAGTTTTTCTTTTTATAATCAGTTATAAATTGATGCCAAAGAGGAAAATAGAGAAACCGTTTTCAATTTGGTCTACTTTGTCTGAAAGAAATAGATTGTTGTACTAATAAGAACAAAAAGAAAAGAAACGAAAGACGTAGTGGATTGTTTTTTTACGGACTGTTAATTAGAAAAGTATGATTTTTTTTCCTTTTTTTCTTTTTTTTTATTTTTTTTTTTTTTTTAAGGATGGAGGACATTTAGTCTCAATCTACGGATTTTTACGATACCAGTTTTACGATAGTTGGACGTTTATCGATATCGTAAATTTATCGAAAATATAATTGAATAATTTGAAAGCGATGGTATAATTTGAATAATAATAATAATAATAATAGTCCTCCGTACTAAACTAAATTCTGCTTTTGCCAGAATTTCAAAATAAAAGAAAAGAAAATTAATATTAATGAGTATCAAAACGGAGAGTATCGAAAAAGTTTTTTTTTTTTTTTTTCAAAAATTTTTTAATATGGCATTATAAGACAAAATGTCATATAAATGCACGTAATAAGAATTATTATTATTATTATTATTATTATTATTATTATAGGGGGGGATATCCATTAAAAAATGCAGGATTAAATCACCAAGGCACCCATGGCAGTCTGTCGTAAAACTGCATGCGTATAATAAGTTTTTTAAATACTTAAATAATTTTTTTAACTCCGTGTTTTCGTTAAAATTACAATCTTTCATTTTTTTTTTTTTTTTTTTTTTAAGCAGTATATTAACATAAAGTATATAAACTTAGTATATAAACAAAAAGTTAAATGAAAATTAAAACAAGTGTGTGATATTCTATATTTTTCAGTATAATTAAAATGCACAAATACGACGATATCAAAATACTTATGTGTTATAGCTTAATCAATGTTATTATTATCCAAAAATATGTAAGCTTGCTTTCCACAAATAATGAACTATAATATTAAATAATTATAAATAGTAAAGAAGCTAACAGCAAGTTTTACATCTGTTTATGCAATATCTATTTAGAGTATTTTCCTTGTGTTAGAAGTAAAATATTATTTAACTACCGTTCCGTCTTCTTATAGTCATTAATGAAATTATGACTCCATTAAATCGACGTAAAAGATCGGTAAACGGAAATGCGAAAAATTTCCGCGTCAATTAAAGCATTGGGAAATGGGTTTTAATCACTTCTCATTCAATTATCCCACACCTGAACGCTTTTCTCAAAACTGAATCATACGGTTCTACTCGGCTGAACGCTAAACTACGCACATCGATTACACAATGTCTTTGTCTTCTTACAGAAGAAGAAAAAAAAAGAAAAAAGAAGAAAATGACATCATAACTTTTTTTATTCTTTTTTTAAGCATAATCTTCTTAAATAAATATCCAGAAATAATGCAGGTTGATAGGTCCGATTTTCTTTTGTTTCTACTGCAGCACAGAGTGAAAGACTTTTTTTTTTTTTCCCTTAAGAAAGAACGTATATGCAGCATTTTAACAGTTAATATGTAATCAATCATATGGTGTATATTAATATATATATATATACACCCCGCGACAAAAAGATAGGTACAAACGATTTTTTCTTTGATTTTTCATAAAAAAAAAAAAAACATTATCTAAATTGTGCTTATCATTTATTATTATCATAAAATAACACTGTTCCCGGACTAATTTTTGTTTTAAGACTCATTTAGAAAAATTTTCAGACTAAAATTTTTCTAATTTAAGACAACACCCCGCGACAAAAAGATAGGAACAAAGGTTTTTTTTTTTTTTTTTAATTTTTGAATATGATTATTTTGAATATGAATACTTTGAATACTTATGAATACTTTGTTATTGATATGATAATATTTTGTTATGATAATAAATGATCAGCACAATTTAGAAATGTTATTTTATGAAAAGTTAAAAAAAAAAAAAAAAAAAAAAAACCTTTGTTCCTATCTTTTTGTCGCGGAGTGTAGTCTTAAATTATAAAAATTTTAGTCTTAAAACTTTTCTAAATGCGTCTTAAACAAAAATTAGTCCAGGTAGTGTTATTTTATGATAATAATAAATGATAAGCACAATTTAGATAAGGTTATTTTATCAAAAATCAAAGAAAAAAACCCTTTGTACCTATCTTTTTGTCACGGGGTGTATATATATATTGTACTAAATTATTAAATGAGGAAAAAACGTTTCGGAATGTACAGAAAAAAAAAAAGTTTAATTTCAAACAACACTATGTTCATTTAAAACTTTGTGGAAAGGTAAATTTTTATATTTTTCCATTAGAAAAATAAAAAGGTTTAGAATATTCTGACAAAAGTGTTCTTTTATTCAGACTAAAACAACTATTACTTAAACTGTAACTTAAAGTTTGTAAAGAGAATTTTTAGAAATTCAATTTCTGAAAAGATAGAAAAGAAAGTACTTATAGCACTTTCTTAGTTAACTAATTGATGATACTACAAAATCTGCATCCGCAGCCGTATATGCAATATTGCTCAATTTATTTAGATTTTAAGCATAAAATTATACAAGAAGCATTTTTTTATTACTGTAATGAAATGCCAAAATAAACTTAACTAAAATAAATAGATTCTGACATTATGGGGATCCGGACATAATATCGCGGGACAAAATCTCGCCGGACAAAATCGCGCGTCAAAAAAATAGTATGATCAATTAGAAAATTTGATTTTGTGTCACGTGTGATCTCTGGCGGGGCCACAGGGCCTCATAAATATTAATTAATTAATTAAAATAAATAATTAAATAAATCATAGAGTTGAATTTCACTATTTTATCTATGTTTATTTTTAAGTTATTTTAACTTTTGCTTTTCAGTATTCAAAATACATTTTAAAAATCGTGTACATCACTGCTGACATTAAAGCTGAACACTGTTCACAAATTTGAATTAAAAATTTTAAAATTGATAAGCACGATTGAATTTATTGTGACTCATCTTGACAAAAGTAAATAAATATAGTTTTTAAACTATTTTAAGTAAAATCTATAAAAATTTTTGTTGTAGGTTTACCAGAATGTCAGTGCTCTGACTAAGGTATGTGTTGTCATGAAATTTTATACAACATTACTAATAATTACTAACTCATTTTTGCTTTGTATTCATTTACGTCGGCGATATTTTGTCCTCGCGATATTTTGTCCCGCTTTATTTTGTCCCCAACCCATTTTTAAGCCTTGACATAATCAGAATACAGCGCA
The DNA here is from genome assembly GCA_963930645.1 of Salticus scenicus. Taxonomy (NCBI): domain Eukaryota; kingdom Metazoa; phylum Arthropoda; class Arachnida; order Araneae; family Salticidae; genus Salticus; species Salticus scenicus. The sequence goes on from OZ005653.1 coordinate 338,905,590, forward strand.
TAAAAAATTTGATAAGCAATATCCAAGACAGTAACCATAAAAAAGTTTCGGAAGGGGTTCAAACTTTAGTTCATATTGTTCAGAGCAAAAAGTGAAGTATAACTCATAATTTTCGACAAATCTCCAAAATTTCAGGGCTCTTGGCTCTTTCACATTCTGCAAAAAATTTTCAACGGTCAACAGCAAAAAATTAGTTGACATCTCTTAATATATCTTGAATGAAAAATTAATTTCCGTCGTTATATTTTTACAACATTACCAGTATCTTTTAAAACTTCGAATTAATAGTAAAAGACAGAAAAAATGAAGTATTATTTCTAGAAAAATATTCATACTTTTAACGAAACCATAATATATTGTGTTAATTTGCGAAATGCTTTTTGTAAACATCACTATCATCAATAAAATTATATAACTTAGATATTTTTAGAAAAAAATTTTACTATGAACCATGAACAAAGAAAACTAGTATGATGTGGCCACCACAAGACTTTCTTCAATATAATTTTACACAAAATTCATCAATACAAATTATTTATTAAATTATCTTCGATAATAAATGCAGACGATTTTTATCTGACAGAATTATATCACTAAATGCCGAAAGAAAATCAATTTTTTGCCAATATCAGAAGAAATACGATTTTTTTTCGCTAACTCTGTTTTAAATTATCACAGATCTACGGTTCAGCTGTTCGTTTTAAAAGTATTGACGAGTTCTTTCGAAAGATACCCATATTGAAAATTTACACTCCCCAAATTTATTTGGGGATCACCCCCCTCACACACACACACACACACACACACATCAGAGGGGAAGCGATGCTCCTACATGCGCAAACTTTTTTTCGTAGTTTACTATTACTATTATCAATAACTCATAATAATTTTACAATCACACGTTAAAATAACTCTCATTATGTACATTTATACGAAGTTTTGTCCTATACTGCCATGTTAAAATTTTACAAAAAAAAAAAAAAAAAAAAAAAAAAATGGGATCACAGCGCCACCTGTTGAGCGATTGTTCCACAAATCCAATCAGCCCCAGTTTATGTCAGGGTACAACTAAATACGAAGTTTGGTTAAATTTAGTTCGTTGGTTCGGGAGGTACAGCATCCACAAAATTTGTGATACACACATTCAGACAGACTGACAGACATTTTCTAAAATAGTCGAATCGTGTTCAGGACATGCCAAAATGTTCAAATCCATCGAAAACTGGAGTCCTAAAAATTTTCCGAATCCAATACTTTCTCTATATATACATACAAAAGAAAGTGAAAATTAATAAAGAATAGTTAATAATAGAAAAGAGAAGGAATAAAATGTATTCTAAAAGTATTCATTTTGCTATAAAATTTTGATATACGTAAGGGAAAAATTTTTAGCTGACAACATTCTTCCTATTGTTCAAAGAAAGAAAGAAAGAAAAAAAATTCCATTTTTCAAGTAAAAAAAAAAAAAAAAAAAAAAAGAAAAGAAGAAGAAGAAGAAATCTTAAAAATAAAAATTAATATGGAACATTTAGTAAAACCGAAAGAAGAAGGAAAAAAAAAAAAAGATTTGGAAGAATTTTTACGTAGACTATCTTTTTGAAAAATAGCGTAAATATTTGTAACCATTGCTGTCAAACAGTATATAAAGGTCTGAACAAGAAAAAAAAAAAATAATTGAAAACACTAAGTATCTTTATAAATAATAAAACTTTATAAATAATATTTTAAAAAAAATGAATCTATTTAAATCGGAAAAGGTAAATTGAATAATTTAAATGCATAAACTTAAATAATTTATTATTATCATGTAAACTGAATTTTCTATCAATAAAAAGTTACTAATTTAATATCAATCAGAACAAATTTTCGTGGTATGTGTCAGAAATTCCACGCAAAATGTCGAAATAATACTGATTTAGAATCCAACAATAAAATAAACATTAAAAATATATGATTTATTATTTTAACCTCCATTTATATTTAGGAAAATAAAACACTTGTTTGGCAAAAATTTTGGATTTTTGGTTTTGAAGGAATTTTTTGCATTTGAATGTCGGCCTAGGTCCTTAACGCATATAATTGGATTTAATACCTACACAACATATAAGAAAATATTTTCCTATATTAGACCGATTTTTTTTTTTTTTTTTTTTTTTTTTTTAATCTGTATCACAGAAATTTGAGGGTATCTGTAAATTATCAAATTTCGTTCCTATGAAATTTCATATTATGCTAAGAATAGACACTAAGTGGCATGTGTTACAATGAATTAGAACTTCATTTATATTGTTCAAGAATTGATATTTCTAAGACTCAATTTCATGATTTATGTGATAGTTATTTTTTAATTTTTATGACGCGGAATTCAAAATTTTATATGTAAAATATTTGTTTTGAAGGACTATGTTAATTTAGTTAGGGTGCATATTGCCTTGCAGGCGTTAAAATGCCTGAATATTTAGAATATGTGTGACTAATCTACTTTGTCACTTATAATAGTATAGGCTTGTACCGTAATCGATATATATACAGAATTTGAACCTAGATTTTTTACCCTTTTTTTTAATATTTAATAAACTTTTTTTATTTTTCTGTTCGTTTTAAAAAAAAGTAACTTAATGAATCAGAACATTTCAATTTATATTATATAAATTATTTTAACAAATAAAGTATGATTTAAGGAAAACATCGTTGGCATAGGAGGTTGAAAATTAGAATGTCAAATAAATAAATAAATAAAATAAAATGAAAATGAATAAACAAATAAATAAATAATAAACAAATAAAATAAAACTTGGAATTGCTTCGATCTGGTATTATACTGCACTGTAAAAAAAAATAAAAATAAAAATAAAATAAAAATAAAAAATAAATAAATAAAATAAAATAAATAAATAAATAAATAATAAAAAATAAATAAATAAAAATTAAAAAAATTAAAAAAATTCTAGCCATTATTGCTGATTCTTTTGTAAAATGACCTCCTGAATTCGAATATGGCTCCCATTTTGCCCAGTCACCCACCGTTTTCTTGATACACCACCCCCCTCCCTCAATTTCTTTCCCTGTTCGATAATTTTATGACTATGAATTTGATTTAAAGAATGAAAAAGAATTAATTCACCACCTAAAAACAATATATATATATATATATATATATATATATATGTGATGTTTAATAAATAAAATTAGTAATAGATTTAAAAAAATATAATAAATGTAATACATAATTTCAGTAGCAAATCCACCCCCCCCTCCCCCTTCCTAAATTTTCCCCTTGCCACAAAAGTTCATGTTTTAGAATTTTCCAACTCTCAGCCCCTCAGAAGGTATTTAACAGTTAAAATAATCCTTCCCCTCTCCCTCTAAAAAGCAAATTTATAGCCGTAAAATTAGAGAAAAGTAGTAAAAATAGGGGGCCGTTTCTGAAAAACGCTGATTAATAGATCAAAATGGGCGTCCTATTATGATTCAGGAGGTCATTTCACTTAAGAATTTGTCAAAATGCAGGGGTAGAAAATTGGTACAGAACTCATGCTGGTATTTATGAAACAAAATTTGCTTCTTCTTAAACCGATGACTTTATAAGTATGTAGTGAAAAGTTTCAAACAAATATTGGTAGGAGTTCTGCGCCAACCTCCCCCCCCCCCTGTAAAATGGTGTTGGGGGCAATTTTCCTGCAGATCAGTGTTATGATTATTATTAAATATGAAATTTAACAAGATTAAAAACTCAAATCACTATGAACTACGAAAACAGGAAGCAATTGACAAACAATAGTGAGAATAGCCAAGCATATTCATTATGCCTAATTGCTCATAAAAATGTGAAATTCTGTAAAACGTGCAATATTGCTTTCATGAATTATTGTTATAATTAAATAACACAAAATATTTACGTTATAAAAGGTAAAAAAAAACACTATAAAAACATGTATGGAAAACATTTAACCAAAGATAATATAAAGTGATACGCATTTTCATTATGTATAGTTACACACTATAATGTGCATTTTTGTAACACAAATATAATTTATTTAATTTAATTTTAGAAATTTATTCATCAAGCCTGAAAGTTCATTTCAGAAAATTATACAGTCGAAGGCTGCTTTTTTACACCAACTATGTGAAAAATACCAGAGCCGGGAATCGAACCCGGGCCTTCCGCTTTACGTGCGGATGCTCAAACCATGAAATTTTTCAATTAAATTTTAGAATTCAATTCTAAAATTAAATTGAAAAATTTCATGGTATGTTGGAGTTGTGCCATGATAAATAAAGTCACTTGATACAGCTGTGTTTGCAGACTCGGTGACTTTGCCAACGAATGTTATGTGAGAAATGCCTAGCTGGTAATCAGCCAGGGTAGCTCGATGGTTTGAGCATCCGCACGTAAAGCGGAAAGCCCGGGTTCGATTCCCGGCCCTGGCATTTTTCACATAGTTGGTATAATTTATTTATTTATGTATAAACAAAATTTTAACAACATAAAAGCTAATTACATTAGGAAAATCAAATATCAGAAATAATTTTCAAACAAAAATTATAAATGACTATGTATTAATTCAGTCTTTATTCTATTTTATGTTCTGACAGTGAAGGAAAAATGTTGCTGTCAGTTATTTTTGCATGTCTTCAAAGGGGAACTTTATCGTTCCTTTCTTCTGAAATTATCTTCAATTAGACTGTAAAATCTAATAGAAAGTGATCAGAAAAAATCAAATGATATTTCAAGGAAAATTTTCCGATCTTTTGGAGAATATTAATTATTCTCATCCCCATCATTAACTTACATAAATTAGTAACAGTTTCATAAATAGCTTAGAATACATTTTTATTTTTATCGTGCAATTAATAGCATGCGAAGAATTTGCATAAAAAATATATTGTAAAAGTGCAGCGATATCTTTCGTTCAAAACCAAACTTTTAAAATAACAAATATTTATATTAAAATTCTGTCAATAATATCGGAAATAAAAATTAAAAAATGAAGCAACGAAATTAAAGGACGAAATTTTGTAAAATAATAACGAGTTTAATAAACATAGGGTGAATTTATTCTAATGCAAATTACGTAAATAAGAAGTGAAAAGTAATTTTAAAAAAATAAATAAAGGATTATATTTAATATTCACTTTAAATAAATATACTTGAATTTGTGACTCAAAGGTTCTTCAATTAACAGAATTATTATTTTTTTCTGTATTCTTAAACATACTTAAGGACTGTTTTTACTTTCTTCTATATGTAATATAGAGAAAGTATTGGATTCGCGAAAATTTTCGACCTCCGTTTTTTGACGGATCTACACGTTTTGGGATGTCCTGAACACGAATTGATAGTTTTTAAAAAATGTCTGTCTGTGTGTCTGTCTGTCTGTCTGTCTGTCTGTCTGTCTGTCTGTGGTTTAGTGTTTTCACCGTATCTCACGAACCAATGAATGAAATTCAACCAAACTTGGTATATAGTTGGACCCTGGCGGGGCATTGTGCTGATTAGATTTTGGGATCAATAGCCCATCAGGTGGCGCTGTGATCGCATTTTATGTAAATTTTTAACATGGCAGTATAGGACAAATTTTCGTATTTTTCACCGTATCTCACGAACTAATGAATGAAATTCAACCAAACTTGGTATATAGTTGGAACCTGACGGGGCATGGTGCTGATTAGATTTGGGGATCAATCGTCCAGCAGGTGGCGCTGTGATCGCAAAATTTCGTATGTCACACCGTATCTCACGAACCGATGAATGAAATTGAACCAAACTTGGTGTATAGTTGGACCCTGACATGGAAAGGGTCTGATTAGATTTTGGGATCAATCGCCCGGCAGATGGCGCTGTGATCGCATTTTATGTAAACTTTTAACATGGCAGCATAGGACAAAATTTCGTATAAATGTACATAATGAGCGTTATTTTAAACTTGTGATTGTAAAATTAATATGAATTATTGATAATAGTAGTAGTTAACTACGAAAAAAAATTTGTGCATGTGGGGGCACCGGTTCCCCCCCCCCCGGGGGGGTAAATTTTCAAGATGGGTATCTTTCGAAAGATCTCGTCAATACCTTTAAAACGAATGGTTGAACTATAAATCTGTGACAATTTGAAACAAAGTTATCGATTTTTTTACTTTTAACAAAAAAAAAAAAAAAACTTAGAAAAAAAAATCGTATTTTTTTTTTTTTTTTAACGAAACTTAATCAAACTTGGTATTTAGTTGGTCCCCGACATAAACTGGTCCTGATCACATTTAGGGATCAATAGCTCAACAGGTGGCGCTGTGATCGCATTTTTTCTAAATTTTTAACATGGCAATATAGGACAAAATTTCGTATAAATGTACATAATGAGCGTTATTTTAAACTTGTGATTGTAAAATTAATATCAATTATTGATAATAGTAGTAGTTAACTACAAAAAAAAATTTTGTGCATGTGGGGGCACCGGTTCCCCCCCTGGGAAATTTTCAAGATGGGTATCTTTCGAAAGATCTCGTCAATAGCTTTAAAACGAATGGTTGAACTATAAATCTGTGATAATTTAAAACAAAGTTATCGATTTTTTTTACTTTTAACAACAAAAAAAAAAAAAAAACTTAGAAAAAAAATCGTATTTTTTTTTTTTTTTTTTTTTTTTTTAAATATTGTTACTGGTTGAATATGTATTACTTTTAACAAAAAAAAATTAGAAAAAAATCGTAATTTTTTTTTTTTTTTTTAAATATTGTTACTGATTGAATATGTATATAGGAAAATATAGAAGAAAGTCTTGTGGTGGCCACAACATACTAGTTTATTTAAAAAAAAAAAAAAAAAATTAATAACACTTATTACTTTTTTATTACGTTTTTAATTACACTTATTACTTTTATTCATAAATCAAAAGATTTTTTTTTTTTTTTTCAGGATTAAAATAACGTTTTAATTTATGAAAAAACTTTTTATATTTTTATTTATTTATTTATTTATTGTGTGTATGTAAAACGCATAGTAATAAACAATAATTTTTCACTTTCGAAACATACTATGTAAGGAAAGTATTGTAATCATGACAAAAATTCGACTTTGAGATTTTGATGCATCTATACGTTTTGAGCTCCCCTGTGTTCATTTTTGCTATTTTTACGGTGATGTATGTGTGAGAGAGAGAGAGCAAACACGATAGGGTTTAAACGCTTTGTTCGAAAGAGCTGAAAGTTGGTAAACATGTTGTATGTCACCGTAGCACGAGCCCTATTGATTTTGACGAGTCTAGCCCTGATAGTTATTATTATTATTATTATTATAGGGATACAACGAAAAATCCTTTATAATTATGATCTATAGGCTCAAATTATTTGGAGTAAAATAGCGTTAAACTAAGCATCATAGTATATGGGAAAAAAATACTGAAACACCTTATTATAATTTTCTCTTTTGTTTATTGAACAACTCCTCTTACTTATATATATATATATACAACAGTTAATTACTTAATGTTCGGAAAGTCGAGTGGAGTCACTCCTGATTTTTATATTTAATGTCAAATTAACTAACTTACTTTAATATGACCTACGTCTCATCAGGTTATCTCTTAATTTTGTAGACAGTAGAGTAACATGATGCGTGCAAAAAAGCAGTAAAGCTGTTCAAAATCAACCCTTTTTAGGGATATTTAATACCACTTCGATGTTTAGCACTATTTTGATCCAAAATTGACACACATGAAATTTCGTATTTATTATTAAATGTTTGACATATGAATATTTTGTTTAGAAAAATAAAAGTAAAAGGAAGTGTTACATTAATTTAGTAAAAATAAATAAATAAAATAAATAAATAAATAAATAGAACGTACACCTATTTATCGAAATTAACCCGTTAGCGTCCAGTGTCCTCATTTGGGGACAGCTTATAAAAGGGCACGCATATTTTTTGTGATTTCTTGGAATGATTTCTGCTTTTTAGTGATAGTTTATAGCGTCACACTAAATGATCCCTGAAAGCTTTATGTGCCTGGCTACTATTAATTATTATTTCATAATATGGATAGCCATTTTACGATCTTTCATTCGTCGCACCTATATTTACTTTTTGCGCAAGTATACTAACTTAAATCAAGTTGAATAATAATATATATTATAATACTTTACTTTCGAGATCTTTGTCAACATATAATAGGAAATTAATCTGTTATCTCAAAGTTTTTCTATCTCGAAGTTTTCTCGCTAGAACACTAAACATCAATAAATGAGGATAGACTTTAAATTTAAAACTATCAGAAGAATTGTTCAAGTTAATATATTTTACTGTCAGTTGTCTATATTAATTTAGAAGTGAAATAATCAGCTAATAATATTTTGCAAAATTAATTCGGGCGTTAACGGGTTAAAGTATTTAGTCTACTTGAACTCTACTTGGTTCATTCTTAAATGAACGCACCAGCAGCCCTTTGAGGCGCGAAGTAATTGTGCTCATTTAAATTACACTGCCATCCTAGAATGGACGAACGAAATTAAAAGAAAAGAAATAAACGACTTATGATTTAAAAGTTAAATTTTGCTTGAAAAAATTCCGGAATGAATTTTAACAGTTAGAATTTAGTAATTGCGTCATCGCAGCGAGAATGCTTCGCCTCAAGGAATTAAAAGTAGTTTCAGTATTAAGCAATGAAATACAGTTGTGAACAGCTGTTATTATTGGTATATCAAGTTGTACCACTTTACTAAGTAACTTATATGTTTACAAAATATTTGTTGTTGAATTCTGAGATCATTATATAAAGCAAATAACAGATGTACTGTACATTTCAGCACCTAAATAACACTGCTCTGCACTAAAATAGATCCAACACCAATCCTGCAAATTCTAATGTAAAATAATCTAAAGAATCCGAATATGACCCCCATTTCACCCCATCACCCACTGTTTTTTTTTTTTTTTTTTTTTTTTTTTTTTTTTTTTTAAGTGAAAACTTCTTTACGCGCGTTGAGCACTTTTGGGTGAACAAAAATCATGAAACTCGCGTCATCGTCAGCGAAGGCTTTCCATGAGAAGAAACATATTTTTTACCAATTTATATTATCGAAAGTTGAATTCGAGATTTCAGCTGATTTACACGTTTTGAGGTGTCCTGAATGGGTTTTCTTTTGTATCTCAGCTACTAATTAAAATAATTTCATAAGTAATCAATATTTTTACCTAATATAAGGCTTAGTTCATTTAATATGAGTAGCTACAAATATTGTGCCGAATCCTATAATACAGATCATAAACAGTTCTTTACAAACCAAAAAGAATTCGAAAATAATAATCTAATAGCTCGACGATACAATTCACAAGTTACTTAGTTTTCACTTCTATCGGCAGTCCCCAAAGACTGCTTTGATTTTTTCTTCTTTTTTTGGGGATGGGGGGGGGGGACGTCCTCTCTATTTTTATCACTGTTCGGTAATTTTATGGCTATGCAGAGGTGAAAAATTCTAAAACATAAACATTTGTAGCAAAGGGGAAATTTAAGGAAGGGGGCGGGAGGTGACGCTGAAATTATAAATTACATTTATTATATTTTATTAATCAATTTTTATTTTTATTATTATATATTATATATTGTATTTTTGGTTTTAAATCGTTTAAATAAATTTTTCCAACCTTCGAAATCAAATTCATGGCCATAAAATTATTAAACAGTGATAAAAACTGTCGGAGAGGGTGGCGTCCCGAGAAAGCGGTGGATGATTGGGCAAAATCGGAATCATATTTGGATTCAGGAAGTCATTTTACATAATCAGCAGAAATAGTATCAAGATTTTTTTTTCAGGGCAGTGTAATTTAATCATTAAACTTAAAAAATTGTTAGTCTCTAATTTTTTTTTTTTTATTCGTAATACATTTGAAAGAGATGGAGATAATGTCCAAGTTTCGTCATAAATGCTCTTTAGAAGACTTTACAAAGATAAAATAAATAAATAAATGGGCAATTATTTTTCTTCTGCAAGAATACCTTGAAAACATTTTAACTGTAAACGATAATGCGACTACAATATTGCGCCAACACAATAATGACTACTTTTCAAAATTGACATTTATTCTAGTATGTCATAATATTGAAATGGAATTACAAATTCACGTTGCTAAATTATAAATAATCATTCGCATTTTATAACTCAAATGATTTGACACTAAGAATAAAATCACAAACAATTATCCTTTCTTGACTGCCAAACATTTTAACCCTTTGCGGCGCAAGACAATTCGGATCATTTAAATTATACTGCCACCGGAATTCATGAACTAAATTAAACTATAAAAAATTTTTAATTTTAAGGTAAAAAAAAAAAACCGGCCTTTCCTGATATGTTATAAATGTAAATTTTTCCTAAAAAATTTCCGGGACGAATTTTTGCAGCTGAATCTTAAATTTTGCGTCCTCGCAGCAAGGACAGCGCGCGTTAAGTCTTGTATTTTTATAAAAATTATTTATTATTTAAAATGTTTCAAATAAGCATCAGATTCTAAAATTAAAATTTTCTGGTACTGTTCAAAAGAATATTTCTAGGATGTTCTACATATTTGAATTTTGCAAAACTTTATATTATTATTTATAAATGGCATCTATTTATTGAAATCGATAGCAACCTACTTTTGTGGATTACATTACCGTGATTGTAATCGTTAATTACGTTATACAATATTAAGACGTTATTTTAAAATTAAGAAGGAAATAAAAAAGAATTTATCCGTGAGGAATTTATCTCGTTTTATATCTGTAGAGAATATCAAATCATGTGTATTTTCATTATATTATTTACTAGCAGGCTTTGCCTGCTTCGCTGGACGTTAAACTTAAATGATTTGTCAAAATGCTATATCTTTATTAATAACCTAAGTTCTCGCTGTGATTGGTAGAGGTTTTCTCGCTCCCAATGTTAGGAGTCTGGGTCCCCACTGTCTTCGGCACAACTTACCCACTTCTTACTTCCCCACCCTCAGCGGGTGAGTTCGAAGTTTTGCAAAATCCCACTAATGTACATAATGCGTACACTTAATCAATATCCACACATCAAAATTCGCCATTCTAAGATAATTCAAAGCGAATTCAAACGGAAAAACATGTTTTTACACATGTTTATTGCCCTCCGACTCCGAGAAGGGGGGGGGGGGATTTCGAATTTCGTGAAATGCAGTTACAATAAGTGCCGGATGCATACAAACAATTTACACACCAAATTTCGTGACCACAGAAGTCTTTAATAGACAGTATTATAAATAAATAAATACAAAAAGCACAGCTTAAGTATCGGAACCCTTTGGTGACTTTAAATATTTTAAGCCATTTTTGCGATGAACTGAATTGGCTATCTCAATTGTGCAATTCAAGATCTTGGCGAGAAACGTCCGAGCTACTTCGGTGCCGAATTTCAAATTTTGCCAAAGGGATCCAATACTAAAGCTATTCCATATCGAATCTGGGTTGAAAACGGAAAAAGGGTAAAATAAATTAGAAATATCAGACCTATATTTATAAATTTGATACCGAATGAAAGGGGCGATTTTGCTGAATCCAGGGGTTCAAACAGTTTTTCGATGCGACAATTAGATTTTTAAAAAATAACTAAAGTATGAAATTTAAGTGGCAACGGAAAAACGGATAAAGGGAAAAATAAATTAGAAATATCAGACCTATCATTACAAACTCGGTACCAAATGAAAGAGGTGATTTTTCTGAATCCTGGGGTGTAAACAGTTTTTCGATACGACAATTAGATTTTTTAAAATTAACTAAAGTATGAAACTTAGATGGCAACACTTCATTTCAATCTTTTCATAATTTGTAGTCCGAATCCCGCGAATAAAAAAGTATTTAACTTAAAAATTTATTTTTATATTTTATTTTTCCATTCAAACGTTTTAGTAAAAAAATATTTATGGCGCATGCGCAGGAGTTTTTTACCCACAATTTAAACACTAATCATAATTTTGAAAATTTCTATAGATATAATTTTAAGATGGGTGAAGACCTAAGTTTCTGCCAATCGCCGTTGAATTCCGTCCAGCCGTTCTCGAGTGATGCCCGGACAAACGTGTTTTAGTCTTTAACCCCCGGGGGGGAACGGGGGGGGGGAATTTCTGAAAAGTTGATAGATATAATTTTAAGTTGGGTGAAGACCTAAATTCCTGCCAAGTGCCGTTGAATTCCGTCCAGCCGTTCTCGAGTGATGCCCGGACAAAAAAAGCGACATACGGACACGATGACACACACACACACACAGGCAAAATTTTCTGAAGTCATTTTCGGCTTTCTTGGGGTGTGAAACGTGAAGATATCGCAAAATTTTTCGATTCGGACAAATTTACAGACAAAAGTCTGATTTTATTAATATAGATTATTTATGATGTTAGAAATAAAAATTAAATGCTAAAATTAAAAATCGCGAAAAATTAAAAACTTTCTTTTGAATATAAAAAAAATAAAAACCCAATATTATTTTTAATGCGTTCTAATAGATTTTCCTTTTCGCAGAATAACTCTTTTTCAGAAACAGATAAAATATGTACCTGTCGACCGCTTACGAGAATTGATTTGAAGAAGAGTTGCGGAATTTTTCTTTTCATGCCGGAAAAATTATTTTCTATCAGACGATCCTAAAAAAACTTCGAGTTAACATAAATCGATCGAGTAAAGTCAAGCTTAAATTTTGATAAAAATTACCTGACTATAGTGAATAATAAATTCAGACATCCATCAATGTAAAAGCATTATGCACTATCATTTCGCTTATCTGGCTGAATGAATAAGATTTAAAAAAGAATAATGGAAGAGGAAAAAACTGAATAAGTAGATTGATTTATTTTCTTTTCCAAAAATACAACGGCACGCACAGAATTCGGAAGTATTATACAGATTATGTAATGAGTACACATTTTATTCATGTAAGCGTATTTTGATTGTACGAATGAGCGTTTATTATACATAATTAACATTATTGTTATCTTTTCAATAATAAAAGCCACGTTTTCCGAAACTAATGTTCAAAACGGACGTCACAGTTAGATGAAAATGTGCTGAAACAAAGAAAATATATTTTTATCCTTGATTTAGAGGAATGAATGAAATAATGGAAGAAAGATTATTTAACGGGAAAGAAAACAGTGCCACAATTGCAACGATGTATTGAAAAAAAAAATTATCCGTGATTTGAAACAAATAAATAAGCCTAAAAGATAATTTAAAAGAATAGACGTAATGCTATGTAAGGACAATCTAAATTAGGTGAAAAAAAAATGAAAGAACTAAAAGAGTAGTTAAAATGAGTGTAATAATTAATAAAGAAATTAAAAATATTGGAAAATATCGATCTCTAGTTGATCCGACTAGTTGTTATATAATAAGAATAACTTCACAAATTTTTAAGCATTTAAAAATGGCATGACTGTCTGTTTTCTTGTGTGCTTCCAGGTCTCAAAATAATCCAGATATTATGAAATTTGAACATGTTCTTAAAGTAGATAAGTATGTTTTCCCTCATTGCTAATTGTGTAATCTTTAAGATTTCATTTATAGAAATATAAAAACACAAATACAGTATTGTCAATGATATTCAATAAAAAGATCTAAGAAATATCATTTATGTATTTATTTTCTAAACGCTTGTTTCATAAGACATTCTCAAAAATGTTTCTTTTTAGATGTTTTCTTATACAATGATGTTGTTAATTTTTAAATTAAAAATCAAAATAAATTTAAAACAATGTCCTAATTTTTAAATTAGAAATCAAAATAAATTTAAAACAATTTCTTAATTTTTAAAGATTCATATATCACTTCGGGATCGTCCTCCTAGGGAGAGGTGGTGTAGTGTAAATGTGAAGACCAGCTGTCTATCCGAGAGTCGTCAGGATGGAGTTCCCTGCCGGATGTCTTTCTAAGGGATACTATCCTGCATTCACGCAGACATCCTATAAAAAGAACAGGGAATTATTATTTTTTTTTATTTTTTTTTTTTTATTATTATTTTTTTTGTGTGTGTGTGTGTGTGTAATTCATGTTTGGCGTTTTACGTAAGATCGATGTCATAAATCTGTCGCATACTATAATTTTAACGTGATTATAGAAATAAATAGAAGTAATAGGAAATGCCGCGTAATTCTAAAGTATCATCCATTAATATATTTTGGTACATCGGTAGTCTGTGTACGTGTAAGTTCATTACATAACTAACTGTATTTGTTCAAAAATATCTGCTTCATACCTTTAGAAGCTAATGCTGCATTTAGTAAACCACAATGGCTTGATAATAAATCGCGTTGCAAGTCTTGGAGACCGCGGATTAACGAAAGCGGTTCGAAATTTATTCGACATATATTGTATGAGGGTTGTGCAAAAGTAAGCACCATACAGCTATAATAAGTAGTAGCTTAGTTGTTCTATTTTGAATTCAGCCTTTTTTCAAAATTAGATATTGCTATCACAAGGGGAAAAAAATCTGTAATTTTTTACAGAAAAAATCCATATATATATATATATATATATATATATATATATATTAATAGAAAAAGACTGTTTCGAAGTAGAAACAGTTTTTACCTGTAGTTCCCGCCCTACCTCAACCTCAAACACCTAAAAGTACCAGAGGGGCATTATTATTCTCGTTTTGAAATCTTCAAATACCACCAAGCCCATTAATAAATAAATAATTATTACAAGCAAAATTCCTATCACTGGGGGAAAAAAGAAACTGTCATTTTAATAGAAAAAACTGTCAACTGGTATCAGAAATTAATAATAATAATAATAATAATGCTTTTTCAACAGTAAAAAAAAAAAAAAAAAAAAAAAAAAAAAGAATAAAAAGTATTTTTTAATTTAATCCTTTTATAAACTAAAAATATCTGTGAAAATCACACATTTTCAAATTAAAATTTCCTTCTAGCCGCAGAAGGATTTTTTTTTTTTTTCCATGTTAGCATACCAAAATTATTTTACTAAATGCGACTATAGGGAACCAGGGACCATATATATTTTGTAAGTTTTGGAAAAATTGATTTTGAAGATTTTCCCACACCATGACATCATATTTACTTTATTTATTTGTTTTTATTTTATTATTATTATTATTATTTATTTTTTTAATGTAAATATCCTTTTTAAGAATGGTTGTAAAAATAAAAACCTCCTAATGGTAGTACTTTGCATCTTGTATAGCAAAAAAAATGCAAGTGATCTCATACTGACCGTTTCTTTTTACTTAAAATTTGTAAAGGAGGAGATCGAAATTAAGGCGATTAAAAATATTTATACTTTAGTATCAACAATATAAAACATTATATGAAATTAAATTTAAACAAGAACGAAATATTATCCGGTTCCAATAGAATATTACCGCTTTATAAATGTACGTGCTTGTTCCATCGTATAAACTTAAACGTACATTTCCGAAGTGCTCATACAATGGATAGGCAGACTGGCACAAAGACAGACAGATAGACTTATTGAGTTCATAGTCACTAGAAATATCGACGTAAAATGTTAAAAACGTTTAATACAAACGAAAGTTCAGCATTTTCCAATTACAGCGCTTAACGTATCTGAATATTTTTGTGTGACCCTGTAAATCTTAATGCTAGTAAGACTATATTTTATAGAAACATTTTTTTGTGCATATGAATAATAAATGTCGATTTCATTTCATTATGACCTGTGCAAAGTAAAGTCATTAAAATATGGTTTATAGAAACACCTATCGTAGAACGCAATGCTCTGGGATTCGGATCTTCCTGAAAACAAACCAATGGTGGTATTTACTCCATTTTCAATAGGGAAAATTCTATAATGAACTTGAAAAACATATATCAGTTTAAAAGAATTTCATGAAAATTTTCGTGAGTTAGAATGCGGAAAGACGGACAGACAGACAAATCGAAGTCAAGAACATTTTTCAAATTCGTTGGAAAGTGTTATAATTAGTTTTAATCTTAAAAATAAATTTTTGTGGAGTTAAGAATTTCGGAGAATTTAAATTTTTCTTATCTTATACCTAACAATGAGCAATTAAGGAAAAAAAATCCAGAAGTTATTATTTATTTATTTATTTATTTTACAGTGAAAAAAAAAGGGTAATTTTCATGTTGTTTTTTTCTTTACTTCTTTTACTTTAGCAAACTTTATTGCTTTAAGCAGGGGTCTGTCCAGACTTTTCGGACAGGGTCCTGTTTTTGTGAAATTGTGAAAAACTCTACACGTATTTTTGTGAATTTAAATTTTGTGTGAAAATAAAGTTCTTCCGAACTTTTCGAGTAGGGCCCTCTTTTTGTGAAATTGTGAAAAATGTAATTTTTCAAAATAAAATTATAATTAAAGATTCATTTTAGACAATGACAGTTCATTTTTATAAAACTAAACTTAAATATATCCATAGAAGCCCTTAATAAATTAGAAATTGAATATCAACTTTTCGGGGAAATACAGCAAAACATCTGATTTTTCATAGGCAGCCTGTTCGTTCCATGGAAGAACAGTTTTGAAAATGAAATAGATTTATCAAAGGTCTATTTTTTAGGAGAAATAATTTTGTGAAGGGTCCTTTAACGGACCCAGATTTGCCTCTGGACAGACCCCTGAGGCTGCATATTTACGTAAAACATTCTTATTCATTTTCTTTTTTAAGAAATTAAAAAGAAGTAGAAGTGAACAAGCTTTGTTTCTATGGAGTGATTTTATTTTGTATCATTATTTTATTTTCAATAAAAAGAAAATAAAAGTTAAATGAGTTTCTTTTGAATTTCTTTTGAAAGAATTATTAATTAAAGTACTGTAACATTTTAAAACAAACTCGCCTTGTTAGTATTATGGTAAGACGTTCGATATTGAAGAAACTGCATTCAGCACTTCAGACTGAGGCTTTAATTAAACTAGGACACGTCTGACAGATAAGGGACATTTTTGACAGCTGAAGCTTTTATTAATTAATCTAATTAAACAAAAAACACGCCATTTTAGTGAAAAAGTGAATTGAATTAAAATTTTGGAATATCAAAGAATAAGAACCACGTATCTCGTGCACTTTTTCTTTCTTTCAAAATACGGCAATATTGTAATAAAACTTTTCTGGAGTTAAACATTGATAATAGTATTAAAAGTACTATTTTTAATATAAAAAAGATGCTTTTAAAAAATAACTATTATAATTTAGTAAAAATATGTATTCAAAGCAAGAAAATTTTTATTCATTCTAAAATTAAATTTCACATATCTTTGATGAAAAAAGAAAAAAAAAAAAAAGAATTAACAGGAAGTATGCTTTGTAATAAAAATATTTTATAAGCGATAAAACATGATATAATAGAAAGATGGGAAATCATACGTTTTAAAAAGTGTGATTTAAAGTAGATGATTGAAAACCACAAAAAAAAAAAAAAAAAAAAAAAAAAAACCTATTCTAATTTTTGACCTGTATTATTTTTAACACTTTCCATTAGAGTTGAAAAATTTGTATGAATTTTAATCGTCTATCTGTATATATGTATATATAAACCCATGTTGTTTGAAAGTTTTACATGTGGTTACACTGATTTTTTTTTTTTCTTTTAATTTTCTTTCTGGTTTCCTTGATGATTTGATTTAATATTTTATTGCATTTCTCATTCAAAATGGTTTTGCTGCTTGATCGAGGCATGAACGATATAAATTTGCTATTGTTAGCTATATTGTTTTACGAAATCGTTGCAGATTTTACAGCTTTATGAAGCACAGGCTTCTTGATGAGATAATACTTCTATTTTTAAGCATTTTTTTTTCAATTATTAATCCATTTTTTATTCCAATTATTATTTCTGTGGTCCTTTATTTATTTTCTCCGTCATTATGATTAATGGTCCTTTTTTTACTCAAGTGGGCGTAAGTAATTTATATTGTTTTTTTCTCTTATTGAATCTTAATATGTATCGCAACATTTTTATGCTAGTTTTAACAATGTATTACAATCAGTTTTATTTTTGTTGTGTTGTTTTTGACATGTATCTATTAATCGCTAAATAATTTAGGTTAATATATATATAAAAGGTGCAATTTTCATAGCAGAATGTGTTGGTAAAAATGGTCACTAGTATATGCCCATTTTTGCAAAGTCCAATATAAAAATGAAAACATGTCATGCAATGTATCTGTAAGCATTTTCATTTCCGTAAATATTTTTTAAATTCTGTGAAACTTATACACATTACTTTGGTTCATTATAGCATGTTTTCTACTGAAAATTGTAAAAAAAATCACAGTACTGGTTTGTGTACAGAAATTTACAAATAATTTCGTATACATTATGGGCTATGAGAGGTATTTCTTTAAAGCCAATTTTGATATCTTTAAACTGTACACAATAAACCGAAAATAATATGTACATTATTCAGATGCATAAAAGGCCTATTATCTACAGAATATGGTATGATTAGTATTAATTATTGGTTTACAGGGCCTCAACAAAATAATCAAACGCATTATGAAACATAAGTGAAAATTATTAAATGTGCATAGCATATTAAATCGTGTTTTTAACACTTTCCAACACAGCTGAAAAATGTCAATGATTTCGGTCTGGCTATCTTACTGTCCAAACTGTCATTTTCTTATTTATTTTTACAATGTCATCAAATTGATAATCTCTGAGGTTCGTAGAATAATATTAATCACCAAGAAATCTAAGTAGATTAGCAAGATTGTGTCAAATACAGAATGCTGATTAATACCCAGATTTCTAAATTCAAATAAGAATTAAAAGAAGCAAAAGTGTAACTCAGTGAATTCAGTATTTTTAAATAATTATTAAAAGATTTATTTAAGCTATTATTAATGGCGATTGTCAGAATTTATTTCCGTACTTGGTAAAACTTCTATAAACATGAGCTAAAAATCTCTTTTCATTCAGATTTTATCTGTTTATTTAATATGGAAATAATTATTATTGAACTGAAGATGGACTATAAATTGGACTATAAACTTTAAATAATTTATTGGATTTGCAAGGATTTTTAAAAAGATGTGCTTCAGAAGTAGCTGTAAAATTATTTAGAAGTATTACATTAACCTTGAGTATTATGATAATAGTATGAACATTAATTTTCATAAATAATTTGTACTGCGTGAATTTGACTAGAAAAATGTAGAAGTCTTGTGATAGCCGCAAAGTACTATTCCTTCTTGTTCCATTCTAATAGGTAGTATTCCAGTAGTTCCATTTCTAATAAGAACTACTGTGATGTACACACCGCAAGACTTTCTTCTATATAATTTTACACAAAATCATGCAGTACAAATTATTTATGAAAATTATTTTCCAACTTCTTATTTATGAAAATTATTTTCCATGATAATTATAGACGATTTTTATCTGACAGAATTATAACACTAAACGCCAAAAGAAAGTCAATTTTGTTCCAACATCAAAAGAAATGCGGTTCCCCCCCCCCCTTTTGTTAAAAAAATGGAAAAAAAAAAAAAAAAAACTATAATTTTGTTTCAAATTATCACAGATCTATGGTTCAACCATTCGTTTTAAAGGCATTAACGATATCTTTCGAAAGATACCCATATTTGCTCCCACATGCACAAACTTTTTTCCCGAGTTTACTACTACTCTTATCAATAAGAACAGATTGATATTAATTTTACAATCACACGTAAAAAATAACTCTCATTATGTACATTTATATGAAATTTTGTCCTACACTGCCCTGTTCAAAATTTAGACAATATGGGATCACAGCGCCACCTGTTGAGCGATGGATCCCCAAATCTAATCAG
The DNA here is from genome assembly GCA_963930645.1 of Salticus scenicus. Lineage (NCBI taxonomy): Eukaryota > Metazoa > Arthropoda > Arachnida > Araneae > Salticidae > Salticus > Salticus scenicus. The sequence goes on from OZ005653.1 coordinate 338,925,370, forward strand.
CACCAGTTTATGTCAGGGACCAACTAAATATCAAGATTGGTTAAATTTCGTTTATTGGTTCGTGAGACACAGCGTCCACAAAGTTTGTGATACACAAACACAGAGACACACACTCACAGAGATATTTTTTAAAAGCAATCAAACCATGTTTAGGACATCCCAAAACGTGTAAATCCATCGAAAATTGGAGTTCGAAAATTTTTACGAATCCGATGCTTTTTCTATATATATATAGAAAGCAGAAAGTAAAAAATATACTTAATATCCAATGTATCAAACAATATTAAAATAACGATAACGACATGTATCTTTTAAAGAAAAAAAAAAGAAAATATTCTCCAGAGAATATTTTATTACTATTATATAGGAAAATAAAGAAAAAGAAACACCCTGTTTCATTACCATTTTGTCAAAATTTGAACTGAGATCCATCACAATGAAAATAAAAATTACATATTCTTCTAGGAGAATGAAAATGGCAGCTGGCTGTGAGCAGGTGCTGCATTTTTAATAACTCACATCCTCTCTTTTATTTAACCATTAGAGAAAGGATAAAAAGTTATTTAAAACTATCACGAAACTTTCTTATGTATTTTCCATACATATTCATGCAGTATAAATTATTTTAAAATTATTATTTATCAAAATTATTTTCCATGATAAATGCAGACGATCTGCATCTCAGACAGAGAAGTATAACAGTAAATGTCCAAAGAAAGTCGATATTGGGCTGCCATCTGAGTCTTTTATTATTACTACTATTATTATTTTAAAAAATCGATAATTTTGTATTAAATTATCACAAATCTATGGTTCGGCTATTCATTTTAAAGGCATTGGCAAGTTCTTTTGAGCGATACCCATATCGAAAATTTATCACCCCCCCTCCCTCCCCCACGGAAGTAAGCGATGCCCCTACATATACACAAATATTTTCTTGATTAACTATTACGATCATAATTTGTTTCTTTTTTAATTTCACACTGAAAAGTTAAAAATAACTCTCATTGCGTGTATTTTTACGAAAGTTTGTCCTAAGTTTGCCATATTAAAAATTATGTAAAAATAGGATAACTGGTGCTACTTGTTGAGAAATTGATCCACAAACATAATCAGCACACCAAATTTATGTCAAGGTGTAAAAATAATTATGAAGTTTGATCAAATTCCGGTCATTGCTTCGTGAGATATATCGTGCATAAAGTTTTTGATACACACACACTACACAGAGAGAGAGACAGACAGACATTTTCTAAAAAATATCAAATCGTGTTCAGGACATCTCAATAGAACATCGGGCCGAAAATTTTCAGGAATCGATTACTTTCTTTTTACACATGTAGAAGAAAGTAAAAAAGATATTTTATTGTATACCCATACAGCCACTGATACAGTGATGCCAGATGGTCAAAAATTATTTCCCCAAACAGGTCTTCAAATTTCCCCAAATCAGGGGGTTTTTTTTCGATAAAATCCTCAACTTGATTTCTACTAAAAAGGGAAAATAAAAATTTTTTTCAAAAAAGAACATATATATATATATATATATATCAACCAGATTTAAGCCATAGAAAGCTCGGATTTTTCCCCAAATGAAGGCAAGTTTTGAAAAAAATCCCCAAATAACAATAAAGCTATTAAAAGTCCCTAGTCGTTGGAATAAATCATTGCCAACATTGACAGAAAGTTGAAGAACTCCCCAGATTTGTCCCCAAAAATTTTAGAATTCTCCAAAAATGTCCCAACAAACATTTGGTCCCCGAAATTGTCCCCAGAAGCCTCAAAAATCCCCCAATATGGGAACAAAATCCCCAATCTGGCATCACTGCACTGATATAAATTAGACATCCAATGATCCATAAAAGGTACAAAATATCCAAAGAATTCCCATTAAAAATCCTGGATATCCTGTACTAATTATAGATATCTATTAGATGTTTATATATAGACGAAATGTAGACGTGCCTTTTTCGATGTTTAATAGATGCAACATGGTAGATCAAAACAAGATTTACGTATTTTCAATATCTATTAGATCTAACAAGCCCAATTATTGGATATCTGGAGATTTAATGTTATAGATTTATTGTTGGAGATTTATTGTTGACACGATTTAATAAAAAAACTAATGTACCGATCTCGGTGAAAATTTGCACCCTTTTTTTAAATTCACTTGACTAGTTTTTAAACGAATGATTTTTTATTTTCTCATTCCAGTTAATTTTAAAAGGCTATAAGTAGAGTAAAATGTACCGTAAAATTATACTGTTTTTGCATACAACTCTCAGAAGTATTCAAATTTCATTTTTTTTTATTAATTTTTTGTTCAAGTAATAGTCAATTCTATTATGAAGAAGCGTGGAAAGGGTCTCCACCAGGAGAAACCAGGATCCACCGACTGAATTTTCGAAATTTTTTAATGAAAATTTTATAAAATATTGTTTAAATGCTGCTCTTTTATAGAATAAAAATTCTTATTGTTTAGCTTTCAGAACACATGTACTCCCTTAAGTCTCATTAAAAAGCAAAATATTTTATTTATATTTTATTTATATTTTTTTACTTCCTCTTACCCATAAGGTAGAGAAAGTATTGTTTTTGGGTCAAATTTTCGAAAGTGAATTTTTCTTATATTTACACGTTCTGAGGTCCCCTGAATCCGAAAATCATGTTGTTAGCGGTTGGTCTGTGTGTGTGCGTGTGTGTGTCTGTTATCAGCGTATCTCAAGAACAAATTATAGCAGAAAATTCAAACTTGGTATTCTAAATGTGTATGATATAGTAATGCTACACTGAACTTTTCGTTGTGATCACGCAAATGGTTCGTGTACAGGGGCACTCAAGAGAATTCAAATACATTACGTCTATGGGGGAAATTGCAGGAAAGTAGAGTTTAACGTCTATAGACTGCACTAAACCAAATGAAACGAATATATATTTTTTATATGCATAAAAACAATTTTCATGTAGCATAAGGTATGGAAATCATTCACTGTTCGTTTACAGGGCTACACAAAAGAACTAGATTATAATGTGACAATACTTGAAATTTGATTGGTGTACTTTAGGTTGCGGCATGTGTTATTAATATAGGATTATATTTATGTGCACCCTGTGATATGTACATAACTTTCAGAAGATATACAGGGCTGCCAATATTTAAGCCATAACATTCTTTTTTATTTGTAAGTGGAAGTGTTTTACTATAATATCTTACCATGGCCAGGAAAGCTCTTCAAGAATTTAAATTTATTCCTCATAGCCATATGGTAATTAACGTATTTTTTTAAGCTAAATATTCATCTTTTTTTTGTGGGGGGGGGGGGGGGGGGGACATTTGCACGTTTTGAGGTTTTCTGAATACCGAAGTAAAAGTTTATAGTTTGATCTTTGTCTGTGTCTGTTAGAGTAAATTAAAAACAAATAATTTCAGACAATCCAAATGATGTATTTTGAAGTTAATACGTTTGTTACTAGAAAAGTTCCTTGAAGATTGATAAGTTTCAAGGACTTAATGCGTGTGAAAGTTATCTGAATAATTTTAAAGGAACTTTTGTACTTAATAACAGATTTGAACTCTATATAAATGTAGATACAATAATGCAACGGGGGGTTGAGGGGAATTAAATTTCAAGGTAATTTCAGGGAGATTAAAAGGGTAAGAGAAAGTCGTGTGAGTGACACACCGGATTATTATTTAGCGTAAACGAATTTCGTGACTCTTTGTTGTAAGTATATTTTTCCTGCACTCTTTGGCTTAAATACTTAATTCCAGTGACAGGACATTCATTTCATGTGCATATCTGTTTCATTTACATAGTGATGACCAATTTGCAAGGTTTGACCTTGCAATTTGTCATTTTTAAAATATGCTAATTGCTCTATCACGAGCAACTGAATTCAACTTCAAATACAAGCATTTTTATTTGTTAATTGTTACTTCCATTTAGATATTTAATATTTTAAATTCTAAAGCCAGAAATAGGTTCAGCATTCCACAGTCAACAACTTCCGAAAAACAATGAACGAATGTCAAATAATACATTTGGAAAAACTCTAAATACTAGTGGATCTGCAGATCAGGAGCCTCAATGTCCTATTTGCATAACGCATTATTCACCAAATCATTTTTTTTATTCCTTATATTATATAATCTATACATATTGATTCGATTGATTTGCTACATAAATAAAAACTTTTCTGAGGGCCGCCCCCCTCAACACCCTGCTGTATCTCTCTTTCTATAACTATCTGTATGTATATATGTATATATGTGTATTTCTAATAACTGATTGTTTTGTGTTAATTCTCGGTAATTCATAAATACTTGTACCAAATTTCATGCAAAATGATTACATAACATATTGGGATTATTTTGTGTAACCCTGTAAATGAATTACCAATTCTATGCCCATACTTCTCCACTGAAAAACGTTCTTTTAAAAATCTAATAAAATTTCCTTATATTTAACGACGCGTAAGCATGTTAAAATACGCTTTTAAAAAATACCGACTGTAGACCATAATAGTACGAAATTCTTTATATATCCCATAAAATGAGCCACAGTAATCATATGCACTAAAAAGAATACACCTATTTAATTAATTATAACTCATTAATATTTCAACCTAATTTGACATCATTTGGAGGATTACAGAATGTCATCGGATTTTTTTTGTGGGGTCCCGTAAATAAATTTTATAGTCTATACATAACCTTTTTCTAGAGTAAATATCATTTTAAGCATCTTTATAATGTATGTTAATTCCATTATGTTGAATGCAGCATAAACGCATTAAAGTGCGCTTAAATAAAAATTTCTTCATAAGCTCTAATCTCACGAAATTCTTTTGTGTGTCTCCGTAAACGAACCATAAACATTGTATACACCAGTAAAAACTGTTCAGCTTATTCTACGTTTTTCATGAATAATTGTTCGAAATTTGACATAATTTGGCTGATTACGTTACATTGTTAGAACACTTTCATATGGTCCTGTAATTAGGAAGCCTAAGAGCACATATTTTCTGCAGAAAACATAAGTTTAAGCATCTAAGTAATTTACGCTAATTTCAATTTGTTGATAGCAAATTAATGCTGTCAAAATGCGTTTAAACGAAATTCACCCCATATGCTGTAAGAATAAAAATTTTGACGTGTCCCTGTACACAATCCATAAACAACATAGACATAAAAAATTATATTAGCTATTTCTATACAGAACCTGAGTGTATGGGCCGATTTGTAAGTCAATCGGAGGATTTTTGAGGCCGCTATTGCAGTTCATACAAATTTTGCCCATAAGCTGTAATGGTAAGAAAAAATTTGGCGTGTCCCTGTACACGAACTACAAATGAAATACACGCTCAAAACGATACAGCTAAAGTTCCGTGTGGCTCATACATATGTGTATCAAATTGCAAGTCAATAGCTTGATTTTTGCGGTGGCTGTCGCGGTATATGCAAATTCTTCCCATAGGCCGTAATGATAAGAAAAACTTTGGCGTGCCCCTGTACACGAACTACAAATGGGATACACACCTAACACTATACAGCTAATTCCGTTGAGCTCATGCTTATGTGTACCAAATTTCAAGTCAATAGCATGGTTTTTGCGGCCGCTATCGTGCGGCAGACAGACAGACATACACACAGACGGAACCCAAAATCTTTTTGAGTCTCAACAGAGTGCCTAAATTGACGTTTCGGCAAGAATTGCAAGTCAGTAGCCTGATTTTTGCAGTGTCTATCGCAGTACATACAAATTCTACCCATAGGCCGTAATGATAAGAAAAACTTTGGCGTCTCCCCGTACACGAACTACAAATGGAATATACACCGAAAACTATACAGCTGATTATGTTGGGCTCATGAATATGTGTACCAAATTTCAAGTCAATAGCGTGATTTTTGCAGCCGGTATCCCGCGACAGACAGACAGACAGACAAACAAACACATAGACGGAACCCAAAATCGTTTTGACCACTGACGTTACGGCAATCAAACTATTTAAATTTTCAAAAAAAAAAAAAAAAAAAAAAAAAAAGTTTATACTTTTATCGAAACAATATACAGAAATAACCATTTATATCCCTTTTCGACCCAATCCGTACGATCTTTCGGGTTAGACATCGACGACATCCACTTACATTTTTGCGTCTGGAACAGTCGTATGTAATAAAATCAGGAAAGGAACGATCGAGCTAATGAGCAGAAAGTGTAAAGTACAATTCTCAATCAACAAATGTTGGTTATTATAGTCCATATTTTCCTTTCAGTTTGCAAAAACAGAAGAATGTAATGTTTTGGGTCGGAAAGGGATATATAGATATAATTGGAAGTAGCTTGAAAATCTTTAGTCACAGAAAAATTTCATTACACTGAATTCTTTTACAATACTAGTAAATTGGTTATGCAACTATAATAACATTATATACATAACAGGCATATTAGTCAAACTGAAAATATTTACGGTATTATATCACACAAAATCCTTCATTAAAAAAAAGAAAAAAAAAAAAAAAGGTTAATCTTTTAAACATTTCTTTATGTATGTTTTTATAATAATAATTTTACTAGCAACTTATTAAGAAATTAATTATTCGCAAAGTATCAATTAATTAATTAACATTTATTAGTTTACTAATATTGAAAGTTTAAATCTAAATAAGTACTCACTAACAGAGAAAGCTCTCATTTTATTTTAATGCTGAACAGCAGAATTAACCTGTGTAATTAATATTAAATTATTACAAAAAAAGTGTAGAAATTTCTCGCTTGAAAGCAAATTTGCTTCTGATACTAAAAAATCAAACTTTAAAATAAGTAACCAGTTTCAATTTATTTTCTACTTTTGTGATATTTTTACATTAAATGTTTTTATTGAAAAAAAAAAAAAAAAAAAAAGCTTATATTGAGAGGTTTTTAAAGGTCACATTCATTTTCAGGTTATTCAAACAACTATTTAAATTTTCTTTTTCATGATTTTTTTCCCCCATTGACGCTTGATTGTGCCATATTGAAATTTTTTACTCAACGAATATTCGTAATTGGTGTTTTCCTAATCTAAGAAGGATTCGTTTTCTTACATTCGAAAAGATTTTTTTATATCCTTCTGACTTGATTGAATGGTTCTACTACGCCCATGTTTAATAAATCTCATTGTAATAGAATGTATGGAAATAAATGTGCATAGAACCAATCACGTAATGAGCGGCATTGTATGTTTATATCGATCGGCACATAAATACAGCAAAATAAAAACTGTAACTAATTTCATTTCATAGTTAAAGTTTTTGTATTTATTATTTCTATTACCCTATTACCGTAGGTAATGAAAATATTGTATTTACACGTTTTAAGGCCTCCTGAGTCCAAAAAAGTAGCTTTTGGCAATTAGTCAGTGTATGTGTGTACGTATTTATGTATGTGTGTATGTGTGGAATCTTCTGGCTATCATATCTCCGAAACTAATAAAGATAGAACTACGAAACTTCAGAATTGAGACAGGTCTGGTGTACAGTTAAATTTTCCAAATTTTGGTGAAAATTGGAAAACAGGAATTGGGACCGTAAGTCCGTATCTCAAAAACGGCTCTAACGATTTTCTTCAAAGTTGCTATATAAACACTCTATTAGATGCCCTTTCGAATGATGTAGTTGGTTAGTTCAGAAAAATTGACTGGCGTTCTGTATAAATAGCTCAATTTCAGGTCTTGCAAATGCGTTCCTTTAAATACGACTGTACGGATTTTTTTTCAAACTCGCAATATCAACTCCCTTTTAAATATCCTTTTGTATGTAATTATTGTTTTCCGGTCAATAATTGAGAATACCAAGTTTTGGTTAAAGTTGGTATCACAGAAACGGTTCTAATGATTTTCTTGAAAATTGTTACAAGAATCCATTTCGTGTGTATTACGCGGTTATTACAAGAATATTAACGATCATCCTGATTATGTAGTTCAGTTTTAGATTTCGGAAATAAGTGTTTAAGAAAAATAACTCTTTTTTTTTTTTTTTTTAACTCGATATGTAAACTCTGTTTTATATATCTTTATACGTGTATCAAGCTTCTCTCACTGGAAAATTCCAAAAAATGCATATAATATCTCTAAAAATGCATATAATACGTGTAATCGTGGGTAATGGAAGTCGTGTGGTTGTTTCACACCAGATTTTTTTTTTTATTATTCTCGTCGATATTCAAGGAAGGAAAATATTGGATGTGTAACACTTTACAACTTCCGATGTTTGACGTCAGGTTCAGAACATGATTTTACATTTTACAGTCTTTAGAAAATGTCTGTGTTTGTGTATATGCTAGTGTACTGACAAAAATATTGGGAAGCTCTATCTCAAAAGCTAATACACATAATTTCATAAATGTTTATATTTAGTTGCATTTAACAAAAAAATTTTCTTTCTGTAAGCAAAACTTTGTTTTTTGAGTTATTTATAAATAAGAAGCGTTTATTATTAACCAGTTAGAAAACAGAGGAAAATGTGAGAAATTTTAAATATTCATTATATCCTATATTTCTGTTTAATAAGGTTCACATTATTGAAATTCTAGTGTTACCAACTTTCCGAATTATTTCATACAAGTAACTTAATAGAAATATTCTTTTTATTTATCAGTGAAATTTCTGTAATTTGATAAAACGAAAGTATTTTTCCTGAAATAATCAGGAGTGTAGAATATAGAATTCTACGACTACACTAACGAATAATAATAAAATAATAATAATACTGATGATTGAATTCATATGAATCATATCAATATATACAGAATTAAAACGAAATAAAAATTTTAAGCTAATTTCATTTAATTTTACAATTTCGTTTTATTGGGTTGTTCGAAACTCTGTAGAGGACTTATTTTTTTTTTTACACACCATCTTCACAATTAAGGTGCATTACCATTATATATTGTGACAGCTGATATAGCAAGGCTTGTTTGTGAAAAAGTTCGGTTTTTTTTTTTTTTTTTTTTTTTTTTTTTCAAGCTCAATAGGTTTTGATGGGTGCCCTATGAAATAAAGAAAATCGGAAGCGACATTTTCGGCATATTTTGTTTTTGCTATCAAAAAGGCGAAAATACTGTTCAAAGAAGAAAAAAAGTATACGGTGTGCATACAGAAAATTTATTTAAAGAACGCCAGTGTCAAAACTGGTTTACCAAACTTTGTTCCGGCAATTTTGATGTTGAAGATGCATTACCTTCTGGAAAACCAGTTTATGCTAACGAAGACAAAATAAAGTATTGATTTATGAAAACTGCAAAATAACAACTCGTGAGATCGCTAAGAAAGCGATCAAATAGGAGAATATATAATTCAATAAAATATTTATACAATATAAAAAAATCGTATTTCATTTTCAAAGGAAAAAACAAAATTATTTTCCGAACAACCCAATATATAAAACTTTGTTTTCCACGATATTTACAGTTAGAAGTGTTCATTAAAAGGCGGTTTATAAACAGAGGCAATATCCGAAGTTTTAAAAGTTTAAATCTGGCACACCCATCTAAACAGGTTCGTTTTATTCTGGTTTTACTACTCCACTAATATATCTTAAAATAGTGTTAAACATTAACCTTAATAACTGTAAAAGGTACAATACATACAATAAACAATAACATTTTGAAAATTCTCATAAATATAGGATGACATAAAACAAAGTTTTATGTGCAATAAAAAATGCTTAGGAGCCATCACATAAGTTTTATAAAACTTCGTAGTCTATTGAAGAACTAACTTATCTGAAATATGAATCAAACTCATTTAAATCACTAAACTGGTCTAATGGCCTAATCATGCATTCAAAATGTTGCCATAAAATGAAACAATTGATAATTCAGGTAAGTAGCACAACAGTGATTTAAAATGCTACACATTTAAAATTAATAGTAGAAAAAGCTTAGTCTGCAAATAAAAAAGTAATACCTGTTCGAAAGAAAGAAGAAGTTGTTCAGTTAATTTTAATAGTTCAGAGAGAGAGAAAAAAACGGGGAGAAAAAAAAAAAAAAAAAAAACCAGACACTTAGAATTTTTTTTTTTTTTTTTGTGTGTGTGTGTTTTTCAACGATACACAGAAAATAGGCTATCGTTAAATATTGAATATATATATATATATATAAATTAATTATAAATATCTAGGATAGGTGCTCCAGTGATTGGCAAGCTCCAGTAATTGACATCTATCCCGAAATAATTAATAAACAAGAAAAATATAATAAAATCATACATTTTACATATACGAATTTTAACATTTTATGTCAAACACTGGAACATAGGGTGCTAATAACTGGTAAAATGAATAACTAACAGTGTCAAACTCTAGAACATAGGGGGCCAATTACTGATAAAATGAAAAACTGGTAGTGTCAATGACTGGAACATGGAGTGGGTGTCAAATAAAAATTCATAAAAAAATAAAATAAAAAAAATAGTTATCAAATGTATATATTTTAACATATATGTGGTTCTGAATGTCTTTCATGCCATATGTATTATCTTAAGATTTCTAAAAATATTTTCTGATGACTAGAACATTAAAAACATCAGAGATTGCTCTAAAAGTTCAATCACTGGTGCAATTACCCTATATCATGCTAAAAATTTTCAAATATCCTCCTTTGAACTTCGAATTTCAGCAAATGAAGAGCAGCTACAAAATTGTTTTTGCTAATACGCATTTCAAACTTGCAACAGAATTAATTTAACTTTTTTAATTTTAGCTTTTATAAAATTTTGTTTAAGATAAATAAATGTTACAAGAAATCATATATACAAACAGATAAAGTCTTTCTTTTGCACCATAAGATATAAAACATTCCTCCAATTTGTGAAAGTCATTGCTCTGTTTTGTAACTTTTTTTATTAATACTTTTAAATCAAAACAAAGTTAAAAAGTGTTTACGACTTCGATTTGTCTGTTTGTCTGTCCGCGCTCTAACTCCCGTAAATATTAAAGGAATTTCTCTGAACTGATATATGTTATTCAAGTTCACTATCAGAAGTCACCTATTAAAAATGGAGTAAATACCATAAATGATTTGTGTATAGGAACATTTGAAAGTATTACAAATCATTGCGTTCTATGGTGGTATTTCTATAAACCATGTTTTAACAACTTTGCTTTGTACAAATCTTAATGAAATTAATATATGTTATTCATATGCAAAAAAATTGCTTTCCATAGAATACAGTATGATTAGCATTAGATTTACAGGGCCACAAAAAAATTTTCAGTTACATTAATGGGTATTATTGGAAATATGCTGGAATTGCATTTTCATTTATATTAATCGTTGCTATACTTGACTTTGATTTGTCTGCCTGTCTGTCCGCGCTCTAACTCCCGTAAATATTCATGGAATATTTAGGGGAATAAATATAATGTAAATATCTTTCCGTAAATATCTAAATGTTTTTAACACTTTCCAATAAAGTTGAAAAATGTTAATGACTTCACTTTGTCTGTCTGTCCGTCTGCGCTCTAACTCCCGTAAATATTCATGGAATTTCTTGAAACTGATATATGATATTCAAGTTCACTATCAGATGTTTCCTATTGAAAATGGAGTGAATACCTCTACTGGCTTATGTACACGGACACCCAAAAGCATTCCAAAGCATTGTGTTCTATGGTAGGTATCTTTATGAACTATATTTTTATTCCTTTATTTTGCACAAATTTCAATAAAATTGAAATATGTTATTCAACTTCACTATGGGATGGTTGCTATAGAAAATGGAGTAAATACCACGACTCGTTTGTGTACAGGAACACTCGAACGTATTCCAAATCATTAGAAATCACAAAGGAATGCTTTCTACATTACATAGTACAATTAGCATTCAGATTTATAAAGCTACCGTGTTACTAATCGATGCTAACCGCATGATTTTTCATTCTTGTTTCTTTCGATTTTTATTCGAAATTAATTAATACGTCCCTTTCCCATAAATAAAATTTTTATTAATATTATGAATTTTTATTTCTAGTTTTTAAATATTTGGTATAGGCTAATTTCTATTTAACGGGTGTTTAGGAAAAATCCAGACTACTCAATGAAACCCGATTTATTTAGTTCTTTGTTAATTACAAAGAACAGAAAATAATAATAATAACTAGCGGGCTTCGCCCGCTAGCGGGTCAGTATTTTCAAATGAATCACTATAATTAATGAATCACTAACAGTAACTTTTAGTGTTAAGAAAAGAAATTAAAAAAAAATCATTTGTGATTGGGTAAAAAGTCGGCCCGTGTCCCCACTGCCTTCGGCAGCGCAGTCCCGTGCGCGCTGCGCGCGCGTATTCCTTCCCTGACCCTTCGTGCCCCCTAAAAAAAAATCATTTCTGATCGGGTAAAAACTCGCACCGGGTCCCCACTGCCTTCGGCAGCGCAGTCCCGTGCGCTCTGCGCGCGCACAAGTTAAGGGATACGCGCGCGGTGCACGCCTATTTCTTCTCCACCCTTTCAGGCCCTCTTAATTAACCTACGAATACCAATTTTAAACGATCTAACTCCTTTGGCTGAGATACAAAAGAAAACTAATTCAGGACACCTCAAAACATGTAAATCTGGTGAAAATTTTCGATAATTTAAAAGAACTTTAAAATATCTTTCGAATGATGTATTAAAAATAATTTAATCATAATTAGAAATTGAAATTTTGAAATTTTAAAATATTACAGCGCCATAAATGAAAATTGATTCAGGACACCTCAAAACGTATAAATCTGGTGAAAATTTTCGATAATTTAAAAGAACTTCAAAATATCTTTCGAATGATGTATTAAAAATAATTTAATCTTAATTAGAAATTGAAATATTGAAATTTGAAAATATTACAGCGCCATCTGGCGGAACAAATTTCTGTGTTCCACTGTTCGATTCCAATTCAAAAAAGCTTTCTAATGATGTATTACTTATGAAGTTATTTTAATTAGTAGCTGAGATACAAAAGAAAATTAATTCAGGACGCCTCAAAACGTGTAAATCTGCTGAAAACTTTGAATAATATAAAAGAACTTTATAATATCTTTCGAATGATATATAAAAAATAAATTAATCGTAATTAGAAATTGAAATACGCGTATTAGAATATTGCAATTTTTTAATCGCAGAACCAAAACGCGTGACTTATCGCTGCTTTTTTTTTTTTAAGTGCAGTAGCAAAACACGTGACCTCATTAAATACCAGATGTCTCTTTCCGTTCAAGTTTTTTTTTTTTTTTTTTTTTTTTTTTCGCTTTCCATCAAACATCGTTGAAGTGGTTGCCGTGGAAACGCCAACGAACACATTTTACGATCTCGTAGAATGAAGTCGTCTTATTCAAATGAATGCTTCAATGGCTAAAATTAAAAAAATTATAACTCATTCAGTTTTTGAAATTTTCTCTCAATCTTTTGGGAATTAAATTATGAAAGCCAGATCTATATACAAAAAAAAAAAAAAAAAAAAAGAAATGATTTATCTCTAAACGCTTTTGAGTTATAAAATGTTTTGCGGAAAAATCGATGTTTCGTAAAATCTAAAAATATGGATCGCTAATCCGTATTTTGTAAAAGTGTTTATATGGTTTGAAAGAGGATTAAATGGCCTTTCTTTATATACCAGATGTTAAGAAATGGAAGACTTACTCGGTCGTACAGGGCGTTTCGAAAAAGACGACCGCGAAAAAGAGAAATTTTCGACCATTTTTAAAACTTTTTTTAAAAATATAAAAAATCCGTATTTTTAAAACAAAATTGTACCGTAAGAATCGGTAATAAATGCTCTTTCTCGTGGTACAAGTGTATTTTCAATATTTCCAACAGATCGGCAGCGATCGCTTTACAAAAACCCACGAAATTTCCCATCTTTGCTTTTTCTTTTCAGGTACGCGATGCCGGTCGAAAATAATGAACGCGTGCTATTTTGAATCGTTTTTTCGTTAGACAATGGTCGATATTTTAATTAATATCTCCGCTAATTAGGGTCGCATCGTTTAGCAAATTAGATAACCCAGATCTGCGATAAATTCTCTGTCCGACGGTACCTGTTCGAAGTCCGTGCGACCGTTAGCGGCCGAGCTTTTGCTGCGTCAAGCTGTTTCTCACAGACACACACACACACAGACACACGCGTACAGATTTTAATAATATAAGGAGATAATAAATCTGGTGTGAAACAACCACGCGACTTCCACTACTTACTATTACATGTATTATATGTATTTTTTGGAGATAATGTGAACAAAAGACATAAAATTGACCTAACAAATTATACACCTAAAAATTTTCTGGTAAGAAAAAGTTTATATACATGTAAAGATATATAAAATAGATTTACATAGCGAATTTAAAAATAGTAAGAAGAAAAAAAAATCAGTTTAGTCATTTTTCGAAACATTAATTTCCGACATCTAAAACTGATCTATCTAATCAGGATGACTTAATTTTCTTTAATAACCATTTCTTTAATACATGAGAAAGGATATCTAAAATGGATTTATGTAACAATTTTAAGGAAAATCATTAGAACCGTTTTTGAGATATCGACTTTGCCAAAATTTGGCATACTCAATTTTTGACCGGAAAACAGCAATTACATACAAAACAATATTTAAAAGTAAGTTAATAGGGCAAGTTGAAAAAAATCCATGCAACCGTTTTTAAAGGAACTCACTTGCAAGGTCTGAAATTGAGCTATTTATACAGGGCGCCTATTAATTTTCCTGAACTAACCAACTACATCATTCGAAAGGACATCTAATAGAGTGTTTTTATAGCAACTTAGAAGAAAATCGGGAGGGCCATTTTTGAGATACAGACTTACAGTACCACTTCCAGTTTCCGACGTATCCTTTCCGGTTTCCTAATTTTCACCAAAATTTGGGAAATTCATCTATACACTAGACCTGTCTCAATTCTGAAATTTAGTTTCGGAGATATGATAGTCAGAGTATCCCCCCCCCTACACACACACACTGACCAATTGCCAAAAAGTGCTTTTTTGGACTCGGGAGACCTTAAAACATGTAAATCAGGGTAAAACTCGATATCGATTTTTCGGACCGAATACAATACTTCCATTACCTATGGTAATCGGGTAAAGGAAGTAAAAATGGCCAAAGTACTATGAAAAATGCAACTTTTCGTTTTTTGAACACACCATGTCTGCAGATTTAATCGATCTTTTTCTTTGTACTCTCTGTCAGCTTCTGTACAACACTTTTGTCCATTTTTCTTAAGCACAATTTAATGCGATTTGTTGGTTTTCTGTGCTTTCCAAGCGTTTGCATAGATACGGATTTTCAAAACAGACTTGAAATCTTCAATAAATCTTGCTTCTGGAAATTAGCAGGGTTGTCTTATTTCCCAAGAAAATTGATACTTTAACACATGTAGATAAATAATGACAGCTTTGAAATAATGCGAGCTGACCTTTATCTGACCAAAAGAAATAATCATCTTTATAGGTTCGTAGAATGTTAGGAATAAGTCTTTTCGAATGCATTCGTTCTAATCAGTGTTGGGCATAATTGATTAAAAAGTAATTGAATTACAATTAAATTACAATTATAATTATTTTACTGCCAGTCGATTAACAAGTAATTGATTACAAATAAATTGAATTATTACAAATAAATTGAATAAGTAATTCAATTTATTTGTAATCAATTACTTGTTAATTGATTGACAGTAAAATAATTATAATTGTAATTTAATTATAATTCAATTACTTTTTAATCAATTATGCCCAACACTGGCTCTAATATAAGTAGGCCAATTTCAGTTCTCTCGCAAGTGAGGTCCTTTAAAACGACTGTACGGTTTTTCCCTCAAAAACTCGTTATATTAACTCTTTTCTAGACATCCTTTCGTATGTAATTGTTGTTTTTCGGTCAAAAATTAAGTTTGACAAGTTTGGGTTAAAGTCGGTATCTCGAAAATGGTTCTAACGATTTTCTTAAAAATTGCTACATAAACACTTTTTTAGATATCCTTTCGCATGTATTACTTGGTTATTACAGTAAAATTGACAATCCTAATGATTAGATAGGTAAATTTTAGATCTCAGAAATGGGTGTTTCAAAAAACGGCTCTACCGATTTTTTTTTCTTTTTTTAAACTCGCTATGTAAAGTCTGTTTATATAGCTTTACACGTATGTCAGTTTTGTTTCACAAGGAAATTGTTAGATGTCTAATTTGTTAGGTCAGTTTTACATCTTCTGACCAAATTATATTAAAAGAGTGCATATAATGCACGTAATAGCACATAATGGGAAGTCGTGTGGTTGCTACACAGCAGATTTTTTTCGAATATGTGTAAATTATTTTTAATTTACTTTTCTTTATTATTTGACTGTTCAACCTTTGCTCTCCTTGCGCATTATCCCCATACTGTTATCGTTATGTAGTATTTAAAAGATTATTTTTTTACAACAGCTCTAGAGAAATACAGGCTTTATTTATAAACGTTTTATTAAATTATTTTAAATAATGCCAAATTTCAATATATTTCAGGTACATATATCCAATGCAAAAAATTGGGAATTCAATAACATAAAACGCAAAAAAATATATTCAAAAAATTCAAAATTGCAGCTATATCGATCAGCATAACTTTTTTATTTCTAAAATTATCATAATTATTCATTTTTTAAAATGTTAGATTAGAATTTCACTAATGGTGTTTATTCTTTTACACTGGAAAAAAAAAAAAAAGTCTTTTTTGTTATTCAATTTTTATTTAGATTTTTCTCTAATTAGAAAATCGATTCTTTCACAATGCAATAAAAAATTATAAAATAATAATAATAAAAATAATATCAATGTAAGCAATAATACATTTTTGCTTCATAAGCAAAAATATTTCTGTAAGTCTGATAACAAAGCAATTAAAAGAGATTAAAGTCTTTTTTTTTCATGAAAATCCTATTAGCTAAAATGGAGAAAAAATAATAAGGTAATCTTTTATGATGCCACAAAATAAAATAAAATAAAAATAAAAGGTTAAATTGATTTTTTTTTTTTTTTTTTTTACACAATATGTTCCATATTATTTTAAGATAAAATAAACAATTAATTAAAAATATTTTTTTAATTCATTTAATAATATAATGCATTCACTGAAGTTTCATATAGTTTAATATCAAAGATGCAATTCTTTTAATATTTAAAACATTTGAAACACTGAGAAAAAAAGCGAATTTTTTACGCTTGAATGAATAACTGTATGAATTAAAATGTCAGTTTGAGTTAATTTAATGGAAATAAATAAACAAATAAATGAAAGAACTAATAATCATTAATTTTTGAAAATATAATCATAGTTTTTTTACTTACCGAACATACATATGTAAGGAAAGTATTATAATCAAGTCAAAAATCCGAATTCGAGATTTTGGTGTTTCTATACGTTTTGAGGTCCCCTGAGTCCGTTTTCCCTATTTTTACGATGATGTATGTTGTATGTGTGTGTGTGTGTGAGTGAACACGCTAGCGTCTAAACGCTTTACTCGAATGAGCTGTAAGTTGGTACGCATGTTGCAAACCACCGTAGTACGAACCCTACTGATTTTGGTGAATCTGGCATTTATAGTTTTTTTTACAGTGACACAAAGAAAAGTTCTTTATCATTATGGCCTATGAGACCAAATTTTAAAAAGTGCGATAGCGTCTAAACGCCTCATTCAATTGAACAAAAAAGTTATACACATATTATAGGTCACAGTTTCATGATCTGTATAGGTTTTGGTGAATCTAGCACTTCTAGTTTTTTTACTGGGACACAACAAATAATTCTGTATCATTATGGCCTACGGGGTGAAATTATTTAAAGTGCGATAGCATCTAAATGCCTTATCCGTTTGAGTAGAAAATTTATATACGAGTTATAGGTCACCATCACGCAAACTGTATTGATGACTCTAGCACTTAACGGGTTTTACAGGTACACAAATAAAAATTGTTTATCATTAAGACCTATAGGCTCATAAAGTGCGACAGCGACTAAACGCCTAATTCAAACGAACTGAAAATTTATATACATAATATACGTCACCATCACACGAACTTTATGAACTTTAGAGAATCTAGCCCTTATGGTTCTTTTTACAGGGACAAAATGCAAATTTCTTTATCATTGTGGTATATGGGTTAAAAATTTAAAGTGCGATAGTGTCTAAATGCCTTATCCGGTAGAGCTGAAAAAATATATAAATATTATAAGTCACTGTTGTACTAACTATAAGCATTTTGGTGAATCTAGCATTTGTGGGTTTTTACAGGGACACAACGAAATATTCTTTATCATTATGATCTACGTGTTCGGTAAAATAGCGTTAAATTAAACATCGTGTACTATATAAAGAGAAATACTCAAACACCCTAATATAATTTTCTCTTTTGTTTATTTAACAACTCCTCATTACTTTATCAACAAAACCGTTAATTACTCAATGTTCGGAAAGTTGAGTGGAGTCACTCCAGATTTTTTTTTTTTTTTTTCTTGTACTCTGAAAGGGTGAAATTTAAATCTAAAATGATCAAATACTTTTATTTAATCATTAATTAGTAACCAATACCGGTTACAAAACTTATTCCGCTACTTTTTAAAAAAAAACAATATCGGAATGCAATCTAACTACTTATGCCATTAAAAAATAAATAAATAAATAAACAAGAAAGAAAAATCATAATCATAGCATAAATTATAAAACAGCTTCCAATTTCCTCTGTAATGAATCCGAATAATTTTATGAAAACTTAATCGAAAAGCCATGAAGAAATTGAGCTTGTCGAAAAATAACTGATGCTAATTAAAAAAAAAAAATTAATTATTTATTTATAGGAAAAGTTCTTTTTCTTTTATTTGCCCCTGAAAAGTAAACGTTTATTTTCTATCTTTAGTGTAATATAAAGATTTTTAAATATGCTTAAAATATATACCTATTTCAAACCCTAATATACCAGAATTCATTCGTGAATCCCTGTATACAAACCATATGTGTCATACAAATACATACGATCGTGTGATGGAAAATATTCCATCAGAATATATCAGTTCCAAAGCATTCTAAAAATACCAATGAAAAAATTAAAGCAGCACATTTTATTTTTCATGAATATTTCAAAATTTTTCCCCATTTTTAGAAACCTGCAGCTAAAATAACTGAAGTCGTAAAAACTTTTTCTTTTTTTCTTTTTTGAGATTTTTGCGTAAATTTGTAGGAATCATGAGTTTAAATAATACTTGCCAAGTTTGTTATGTTTTGTGCAATAAAAATCTATTAAAATTGACTTCAAAGAAATACTTCTCAGAGACCGTAATGCATATGACTTCTTTTATAAAATACACAAATCCAGGTGTTGTTATTTATACCACCAGGACAGGGAACATGCAATAGTAAGGCATATATCACTTTCAAAATATCCTAAAAAATATTTATGAAAATTGGAGCATGGACTGACAAACAGGCAAACTGGGGTTTATAAATATTTTTTGGTTTTCTTCAAAAGGGTTATAAGGGAAAGGATTGGAAAAAGTTTTCTGGGTCGTAAGAAAAATACGTAAACAAAAGCTGGTTGTTTAAAACACGATATAATACTTAAAATAATAATAATAATTATAATAATTATAATAAGTATAAAATTTACTTTGTCTATTTTTCAGTGGCATGAGAAAGTTACTTCCTTCATTTAAAAACATTTATGTAATAAATTAGAAGTATGTCCTTGTGACGAACGATATCGAAACCAAAGGCCATCTAATAACATTTTGAACACTGCATAATATAGATCAGTGTTAACCATCCTCTTTTAAATTAAGTTGTCCACTGCACCGTATAAGACTAAATGTAAAATTATTATTTAGAAATTTTAAAGTTCTATAAAAAATTTCGAAAAAAAAAAAAAAAAAAAAGAAGAGAAGAAAAGAAAAAGAAAAAGAAAGAAAGAAAGAAAAAAGGTTTTGCATTGTGGATTCCTTTTTATTCAAAGTCCAAGATTAGATGTTCAAGAGATTTCAAATGTTCGAAATACTGAAATTACAAAACCATACAACAGTTTAAAATGCGCCAAAAAAAACTGGCAAAATAATAAATTTATAACAAACGACATAAAATTCACGCGCACGCATCATCTGGATCAAAACAATTAGGCTCGATCCTTCATTTAGCTTTAAAAAAAAAAAAAAAAAAAAAAGGAAAAATGAAAAATTGAACCGGGTGCGGCGCTAACGCAGCAGATAATGCTGCACTCGTGCTTTCGTTTTTTCATCTATTGAAGGGTCAAACTTAATTATTTCTATCTGAAACGGTTATAGTGTATTTTTCGTAATTTATGGTGGTGTTTGGTTTGCAAAGTTTTAATTTTTTATTTTCCAAGAACACTTTTTTGGTGCTTTACTCCAATTTGACGTTTATTCGGTATTTCTACGCTAAAAAAAAAAAAAAAAATAAATAAAAATAAATAAAAAATATTTACCTGCTATCGTCTATATAATTTTTTATGAACAAAGTCTTTTTTTTTTTTTTTTTTTTTTTTTTTACCGATAAGACAAGGCAAACCGCATATTTTATTAATCGTATATCTTGATCATACAATAATTTCATGGATAAAATTTTAGGCAGTTGGTTGTTTTATAAATACATACCTGTTCATACATTTGCGATTATTTGTATGATAAAATTACTACTTTTTAATTTAGAGGAACGGTGGGAAATGTCGGATACTTGGGTAAAATGGAATACCGCTATATATCTCACTTGTACAATGCTGCAACCTATCGGAAGCACGTAAAACGCTTTCACAGGGCCCAATATTGCCAGATGGTCGAAAGTCAAGTTCCCCAAACAGGCTTTCAAATTCCCCCAATTCAGAGTTGTTCCCCAAAAACATCCCCAACTCAATTTCTATTAAAAAAGTAAATTTTTTTCCACAATTTTTTTAAAATATTTAACAGATTTAAGCCCAAATTTTTCCCCAAATGACGCTTATTTTTGAAAAAAATTCCCCAAAACAAAAATAACTTTTATATACACCCTAGTTATCGGAAAATTTTAAATTTGCGTAAGGTAATTTAGTGCTGAGGATGTACGCAAGATGTGCTTTCATCCTCAGGATATCTTGAGGATGTCCTGGGGGGGCGCCTTCAAAAGCCCCTCTACATGCTAAAGAAAACTATTAAAAGTCCCTGGCGTAGGGACAAATCCCTACAATTGGCGAGGCTGTAAACTTACAGGTAGACTGAAAAATGTTGAAAAATTCTCCAGATTTCTCCCCAAAAATTTCAAAAATCCCCTCGAAATTCTCCACAAACATTCGGTCCCCCAGATTGTCCATGTTTCGCTTCATAACTATTCCATATTTACCACTTGGTCCATATTGCTTCAAAAGAGCTTTTTTTTTTTTTTTTTTTTTTTTTTTTTTTTTACCCAATAAAAAATTTGCATGTAAATTCTATTTTTTATAGCATAAAACCATCAAACTGTTTCACTTTATTATAGATTCAAATAGATTTGTAGTTTCAATATTTACTTACTTTGCCTCTCTCTATATATCAATATACATTTGTGTATAATAATAATAATAATTTATCATTACAGTGATCAAAGACCAGTAAAGAAGACTTGAATTAGTCAATAAACAGTTAGATATTGAAATTAAACTCCACACAAAGCAAAAGTTATCGAAAAAGTTAATATGTATTGTGTTTGAGGCATGGATAGGTGAAGTCATATATAGTAAATAATGACAAAGTACCACAGGAAAAAAAAAAAAAATAAATAATAATAATAATAATAATGAATAAACGATGCAGCTGAGGCCACTACGGTTTGGTGGATGCCCAACTTTTCCCAAATCCTCTGTAAGAAGACCATACGTTAACAAAGAAAAATGAAGTGAAAGTGAAAATAAATTTAATTTATTAACAAAGTAGTTATGTGACCGAAATGTAGACAACATGATGTTTTGGTTTAAAATGAGATTTAAGACTGTTTACGAGTTGAATAATTTAAAGAATATCATTAATTGTGTTATTTCATATTTCATATTATTTACATATACTAATCAAAATTAATTTCAATTATTTTAACTACTATTTTAAACTTTTTCATGAATAACATTACGTTTTAAAAAATACAATGACTGTGATGTTAATTTAAACTTACGTTATATTTATCATTTTTAATTAAAAATCACATTTTGAAGCTGAAATAGTTATTTAAATCCATAAATGTTACATAGTTGTGTTAATTATTAATTACAAAATATTCATAATATACTTCAATTCAAATATATTTGCTGTATGAATACACACTGTTAAAAATTCCTGTAAATTTAATGTAAATATTTATTCAGAGTCTCTGTAAATTTACAGCAATTCTTAATTAAAAGTGAATAATCGAGATTCTCAATCTTTATTCTGTATTTTTACCTAATTTTATTATTTAATTTTTTAATTAAAATTAAAAATGACTGTTTCTACTTTAGAAAAAACATTCCAAATGTGAAAATATGTTCTCATCATTAATTAATTAAATTAATATTAGTTTTTTAAAATGAATTTATAAAATAAATTCTTTAACTCTCCGTTTATTTTTCTTTGCAATTTTACGTAAGACTTAAGATAATAGATTACATAGAGTTTTCTGTTGAAATTTTTAACAGTGTAGAGGATCAAAAATTCAAATATAATTGAAATTCAATTATTCTTATTATTAATTAAGTTCAATAATCCACTCAAACAACAACACCCTATCTCTTTAATCAAACACCTGTACACACACGCGCGCACACACACACACATATATACAGGGTAATTATAATTAAATTTACGATTTCAAAACGCTGTAATTTTAAAAATGCTGTTGAGAAACGACTTGCTATTTTACCAGAACAATTATAAGGCAACGGAATTTTATTTGGCAAAGAAAAAAAAAAAAAAGAAGTTCCAAAATGTACCGTCGTAAGATGTCTGTTTCATGAAGCTCCTCTTTTTCTCTTTTCACTATTACCGTTTCCGCTGTAAACACCTATTCTTGTCTTTTTGCTAAAACAGTTGTCGTAAACCTTTAAAGTCTACTAGCTGGCTTCACCAGCTAGCTGGCCAGAGAACCATGAAAATTTTTACCAAAAAAACATGCTCTTGGGCTCCTGCGGCGCCAAGCGTAATTTGTTCTCTGTTCAAGTCGCATAATATTAAAATATTAAAAATTAAATCAAATCTCTCGTAATTCCTCATAACGTAGTTCTATTTCAACGTAAAATACACTCAAATCAATGAAAATCAAATAAACCAATCAAATCTCTCGTTATTCCTGATAACGTAGCTCTAGTTCAACGTAAAATACACTCAAATCAATGAAAATCAAATAAACCAATCAAATCTCTCGTAATTCTTTATAACGTTGCTCTATTTTAACGTAAAACACACTCAAATCAATGAAAATCAAATAAACCAATAAAATCTCTCGTAATTCCTCATAACGTAGCTCAAATTCAAAGTAATATACACTCAAATCAATAAAAATCAAATAAACCAATCAAATCTCTTGTAATTCTTCATAACGTAGCTCTAGTTCAACGTAAAATACACTCAAATCAAATAAACCAATCAAATCTCTCGTAATTCCTCATAACGTAGCTCTAGTTCAACGTAAACTACGCTCAAGCCAATGAAAATCAAATAAACCAATCAAATCTCTGGTAGTTCCTCATAACGTAGCTGTAGTTCAATGTAAAATACGCTCAAATCAATGAAAATCAAATAAACCAATCAAATCTCTCCTAAGATTCTCCATTCTGCGTCATTATAGAAATGGGAAGTTTTATTTCCATATTTTTATTAATTTTAAGAAAACTAATCAAAAATTTTAAAATCTGACTTCGATGTGCACAATGACCCTTCGGAGGGCACCTCTGTGTTAAATCACGTGACTGTCCGAGCTACTGTTTTCGAGAACAGTGAAATATACATATATATATACAAATATTGCTCACTTAATAGTATAAGAACGACATTCCTGTGTATAATGAATCTATTTAGGCATTTCTTTTGAGATTACTTTGACAGCGCCATCTGTAGGCACATGCTATAAATACTTTTTTCCTTCGCCAAACAAAATTCCATTGCCTCACGATTGTTCTAGTAAAATATCAAGTGATTTTGAGCGTTAGTTTTAAAATTATAGCGTTTTGAAATCGTATCTTTAATTATAATCACCTTGTATATATATAAATTTAGAATGTCTATTTTTCTTTATTCCTTTTATATTTTATTTCACAGCTTTTGCAGAAATACAACATATATCAATCAATCCCTTTTCCGTTTAATCAATGCACATTTCTACGTGCTTTTACTTCAACATTTTACGGATGCTTTTCAATTAATAATCTAAACATTATCAAGATAGAGGGAAGCAAATTTCCCTTTTAAATGTAAGCAACATTAATTTTCCACAATTCTTACGAAAACTAATTTGCTAGGCGCTCGATATAAATAGCTTTTTTATCTATTTTAAGTCTAGGAACACAGGAAATCGTGCTATCAAAAATGCGTCATGTCAGCAAAAATCTTGAAAAGCCCCATCACTTTTCCGATTTTATCTCAATCTTCCTAAATGCATAATTCGTCGTTTTATGCATTGTATTAAGCGAAAATTCTGCCTTTCAGGTTTCAAAAAGCTGAAAATTGAGGAGAAATCCCACTTTTCAGTTAAAGAGACAAGTCAGATGAGAAAGAACAGAAACTATCTCATCGTAGTGAAGCAGGTGTTAAATTTGCATAATTCGTCTTCTCATGCATTTTTCATCGTAGTAAGCGGTAGATAGTCCGTGTTAAGAAGAGCCGTTTTAAGAATTCTTGTTTATTTCTTAAAGATTTCATTTTCATTTTTTTTTTCATGAGAAAAGTGTTCCAAATGTTTAATTCAGAAAGATGAAAACTATGCTTCAATGTAGATTTTTCATTTTGTAAATTATCAATTTATTTAATGAGAGTTAACTTTTTTGACACGTTATTTGGATGGATGCAAGAAAAAGACATATATTGTAAAATTATGCGATGCAGTTTTCACGAAAAATAAACGTATTTGAAGGCTAGAAAGCTGTATGTTTATAAAAAGGGAAAGTAAAAAAAGGAATACTTATGAACTTTATTTCATTTTATTTGTTACTTTTTAAATAATTTCATTACGTTCTAATTTAATTTCTCATTCATTCTGTTCAAAAATATTTATTTATTTATTTTTACAGCTCATTGTTTCGAAACATCATTCCTATTTTTTACAAACCGAATATTGATGCCCCAAAATATATGAGAAAGAAGATTTACGTATTATACATATATTGTTTTAGTGATAATAACTTTATATTTATTCTCTTCTATCTCTAGCATGTGATACTCTTGGTTAGTTCAGGTATTCTACCAATTAAGTTTCACACACACATATAATATATATATATATCTTTTTGTTACATTAGTGATAACTGTTACACGAAACCGTATTTTAAAAAATACATATAAATGCATGGTTATCATTAAGCATACTAAAATATAATACAATATATGATTGATTTAGTTTATATAATCTTGGTTTATAAATATCAAAAATCATAAAATAACACCAAAAAAAAAAAAAAAAAAAAAAAAAATTCAAAAACTGGCGTACAGACAATAGCAAGAAATTAAAACTTCTTCACACACCATAAATTTAAAATCAGCACAGCCGGTTTCGAAAGGACGTAGCCTTTCTTCATCCAATGATTTTAAATTTATGGTGTGTGAAGAAGTTTTAATTTCTTGCCATAAAATAACAATTTATTTTGACATAAAAATATATAATTTAATATAGTCTAATATTTTAAATATTATTAAATAGTTTTGACAAGCATTAATTTTCACAAACATGTATAGTAATTATAATTTTTACTTGCCTAATTTATTTTTAAATTTTTTAATTAATTAATTTTTGTTTACAGTAATTATCATAGTTATTTTAACTTCCTCCCCCCCCCCCCATTGTTATCATATAGTCTTGTAGATGATATGAAGGAAGAGGAAGCTGGGCGCCTGACAAACTGGTTTAACCCACTCCACCCGTCTTAAGCTTCTTCTTCTTGCGATTAATTATTATGATAATAATTAATATGAACAAAATATAACAGACTGTTATATTTTGTTCATATTTCTTATATGCGATATCTCTATCAATGTGTCAGAAATAACTCATATTAACTTTTTCAATATTTTTACTTTCTTCTATATGTAATATAGAGAAAGTATTGGATTCGCGAAAATTTTCGACCTCCGTTTTTTGACGGATCTACACGTTTTGGGATGTCCTGAACACGAATTGATAGTTTTTAAAAAATGTCTGTCTGTGTGTCTGTCTGTCTGTCTGTCTGTCTGTATCATTTTTTTGTGGACGCTGTATCTCACGAACCAATGAATGAAATTTAACCAAACTTGGTATTTAGTTGCACCCTGACATGAACTGGTGCCCATTAGATTTGGGGATCAATAGCTCAACAGGTGGCGCTGTGATCTCATTTTATAGGACAAAATTCCGTATAAATGGGCATAATGAGAGTTATTTTAAACTTGTGATTATAAAATTGATATGAATTATTGATAATAGTAGTAGTTAACTAGGAAAAAAAATTTGTGCATGGGGGGGCATCGGTTCCCCCCTGGGGGGGAAGTACCCCCCCGGGGGGGTTAAATTTTGAAGATGGGTATCATTCGAAAGGTCTCGTCAATACCTTTAAAACGAATGGTTGAACCATAAATCTGTGATAATTTAAAACAAAGTTATCGATTTTTTTTACTTTTAACAAAAAAAAAAACTTAGAAAAAAAATCGTTTTTTTTTTTTTTTTTTTTTTTAATATTGTTACTGATTGAATATGTATAGGAAAATATAGAAGAAAGTCTTGTGGTGGCCACAACATACTAGTTTTCTTTTGTATAACACTTCACTTCCAAATGTATTTGGTTATTGATTTATTCCCGTCTTCCTTCCTAGTATCACTGCAATGATGAAATATAATTAAAAATGGTTCTCCAATTTTCTTAATTACTTTGGATTAATCTTCATTTGTTATTTTATTTCTGTTTATTGTTTGGATTTTGCCCTTGTTTGACATGTGTATATATATATATATATAATTTGAATAATTAAATTCCTTTACAACACTCAGCAAATGAAAGATAGATGAAAATACCAACATATGAAATTTTAAATGAGATGTATTTCGAATAAAATTATTGTCACGATGATAATTTAATTTAATTACACTGAGTAGTAAAAACATGTAAAAGTACTTACGCAGAAGAGAAATGACACACATAACACTTAAGCCTAACGATGAGATAATTTGCATAATCCATTAATCCAATAGAAACATTCATCAAATAATAAAAATGGAAAGAGTTAAATTAACCAAAAGGATCTGTGAAATGAAAAAAGAATTCATGAAATGAAAAATAGAAATTTAAATGCTGAAACCCAGAAATGATCATGCATCAGGAAACTTGCATCTCTGTCAGCGATTTCGGATTGATGTATAGCTAATTCAAGCAATATACAACTCAAGTTTCTATCTTGCAACAAAACAAAGTAAAAAAGGAAATTAGATTAATCAGTAACACAACCAGAATTGAAAAATGGAATAAGTATTTTTGATAAGTCCACATGTAACCGATTCCAAACAGAAATAGTAGAAATAAACAGGTTGCCAAAACGAACAAACCGAAAAGAAATGATTAAAAGTATAGAAACGATTAATTGAACTAGTTGCTTCTGAAATGAAATAAATGAAAACATTAAGTGATAGTTATTAATCTTTAAAATTTAAAAGCTAAAAACACTATTAAAAAGTTTTATTATTTCCTCTAAACCGATACACCATTGCCACTGACACATCTGTACACCGGAGCAACAATTCAGCACCGAGTCGCAAAGCGAGCGAAAGAGAGTGTTGTAAACTGCGTCGATTCAACACCAGGTTGTTACAACCTGGTATTTTAGGTATTTTCCAAGAGTTGAAATTTCATAAGAGGTTTTTCACATGCCATGTAATTAAATTAAAGATCCTTTTATTTTAACCACTTTGCAAAAGTTCTTTTTTGTGAAAAACCCATTATGATTTTACAAATTTTAGTAATCAAACAAAAATATTTTAGAGTTACAAGCTCATAAAGGGTTTTTCACAAAAAAGTACTTTTGGAGAGTGGTTGAAACAATTGGATCTTCAAATTAATTATGCGACATGTGATAAATCCCTTATGAAATTTCAACTTTTGGAATATACCTAAAATGTAGCTCGTTCTTTTGCTAACAATTTGCTTAATTTTTACTCTACTCAAATAAACTTTTGACAAAAGTTGCCCAATATAGCTAGTTTTCAACCAATGTAATAAATTTTTTTCTATCTTTCACAGATGCGCGGCGTAAATGTTTTTTTTTTTTTTTTTTTTTTTTGTAAAAATGCTCAAATTTCATGAGATATTTAAGATATTTGTATTCCGATTGCAGTTTATTGTTTCAAAAGTGTTTCTTCAATTTCTCTAAAAGTGGTAATAATTCTCGTTTAAAACTCTATGTATTATAAATAAAAAGCATGTTATTTTTGGAGTTTTAGAATAAATGCTTATATCTCCGTTATTTAACATGTTATCGTCACATAAATTCATCCACAAATTGTACTGGGTCTATATTAACATACCCTAAAGTTAGGATCATTTCATTCATTTAACGATACAGGATGATCACAAACATTATTGATTTTTCTCAATTTGATACCGGCCCCCTAATTGTTGTCTTAAACCAATCTTCACTGAAAAACATGAGGAGGGCCCAGTTCTTTAAGTACGGAATGTTTAAAAATATTTCATCAAGAGATAAGTTTTTTAGTTTTAAAAGGAACTGATCGTTTACAAATCTTGCTAAACTTTTGAGTAGGATTGTATAAATAATTCAAATTCGCTTAAATAAAAGTCTATTAATTACCTCAAAGAATTGAATTTTTAACTCAAGTCGATTTTTACTTTCTCTTACCCATAGGGTCGAGAGAGTATTGTTTTACGGTCAAATATTCGAACGTGAGTTTTTGTTATATTTACATGTTCTGAGGTCCCCTGAACACGAAAATCAAGTGTTTAGCGAATGTCTGTGTGTCTGTTATCAGCATATCTCAAGAACAAATAGTAGCAGAAATTCCAAACTCGGTTTTCTAACTGTGTATCCTATAGGGATGCTACAGTAAGCCTTTCGTTGAGATGAAGCAAATGGTTCGTGTACAGGGACACTCAAGGAGTATTCAGATACATTGCGTCTATGGGGGAAATTGCAGGTAAATAGAGTTTAACATCTATAGACTGCACTAAACCAGATGAAACGAATACATATTTTTTGTAATAGAGATAGTCAACTTGGAAATTTTTTTTGTATATGTAGGAGCCTCGCCCCCCCCCCCCCCCCGAGGGGGAAGTCCCCCCTCGAGGGCAGTGAATTTTCATGATGGGTCCCTTTCAAAAGAGCTCGCCAATACCTTTGAAACGAATGGTTGAACCATCGATCTGTGAAATTTTAAAACAAAGTTATCGAATAATTTTTTTCATTTTTTCAAAAAAAAAAAAAAAAAAAATTTTTTTTTTTATATATATATATATACTTAGTGTTATACTACTTCTCTAATATGGAAATCGTCTGCATTTACCACAAAAGATAATTTTTTTAAAAAATAATTTCAATAAATTATTTTTTAAAAACAGAATTATTTCTTAACAACCGAATTAAATTCTATATAAATGTAGGTGCATTAATGAAACGGGGGATTAAGGAGGGCGGTAGCCCCCCTCACACAGAACTAAGTATCATATAAAACTCTTCCGAAGCCTGATTTGAATTGTTTAACATAGGTTTACATAACAGTACTTGTTATCTTACCTCTTAATGTGCAACCTGTATTGATAGTATTAAATTTCAGGGTAAGAGAAAGTCGTGTGAGTGGCACACCAGATTATTTAAAAAATTTAACTCCTACTTGACATGCTGAATTAACTCATTTTATTTTTAAAAGAGAGTAAAAGACTCCCCAACTTTGAAATGGTATATAACTGCGAAATAGTGAGAGACAGAAAGGTGAAATAAGTAACATGCTAGACAGAGAGGTCTTAAAATTTTTATATGAATAAATTACGGATTATTTTCTGGTCTGAACCTTTTTAATTTAAAATTTAAATTTTTTTGAAAGCTTCACCTTGTCATCGTCAGACTTCGACTTAATTATTGATATTTCAGCACAGTAAAAACATGTTGCTCCAAGAAGTACGACATGATGTGCTTCCTATCAACACGATGCTATTCCTAAAATAACTAATTCAATACATTTCCTTACACGAGATTCCTTACAACAGATTGATTAATGAACTTTCTGCACTTCTGAGTACCATTTAAATTTAATGTGTTTGTTAATGTTTTGCAAATTAATTGAAATTTGTTTATAGCATAGGCATGTTTGTTTTGCTATCTATCAGGCCGCGCTCTTACTTTTATCGGATTGCTTGGCAACTGGCGTGTATTGAAAAGCATTACATATAAAATATTACGTATTAAAAAACATTTTAGACTATCTATTAAAAATGATAAGCGATTTTTTTTTTCTTTTTTAAAAGAAATGAAAAAAAGTTACCGTATAGTGAGCAATAATTGTTTGAACGATATATAGATGCAGATGAGGATTCTAAATATATTTGAACAAATTATTATTTTGAAGTGTTTTTCTTAAATAGAATATTTAACTTATTTTTTTTTACTGGCTATATTAAATTTAAATAGGTTATGTGGTGACATATCATTTAAGGCAATCTAAGGTTTATGTGCTGAGTTATTTTTGAATAGTTCTTCACCATTGTGGACTGAAATAAAGATAGAGAAGAAAAGGAAACCGAAGCCTGTTTTCGTTTTCTAAGTAGTAGATACAGTATTCTGTACAAAATAAAATTTATTTGAGAACGAAAGGACCTTTGTGTTGCGTTCCTTAACAACAGTTACTATATTCATTCCTTAAAATGTCTTCCTCAGTTTTACTTTATATAATTTATACGGTGACTGCTATAGCATTCTTTAAAAACGATTAGTATATTCATTTCTTTAAAAAAAAAAAAAAAATGCACGTTTTCTCTCTCTCTAAAAAAAAAAAAAAAAAAAAAAACTGTTTTCAAGTGGTCTATTATGTCTGAAAGCGATAGTCCTGTTGCCCTAACAACCAAAACTTTATTACTAATGAAAAATATCAAAAATCATCCCTGGCATTACTGATGTTAAAAAAAAAAAAAAAAAAAAATGTCAATTAAGCATTTGTTCAGAATGAGTACAACGTATTGCGCGTGATAAAACCGGACTTGATAAAATGGTTGCAGTAAAATAAACACAAACAGTAAAATCTCTCAAAAAGTAGTTTATTATTATTATTAATAATAATCTGAATATTGACTTGATCGAAAGAATTCTAATCGTTAAAATGAATACAAGGATTTCATGAATGAATCTTTTTAAATTATGCATAGCGTATTTAAAAAAGAGCTTTTAAATTACTTGAAGATATTCCTTTTTAAATGGTTTTCCAATATTCGAAAAGAAGGGGAAAAAAATCACTTTGGTAATGAGAAAATGCTGAAGCATTTTCAAAAATTTATTAAAGTTCCTTTCGGAGAAATAAATCTTCGCTTTTCATAAAGCAGACTGGTTTAATTTTAAAATGTGCATTGAATATGCGATTTTTGCTTAGAATTTAGAATGAATTCTTCAGTTTTCCGAGCGAGAATAATCTTTCAACTAAAGCGGGTGTTCCAATTATGCTGATTAGCCATTCTACACGAGTAACGCTTCAAAACTGATAGATAGACGACCATTTTTTTTGAAATTACAACTTAATAGCATTAATAATCAATGGTTGTAACAGGCTTTAGCATTTAATGGTTGTAACAGAAAATTACTTAATAATTAACACGTAATATATAATATATAAGCTTATTTTTGAGAGTATCTTTATAAGATATGTAATATATCACCGAATTAAAAGCTTAAAATAAAATTGAATATTGAATAAAAGTCTGAAGAAATAGATATTAATCTTTTTTTTTTTTTTTAAGTAATTGTTACACACTTTGTATTAGAATAGCATTGACAGCTGTATCACTTTTTAGGAGCAATCGATTGCTAACAGTAATATAAAATAATTTCTAATATTAGTTTCTAATTATTCTAATATTGTGATTTTTATAATACTTTTTAGTCCAGTCAAAATAGGAAAAATAGAAGAAAAAAATCGTGTAGTTTTGAAATTTTGCATACTCATAGCCGAGGCGGTCCTGAACAACATACTAAAATCCCCGCCCGTGGGGGGTGAGCGGGGGGCAGGGGGGCATTTAAGGGGGGCAATTTTCAGTTTTTATCGAATATCTTAAAAACTATCGCATTTAGAGAAAACATGTCAATTACAAAATTCATCTACGTACAATTTCCTACAAAAATATGTATTACATTTTGTTTGTACGATCATTAGTTTAGAAGATATAGGGAGATGAAATAACACATTTTCTTGAAAAATTCTTTTTTGCAATAGTAAAATCAACTAAAGTGTGCAATTAAAAGGGTTCTTGTCAAATATTTTCTAATGTAAAAAACAAATATATACATAGGGAATATGCAAGGATAATACAGCATGTTTTGTAAGTTTTAAATAATTTTAAGGTTAGTAAGCGCAAGTGGTGTTTAGGAAAAAATCCAGATAACGAAGACCCAAAACCGATCAACATTAAAAAAATCTTATAGCTTTGAGATTTTTTTTCTCTAAATGCGATAGTTTTCAAGATACTTATAAAAACTGAAATGTGCCACCTTTAAATGCCTCCCCCCCATGGTTAGGGACTTTTAGTATGTTATTCAGGGCACTTAACTTTATAACTGTGCTCAATTTCTAAGCTACACGATTTTTTTTTTATTAATGTTGATCGATTTTGGGTCTTCGTTATCTAGATTTTTACTCAAACCGCCACTTGCGCCTGCTAGCCTTAAAATTATTTAAAACTTACAAAACATGCTGTATTATCCTTGCATATTCCCTATGTATATATTTGTTTTTTACATTAGAAAATATTTGACAAGAACCCTTTCAATTGCACACTTTAGTTGATTTTACTATTGCAAAAAATAATTCTTCAAGAAAATGTGTTACTTCATCTCCCTATATCTTCTAAACTGATGATCGTACAAGCAAAATGTAATGTACATTTTTGTAGGAAATTTTGCGTAGATTAATTTTGTAATTGACATTTTTTCTCTAGATGCGATAGTTTTTAAGATACGTAATAAAAACTGAAAATTGCCCCCCTTAAATGCCCCCCTGCCCAACCGCTCACCCTCCACGGGCGGAGACTTTTAGTATGTTGTTCAGGACCCTCTCGGCTATGAGTGTGCAAAACTTCAAAACTACACGATTTTTTTTTTTTCTATTTTTCCTATTTTGACTGGACTTATCCAGATTTTTACTCAAGCCGCCACTTGCGCCTACTAGCCTTAAAATTATTTAAAACTTACAAAACATGCTGTATTATCCTTGCATATTCCCTATGTATATATTTGTTTTTTACATTAGAAAATATTTGACAAGAACCCTTTCAATTGCACACTTTAGTTGATTTTACTATTGCAAAAAAGAATTTTTCAAGAAAATATGTTATTTCATCTCCTTATATCTTCTAAACTAATGATCGTACAAACAAAATGTTATCTACATTTTTGTAGGAAATTTTATGTAGAATAATTTTGTAATTGACATTTTTTCTCTAAATGCGATAGTTTTTAAGATATTTAATAAAAACTGAAAATTGCCCCCCTTAAATGCCCCCCCCCTGCTCCCCGCTCACCTCCCACGGGCGGAGACTTTTAGTATGTTGTTCAGGACCCTCTCGGCTATGAGTATGTAAAATTTCAAAACTACACGATTTTTTTCCTCTATTCGTCAAATTTTGACCTTTGTTGCCTGGACTACGCATTTCTATACGCACTCATCAAATCTGAATTGATGAAAATGATAATTCAAAACTTTTTTTGATAAAAATTTTAACGCCAGCTGGAAAATTTCCGGAATATTGTTGAAACGTACAATTGTTTTTAGAATATAGAATTAAAAAAAAAAAAAAAAAACCTCTAGGAGGAAAAAAATAGCCATTCTACAAAAAACTACTAAAATCTATAGAAAACATATTTCTTTTACCTTCTCTCATTCTCTCTCTTTTTTTTTACCTCATGTAGAAATTTTAAACTACATTTGCTGAAAGGAATGAGATTAACTCCAACATTTCTTTTGCATTCGAGTTTTGGTCCGTATGAATATTATTTATTATTCTGCTGATTGATTTTAGATATAAATCTGAATTTTTAAAGAATATATTTTAAATACAATATTAAAAATTACAGTAAGTGTAAGTATCCCTGTACTCATATTACTTCATAAAGAATAAAATTTGTATAATAGATATTATATTACATTATACTTGTATAAATGGACTGGTATAAATATGCAGTTGAAAATATATTAATATTTAAAGATAATTGTTAAATTTAATAAGAGGTCACATGTTGCACTAAATCTATGTAAATAAAGCAAAGAATTTGTCGGCGGAACACATCCTGGTGGACCACTCCTATTTTTGATTGGTCTAGACTGAACTACTTTGGTGATGAAAGTCGGCCATTTTTTTTTTTATTATTAAAAACTGATGAATTTTTTAAAAAGATACTGCATAGATGTTATACTTTTTTTAAAAGAGCTCTAAAGGCTGTTCATTTTTTGTGAGGACAAGTTATTAGATTTAAAGATATTACGTTGCAAAGTTTCACAACGCGAAATCGTTCAATCGCTTTTGATGAAGTTCGGCCATTTTTTTTTTTTTTTTTTTAGTAAAAACTGATGATTTTTTTTAAAAGATACTGCATAGAGGTTATACTTTTTTAAAAGAGCTCTAAAAACTGTTCATTTTTTGTGGGGACACTCTATACATCAAATTATTAGATTTAAAGATATTACGTTGCGAAGTTTCACAACGCAATATTATTCGATTGCTTTTATCTTAAAATAAAAGTCTAATGTTAAACAAAAAACAGTCTAATATTAAAGAATAATGAATAACTTCTTAAAAACTATCAGTTTTGAAGTCTTAAGAACTGCAATTTTTAAATGACAGCGTACTTATTTCCCGTACAAAATCCATTAAATTTCTAAACAATGGGCTCTTCCCAGCGTCGTCTGCTCAATCACGTGATAGAGGAAAACGAATAGTCGAATTCTGAGAATCGAATTCAATTAAATATTGTTCTGAAGAACAAAAATTTTAATATTTAATATAAAATAAAATAAAAGTAATATTGTGCATTTATAAACAGTAGAATAGTTGTATTTGTAAATTTAATAATTTTTTAAAAACATTTTATGTGTTTATTTATTTTTACCTATAAGAATCGATTTTTGTATATTGTAGTGTAACTGTAACATTAACTGATCTAGCAATAAATAATAGCTTCTTGTGGAATGTTTATGGATTATAATTTGAAATCTTAAAATGTTTTCATTTAATTTAATTGCATAAAGGTGTTACAACAAGTTAGTTAACTTTGTTATTGGTCTAAATGGATTTACGCCGTACGATATTGCACTGTCACTGATTTACGTACCAAAAATCAGAGTTTTTAAACATGTCTTCATGAACATCAATAACAGGTATAAACTAAATGATGATTGTAAATGTATACAGCAAACAAAAGATGATGAATAATGATATAAAATTGATTAAAAATGATGATGTGTAAAAAATAACACAGATTAAATACGATTGATCAAAAATAAGAATATAAAATGTTATTTTAGCAATCGCTCTAGATAAACAAGACCTCGTCTGCTATTTGTTTTTCCTCTATCATGTGACCTCTGACGTCAGGTGGGAAGAGTCCATTGTTGATTCATTCTTGAGAATCATTCACATAAGACTATAGAGCATTGTTGCAGAACGAGTGCAAAACGGAAGAAATATTTAATTTAATTTAATTTATAATATGTTATTTTGACTTAAATAGTTTATAAAAATATAGTTTAATGACAGGACAGTAAATAAAGTATCGACATAACCAATTAGTTACACTGTTTGTAGCTAATAACAGCACACAGAAAACTTATTTATACTTTAATTGTAGATTCTCTGTAGTACTGACGAACGCACAGGGCTTTACAAAACATTATGGCAGGGAAACCAAATTTTTATGATTATTTTCGCTTTAAAATGCCATGAATAGATGCTTGATGAACACTGTATTCATTTTTAACTGAAGTCTCCCTTGAGACATAGACTCCCCTTTTTATCGCCCTAATAAAACTTCCCTACTGCACAGAAATAAGTGGGATGTGTAACAGCTGCAAATACAGAGCACTTCGCGCTGAAAGCATGTTTACAATATGGAACAGTAGTTATGAGCGCATGAAACTTTATTACACGCATGAAAGGCTGTTTCATACATACTTCACAAAATAGACCGAAATATATATTTTAATTAGTTATAGTCTTACATAACACAGGTCGACGGTGAATTTTTTATTTCCATTACCCGACTACAATGGTAGTATTGTATTCGGTCCGAAAATTCAGTAGCGAGTTTTCACCTGATTTACATTTTTTAAGGTCTCCTGAGTCCAAAAAAAGTAGTTTTTGGCAATTGGTTAGTGTATGTATGTGTGTGTGTGTGTGTGTGTGTGCAGTGGCGGATCCAGAACTTAACTTTGGGGGGGGGAGGGGGAGGGGGGGGCTAAGAGTTTTCAAGATGTTATTCCAGATCAATGAAAATTTACAATTACAACATTCAATTGTGAATGTTAGCTCTTTTGGGAGTGGGGGGGGGGGGCTTCAGCCCCCTAGCTCCCCCCTCCTTAGATCCGCCACTGAAATCGGCATCAGATTCCTTACTTTTAACCTCTCCATTTACTTAGTTTTATTATTATTATTATTATTATCTAAAGGGATCACACCACCCGGAAGACATAATAAACGGCTGAACTTCCAAATGAACCTTTTATTTATTTTTATTTATTTATTTATTTATTTATTTATTTCAAATGTAAATTTTCAAGAAAATTGAATTATAGATGTAAAGCTGAATCATTTCTGTCCTGATGCAGTTTCAGCAATTTTTAAATTATAAACTGCAGTTAAAAACTGCGTCTGTTATGTTTATTATTTAATATTTAATTTAGATGACCTTATTTCAACCAGCCTTCATTTAATTTCTTTTGTACGAATTTTATTAGAAACCGTTTGCGTTGCTACGAAACATTTCCTGAATTTTTAACATTTAAAAAAAAAAATCTTTTATAATTACTGACTTTTTGGAGCATTAATTTAAGGCAATAATTCTTTAAGAACTACTTTCTTGTGTAATACTTTAAATAATTTTCAATACAGAAACAAAGAAATATATATGCTTTTTATAACAAAGCAAACTTATTAAGGCCAGATGCATTGTTTTGCTAAAAGGAAGAAACTATAAAGACTGTAAGGAGATTTTTCATAATTTTAAATATCGAACCTAAATTTTTGCTGTCTTCTAATTTATACACAAAATTTTGAAAGCATAGTATCCGCGATTGTAATGAAATGCTCGCCCTCTGGTGGGCTAAGGTGAAATTATCACACCACTGCATATCCTCATATTATGCAATCGACTTTCCATGATGTAATGGCGGAGAAAGAATAATAATTACACGTGGCTGTTATATTTACTAACAAACTGCAGTGTTCAGAGAGCGCCATCTATCGATCATTACAAACGCGGATCACCTAAAGCATGGGAAATTCAGCCGTCTTGACCACTCTTCCACAGTTTTTCATTTCACTAATTATTATTATTGTTGTTGTTGTTGTCATTATTATTATTATTTTTTTTTTTATTGTGTGTCATTAAGGTAAAAATTGCTACATTAAAGTATTATTTAAATTTAAAGTTTAATGAAATCTACTAATAGTGACCTTCAAATCCGTCTGTATTTAAAAAAAGAATAAAAATAAGTACTGTTTCGTTAATTATATTAGGCCAGGATCAATAAAACGGCTGAAGTTTCGGTGGCATCCTTAAAGTTTTCTTTCCAATGCAACTTTCCATGGAAATTCTGTTATAACTGAAGCTGAATCATTAGGATGGCAGTGCAGCTTAAGTATTTTTTAATAGTAAACTACAGTTAAAAACTCCGTATATTATTGCTTAGTATTTAATATTTAAATGATCCTTTTTCGACTTCCTTTATTTACTTTTTTGTATCAGTGATAAAAGTCGCCCAAAAATCGCCTTAAATCTAATTAAAGGGTAAATTTTATTAAATTAAGATCTTGGACAGTTAATTTAGGCACTACATCTCTAATAACTGCTTTCTTATGTAATATCTTAAACTTTTTAATACCGAAACCGAGAAACGTAAACGTTTTATTGCAAAGGACAACAATAAAGCCTTGATGCATCCTTTTTCTGGATTAAATTATAAAATTTAAATAGAGATTTTCGACCCCTAACGCCCTCTCTTTTGTGTATTTTTATCAAGCCTTAATTTTGACTGCCTATTAATTTCTATAGAATCTTTTTTTATGTACACTAAGCGACAAAAAAAAAAAAAAGCCGCACTTGGATATTTTCCTTTTCGCTTTCTACAACCGCCAAATTTATCGTTTAAAAAGCAAATTTTCGAACAGATTTTATTATATTGTGCACCACATACACATTAGTACTCAGTCCAGTGTTAAAAACAAAATACAATAGTCAGGAAAATTGTAATTTTAGAAATTATTTCTAAAATGATAAGAATAAGGCAGTTAACGATGCCACAAAAAGTATTAATTTTTGAATGAAAATCAAAAAATATTTTAATACGTGAGATGGTAAAATAATTAAATGCTAACCAAATATTGGTAAAACGGTTTTTAGCAAGTTATAACGTTTTTTGGTCGTTTAAACTGGAAATTTGGTTTATGACGGCCATGTTGCTCATCCAAGCAAGATGACCGTAAGTTAAAATGCCATTTCTTATAAAATCGGTTTGTATTACATTTAGAACATAAAAGAGATTCAGAAAAAGTGTTTAGCAGCATAATTTCTTTAACTACAGTACAGCAACTATTAAACAAAGCAGGTTTAAATGACAGAAAATTTGAAAAAATTCCATTCTTAGTGAAGAAAATTAGGAAACCATGACCTCAGATGGCTAAAAAAAATAAAAAAAAATGGTTAGTTAATTATTGGGCTGAACTGTTTCTCTTTGATGAGTCAAGTTTAACTTATTTCGAGCTAAAGAAAACACGTGGAACTGACAACGAAAATATGACCGACTTAATGAAAATCACACTTTTAAAACAGCGACACAATCTCCGTACATTATGGTACGGAGGTGCATAACTTTTCAAACAGTCAGACAAATTATTATGCTCAAGGGATCAATTAACTCGAAATAAAACACAATCTTCATAAAAGTGTTGCCTGACCGACTATTTTGGAGGTATCTTGGACATTTCCGTAAACAGCATTTTACGCTGAAAATGCACCTTACTACGCGGCGTCTGTGGTCAGTTTATTACTTCAAATTGTCAAAATTTCCTATCCATTCCAATGAGAACCTATAATTCTGTAAGTAATCATATCTTTTTTCACTTTAAGTTGAATCCCACAAAAGATACAGTAAAATTTCTTCTTTACCAGACATGAGAATAGTCCTAATCGCGATCCTCTCGAAAATGTTTCGTCTATAAAAAAGCGGGGAAGAGGGGAGAGGATTCGAAATTTGCAGCCTATAACTCTGCCTGAACTAGAAAAAATTATTTGTGATATTTTGCACGTTGAATTTTCTGAGATTTATATTAAAACACTGTATAATACTATGCCATTGCGCATTAAAGCAGTAATTCCATATAAAGGTGGAATTAACCCAATGCAGAATACATATTTTTAATAAAAATTTGCTTAGATGTAACAAAAAAATAGTTTTATTTCATATATTAAAATATAACTTGTTTATTTCATTTAATAAATCATAACAGAGTACAAAGTGTATGGTTGTTGTATTATGTTCAATAAGAAAGTTTTATGCACATTTTTAAAAATTACTTCGTAGTGTGCAATAATGCAAATTATTAAATCGAAAACGTACATAGGTATCATTTCATTCCTTTGGTATTACGCAAATAAGAGAGTTTCATTTGTTTCAAACATTAATTTTAAAGTTATTACGAATAAAAAAGGTATAAGTCATTTTTTCTGCAGTGCGGCTTTTTTTTTGTCGCTTAGTGTATTACTATAAGCAAGAGAAATTCAGCCTTTTCCAACATTTTTCCATTCCGTTTCGTTAATCTTTTTTTTTTTTTTTTTTTTTTTTTTTTTTTTTTTCATATCGACTATTCTCTTAAATGTAAAAATTGTTCTGTGGTAGTATTGTTTGAAATTAAAGTTTAACAGAGTCAATAAATGGAGCTAAACAAACTATCCGAGATTTGAAAAAAAAAAAAAAAAATTACTGTTTCGTTCATTAATACACTATTTGAACTGTGATTTGATTGCAGTATATTCCATTGGTGCCAACTTGTGTTGTTTCTTAACACGATTATTACTTTACAAGAAATTTTATGTTTAATCACAGAAAACTGCTAAAAAAAAAACTCACTAAAATATTTCTATTTAAAATTTCCGGTAGGAAAAGAAACGTACTCTCTAAAATTTCTGGAGTGAGAATCTCTCTCCTTAAAAAAGTGACCCCTATTTTGACACCAATAAAGGTGAGAAAACACTATTATCACTCTTGAAAATGTGACATTTCTCACATTTTGCGAAAGGGTGACGTATAGTCACTTTGCCACAAAGAGTGAGGTTATCATGTATTGCAAGATCAAACTTTTGTGGAGTGAGAAATAGCTGCCGCCATCTGTTAATCATAATTCGAATGAAAAATGGACAATTTCTGAACGATCTGATGCATGCATTTGTTTAACAGAACTTATTCCTAGACTTATTCTTTATAACTAAATTTCTGATGAATAAAAAAAAAAGGAAAATAATCATGTTAATTCGGTAAATATTTTTTTCTTTGCGATTGACAAAATCGAAGTAATATTATTAGTGAAGAATCGAAAATCTCAAGAAACACATCAAAACTCGTATTGGAAAGTAAATAGTTTTATTCAGAAATATATAAAGTATAAGAGAAAATATCAGTGCAAATATTTAATGCACAACGCCTTAAAATCTATAATTACTATATTTTTATTATATTCATTGAGAGCTAACATATGTGAAATATTAAAAGAAATGGGTATAATTCTTTACTAATATTTAAACTCAACAGCGAGTTTTATACTACTGAACGGAAGAGCTTTTCAGGAAACTCTATAGATTTGTATGCGAAAATGTATTTATTATATTTATTTATTTTATTTTTTATTTTTTTTAATATGTACACTTGAGTAACTTCTTTTCCTTATAAGCTAATTTAAATGAATGCTTGTATTAGGAAATTTGTTTTCAAGTACACATTTTCTTTTAAAATAATTCTAATTTTATTAATTTCAAAATAATTATAATTTTAAAATATCCATTAGGATTTTGTAATTTTATACTGTTGATAAATGAAGTAAAAAATAAAATATGATTGATCACGTATAAGAATGATTTAATAATGTAAAATTAGCAACAAGTGCATGTGCTCAGTGGTTCAGTGGTAAGACGCTCGCTTGCTACGAGGACGGCCTGGGTTCGATTCCCGACGAA
This sequence comes from Salticus scenicus, assembly GCA_963930645.1. Taxonomy (NCBI): domain Eukaryota; kingdom Metazoa; phylum Arthropoda; class Arachnida; order Araneae; family Salticidae; genus Salticus; species Salticus scenicus. The sequence continues at coordinate 338,967,229 of OZ005653.1, forward strand.
TCCAAGCTGCATTATTTCCACCGTTGAACTTGAGTTCATTCGCAAGGCGAAATGAAACGATATCGTCTAATGTACGCAATTTTTTAAAGAAAAATAATCAGTCATATTCTTTAAATTGCTGCGAATAATCTCACTCTTAATAAAGAGTGAGAAATTTCACTCTTTTGAAAAGAGACTTTTCACTCTTTAGAGGTTGGCTCCATTTTGGCATGTTCAAAGAGTGATATGCCACTCTTTTAGAGTGAGATCTCACTCTTCATATTTTAGAGAGTACAAGTTGGCAGCTATGATGTTGTTACAGGTCGGAGTAAGACTGATAATGTAATCGTGAAAACAAACAAGCACAGATTTTTTAAAAACAATCATTTTATTTGACAAATTTTCTAAATACATTTTGAAAGTATGAAAATCAACGTACATAGCTTTCTAATAAATTAATGGAAAAATATCCCGAAGAAAAATAATCCTTTCTTAGCTGTTAAATGAACGTGACTGTTAAATTTCCGTACACTTCGTTAGTATAATTATGACGCATATTAAATTCCTTTTCTTCTAAAATATATTATTACTTTCTCTTACCCATAAGGTAGAGAAAGTATTGTTTTTGGGTCAAGTTTTCGAAAGTGAGATTTTGTTATATTTAAATGTTCTGAGGTCCCCTGAATACGAAAATCGTGTTTTTAGTAAATGGTCTCTCTGTGTGTCTGTGTGTCTGTGTGTGTGACTGTCTGTTATCAGCATATCTCAAAAACAAATTATCGCAGAAAGTTCAAACTCTGTATTCTAAATGTGTATCATATAGGGATGCGAAGATTTGTCGAAAATTTTGGAGTTACACTTCACTTTTAACACTCAACAATATATACAAAAGCTTGAACCGCCTCTGAAATGTATTTTTTTTTTTTTTTTCTGACTACGACGACGAAAATATAAGGTATCTAACAGATAAGGTTAATAAAATCAGCATTTTTTTTTTTTTTTTTTTTTTTTTTTTTTGAGGGGATCCCACCACCACCCGGAAGAGAGTATCAAACAAACGACTGAATTTTCAATGGAACTCATGACACATTTCTCAGATGTAGCTTTTCATTTAAAATTTCAATTACTGATGTAAAGCGGAATCTTTAGGATTTTAATGCTGTTTGAGTATTTTTTTTAGTAGTAAACTGCAGTTAAAAACTTCATCTATTACGTTTATTATTTAGTTTTTAATTTAGATGACTCTATTTCGATCTGCTTTCATTTACTTTTTTTGGTATGAGTGTTAATAGAAACCGCTTGCTTTGCTTCAAAACATTGACTTAATCTTAAATAAAAAATAAATCTTTTGTAATTATTAACTTATTAGCGGGTTAAATTAAAACAATATTTCTTTAATAACTACTTTTTTGTGTAATAGTTTTAAGTAATTTTCAATGCAGAAACCAAAGAAATGTATGCATTTTATAGTAAACTATGATTATAAAGCCTAGATGCACTGTTTTGTTAAGTAAAATCATAAAGACTGAAAGGAGATTTTTAAAAAGTTTAATTATTGAAACTTTATTTTTTGTTATCGACTAATTTCTTTTTTCGCATAGTGTCATCTCATTCATGTAAAATTCAGTCGGTTCGATCTCTCTTTCACCAGTTTTCATATCATTTTAATTATTATTATTATTATTATTTTATACTGCGAGTTATTTTAAACGTAAAAATTGCTACATGATAATATTATTTATATTTATCGCTTAATGAAATCAGTTGATAGAGCAAGATAAATCCGTCTGTGTTTTTTAAAAAAATAGTTTTTTTTTTTTTTTTATGTACTGTTTGAAGTGTGATTTGGTTGCTTATTGCTACATATCTTAGTAAAAGGATTAATGTAAATGTGAAATTGAACAAGCACAGAATTTGTTAAAATAACCATTTATTAAACAAATAATTTAAATACATTTTCAAAGAAACAGAATCAACATGCATAGTTTCACAATAAATTAAAAAGAAAATGTAAGAGACACTGTTTGCATCTTTAATTACAAAGGAAAATAACGCTTTTCAGCCGCTTTGTATACGTGACCCTATTGTAAATTTGTATATATACTTCGTATCAAAAATCATGTTGAATATTAAACCACTTCGTGTTATAAAAGATTTCTTTTCAATTAATATTTCCCCTTCCTTAAATAACTGAAAGATTTGGATTGATCTTAAAATGTCTCTTATATATAGTTCAAAATGAAACTGACTCATCAACTGATACTTAAAAAAAAATATTTTTACCAATATTAAGAGACTGTGTAATATGAAAACCCATATCCTGGCCGTTACATTAATGAAAAGTATAAATCCCTCATGTGTATTATGTATAGCTGTGAAAGAAATATGTTCATGAAACTTGCAAAAAACATTCAATTTATTGTGCCAAACTCATAGATATATGTACATTTATATGCAAAGGCATTTGAACAGAACCATAACAAAAAGTATCATCTTAATAAAGAAGTAGACAGGGTGTAATGTTTGTTTGGATATAACAGAAATAAACTCTTTAGTTTAATGAATTATGTCTGGTAAATCAAAAAGTAACAGGATAAATTCAGCCCTTTAATTATTGTATATATGCTCATTTTATTATTTGTTCCAGATTCTATGAAATCTTTTAAAAAGGAAAATGCAATACTTGGAAATTCCACAATGATTGTTTAATAATTCATGTGCCAAAGAGTTAATATTCCAGTTACTATTATAAAATCAATGTAATACTCAATGCGTTATACATCCTGGGCTGTTTGAAACCGTTCAAAATAAGAGACAATTTTAGTATTTTACAAGAAAAATGTTAAATTCAGTAGAATAAAATTTTAAAAGAGCACAATATCTTTAAAATGAAGAGTTTATATCTGGTTGCGCAGTATTTTAAATGATATTTCTTTATTTCTAGTTTCTCTAAACCCCAATTCTATAGTGCTTTAGTACAAATACTTTTACGGCCCTTATTAACCTTAAGCTTAAATCCTATGAAAAAGTGAAACCACGCCCTTATTCATCTTTATACTTTTTCTTGTGCTTGTTAAATGTGTTTTAGCAGATAGAATGTTAAATATTTTTTTGAATTATTATTTTTTTAATTAAGACACTGACACATAATTATAACGAAATTTATTATTATAAAATAAGTACATTATAAAACTATATAAAAAATATTACCCTTAAATTTTTTGGTTTCATTTTACATCTCCAAAACACACAGCCTGTGCTGTAACCTCCAAAAAAATCTAAATCGGATGCAAAGCTAAATCAATTTTTTTTTTATATATATAAATGATTGAATGAATGGATTATGGAATATATTATTAATGAATACTCGTGAAGAGTATTCCAGCACTATGAGGTACTATTATTATTATTATTATTATTTTCATTAAAACACAATGACACATTTTTATAAAATATTTCATTATCAGAAGAGACTGGTTTTATTAAAAGTATGCGGTGACGATAAAATTTTTATTTTTGTATAACCTCGCCAAAACACACAGGTATCATCTCCAAAAAAATACAATATTGGCCCTTATTGGCATCGCGATCCGAACTAAATAACAAGCCGCAATATTAGTTTACAATTCTTCAGTCTTCTAGAATCACATTTTTATTTTTCTGACTCCAAAAGGCACACTTGAAAATATCCATTTGAGACTTGTGCATCATTATCAGACGAGATTAGTTTTGTAAACAGTACGCGGTGGCGATAAAATTTTTATTTTTGTATAATATCGCTAAAACACACAGTATCATCTCCAAAAAAAAATTCAATATTGGCCTTTATTGGCATCGCGATCCGAACTAACTAACAAGCTGCAATATTAATTTGGAATTCTTCAGTCTTCTTGTATCTCCTTTTTATTTTTCTGACTCCAAAAAGCACACTTGAAAATATTCATTTGAGACTTGCGCAGTATTTAATAATCGTTGCCCTTTTTTACATGCAACGAAGAAAGAGATGCATAAGAAGATGCAGATCATTCTAGAGAGCGAGAGAAGCCGGCAACCATTTTAGATTTTATGCCACAGAAAAGAAGAGAGCCACGGCAGAAAGTTTTTTTCATTCTTGTGTAAAGTTTCCAGTATACGTAGGAAGAAGTCGAAATATAAACAGAGAGCACATATGCAGATGCAGGAATGAAGAAGGCAGTCAGATGTTATGAATGCCGTTAGAAGAAAGCCAGATTCTAAATGGTATAAATGCTTGATGGTTCTTTTCTTGCTGGATGGAAGTAGCACGAAGATGAAATGAGCTTATATGCAGAGAAGGAAGAAGGCAGTCAAATGTTGTGAACAGAAGCTAAGTATAAGAAGAAAGCCAGATTCTAATTGTTTTGAATGCTTGCTGAAGGTTCTTTTCTTGCTGGATGGAAGTAGCACGAAGATGAAATGAGCTTATATGCAGAGAAGGAAGAAGGCAGTCAAATGTTATGAGCCAAATTCTAAATGTTTTGAATGCTTGCTGAAGGTTTATTTGGAAGGTTAATTTTTGCTGAAGGTTGCTGGATGGTAGTAGCACAAATATGAAATGATCTTATATGCAGGGAATTAAGAAGGTAGTCAGATGTTATGAACATAGAAGCCAAGTGTCAGAAGAAAGCCAGATTCTAAATTTTTTGAATGCTTGCAGAAAGCTTTTTGCTTGCTAGAGGGAAGTAGTACAAAGAGGAAACGAGCTTATAAAGAAAATTTTTGTTATTCTAGTTATATTTCAAGATGTATCAGACTGAAAGCGTAAAGTTGTGCTTATCTTTCAGTTGATACTATATATAACGCTGCTTCAGGTATCTGGAATTTAGTCTTTAGATTTGAAGACTTTATCTGTTTGGTTAGGTATTTCACTGAAAATATTTAAAAACTAGTCGGTGTACCTATAAGATCAAGTTAATGTAGAAAATGATTGCATATTTTTAGTTATTGTATAAACTATTTCTGATCTGGCTATTAACACTATTGATATGTGAAAAAAAAAAAAAAAAAATGTAACGTTACAGAATAATGAACTATTTAAAATTAAAGTTTAGGAATGAGAAAATGCGTTTAAGATGTGCTAATTTTGCTTCGTATAAAAGATAATTTTTTTTTTAAAGTAATTGAAATTTTGAAAAGTAATTTAAGTACAAACTTATGCTAAATAAATATATCAAAGTTTAAACAATTTTAATTACAAGAAATATGCCAAAGAGAAGAATCGAAGTAAATTAATGCATAGATGTAAAATATAAATATACTTACTTTTGCTCAAATGATAGAGTTTCAAAAACGTACCTGTCTTAAAGAAAAAGCATTTGATTAAAAACAGAAGGTAGATTTGCTTGTAATTTTGATTTCCGCTCAAAGAAAATTAAAAAAAAAAAATGTTTATAATCCTATCTTCCCATTTATAGCTGAAAACTTTAGCTGATTATATAGATTTAAAAAAATAAGTAAATAAATACCCTGAGTTTAAATGAAAATTGTATTTATCTAAGAGAAGTTAAGTATTTTATTGTTTGACAATTGTAATGAAAGAACTTCGATTATATAAACCGAAATATACTTAAATAAAGCAGGTATAAATTTAACATCACTTTCAAAATATCTTTCAGTATTTTTTCTTTTTTCTAATATATCTGTATGCGTGTGAAAGTGACTTTATTATTACTGTTCATACTTTTTATCACTATTCATTAATCCCTCACGATCATTGTAATTTACTGATAAAAAGAATAAGTTAATTATCTAAGATAATGAATATTTAAAAAAAAAAATACAAAAATTAATAGTTTATTTGTAAGTCATGGGAGCGTAGTGCTCAAACAAAATATGATTTATAATAGATGAGTCAAATACATTCATTCTCAATACAGTAAAAATTAAAAATACGTGGAAATTTTAGATCCATTTCAAAAAATGCCTCATACATACGTTGTTGCGAATGATATTTCCTACATAGCTTTTTTTTTTTTTTTTTTTTTTTAATGTAGCATTTAAGGGAAAATTATTACAAATTATTACACTTCATTAAGCTTTATAAACTGGAAAGTATTTTTAATAAAATCTCTCAGAAAATATTTTACCTTAAAGAAAATTAAAATATTGTAGCATTTTTTGTATGTGTTCGTTTAAATACAGAGTTTTATACCTAAATTATAATTTCCATTTGAAAAAAAAAAAAAGGATTCTATTAGTTTTAAATTAAGATATGTTAATTTGAAAAGAAAATGACAAAAATGGGAGTTATGTTCTAAGTGCTTTCTTCTTCACTAAAACATATTTTAACTTTTGCCTTACTCATCATTCCAAGCAAAAATTCGTAAAGATATTGGAAAAAAAAAAAAAAAAAAAAAAAAAAAAATTAAATAAAAGGATCAGTGATTTTAAGATTGGCAAAACAAAATAAACATAGTAACAATATATTTATTTATATTTAATGGACACTTCCCACCTGACGTCAGAGATCACATGATAGGTGAAAAACAAACAGCAGACGAAGTCTTCTATATCTATAGCAATTTATGAAATAGCATATTTTCTATTCTTATTTTTGATCAATCGTATTTAAGCTGTGATATTTTTTTTATGCATCATCATTTTTAATCCATTTTATATCATTATTCACCATCTTTTGTTTGCTGTATACATTTGCAATCATCATTTAGTTTATACTTGTTATTGATGTTCATGGAGAACATGTTAAATATTCTGATTTTTGGTACTTAAGTCATTGACAATGCAACATCGTACGGTGTAAAGCCATTTAGACCAGTAGCTAAGTTAATTAATTTGTTGTAACACCTTTATGCAATTAAATTTAATTCAAAACATTTTAAATTTCAAATTATAATCCATAAACATTCCACAAGAACAAGCTATTCTTTATTGCTAGATCAGTTAATGTAACAGTTACACTACAACATACAAAAATCGATTCTTACAGGTGAAAATAAATTGTTTTCCCTATCACATGACTGAGCAGACGACGCTGGGAAGAGTCCATAGCTGAGAAAAGCTGGCGTCACGTTCGTTGTTGGCTCATCTTAAGCAACACTCTTTTCATATAATAATTATTTGTAATAGTTTCATGCAATAAAATAAAGGGGGGGGGGGGATATCATTTGTATAGCGATGTTAAACATTTTACAAAGTAATAAACAATAAATTACATTGTTTTTATATCGCTTGTTGCGGTATGTATCTTTCTTTTGCAAAACCGAAAACTTTCTATGAGTTTCATTGATACAAACTGTTGTTCTATTAAAAAAAAAAAAAAAAAAAAAAAAGTTTTTTCTTTTAATCGCATTATTTGGTTACGTTCATGAATCGAATTTCTATTTCTGCCTTTACTATGTAGTTCATGATCAGACGAATAAATCTCGGTTTTGAAGTTTCACAAATGATATTCAAACTAATCAATAATTTCAATAAAGTTTTTCGAAATGGTATACGAAAAAAAAAAAATTGTCTTATGAGTAAAAAAGAAAAAAAAAAAATCCTCTATATATGTCACGAAGAAAAAAATAGAAGGAAATAAATTAGTTAGCGCCAAATTATAAAATACTGATATCAATATTGGCTTGATCGGACCAATCATAGCAGGTTAATTATTAGGAAATAATTTTTAAAATATATTTTAACTATGAATAATTATATATATATATATGTTCATCCTACTTTTTGCAGAAAGATATGTACGAATCTTAAGAGACAGCAGAAAAACCAACAACCAACTAATAGTTGATCTTACTACTTTAAAATTAAGCGTACATAAATTAGAAAGATAAACATTGCAACTTTTTTTCATTTACATGTTAAAAACTTCATTTATATGCTAAAAACAATATTCAAAAATTATATAATTATCTGTCATAAATGAAGAAAAAATTATGGTTTTAATTTCTATTGATATTTAAAAAACACTTTTTTCCATAAAGTTTAATATCATAAAAATCGTAATATTTGAGCTAATAATTTTTAATTAAAGCATCCTAAAATTCTTTAATTTAAATATAAATAACCTGTTCTGGTATTTTTCCATTAGACGACAGCTGCTATATTTGACGCATTTGGCGATTCGTACACAAGGTGTACATTTAAACTTATGTATTGTTAAAAATAAAATGTAAATAAGATATTTCTAAATTAATTCGGTTTGAAATTATTGGGATTGATAGTATCATTATATTATTACTAATTAATTTACTTTTTAACTTTACTAAAATCATTTTAAATATGCTTTAAGATTTTCTGTAATTTAGCTAAATATTTTGGACATCAATTTGTAGTTTATTGTAGGGCTGTGAAAAAAACTCGACAAAACCCCAATCGACAGTCGTATAATGGAAAATTACCCAAAATCTAAACGTCAAATAACCAAAAAAAGCCAAAAAGGCATTTTGCACTATTTTGGAAACTGCTTTATAACAGGATGCCTTTGGCTATTTTGAAATTTGGCTCAGATATCTCTCGCCAAGAACGTTTTTTCTACGACCTCGATAGTTATTTTTAAACTATAACTTAAAAAATATATAAATAAATAAATTAGGACTAGTCAAGAAAAAATGACATCGCCAAAGGGGCGATAATGGTGATGATCACTAAATTGAATACAAATAAAACAATATGACGTCCTGTTGGCATCATTCAAATTTGAAATTGCGACAAGGCTATCGCTTATTCTTGACTAAGCCCATAAATTTCTAAAAACTGAAAATTAAAGACATATTAACAAAAATCAAGTAAATTGTCTAATTTCAATGTTTTTCACTAGATCATTCGATAGAAAAAATGTATTTTCTGAAATTTCATTTTTAATTCTGCAAGTTCATTATAAATCTAGTCCTGCGTGAGAAATATAAGCAGAATGAGAAATACTGTTTTAAATTAACAAAAAATTAAAAAAAAAAAAAATCAAAATTGGTGCTTTTTTTTTTTTTTTTTTTTTTTTTTTTAATAGAAAATCATACAAAATAAGAGCCAAATTGGCGTCAAAAATATAAAATTCGTTAAATAGATCCTATATTAAAATTGTACCTAAAAAATTTGACAAATAAGAACCAAGACAAAGGTATTTCTTATAAATTTATGTTATACATCTACGTATTTTCAAGAGAAAACAGCGGTTAGACTATATTTGAGGGTGCCCCTTGGTTCTCGCCAAGTTGTGATCGCGGTAAATATATTAAGGTTAGCCTATTTATATGTATAGATTATATGTATATAGTGTATATATATAAGTTATATGTATATAGCGTTATAGGTTATTAACAAAAATGTGCCAAACAATTTCACCAAGGGGGCACACTCAACTATATTTTTACCGAAAACGGCAAATAAAATATACAAAATGTAGTATGTTACATATTTCAAATCAGCAGCTGAAAATTGATACGATTATTTTAAAAGAAAGAGATAGTTAAAATAAAGCATTTCTCGTTATGCATATTAAATTCAGTTAATTCTATATTTACTGGAAACTGACGAACGCAGTTACAAAAAAAAAAAAAAAAAAAAAAAAAAATGGATATTGAAAGTGTGAATGATATTAAAAAGCTGTATGAATAACATTATTTGTTCAAATCTAGAAACTTATACTTAAAAAAAATAAAAGATATGTAAAATAATAATAATGATGATGATAATATTAATGACATTAGGAAATATAAATAAGGGTTTAAATGCACAATGTTTTTTGCCAATTAGATAAATTTAAAGGAGAAATATTCCATCACTGATCCTTATAATTGCCTTGGATAAAATAAAATAAAATCAAAGATTAACAAATCTACCTTCTGTTTAAAAGAAAAATTAATAAAGATACCTCTTTCGCTGTTTCTTTTTGAAGAAGTTGATGCGTAAGCAGATTCCAAAAAGTCGTCTTTTCAACGATTTCTTTTTCTTCGGAATAAGCACGATTTCTTCTAAATTTTCACTCCAATGGACTCTTTTCTTATTGCCTTGATCTTTATCATCTAAATAGAGATTGCACAGAGAAGCAGTGTCTGCAAATACACGCGAATAAGAACAATCAAATACCTCTTCCTCTTCAGCATCAACTGTTCCGTCATTGGCCTGCGCGTCAAAGGAAGCTTCCTCTTTAATATCTTCGACGGCGTCGTAATAAATATCTTCTGGATCATCTTCAGTTATTTCCAATGTTTCTGGAACAGGATTCGGAAGAGGAACAGATTCAGTAGCGTCCGAATTCAACTTTTCAATCACTGGATTTTGAATGGTAACTTGTTTTGCTTTTTTGTATCTGAAAATATACAAAAGAAGGAAATAAGTGGCAATATAGCCAAAATAAAAAAGGAAAAGAAGAAAATAACATAAAAAATCAAACAAATCCATAAAATCCATCTTTTATTCACTCTTAGAAGTTCAAAGGCAAATTCTTTGTTCTACAGAAGTGAAATATTTGAAAGTAAGGAGTTGAGTTGTTTTCCGAAAGTTTTATCGATAAATGGTTGTTGCCACAAAATCCTACACAAACATTGTAATGAATATAACGCGGTTTAAAAGCACATTATTATGTGTAATAATTTCATTGTTGCAAAAGAGAAAAAAAATATCAAACTTTCAAACTAGCAAACCTGTGTACGAAATTTTCATAATTTGTTTCTTTCATCATTTAATCTTTTCAACTTTTAAAATTTGAAATTTATAAATTTTAAACCAATTTCTCCACCCAATTTTAATTCATCAGAAGTATATTTTATGTATATATATTTATTAATATTAATAAATGTGATCCTATGAAATATATATCTTATGTAATTATGTATATAAATAATTATAAGATAAAAAAAAAACTTTTTATACACCATGTTTTTAAATTTTCTGACGAATCATCAATGAAATACGGAGGTTACAAAATAATATTTAAGCAATATTTAAGCACGCGGACTCAGTTCAGAGAAATAATAATAATAGTGAATAAGAAAAAAAAAAAAAGTTGGTTTAAAACATAAAATATTACTTCTTTTAGAACAACGGCATATATATATTAGCATCGTGACAAAAGCGACATTAGCACTTATCAATGTGTATAAAATTTTTAAAGTGATAATGACGTCGATTTTTGTCATTTTTTTATAATTAAATGGAAATTTAACTGTGTTAAATGTATTTATTTTTATGCCAAAAGAAAATGAACACGTAATTTTTTCTTTCTTTTTTTCTTTTTTTTTTTTTGGCAACAATTAAATTATAGCTAATGTTTTAATGGCTATTTTATTGCTATTAAGAGCTTATTATTTTCATATTTTAACTAATTAAAAGAAAACTATTCGAAAATCTGACTTCGAAGTATTGTGTTGTCACCTGGTTCTTAGCTACTGTGAAAGTTTCAAACGTCTAGCTAATAGGGAAGTTAGTTAAAAATAATTATAAGATAAAAAAAAAAAAAAAAAAAAAAAAAAAACTTTTTATATACATGTTTTAATTTTTCTGAGGAATCATAGAGCTCTTATTAATGTGCATAAAATTTTTAAAGTGATAATGAGTCAGTTTTTGTGAGATGCATCATTTAACTTTTTATAACTTTTTTATGTTCACGTTTAATTAAATGTATTGTTTTTATGTCAAAAGAAAATGAACTCGTGATTTTTTTTTTTTTTTTTTTTTTTTTTTGCAGCAATTAAATTATAGCTAATATTTTAATGGCTATGATGGCTATTTTAACGTTATTAGGATGTTATTATTTTCATATTTTAATTAATTATAAGAAAACTAGTCAAAAATCTGACTTCGAAGTATTGTGTTGTCACCGGGTTCTGAGCTACTGTGAAAGTTTCAAATGTCTAGCTAGTAGGGAAGTTAGTTACAATTCGATTGCAAGATTTGTATCGGAAAAACAAATAAACAAACAAACAAACAAGAATAAAAGTTAATAAAAACATGGTAATATATTGCCAGATTTGTACCGGACAAACAAACAAACAAACAAACAAGAATAGAAGTTAATAAAAACATGGTAAAAAGTAATATCCCGTCAAAGGCATGCAGTAAATACAAGATCCTTGCGTTTCTTAGTCAACTGATAACAGTATTTCTTGTTATGTTTCTGTTTTTTTTTTTTTTTTTTTTTTTTAATGCTATACTTAAAATAACGCTTGCAAAAATTACAAAGATGCAATTTAAAACTAGTTGGCATAGGTAGACTCCGCTCAGTTCCCCATCATATTTATGGTCTCATAAATTTCTAGTGCAAAACATATTATAATCATGTTAAGAGAAATGAATTTGACCAAAGCCTGACACATTGACAGAATGAAATCCCCGCCTAATAGGCTATCCACCATTCAGTTCGATATATTTATGTTATACTAATCTATTATTTTATCAGGGTTAATTCCATTGTCTAGTTTTTATGCTACTATTTCCAATGCAATAATCCTCAAAATTCCTATTTATATGAAAAATTTTCCATTTCGCTATGTTGATAAAATCTTAAATTATGAATAACTTACGAAATTTTCCTATTAGAATATTTGTAGTCAATCATGTTCAAACAACTATCATAAATGTTATTTTGAAGTTGTCTGATATATTTATGATCCTCAAAATGGACATTTATGCTCAGTTTTGCCCTATTCTGCCATGTTAAGTAAATCGTAAATTCCAAATAACTTACGAATTTTTTTCAATTGGAAAAATCATAGTCTATGATATTTATGCCTGTATCCTAAATAATATTTAAAAAGTGTTCTGACATCTTTACGATGAAAATATCCCTCAAAATTGACGTTTATGTGAAATTTTGCACTATTCTACCATGTTAAGAAATTCGTAAATTTCCAATAACTTACGAAATTTTTATATTGGAAAATTTATAATCAATAATATTCATTCCAGTGTCCGAAATAATATTTCAAAAGTAGTCTGACATCTTTACGATGAAAATATCCCTCAAAATTAACGTTTATGGGAAATTTTGCCCTATTCCGCCATGTTAAGAAATTCGTAAATTCCAAATAACTTGCGAAACTTTCAAAGTAGCATGTTTATAGTTAATAATGTTCATTCCGAATTCAAACTGATATTTTAAAACAGTTTGACATCTTTACAGTAAAACTTTTCTATTTATGGACGTTTAAGTGAAATTTTCCCCTATTTTCCCATGTTAAGAAAAACGTAAATTTATAACAAGTCCTTCCGGCTTATTCGGAAGGGTAAGTTGATTTCTTTTTCCTTACCAAGTAGCCGTCATTTTGTTTCAAAATGGCTGCTACAAATTATCAATGGACTTAGTAGAAATATTGATGTAGGCTATCTACAAATGGAGTTTTAAGCAAATTCGTTCATAAATACCTTTTTATGTGAATTTAAAAATTTCAAGTGGCCGGCGCTTGGAAACAAAATGGTGGGCCAAGTTGACAGATATATCAAATGCATTTGTGAGATAAGACTACTGTACAAATATAGTTGGAATTAATTCAGAATCTAAAAAGTCATCGTGTTGAAAAATTAAGTGGCTGCCACTTGGATCAAAATGGCAGAGAAAGTGGCTCGGTGAACTAATTAATCTAAAATAATGTAGCAAATTTGAAATTTTTTTTTTCTTTTTTTCGTATAAATTCTTTCAAAGAGGCTTAGTAAGTTAATAAAATGTTAATTTTCTGCATTTGTAGTTTGTTTTCGCATTAAAATAGCCTAAATTTCCCTTAAAAACGCATTAAAAAGCTCCAATAAGACAGGTAATGAATTTGGCGCCAAATTTGGCAATTTTCCCTCCTTGGCGGCTTTTTTGGCGACTCTTTGCGAGAAAATCCTTATTATCGATATACCAAAAATGGACGCTGTAACGTGATTGTTTCACCTGTTACGTGAAATTTCTAGATTTTTCTGGTCTCGATAAAGGGATATAAAAGGTGGCCGAACGCACCAAGTCAGTCAGTCGCAGTTGAGTTTCGCCAAACGCTTGCATTGCTATTGAAGGAGTTCTGAGCCTCTATGAATGAGCCTTTCTTTATGTTAATGCTTTGATACTGTTTGCACTGTGAATTTGTTGTTGACAGCTGTTATTTAAGCTGTGTTTACTGGTGAAACTGAAGTTGATTCCTTTTTTATAGACCTGTATTCTTCTGGAATTTTCTGTAAATAAACTACTGAACTTTTGCAATTTTCGCCTTTCATTCTCGAAAAACTTACAAACCCGCAAGTACGCAATAATATTTGTAAAATAAGTCCACTGTCCAACTTTGATTAAAAAAACACAGTATTTCAAAAGTTATTGCAATAACAAAGTCTCAAGTGGCAGCGTTCAAGTGGACGCAACTTGGAAATAAACTTGCCCTCCGAAATCATAGTTGTTCGAGTGATAAATCCATTTTTCAACTTTGGTTTGAATTGATTAAGTATTTCAAAAGTTACCGTGATAACAAATTTTCAAGTGGCCGCCACCTGGAAACAATAGAGTGGAGCAAGTTGCCGAGCAAACTCATCCAAGATATTTAAACCATAGGTTCACTGTCCAACTGTGGTTCAAATCAGTGCAGTGTTTCAAAAGTTATTGCTCTGGCAAATATTCAAGTGACACTCTAAGTGGCTGCAACTTCGAAACAAAATGGCGAAACAACTTGCCCAGTTAAATCACCAATATGTTTGTACAATAAGTTCATTGTCCAGTTCTAGTTAAAATTAAATCAGTATTTCAAAAATTATCGTCATAAGAAATTTTCAAGTGGCATCACTTGGAAAAAAAGTCGGAGTGGCATGACCAACGAACTTATCTGAGATATTTGAATGATAAATCCATTACCCAAATTTGATGTGAATTCATTCAGTATTACTGAAGTTACCATATTAAAAAATGTCCAAGTGGCCGCCACTTGGAAATAAAATTGCGGATCAAGTCACCAAGTGAACTTATCCAGATATCTGTACCATAAGTTCACTATTCAACTTTTATTTGAACCAATTTAGTACTTTAAAAGTTACCGTGATGGCATATTTTCAAGTGGCTGCAACTTGGAAACAAGATGTTGGAACAAATTGTCCAGTGAACTTATCCAAGATAATTATATGATAAGATCACTATTCATCTTTGGTTCGAATTGAATTAGAATTTAAAAAGTTATCATGTTTATAAATTTTCAAGTGGTTTCAAATTGTCTCGCTAAGTTTATATCATCCGCACTTTGTTAAAAATGACAGATAAAGTTTATTAATAAAATTGATTGAGACACTTATATGGTCTACGTGTACATCAAAATTCAAATAAATTCGGAATATGCTTTTTACAAATTGAATTTGAAATTTTCAAGTGGTCTCCACTTGAAAATGAAATGTTGAACCAACTTGGTTAAAAAACTCATCCAAGATATTTATAAGATAAGTTAACGCACTGTCCAAATTTCGTTTGATTTGGAGTATTATTTCGGAAGTTATCAAGATTTTAAATTTTCAAGTGGTAGCCTGATTTCAAGTGGCACCGCTTAACTTAAGATATCCACCACTTTATTAAAAATGGCGGATATAGTTCATTAATAAACTTCATTGAGATCCTTATGTGGTCTTTATTTACATCAAAATTCAAACAAACTCGGAATACGTTTTTTGCAATTTAAATTTTCAAGTGGTCTCCACTTGAAATAAAAATAGCGGAGCAACTTGGTTAACAAACTCATCTAAGCTATTTATAAGATAAGTTAAGACACTGTTCAAATTTCGAGGAGGCGGCTTCATCCCCCCTTGCCCCCCCCTCCCCCTAGATCCACCACTGTGTGTGTGTGTATGCGTGTGGAGAATCTTTTTATTATAATATCTCCGAAACTAACAAAGATAGAACCACAAAACTTCAAAATTGAGACAGGTCTGGTGTACAGATCAATTTTCCAAATTTTGGGTTAAATTGGAAAACCAGAAGTAAGTCCGTATCTCAAAAACGGCTCTAACGATTTTCTTCAAAGTTGCTATATAAACACTCTATTAAATGTATTTTCGAATGATATAGTTGGTTAGTTGAGGAAAATTGATAGGCGTCCTATATAAATAGCTTAATTTCAGGTCTCGCAAGGGCGTTCCTTTAAAAACAGTTGTATGGATTTTTTTTCAAACTCGCCATATTAACTCCTTTTTAAATATCCTTTTGTATGTAATTATTGTTTTCTGGTCAATAATTGAGTATGCCAAGTTTTGGTAAAAGTTGGTATATCAAAAACGGCTCTAATGATTTTCTTGAGAATTGTTACATAAATTCATTTTAGATACCCTTTATGATGTATTATGTAGTTATTACAGAAAAATTAATGGTCTTTTTGATTAGATAGTTCCGTTTTAGATCTCGGAAATTGGTGTTTAAAAGAATAACTCTATCGTGATTTTTTTTTTTTTTCTTATTTTTTAACTCGCTAGGAAAAATCTGTTTTATATGGATTTACACGTGATGTATCAAGTTTCTCTTACTGGAAAATTCCAAAAATGCATGTAATATCTCCAAAACGTGATTTCACATAATCCTACATATATCAAAGTACAGTCGACAGCAAAAGTATCCGAGCACTAGCAAAAATTCCTATTTTAAAAAGGACACTTAATACTGTTTTCTTAAATAAACCCTTGTCGAATCATGTTCTTAAACAAAGAACATGACTCGACAAGGATTTATTTAACAAAGCACTATTAAGTGTACTTCTTTTATATAGGAATTTTCGCTAGTGCTCGGATACTTTTGCTACCGACTGTAACAGCCTGAACAAACATGGCGGATCGGTTGGCGGGTCTCTTGACTTTGTGGGTCTGTGGTGACCATAACGTAGCTAAACATACGACATAATTGCGTCACTTTCTTTTATTAAAATAACTGTTATCTCTTTGTTATTGCTTTTAAAATAATGTAGTGCCCTTCAAGATAAAATATTTCCTGGTCCCAAAATCGAATTTCAGGAATAGACTAACGCAGTGTTTACGAAGCTTAATCATTTTTCGGAATAAAGGTCAAATCCGTTTTCTGACCTGGACTTTCTTGTTTCGGGTTATCGCGTTATCGTGTCGACACACATCTTCACAACTGCGAAGTTCGATTATAGCAACTAAATCAAATGAAACTGTCCTCGCGTGTTTGTTTCACGGCACGAAAGAGCAGAAATGTCTTATTTATTTCTTCTAATAAATATTTCTTTTATTTTTCCCCTCATTTTACGCACTACACTGTAAAAAAAAAAAAAAAAAAAAAAAATCTTAGCATATTGCAGAAAATTTTTAGTAGTAAAGTTCCCAGAAAAATATCTGTATTCTATGCAAAATATACATTCACAAAAAATTTCTGTAATACACTGAAGAAAAAATACGCCGTCTTCAACTAGAATGAATAAGTGGTCATTTTCTAAATCCCTTTACTAGAAATATAGATTTCCGAGCTATGCGCATAAGGCATGTCAATAAACTGAATACACGAAATGATCGAAAATTTCTAGTCTATACATTTCTAGATGGTAAAACAATATTCTGAATATTCTGAATCTTTTGTATTGCGAGAAATTCTCGCTTGATTTTCTAGAATTGGGTCATAAACCAAGATTATAGTTCCTGAAGCTCGCCTCTTGTATTCGCATTTTTTTTTTTTTTTTTTTTTTTTCAGAGATTTTTAAATAACTTTGCCCTCGAGAATATAGGCAAATGCTCTAGAAATCCAATAGGGGTTTCTAGAACTCGCTTTCAAAGGAGACTAAAATTTATAAGGATGACATGGAACTATTTTATCTAGAGCCACAATTTAGATTATAGATGTCAGTTACAGAATTTTTTCTCAGTGAATAACAATATAGAAAATATTCGCCCACAACATATTTTTTTCCGGAACGCATATTATAAAAATCTCACATTAATTAAAATTCTTCAATTCTATTCCTAGAGCATAACATTTGACTAGAGAACGCATTCAATATTAAAGTTTCTATTCAAAGGGTAACGTAGGTTGCACTGTAAAAAAGTTTGTGTAGTGTTACACAACAGTATTGAGTCAGCTTACCATGTAGAGAAATTCCACAACTATGAAGAGAAGTGTTACCAGGTGTACCTGTGTAACCAGAGCATAACGTGGAAGGTTACACAGTTACAGTTGGTAACATTTCTCTGTATAGTTGTGGCAAGTAGGCTGCCTCAATATATAATAGTTCTGTAATTTAGCAAAAATATTTTTACAGTGTGGGGATAATTTTCATCAGTCACGTGACGAGTGAAACGATCCGTATTTGGATGAATCCGTCCGTATTTGGATGGATGGGTTTTACGTCGCACTAGTGCTGCGCAGATGGGCAACTGGCGACGGTCTGGGATACACCCCTAGAGGTGGTCCGGAGACATGCCATCATAATTTTGATCCTCCACGGAAAGGATGGGTCCTCGCTTCGGTGACCCTCCAGAGGTATAATTTTTGATGGGAACATGGAGGACATTGCGGCCACGACAGATTTTACGTGCCACCATTAAGGCCGGTTTCCACTGACGGTTGGTTGGAGCGGTACTATTGAGAATCTTTTGATGTGGTCAACCGGGCTCAAAACACTCGAACGTGGTTGGAAGTCTAGAGACCTAGCCCCCTGCTGAGATAATTGAGGGGCCAGAGGCAGATATCTTTGTCAATTTTGCATGCTTTCCTTTGAAGTAACTGCGCAATCTGATAAAAAAAAAAAGGTTACAACTGATGACAAAACATTTTGCTTTTTGTGTCAGAAGCGTGATTAATGGTTTTTGAACCTCGAAGTTCCAACCGCAATGGAAACTGGCCTTTAGTGTACACGACGGTCTTTGGCCGGCTCGAGTACCGAACCCGCAATCTTCCAATTACGAGGCCGGCGCTCTACCGACTGGGCTACCACGGCCCTCCGTCCGTATTTGGATGACAGAGTGAACAATCTTTGACACCCCTTGTCTGAAAGTGGGTTGAGGAGTGTAACAAATGACCTTCATTAGTGAAAACTTGAAAAGTACTTGTTATGTGATTTTTTTTATGTTGGTTAGATTCTTTGATGAAGGATGTGCTTTTTAGTCAAATATATGCTCTAGGGTTTTACAAGCCAAAATCGAACCAAAGAGCATAGCTTAGTAAACGACGATATTACCTCGCAGCCACGGAAGCGCAATGTGCGTGTTGTTACTCAACATTTCCCAATCCTGCTTTGATACGAAGTTCTGCGTATGCAAAACAGAAAAATTATGTAATCACTAGATGAAATTTGCATCAATGGCTACAGATTTCATCTAATTTAAGAGGGGGGGGGATGTTTCTTTTCACAAAATGAGAGGGTTTTTTTTTTTTTCTTTTCTTTTCTTTATTTCTTACTTTTTTTTTTTTTTTTTTTTTTTTTTTTAGTAATATTACAAACATTTTCTGTAGGAAAGTTATAGAAATTTTCTCTTTTTTAACAGAATTATTTTACAGTATAGTTGGCATAGAGGTGAACTCTGCTCAGTTCTAAATCATACTTTGTTTTCCTGATAAATTTATACGATAATTCATACACTATATCTATGATAAGAACAACTTTAATAATAATAATAATATAGAGATCTTAGATATACACTATGAATTGCGAAACTGAGCAAAAAGTATATACGTATATCTATGCAGAATTTTATAAATTCAATTCAAATTTCAGTGTATTCATTTTCAAGAATTAGGAAATTTAAATTTTGATGTGCACCCTATAAAAAAAGTTTTCAATCAGGGAAGTATGCACACATTAATCAAATTATGTATAAAGCTTCTGCATGTATCATAAAAGATCTCAGAGATACAATAAAAGGAAAAAGTCGCTTAACAGTGATTCGAGATAAGTTATCTCATGAAAAAAGCAAATCGACAAATCCCATTTAGTCAAAATTGTGATAACGTAAATAAATAAACGCCTTCACATATTAATTTGAGACTGATTTTCCAACAATTTTGCTTAAGCATACCTCTAGAATTATTTACAATGTAATGCTGAAATTTTGTACATGACTTTTAAGGATATGGAATGCTTTTGGATCATTAGAATTTTTTTTTTTTTTTTTTTTTTTTTTTTTTTTTCTGCATGAGAACTATACAATAATAATAATAATAATAATAACTTTTGTAATTTGTGACATGGAATGCTTCGAAAAATTCGATCAATTTTATAAAATTCTGTAAAAGTTATTTAGCCATTTTTGTAATTTATTTTGTATGTCTAAAATCAATATTTATGAAAATTTATCGAGTGAAAAATGTACGTATGTCTGTACTGCTGCTTTCATGCTGTACTCGTTTGTTAATTTCTCACTTGTTGTCCATCTGTAGGGTGTTAGAGCGTTAGTTTATTAGTCTGTGCACATGATATCTCAAGAACCAATGATCGCAGGCAGTTCGGACTAAATTTAAATGTTACTTATGACACTGACAAAATAATGTTGTTTTCAATATTCTAATTTAAGAACCTCGTAATTTATTAGAAATTTACGATTTTCTTAACATTGAAGAATAGGGGCAGTTTATCTTTAATCGTGTATCAGAAGGAATATTTTTATCCTTAATGTTTCAGACCAGCTTTAAAATATCAGTTATAAAGCTGGCATAAACACCATTTACTATGAACAATCTAATTTGAAAACATCGTGTAAGTTATTCGAAATAAACAAATTCCTTAACACGGCAGAATAGGGCAAAATTTTACATAAAACGCCAATTTTGTGAGACATTTTCGTTGCAAAAATGTCAGACCAGTTTTCAAATGCCATTTAAGATACTGGGATGATCATCGTGAACTATGAAAATTCTACTTTGAAAACTTTGTGAGTTCTTCGAAATTTATAATTTCCCTAACGTGGCAGAATAGGGCAAAATTTCGCATAAACATGTATTATGAGCATTATTTTCATTGTAAAGACTACTTTTCAAATATCATTTATGATACTGGTTTGAATATCCTTAACTATAAATACTCTAATTTGAAAATTTTGTAAATTAAACTAATTTTTAGATGTTCTTAATGGCAATAAACTTGCATTATGGAGATGGATTGGGAATAGAATAGACTCTAACAGCACACTTATCCATCGTACATCCTGAGGATGTCCCTTGGATGTACTTTCATCCATAGGATATCCTGAGGATGTCTTGTGGATGAGGTGTGCTATTAGGGAGGTGTATGAAAACTAAAATACGAAACTAACCCTAACAAAATTAATCAGAAAATAAAGATAAGGTAAATGAATTAACTAAACAATGGGTAGCTATGTAGGACATTTCAGTCTGAGACCGTGTCGAGTGGTAGGAGAAATTCATTTCTCCTTAACATGAATATAGTATGTATGCATTGTAGTAGAAATTTGTTAGAACAAATAGATATGGGGAACTGAGCAGAGTCCACATAACCCAACTAGGTTTCAATATAAACACAGGAATAATAAACAACATCTTGAACACCAAAGAAAGTAATAAACTAACAGAGAACTGTTTCGGTACCATTTAGCGTACAGTCACTAGTGCATAGAAGAAACTAAACGAAAGTGCTCCTATATATATATATATATAAAAATTGTATTTTACGACTGTTTAATCAACCATTTGAATTAGGCAGAATTTGGATTAGCCAATTGGAAATTGAAAAACGGTAGTCATGGAAAATGTAGAAATTTAAGAAATTATGGACTGATTGTAAAATTTCCAACAATCGGATAAAGAGAGTGCAGCAAAATCCCAATTAACAATGTTTATAAAATTCTTAGAAATGTAAAAAGCTTAAAAGACTCGATTTCTTTTAACTTTTTACATTTATAAATATCTGTACAATTACTACACATTTTTTTTTTTTTTTAATTATATTATATCTTGCTTTTTAAACAAAAGATAATTAAAAAAGAAGAAAAAATTACAGCGCATTGTCTATTTTGTCTAAAACCTCCGTTCTTAAAGAAAAAAAAAAAAAAAAAAAAAAGAGCTTGAAACTTTAGAAAAAAACATGTCTCTTCAAAACCTTACTAAAAATATCCCTGCAGTTATGGTTATTGTAATAAAAAATGCATTTCCTCGTTTAAAAAATATTGCAAGCACTCAAAAAGATAATAAAGAATTCAGATTAAATTTTTAGTCGTAAATTTTTAATGCAGTCTTCTCATTTTTAGTGAGTATTTTAACTATATCTATTTTCTATCGGACTTAATCCTAATTGAGAGAATAATAATGTATGTATGTTGTGAATGTATGCATATTTGTATGTGTTTTATGTATACATGCATATTTATTTAGCAATTTGCGAAAAGTAGTCTGGCTACCTTGGATTTGTTTTATTTAAAGTCCTGGCTTTCCTTTTAAAGTATTTTTTTTCTCCTTTCTAACTTTATTTTCTTAACAGATATATGATTTGTTGAAATGATAAACTAGTACACTCGTATAATAATTGGATGCATATTTTAAAGCTCCCAGTTTCAGAATAATTTTAAAATTTTATTTTTACAAACAGATTTATTTTTAAAAAGTTTTTTTTAAATTTCTAAGAAACAGTTTCACAACTAATTGTTTTACATAATGCTTTTATTTCCCTATCATACTGTTAAGAAAAAAACTCGTCCACTTTCTTGTGTTAAAAATGTAGTTCGTAAAGAAACAGGCAGGTTCTTGTCGATGAATGTTCTTTATTCAACTTAAATTCTCAAATCAGTACAACAAATGTGATTGCAACGAATAAACAGTCCAATGATACTTTTATTTTATCGAATATTCTGATAACAGTCAAATAAAACTGTCACTCGTACTGCAAAAATCTCTATTAAAGCCTGTAAAACTACTTTCACAGCAATAAGACAAACGGTGCAGGAGAAAAGACTTAATTTGTTTTACTAATACTACAGATATGGGGAAGTCAGGTAACTGTTAAAATTTTCACCCTCGAGATTTGTAATTTTTACACGTTCTGAGGTTCGAAAAATCCGAAAATTACAAAATTTATGCGATGGCTAGCAGTAGGGTGTTTGCTAGTCTGTTAATGCGTAAGACTGTGCATTCGACCTTTCAAGAATAAATTATCTTAAAGAGATCAGACTAGTTTTAAAATATCATTTAGGCCACTAGAAAAAACCCTACTTGTTTTTAACATTTAAATGTAACACCTTCGTAAATTACTGAAAATTTTCTTAAAATAGGTGAATAGGGAAAAATTTCACATAAGCGAGTATTGTGAAGATTATTTTCATAGTAAATATACTGAGTAGTTTTAAAAATATCGTATATGATATTAGAAATTCCATCATTCACTATGAACATTCTATTTTGGAAACTTCGTAAGTTATTCGCAATTTGTCGTAAGTTATACGCCTAATTTTAGAACTTTTAGTTCCCCATCATACTATAGGTATGGGGAACTTAGGTAATCGTGAAAATTTTCGACCTCGGTATTTTGACTCTTTTATACGTTCTCAGGTGTGAGGAATCCGAAAATGACAAAATTTATATGGTGTCTGTCTGTAGGGTGTCTGTTAGTGAGTCAGTGGGTCAGTCCGTTAGTGGGTCAGTGTGTTAGTCCGTTAGTTTGTTAGTCTGTTAACACGATATCTCACGAACAAATGATCGCAGAGAGGTCAGATCAGTTTTAAAATATTACTTTTGATACTGGCAAGAACCCTATTCATTTGCAACATTCGAACTAAAAAACTTCGTAAGTTATGAGAAATTTACGATTTTCTTAACATGGGAGAATAGGACAAAAATTCACTTAAACGTGCATTAAATGAAAACTTTTTACTGTAAAAATGTCAGACCAGTTTTAAAATATCGGTTTTGATGCCAGAACGAACATCAGTAACTATAAATATGCTACTTTGAAAATTTCGCAAGTTATTGGAAATTTACGAATTTCTTAACATGGCAGTATAGGGCAAAATTTCACATAAACGTCAATTTTTAGAGAGATTTTCATCGTAAAGATGTCAGACTACTTTTAAATATTATTTAAGACACTGGCATGAATATTAATGACTATGAATTTTCGAATATTAAAATTTCGTAAGTTATTGGAAATTTGCGAATTTCTTAATATGGCAGAATAGAGCAAAATTTCACATAAACGTCAATCTTGAGGGATATTTTCATCGTAAAGATGTCAACCCACTTTCGAAATATTATTTAGGATACTGGCATGAATATCATAGACTATGCTTTTTTCAATTTAAAAAATTCGTAAGTTATTTGGAGTTTACGCTTTACTTAACATGTCAGAATATGGCAAAATTGAGCATAAACTTCCATTTTGAGGATCATAAATACATTAGACAACTTCAAAATTACATTTATGATATTTGTTTGAACATGATTGAATACAAATATTCTAATAGGAAATTTTCGTAAATTATTCATAATTTACGATTTTATCAACATATCGAAATTGTAAATTTTTCATATAAATATGAATTTTGAGGATTATTGCATTGGAAACAGTAGCATGAAAACTAAACAACGGAATCGATCCTGATAAAAAAAATTAATAGATTAGATTGAGATAAATATATCGAAGTGAACGGTGGATAGCCTATTAGGCGGGGATTTTATTCTGTCACTGTATCAAGCTTTGGTCATATTCATTTCTTTTAACATGATTATAATATGTCTCGCACTAGAAATTTATGAGAACATAAATATGATTGGGAACTGAGCAGAGTCCACCTATGCCAACTAGTTTTATAACCATTTCATCGCTTTTTAATTTTGAATTTTTAAAAATCTTTTACTTGGGGAGAAAGTATACATTAGAAGTATACTACATATAAAATTTCAAGTTTCTGTCTGCAATATTACTATAAAAAATGAACAAAAAATTTATTTTCGAGAGGATTTTTTCTAACCCGCTCCTATTGCACATGTGCTAGAGATGTCAAATTCCACACTACTTTAATACGGGTATTAATCAGTAACTGTGCCAAAATTAGATGAAATCGGCTCAGTGGTTTACAATATACTCATATACAATAACTTTTATTAATATAAAGATTGTTTTTTTTTTTTTATAATTATTTGTATGACATACTTTTATGAAATAAAATTTCAATATGTTTTTTCATTTTTTTTTTTTTTTTTTTTTTTTTTTCTAAATTTCAAATAAACTGGTGTGTCACTCACACGACTTTCTCTTACCCTGAAATTTAATACTATAAGTACAGATTGGGGATCAAGAGGTAAGATAACGAGTACTGTTATGTAAACCTATGTTTAAACAATTCAAAATAGGCTTCGACATAGCTTTATGTGATAATTAGTTCTGTGTGAGGGGGCTACCACCCCCTCAATCCCCCGTTTCATTACTGCACCTACATTTATATAGAATTTAAATATGTTATTAAAATTAAAAGTTCACTTAAAATTATTCAGACAACTTTCATGCAACATTCCTTGAAGCTTATCAGTCTTCATTAAACTTTTCCAGAACAAACTTACATTAACTTGAAAATACAACTTTTCTATTTCCTGAAATTATTCGTTTTTAAGTTACTTTAAGTGACACAGACAAAGATCAAACGTTAAAAAACCTGACATCATTAATCAAGAAGCCTCAAAACGTGTAAATATACAAGAACAAGTAATGAATATTTATTTAGCTTAAAAACATACATCATTTACCATATGTCTATGAGGAATTTGTTTCAATTCCTATGCAGCTTTCCTGAACATGGTAAAATATTTTAGGAAAATACTTCCACTAACAATAAAAAAGAATGTTATCGCTTAAATATTTGCTGCCCTGTATATCTTTTGCAGAGTATGTACAGACCACAAAGTGCGCTTAAATATAATCCTATAGTAATAATAAATGGCGCAACCTAAAATACACTTCCATCAATTTTCAGCTATTGTCGCACTATAATCTAGTTCTTTTGTGTAGCCCTGTAAATAAACAAGGAATGATTTCCCTACCATATTTTACATGAAACATGTTTTTACTCATATAAAAAATATACATTAATTTCATTTAGTTTACTGCAGTCTATCTTATACTATTAAGTGAGCAATATTTGTATGTATATTTCACTGATCTCGAAAACGGTAGCTCGGACAGTCACGAGATTTAACACAAAGGTGCATCCCGAAGGGTCATTGTGCACATCGAAGTCAGATTTTCGAATTTCTGATTAGTTTTTTCTTAATTAATTAAAATGTGAGAATCATAACCTTCTAATTTCTGATAAAAAAAAGCCATTTAAATTTTAACATTTTATCCATAAGTTAATTGTTGCCAATTTTTTTTTCGACAAAATAATAATAATAATTTAAAAAAAACGTACATTTATTTAAAATGAGGAAAATAAATCAGAAAGATTAGAAAATAAATTAGAAATATCACTTGCATCGTTACAAATAAGACACCAAATGAAAGGGAAAATTTTTGTAAATCCGATGCATTAAACAGCTTATCAATCGGATGATTAGTTTTTTCTTAATTAATTAAAATGTGAAAATAAAAACCTTCTAATTTCTGATAAATAAGCCATTTAAATTTTAAAATTTTATCCATAATTTAATTGTTGCCATTTTTTTTCGACAAAATAATAATAATTAAAAAAAAAAAAAGTACACTTATTTAAAATGAGGAAAATAAATCAGAAAGATTAGAAAATAAATTAGAAATATCAGTCGCATCGTTACAAATAACATAGCAAATGAAAGGGAAATTTTTTTTTAAATCCGACGCATTAAACAGCTTATCAATCGGACAATTAGATTTTTTAAAATTAACTAAAGTATGAATTTTAGGTGGCAACAGCAGAAGATTGTATGGAAACCGTTAGGAGAAAAAAAATGAAAAATCTGCTTCACATTAAGTCACATGATTTTTAAAAGGGATTAAAAATTGCAGTTTTCAAATTCTTTTAAATTTTCTCTCACGAACACAAAAATATAATATACAGCCTGTACCCCACAAGACCAACTTGCATTTCAAATTTCATCAACTATTTTGGTTAATAAACAAAAGTTATTTTTTTTTTTCAAATTAAGTTTTATTCTATTTTTGAAAAGATTTATGTGATCATAGATATAATAATATATATAGATCTATCATCCCCATATTATCGTGCAAAGATTTTTGATGCCGGAAAAAAAAGCTTTGGAATCAGCCATTAAGTGGTATTGAAGGGAAAAAAAAAAAAAAAAAAAGAATGAATTTGAAACTATATCTGGGGCTTTTCATTCACCTTTAGTAAATAAATTATTCATGAATTTTATTTGCTAAAACATTCGTGCATATTCCCGTGTGTATTCACTCGGGGAAAGACTGCCATATTTTGGTAAAATCGCCGTGTTTTCCCGAGTGAAAAGGAATCACTTTTTTGTCCCCAATGATCAATCTATATATTATTACTATATCTATGTATGTGATACGATAGATTAATAATTTGGGTTTAAAAAATTTTTTTAAATAGATTATTTAAACTCTATGAACCATATTTTTATTTTATCAGCTTCATTAACAGATCCTGCTGGGCGATTTTTTAAATTTTGGTGTTGAAGTACACCGAATGTTTTTCGACAAGAAGTTTAATATAGCAACAGCCATTTTAATCTAAGTAGCGCATCAAATATATAAAAACATAAATGATTTATTTTTACACAAAATTTACAGAACAAATGCAGTTTTAAAGATAGGAAATTTATTTCAACAAGCACTATTTTAAACTTAAAAAGCATTAAAAATATAAGCAGAATATAAGGGATTCTTATGTATAAACAAAAAAGAGTCTGATATAATTATTAGCAAAATAGTCTTCCCCTTTTCATACCAAAAAAAAAGAAAAAAAAAAATCCATCGCTAATATGGCGACAAAAATTCAAAAGCCGCCAATGGAGCGACATAATAAAGTTGTGTAATACGATAATGTTTACCTATTTATTTATTTTTTTATATAATAATCACTATGCTAATTTATCATACAAACAAATGAACCTCTGTGTGTTACTGCACTCTCACGCTGTCGAACAGAAATATTTGAAAAATTCAAATTAATATTTAAATAAATAAATAAAAATATGTTTAATGGGAAATATATATAACCATAAAAAGATTAGTTGTCTAAAATACGGCAGAAATAGCGCTCATAGCATATTGTTACAAGGGATTAAGTCTTATTGTTACAATGGATTAAGTCTAAAATGGTGACAAAAATTCAAAAGCCGCCAAAGAGAACTATATTAAGGCTGTACTATCAGGTTTACAACCCTTGAATTATACATAAACACAAAAAATTAATTGTCTCATGCGACAGACGTAGTCGGTCACAGCATATTGTAATATTTGGCGTGAAATTGCTGTCATTTAATGGTTGATTGGATAAACAACAAAAAAAAAAAACATATGAAATAACGTAAAAGCAAATATTATGTTGTCTAAACCCAGTTACGTTTGAGTCCAGTCCGAGTTACATGTGAACAACACGTATAGTGTTGTTCACATGTAACTGGGATTCAAATATAAAAGGGAAACTCCAATTTTTTCGATACTATCTATTTCGAAACTGTTATATAATAAGCACCTAAATGGAAGCTCATTGGTAAACTATTGTCGCAGGTAATAGGGACAAGCGCCCGAGTTGCAGTTGATGACCAAATCGCTGCTGAATGCAGCAGGGACCTGGAGCGAGCTTTTGAACAATTTCAGTAATTTATTTTATTTTATTTTTATAAAGCTATATAGAAACGAGTTTCCTTTAAATTTAGTGGCCAGCGAAGCGGGCAAAGCCTGCTAGTTTATGTTAAACTCTGCTTACCTGCAGTTTCCCCCACAGACGTAATGTATTTGAATTCTGTTGGTTGTCCCTGTACACGAACCATTTGCTTCATCTCAACGAAAAGCTTAGTGCAGCATCCCTATATCATATACATTTAGAGAACCAAGTTTAGACTTTCTGCTACCATTTGCTCTTGGGATATGCTGATAACAGACAGACACACGGACCAACCGCTAAATGCATGATTTTCGGATTCAGGAGACCTCAAAACATGTAAATATAACAAAAACTCACTTTCGAAAATTTGACCCTAAAACAATACTTTCTCTACCCTATGGGTAAGAGAAAGTAAAAAGTAATATTTTTTGTCAATTAGTTGTTATTTATTTGGTACTGATATTTCAAAAATTTATTATTAGGGCAAGCGAAATATCAAAATGGAACAAAAAATATTTAAAAATATCCAAAATAATCTATCCCATTTTGTTAATATTTTACGTTTATAAAGCAATCAATAACAAATACACGATTCATTTTGAATTTTCAAACACAATATTCCTTTTCTCTAAGCATTATTAGACTTGCTTCAAAACATTCTTCATAACAATATTTTGATGTAAAACAAAATGGCAATAAAAATAAATCGTCTGCTTTATGCGAAATTCTAGCAAAATTAGATTGCTTCAATTTTGTTCGATGAACTATCTTTCTGTTGTGAGTTGAGGAAAAGCTATTATTAAGATATTCCATGGCAGTAAGATATACCTGAATTTTCTATACTATAAATTTCTTATGTTTATCTTATCATATGTAAATTCCATTTATTTTTGGATGAAACTGACAAAGTGTTTGAATGGAATATCGGAGGCTTTCAAAAATCTATTACACTATGTTGTTTTTAGCAAAAAGTCTCGAGAATATATCGAAGTATGTGTATGTCAATAAAAATTAGTTCTAGAATTTCTGTAACATATAAAACAGTCCATATAAAACATAAACTACTGTTTATTTAAGTTTAAACAGAAGAAAATCAAAAAGCCAATGTTAACAGAAGAAAATAAATATATTAATTTTAGTTTAAGCAGAAGAAACTGAAATCAGGCTAAAGTTAACAGAAGGTGATAAATCAAATAAATACCTTAAATTATTTAAAGCATCAATAAAAATAAATAAATAAATCATTACAACAAATTAAGCAATTTTTATTAAAATATTTAGATCCCATAACAGGCTTACATCTAAAATTTTGATTTGATAATTTAGGGTGATCTTTATATTTTTTGGTGAGCTAAAAAACTGAAACTGAAGCCAGTTCTTCTCTATCACGTAAAGATTTTTTGGAATACAGGGTGTCTACCGAGTGACCCAATTTCTTCAGTGACTCTTCCACCGATATAATTATATGGTAACTTTTAAAATAAGTTTCCTTGTTAATTATAATTAATCATGGAAGCATACTAGAAACTACCGAAAATGAAATAAATGACAAGAATCTACATATAGAGAAAAACGCTTAATTTTCGATTTCAGTACACCAAAAAACATATGCATGCCAGTATTCAATTTTACCATTTAATTTCTTAAATTATCATGACAAATCTTTAAAAAACTTTGGCATTTTTCAAAACCTACTGATAAATGAGAAATTCCTCCTTAACTGTACATAAAAACTAATTGTCGATTTCGGTATCCGAGATCATCACCATTCATAAATTGGGTGGCTTCTGGTTATTTGTTGGTGATATTTTCTGCATATATATTGATGATGACTTCTTAATATTTGTTGGCGATATCTTTTGAATATGTATTGATGATGGCTTCTGAATATTCGTTGGCTATTTCTTCAGAATATGTATTAACGACGATAACTTCTGAATATTTGTTGGCTATTTTTTCTGAATATGTATTGACGATGGCTTCTGAATATTTGTTGGCTATTTCTTCTGAATATGTATTGATGGTGGCTTCTGAATATTTGTTGGCTATATCTTCTGGACATAACCAACAAATAATCGAAAGCAATTAATTTTTTTATGTGTTAAAGATTGTAATATATAAATTAGTCCTGTGATAATAAAATAAATCATGTTTTTGCCAAATTTTTTTTCTGTATTTTTCTGGATAATTGCTGCGCTGAGTGAATAAATATAAACCTGGTCCACATAACAGTTACTTTGAGTTCAGTAACTCGCTGAATGCCAAAATTTAGTAAAGATATTCATCTGAAGTATTTTACCCCTGTGATTTCCAATAATTAGCTTCAAATGTTATTATTATTATCATTAGTAACTGTATAATATATTTTAATTTAATAAAATTTAGCCACTCAGACGGTGAAACGGTTAGCATCCCTGACTTCTACAAGGTTGAGCCTGGGTTCGAATCCCGGACAAGAAATGAATGTGTTGTCTCTGTTAGGGATAGTAATGATTGTCCATGGGTGTTTCTTCACAAATAGTCATCAATTTGGCAATCCCCCGGTCAATTCTTAGTCGCAAGTGGATAGTAATAATAATAACAAAATTTCAAAACAGTTCAAATTTTCAAAATTCAGTACCCCCACTCCCAAATAGACATTTATTTTACTAATTTGAAATTTAATAGAAAAAATCTGGTGTGAAACAACCACACGACTTCCATTACCCACTATTACACATATTATATGCATTTTTGAGAGATAATGCGATCAGAAAACATAAAAGTGAACTAAAGAGAAAATCGTTAGAGCCGTTTTTGAGATACCAACTTAAAAAAAAAAAAATCAATTATTGACCGGAAAACAATAATTACATACAAAAGGATATTTAAAAGTGAGTTAATATGGCGAGTTTGAAAAAAATCCGTACAGCTGTTTTTAAAGGAACGCCCTTGGGAGACCTGAAATTGAGCTATTTATACAGGACGCCTATCAATTTTCCTGAACTAACCAACTATATCATTCGAAAGGCCATCTAATAGAGTGTTTATATAGAATATTTGAAGAAAATCGTTAGAGCCGTTTTTGAGATACGGACTTACGGTCCCACTTCCGGTTTCCGATGTTCCACTTCCGGTTAAAATCAATTATTGACAGGAAAACAATAATTACATACAAAAACATATTTAAAAGTGAGTTAAAATGGCGAGTTTGAAAAAAATCCGTACAACCGTTTTTAAAGGAACGCCTTTGCGAGGCCTGAAATTGAGCTATTTAAAAGGGACGCCTATCAATTTTCCTGAACCAACCAACTATATCATTCGAAAGGACATCTAATAGAGTGTTTATATAGCAAGTTTAAAGAAAATCGTTAGAGCCGTTTTTGAGATACGGACTTACGGTCCCACTTCCGGTTTCCGATGTCCCACTTCCGGTTTTTTAATTTTCACCAAAATTTGGAAATTTCATCTGTAGACCAGACGTATTTCAATTCTAAAGTTTCGTAGCTCTATCTTTATTAGTTTCTGAGCTATAATAGCCAGAAGATTCTGCACATACATACACACACACACACACACACACACACACATACATACACACTGACGACCAATTGCCAAAAACTACTTTTTTGGACTCAGGGGACCTTAAAACGTGTAAATCAGGTGAAAACCCGATATCGAATTTTCAGACCGAATACAATACTTCCATTACCTACGGTAGTAGGGTAATGGAAGTAAAAATATATTTTAAAAGATTTATTCAGTTTTAGTCATCTATGCCATTTAACAAATTCAAAAAATTTTCTGTTATTTTATATTTAATGCAATCAACAACAAATAAAAGATTCATTTAGTATTTTTGAAAAGCATTTATGCTTTCTCTGAGCATTCTGAGGCTATTTCTTCTTTGAAAACATTTTTTTGTAACAATACTTTTATGTAGAACGAAAATGTAATAAAAATAAATCGACTGCTTTTTGTAAAATTCTAGCAAAATTAGATTGCTTTAGATTTATGCGATACAATATCTCCTTGTTTCAGGTAGAGAAAAAGCTATTATCAAGACTGTTTTTTTCCTGATAGAAAGTAATATCTGAATTTATTTTATATGCTTATTTTATCATACAATTTTTTGTAAAATTGTCGAGGTTTTTGAAAGTAATATTGTTGGCTTTCATAAATCGATTACATTGCTATTTTTAGCAAAGAGTCCTAGGATAATTCGAGAATTTTTATTTATTTATTTATTTATTTATATATTTTTAATTTAATATATAGAAAAATAACAGCTTCTTATTTTGATTTTATTTATTTAATTTTGAAATTGTGCAAAGTACAGAGATTATTGTATCTCAATCAAGTAATTATTTTTTATTTATTTATTTATTTATTTATTTTAATAATAAAATTTTAATAGTTCAGAAAATGAATTTTAAACAGACTAAAGTTAACGAAGGAAAATTAATCAAATTAATATTTAATTCAATGAAAAAAAAAAAATAATAATAATAATACAGATTTTTTTTTTAATTAAATACTTATAGCTAATCTTATAGCCTGATAGCTACTATTTTTTCGCATTCTTGCACATAAGTATGTTACGCGTGCTAATATGTCTGTTAAATGTTTAATTATAGTATATTTCTTATCATTATTAGACATCTTTCTTGCTCAAATAAAATCAACCGAATGAAATATTAATTGTAACACCCCCCTTTTTCCCCCTTTTTTCATAAATATTTGTATAACATATTTCAAAGTAGCTTTTATTATTATTATTATTATTATATATTTATTATAATTTTTTTAAAACAGATATTTTTAGCAGATGTTAATAAACTGAAAATATTTATTATTAGGTAAAGCGTAATATCACGAATTGAAAAATTAAAAATGGTTTAAAAAGAATGTATCCCATTTTTGCCATCTATGCCATTTCACAAATTTAGCCTTTTTTTTTTTTTTTTTTTTTTTTAATATGTAAAGCAATAAATAGCAAACAAAAGATTCATTTGATGTTTTCAGATACAGTTTGATCAGTTTCTCTTTTCTCTAAGTATTATGAGACTATTTCTTCTCCAAAAACATTCTTTTAACAATATTTTTATGTAAAACAAAATGGCAATAAAAATAAATCGTCTGCTTTATGCGAAATTCGAGCAAAATTAGATTGCTTCAACTTTCTGCGATGAAATATCTTTTTGTTCTAGGTACAGAAAAAGCTATTATTAAGACATTTCTCTAGCCTGACAGAAAAATATATCTGAATTTTCAATATTATATATTTTATATGCTTATTTTATCATACATTTTTGGGTAAAACTGTCGGAGTTTTTGAATGTAATATTGGAAACTTTCAAAAATGCATTATATTGTTATTTTTAGCAAAGAGTTTTGGAAATATATCGAACTATATTATCGATTAATTTAATTCCAGAATTCTTTTGTTCTATATAATACATAAAATAATAAGTTTTTCTCATTTTTTTTTTTATGTATGTTTCTTCCAATATAGGAAAATACACACAAAGTTTTATGAGTAAATTAATCAAGAAACATTTATAAATAATATATAATAAAATTAGAATTAGAATAATTTTATAAATGAAATTGAAACAAGCTAGAGTTAATGAAAGAAAATACTACTTTTAGTTTTATAAGAAAATAATTAAAATTCGACAAATCAATCAATCTTTTTTTAAATGCGGGGCGGGGGGGGGGGGGGGGGGCTCTACTGTTGGGCTGCATATATTCATACTTAGAAAAGTCATTTTTGTATCATACCATTATTTGTTTAATACGTTTAAATGCGATGGCTTCGAAATCAATAATGTTGGATTTAGTTGGCGAAATAAAATAATTAAACTGAGTTAAATAAAATAATTAAAATTTATAGCTTAATAGAGACTTGCTTCCTGTCAAAAATTGTAATAATTTGGATAATTTGTTCCAATATATAACATAACTAATAGAAAAGGAAATTATTGTTAGAAGGCTTTTAAAATCCAATAAAAATGCTATGAATGGTTATAAGAATTCTATAAGAGAAATTATGTCAATTTAAATAACTAAAATTACATGATTTACGAAATGTGTTACCTGAATTATGATTTTCTGAATGAGCTCTATTATTAAAAGGCCATTTTTCTTAAGAGCCAATTTTTAATGGAACACGGTAAGTGGCCCTCTTAAGGGCCTGCTTCACTCACCGTCGCCGGAAGCCGAAGCTAATGTTATTCTATGGGAGATTTTTCTTTACAAATTACTTATTAACTAATGCATATTTTTAAATTCTGTTTTCACTTTCAGATAATTCCCAGCTGTTCAATTGACGGACCTTTTTTTAAAAAAATATTTTTTTTATATTTTATTTTGAAGCTGCAAAATACGAATTTTCAATATGTGAATATTTTCATTTTACAGCTTCAAAATAAAATATTAAAAATTAAAAAAAAAAAAAAAAAAAAAAATACATTTTTAAAAAAGGTCCATCCATTTAACAGTTGGGAATTATCTGAATGTGAAAACAGAATTTAAAAATATGTATTAGTAGTTAATAAGTTATTTGTAAAATTTCCCCATAGAATAACATTGGCTCGGGCTTCCGGCGACGGTAAGTGAAGAGGGCCGTTAATAAGGTTTTACTGTAACTTTTTTTTTTTTTCTGAATACTGAATGTTACATATGTTTGAATGATTGTTAAATGCTTTATTTATCTGCGTGTTCATTTTCACTTTTTTTCTGAGATTACCTTTTTTTTTTTTTTTTCTTTTTTTTTTTTTCTTTTAATCAAAATATTGCTTTTCTAAAATTAAGTTAATATTAAAAATCCGTAAAATGAAATGAACTTAAAAAAATGTCGGGCATTCAGTTTTTCCCTTAATTTAATAATAATCTGATAATTTTGAATAATTTAATAATTTTTAACAATCTAATAATATTTACCCCTAATGTTAATTTTCACGGTTACTTTAGAAACGAAGATAGTTCTTTAGCTTATTAACTTCCATGCCACACAGCGGCCATAATGTTAATCTCTTAATTAAACAATGAAGACCATAAACTTCAGTGAGAAAACGCTAATTTCACAAGTTTTAACAGAAGTCTTCTTAAGTAAAAAGTAATATATATTCTTTTACAACTCGTCTCCAACTATTTTTAAGAATGTTGACACACACCATTATTTGTATATATTTTTTGTACTTTATGGATTTAGATAAAGATGTTATTTGCCGCTTTTAAACTATTTAAAATATTATTTTTAAATGCGAAGTGTCAGATTATAAAATAACGTTAGAATAAACTAATTATTATTACTATTATTATTTACGCTACGTTATGTTACGGATAATAATTGAATTTTCTAACACCAGCAGTGTGTAACACGGAAAAAAGTATGCATGAAAAGTTTTGAAAAATTGTGTTTATACTAATTTACAAAAACACTTTATGTTTATACATATACTTAGAAACGTGTTTATCGAGTGCAATAGCTCTCTCTGAGCTGCCAAACTAATTTCTGCATGAATTATAAGAGAAAATTTATAAAAAGTTTAAAATTCATTTTTTGTTTTCATGAAATTAAATCCTAACATAAGATTTCTGAAATAAAGAAAATATTATTATTATTATTATTATTATTATTATTATTATTATTTGTAAGAAAATCTGTGCACATATTGCATTAAGAAACAACGATGTATTATTATTAATTAGCATCGTCATTATTACTGCTGTTTTTGTTATTACATATATCATATTTCTCACATTTATCTTTTTGTTTATTATTTATCCATATTGTTCTTTTATACATACTCCAATTTCTCGCTCTCTCTCTCTTTTTTAAATCTTCTGTTTACATTTCCCTAAAATTTTCAATTGTATTTTATTATAAAATAAAACTATACAGTATGCGAAAAAAGTTAAAACAATTATTAAACACCCAAATTCCATTAAATCTAATGTGTTAAAAATCATTAAAAAAAAAAAAAAAAAAAAGAGTAATTGAATTGTAATATAACTCTAGATATCACATTACGGTTTTCAAATATTTTTATTTTAATTACAATATAGAATATATCGCTATGAAAAAACAACTCAACAAAAATAGAAGGTCAAAAAGGAAAACACAATTACATTAATGATATTGAATGGAAATAAGGATTTTTCAAGGCGAAGAAGTTTTAAAAAAAAGTTTTGGATTATTTTATTCAACAAAATGCAAATGCTGATTTATCTCTCTAAAAACATGTTTTGTGTGTAACCAGCCACGAAGGTGAAAACTGAGAGATAAACAAAAAGAGATCGTTTAATTCAGTTGTTCCTTTTGTGTTTGTTTACTCTCCATTTGCAAATAATACTGTTCGAGGAATGAAATTTTATTCAGAATTAAATTAAAAACGTAAATCGATGTTCGAAGTAAATGAAGATTTCAAAGTCAGAGATATTTCCTTAATTATTTTTGCTTCTGGTTTTGTAATACGTGATTTTTTTTTCCCCCTGATAATCTTGTTTTTCTCAAAAAAATTGATTTCTTTTTTAATTATTATTATTTATTTATGCACGTTCGAAACAGAGATAGTAATACAAATTTTAGAACATGGTAAAAAGTAAATTGACAGATATTTACAAATTGATCTTCGCTATAATAATAATTATTATTATTATTATTATTTAATACTAATGGAAACCTCTTTCTAAAATTTCTAGAAAATATATTTTATGCAAATAAGTGTTTTTATACAATGGTTTCATTGCTCATGTGTGATGATCTTCTTTTCTCACACATACGTCTGAAAAAAAAAAATTAAATTAAATAAATAAAATAAAATAAATAAAATAAAATAAATAAAAAATAAATTTAGAAAAATAAAAATAGCGTTCTGGCTGCCTTTTTTTTTTTTTTTTTTTTTTAACCGTTTATAATATCTCACCCCACCCCCCAAACACCTGATCAATTTTTTATAAGATTGCTGTAGTAAAAATGGAAAACATTATGATAAATATGATGCTTTTTTTTCTTCTTCTTATGTGTGCGTGTGTTGTGTGTAAGAAGTGAAGCAGATAGGCAAACACTTCTGTTAATATAAAGAACAAGTTCCCACTCCCAATACAGCGAAAACAACAATTTATTTCTTCTCTATTCTTTGATTTTATTTTTCTTCTTAACCCTTAACTAACTACACGCGATGGTGTAAAAAATACACCATTTATAGTAAACAGAATGTAAATGACTTTGGGATCCCTCTCCCCACGCTGCGCACACATCTAACCTATCATTGAAGTATTTATTCCAAGATTTTTCATTAGTTTTTATAAAAAGTTTTGGTAATTAAAACTTATACAGTCAGCAGCAAAAGTATCCGAGCACTAGCCAATAATTCTTATATAAAAAAAGTGCACTTAATACCATTTTGTTAAATAAATCCTTGTCGAATCATGTTCTTAAGACTGACTAGGAACATGGCTCGACAAGGATTTATTTAAAAAAGCAGTATTATGTGTACTTTTTTTAGACTGGGATTATTGCTAGTGCTCGGATACTTTTGCTGCCAACTGTAGCATACGTATTTGTTTTTATTTAATTTATTTTCCCTAACAACACATCTTCTCCGAAAGGCATCCTCAGAATGTCCTGTGAATAAAATGGAAATCCTACGGACCTCCTCGGGATGTTCTGTGGACAAGTGTGTTGTTAGGGATTTGATATTTTGGTGGTGTACAAAATACACCACGCGTGTACTTGTGTTAAAATATTAAGCACGTATAGTTAAAGGTTAAAGTAATTTAAAAAAATAAAAAGTAAAAATTCTGTCAAAGACAGAATTTAGACAGAGGACTATTAATTTCAACCTGTAAAATTTTTATTTTTATTTTTTAATTGTTATTTTTAAGAGTCATTTTTTTTTTTTAAAGTTGGACACTTTTGATAGTTGACATCTTCAATTTTTCCGAAACTTTCAGGATGTGTTAGTAGTACTGTGATAAGAAAAAGTGAAATTTATTTTTTTCTGAATTTGATTTGTTCGACCTAGAGAGGGGGTCGAAGTTTGAGACCGTAAATAAATGGTGCCATTTTAATATCATTTTACTCCTAAAGCCATGCGTGACCCATGTCATTTTTTTTAAATACGGATACTACTTCATACTAAGTACATTTTAGCATAAACAGTGTGGTGGGTGAT
Organism: Salticus scenicus; assembly: GCA_963930645.1. Classification (NCBI taxonomy): domain Eukaryota; kingdom Metazoa; phylum Arthropoda; class Arachnida; order Araneae; family Salticidae; genus Salticus; species Salticus scenicus. The sequence continues at coordinate 339,006,003 of OZ005653.1, forward strand.
TCAGGGCTTTAAAGGCCAGGTTCATTCAAAAGTGCAGTTTTCGTTGATTTTTTCCATGTTTTCAGTCTGAATATCCGCTAAGGCCATGAGTGCACCATAGAAATAACTATGGGGTTAATTACACACCTTAGTACAGAACTTAAAAATATTTAAAATTGCATGGGTCACTCTTGGCTTTAGTAGATAAACGGTCTCAAAGTTGAAAAATTTCAAAAAAAGGTCAAATTTGATGGTAAATTACTCTATAAGCCATGAGTCAATAACTATGAGAGAGAGTTTTAATTATACCCTAAATGGTCTAGTTTTAGACCCAGGTTACAAACCTATGGGGCTTGCAAGAATTATTTAGATATAGTTTATTTTATATCGCCAATGTGTACCTGTTCTATGTAGTACAAAACGCTTGAGACCCAATTTTGTAATACATTAATGCTTGTTTAAAACTTTCCATTTTACATTACAGAGGTCAGCATCAAAATAAATATAAAATAAATATAAAATTAAAAAATCTGGAGTGACTCCACTCGACTTTCCGAACATTGAGTAATTAACAGTTTTGTAGATAAAGCCTATAAATGCTAGATTCACCAAAATGCTTATAGTTAGTGCAACAGTGATTTATAATATTCATATAAATTTTCAGCTCAATTGAATAAGGCGTTTAGATGCTATCGCACTTTTAAAAATTTGGTCCCATAGGTCATAATGATAAAGAATTTTTCTTTGTGTCCCTGTAAAAAAACTGTAAGTGCTAAATTCACCAAAATCTATACAGTTGGTGCAACTGTGACCTATAACATGTGTAAAAATTTTTTGCTCAGATTAATAAGGCGTTTAGACACTATCACACTTTTAAAAATTTGGCCTCGTAGGCCATAATGATAAATAATTTTTCTTTGTGTCCCTGTAAAAAAAACCATAACTTCTAGATTCTCCAAAATCTATACAGATTGAGTATCTGTGACCTGTAATATGTGTATAATTTTTTTACTCAATTTAATGAGGCGTTTAGATACTATCGCACTTTTAAAATTTTGGTCCCATAGGCCATAATGATAAAGAATTTTTCTGTGCGTCCCTGTAAAAAACCTATAAGGGCTAGTTTCAGGAAAATTAATAGAGTTCGTGCTACGGTGACTTCCAGCATGCGTACCAACTTGCAGCTCATTCGAGCAAAGCGTTTAGACGCTAGCGTGTTCACTCCCACACATGCACACATACATACATCATCGCAAAAATAGTGAAAACGGACTCAGGGGACCTCGAAACGTATAGAAATATCAAAATCTCAAATTCGTATTTTTGACATGACTGCAATACTTTCCTCACTATAGTGTTCGGAAAGTAAAAATTACATAAGGGAGACAGGGGCAAGTTGAAGTACGGGGTAAGATGAAACATGGAAATAAAAAGTAGAATTTTTAAGTTCTTATTCATTACCAATAAAGAGAAGTACAGACACACAAAACCTACTTTACAATGTAAAAAAAGATGTTTATGTAAACATCTGTCGATTTTAAGAGGATAAAACTGTTTTTGAGTACTGTTTTTTACTGAGAGTAAAAATTCAAATTTTTAAGTGATGTTGCATTTTATGTAACAAAAATTGGTGAATGTTTCTGATTGATTCAGCGTTTATAGTGTATAGGTGCAGCTTGCTAATCATATTATTTGAAACGCCCACGAGCATAAGTACTGGTAGCTTAACATCTCGTGAAGTGAAAATTGTGGGCAGGGGCCAGCTGAAAGAAATATAGGGGAAGCTACTTGAAACACTTGTTTCAATTAGTCTCATGCGCAATTTTTATTATTATTATTATTATTTTTTTTTTTTTTTTTTTTTATACAGTCTTGTTTTCATCAACCTATATATGTTTTACATAATATAACAACATGCACATTTCAGATGTATCTTAGGTTATTACTTTCCGAACACTATAGTGAGGAAAGTATTGTAATCATGTCAAAAATCCGAATTTGAGATTTTGATGTTTCTATACGTTTCGAGGTTCCCTGAGTCCGTCTTCACTCTTTTTACGATGATGTATGTATGTGTGTGTGTGTGTATGTGTGTGTGTATGTGTGTGAGTGAACACGCTAGCGTCTAAACGCTTTGCTCGAATGAGCTGTTAGTTGGTACGCATGTTGCAAGTCACCATATCACGAACCCTATCGATTTTGATGAATCTAGCACTTATAGTTTTTTTACAGGGACACAAAGAAAACTTGTTTCTCATTATGGCCTATGGGACCAAAATCTTAAAAGTGCGATAGCCTAAACGCTTTATTCAATTGAGTAAAACATTTATACACATATTATAGGTCACAGATACTCAGTCTGTATAGAATTTAGAGAATCTAGCACTTATAGTGTTTTTACAGGGACACAAAGAAATATTCTTTATCATTAGGGCCTATGGGATCAAATTTTTAAAAGTGCGATAGCATCTAAACGCCTTATTCAATTGAGCTGAAAATTTATATGAATATTATAAATCACTGTTGCACTAACTATAAGCATTTTGGTGAATCTAGCATTTATAGGCTTTATCTACAAAACTGTTAATTACTCAATGTTCGGAAAGTCGAGTGGAGTCACTCCAGATTATTTAATCTTATATTTATTTTATATTTATTTTGATGCTGACCTCTGTAATGTAAAATGGGAAGTTTTAAACAAGGATTAATGTATTACAAAATTGGGTCTCAAGCGCTTTGTACTACATAGAACAGGTACACATTGGCGATATAAAATAGACTATATCTAAATAAATCTTGCAAGCCCCATAGGTTTGTAACCCGGGTCTAAAACTAGACCATTTAGGGTATAATTAAAACTCTCTCTCATAGTTATTGACTCATGGCTTATAGAGTAATTTACCATCAAATTTGACCTTTTTTTGAAATTTTTCAACTTTGAGACCGTTTATCTACTAAAGCCAAGAGTGACCCATGCAGTTTTAAATATTTTTAAGTTCTGTACTAAGGTGTGTAATTAACCCCATAATTATTTCTATGGGACACTCATGGCCTTAGCAGATATTCAGACTGAAAACATGGAAAAAATCAACGAAAACTGCACTTTTGAGTGACCCTGGCCTTTAAAGCCATGAATGACCCACCAGACTGTTTATGCTAAAATATACTTAGTATCAAGTAGTATCCGTATTTAAAAAAATTGACATGGGTCACTCATGGCTTTAGGAGTAAAATGATATTAAAATGGCACCCTTTATTCACGGCCTCAGACTTTGACCCCCTCTCTGGGTCAAACAAATGAAATTCAGAAAAAAATAAATTTCACTTCTTCTTATCACAGTACTACTGACATATCCTGAAAGTTTCGGGAAAAATGAAAATGTCAACTATCACACCTCCATAGACTTTGTCCAGCTTTAAAAAAAATGGCTCTTAATTTACTTTTTATCTAATTTTTTGACCATAAAACTGGGCCACGTACTTTTTTTAAATGACTGAAATGGATTAAAATGAAGTGTTGTACCTAAATTTAATACTTTAGATAATTTTAAAAAGTCTAATAGTCGTGTCACAGAACTATTTGCACCCCTGGATTAAAATAAAAAATCACCCCTTTCATTTGGTACTGAATTTGTAACGGTAGGACTGATATTTCTAATTTATTTTGGTGTTACACAAAACTGGTCTAAAAAATCTGGCGATGACATTTTTTCCCAGATTAATAGTCCTTAAAAAAGTCCTTATAGTCCTTAAAAAAAGAAAGAAAAAAAAAAGATTTTTTTCTCTCAAAAAATGTTTCAAAAAAATAAATAAACAAATAAATAAACAATGTGTACATTTATTTATGTACTGTAAAGCAATTTTGTAAGATTTCAGTAAAAGTGCATAAAGTATAGTAGTAGTGTCGAGGTAGAAAAACAATAAATTAATTTTAAAGAAATGTTTATTTTTTCTATTCGGAATAATTGACATTAAATGCATATCAAATAATTTATAACTATAGTGCATAATGTATATGAAAGTTTTTGTATTTAAATATAAAAGAATTATAAACTGCTAATTATAGTATTGTCAACGGGAAAAAGCATAAAAACACTCTTGCCTAAAATTTCCACCCATAAACGTAATGTGTTTGAATTCTCTTGAATGTCCTTGTACACAAACCATTCGCTTTATCGTAACAAAAAGTTTAATGTAGCATCACAATAGGATACAGATTTAGATTATCAAGTTTGACCATTTTTTGTTCTTGAGATACTTTGATAATAGACAGATGCACCAACACATAAAACAACCGTTAAAAACCTGAATATCGGATTCAGGGAACCTTAAAACGTGTAAATATATATATATATCAGTTTCAAGAACTTGACCCTCAAACAATACTTTCTCTACTATATAATATATGGGTAAAGAGAAAGTAAAATGTAACCTTCAATATAATAATTAGTATATTTATAATACACCCACACATACACCAAAAGAGTAATCTGGCGTGGCACTCATACGACTTTTTTCTTACCCTGCATTTCAATACTATAAAGACAGATTGCAGATGAAGGGGTAAGATAACGAGCACTGTTACATAAACCTACATCAAAAATAATAAAAACTAGGATTAAAAACAGCTTTATTTGACTTTTTTTTTTTTTTTTTTGAAGTGAAAACTTCTTTAGGCGCGTTGAGCACTTTTGGGTGAACAAAAATCATGGAGCTCGCGTCATCGTCACCGAACGCTTTCCATGAGCTATATGTATACTGTGTATATATGTTCACAGATATACCTCCATGCGTTATTAGTATACATTATATATATACAAAGAGTATATTTCGCTACATATATATCCATATATGTAGCGCACGGTAGTATGCTGGCTACTGGCATCTGTCTCTTTCTAGTTCTATACTCTACGTATGTATGTACTTTTTCCACAGTCTATACATAGTTCACAAATTACAAGCACGTGTTTTTATTCAGACTGTTATATTCTTCTGTTTGCTTTCAACATAAATTTAAAGTTTAAATGATTAAAGTTTAAATTGGTCATTAACACTTCTTTACAAACCAAAAATAATTCAAAAACAATAATCTAATAGCTCGACGATACAATTCACAAGTTACTTAGTTTTCACTTCCATCGGCAGTGTCCAAAGACTGCCCCGCATTTTTTTTTTTTTTTTTTAATGGGGGAAGGCTACCACCACCTTCAACCCACCGTTTGAACATAGTACCTATATTAATAAAGAATTTAAGGCTATCATTAAATTTAAAAGTTTATTCTAAATTATTCCGACAATTATCACCAGCACCATTCGTTGAAACATCAATCTGGATCAAACTTTTCAAATAGTGACCTCATATATTGATTCGTTGTGTGGCTTAAAGACGATTGACTGCACTTGGGTCCTAGGCCTATGGGTGGAGTGCCTTCCGTAGGAGTCTCTAAGTAACCTCGTATGAACTTCAAAATACCACATTTGAATTCCCAGTAATTATTTGTTTTTAAGTTACACTGATAGCAGGCGTACACAAAGAACAACTGTTTAAAACTTGACATTAGCATTCAGGAAACCTCGAAACGCATAATTATACAAAAAACAAGCAGTAAAAATTCAACTTAAAAAAATACTTAATTTAACGTATGGATATGAGGATGTAATTTTTATTCCTGGATATGATAAAATATAGTAAAGCACTCCCACTAATTGCACGCAATAAAAAAGTAAGTTTTCGCTTAATTACTGGTAACCTTGTATGTCTTCTATAACACTAGTCAAAAAAAAAATAATAATAATAATCTGTCCTAGATATGTTGTTGGATGATACTAGTGGTATTTTTCGTGCTGATTCCGAATCTGGGCTCAGATTTTTTCGATCACGTCTAGTTTCCTTAGGACAACCGGATTAAATGGGGGTTCAAGGTGGATTTCAGCAAATAAATCCTGAATTAAAAAAATAAAAAGAAATTCTGTTCTAGACATGTTGTTGGTTGATCCTAGAGGTACTTTTCGTGCTGATTCCGAATCTGGGCTCAGATTTTTTCTATCACGTTTAGTTTCCTTAGGACAACCAGATTAAAAGGGGGTTTCAGCAAATAAATCGTGAATAAAAAAAAATGTGAAAAAATGGGTACTTGCTTAGGATTTTCTTGCATATTTAGCATCTGGCAAGTCCTGGTTTTTCCACCAAACCTTGGCGCCGTCAGTGATGAACACGGTGAGCGTTTCCACCAGGATATTTTACACATGGAAAAACGGTATTAAGGAAAGTTCAGCAACATGTCAACAGATTACTGCTGGACACTGAAAAGGGACTTGCCAGATGCTAAATATTCGAGAAAATCCTAAGTAAGTACCCATTTTTTCACATTTTTTTAATTCACGATTTATTTGCTGAAACCCCCATTTAATCTGGTTGTCCTAAGGAAACTGAACGTGATAGAAAAAATCTGAGCCCAGATTCGGAATCAGCACGAAAAGTAAAAGTAAAAGTAGGATCACCCAATAACATGTCCAGGACAAAAAAAAAAAAATCATTTTTTAATTCACGATTTATTTGCTGAAACCCTCTTGAACCCCCCATTTAATCCGGTTGTCCTAAGGAAACTAGACATGATAGAAAATAGAAAAAATCTGAGCCCAGATTCGGAATCAGCACGAAAAATACGTCTAAGATCACCCAACAACGTCTCTAGGACAAAATCTTCGTTGACCAGTGTAATCTGCAACACCACATTGTGTACTTAAATATAGTCCTACATTAACACACAGAACAATCTGAAACACACTTCCAGCAATTTCCATGTATAGTCCCCTTATATTCTAATTCTTTTGGTCTTCTCTGTAAACGAATGTAGAATGATCTTCATATCATATTCCACATGAAACATGCTTTTATGCACATAAAAAATATGTGCTCATTTTGTTTATTTCAGCCTATTGATGCTAAACTGTACAACCAAAAATTTTGCCCATAGATGAATTATCTTGGATGCCCCTGTACAAAAATCATTTGCTTGATGTTAAACGAAAAGTTTACTGCACCATCTCCATATGATGCAGATTTAGAATACCCAGTTTGAACTTCCTGCTATTATTAGTTCTTGAGATATGCTGACAACAGATACTTACAGAGACAGAGACACACACATAGACACAGACCAACTGCTAAAAATCTGATTATGGATCCAGGGAACCTCAAAACTTATAAATAGGACAAAAACTCAATTTCGAAAATTTGACCAAAAACAATATTTTCTTTACCATATATCTAATTAAGATAAAGCAAAAGTGCTGGATAGAAAGAAAGACTTTGCTGTATTAAATTTAAGAATTTTTTTTCTTAAAAGTAAAAACTTTGCAAAGGATATCAAATGTATTTTATTCAAAGGAATCGTGTTTTTGCAATAACTTTTCATATCACATGCGTCTTTCTTATATGCTTGTATACATATGTTCATAAATATACATATTTAAAAAAAATAAATAGATAATTTCTACAATTATTATGATATCTGAAGTATGACTAGAGATAATTTGAAGAGTCTTTCAGAGAATGTTTTGAATTGTTATTAAAATGGACTAAAGATATCGATGTATGTAATTGCGTATGTTTACATTTTTGTATTTTCAAATGTTTTTGTTTAAAAAAAAAAAAAAAGCAATAAAATACAGGGTAAGTCAAAACGAATATGGCGATTACAAACGGCTGTAACTATTTAATGGAAAATAATTTATCGATAAGATTAACACAGAATGTAGACGGAACTCCAAAATTTTGTATACATACGTCATAGATGTTCTATGTGACTTCCCTTGGTCACACGGGCAACGTTTAGACGGTTGTCCATTTCACGTTATACATTCTGAAGCATGTCTCCAGTCACCGACGCAAGCGCATTACAAATGCGTACTTTGAGGTTGATGCGATTTGTATCTATGGGTTTATGTGAAAGACAGGGTGTATGTGCTTCCCATGCCCAAAACATTTGAAGAACTCAAAGTACGCATTTGTAATGCGCTTGCGTCGGTGACTGAACAAATGCTTCAGAATGTATGGCGTGAAATGGACTACCGCCTAGATGTTGTCCGTGCGACCAAGGGAAGTCACGTAGAACATCTATGACGTATGTATACAAAATTTTGAAGTTCCATCTACATTCTGTGTTAATCTTATCGATAAATTCTTTTCCATTAAATAGTTATAGCCGTTTGTAATCGCTATCATTTTGACTTACCCTGTATAATTGAAAAGAGTAGAAACGTTGGAGTTAATTAAAAAAACGTATATATTACGATAAAGTTACCCTTATTAATTTTTAATTTTAAAATGCTAATTGCGACCTAGTTAATTTTAATTAATATTCATTTAAGTAAAACATGCGTAAAAATATTTAAGGTAAATTTGAATTTTTATACGAAGGGTGTGAATGAAAGAGTAAGTGGGTTTTTATATTGCCGTTGAGCTACATAATGGAGGATAAGAGACAACGGTTTGTCTTTCACTCCTAGATATATATTTTGTAGAGTATTATCTGTTTTACAGAAATATATTTAGAATTTACTTCAGATACATAAAATTTTCGGAAAAGTATGATGGTATACACCTTAATTTCTGTCGTATAATCTTCAGATCGAATAAATAATTTTTATACCAGAAAATGTAATTAACAGACGATGTTATATTTGGATGACATACCTCTTCGTAACAGCGTAGATTTTTCTGGTAATTAAAATTTCTAGTGTAAAATTGAGTAACTTGAACTGCGGATTATACGTCGGAAATTACGTTACTCTAATAAAATTTAAGGATATTATTAGGATTTTTATCTAACAAAACTGAAAGGGTAAAAAAAAAAAAAAAAATCTGGTGTCAAACAACCCCACGACTTCCATTACCGATTAACCACTTTTTCACGTATCATATGCATTTCTGAGAGATAATGTGATCAGAAAACATAAAAGTGACGTAAAGAGAAAATCGTTAGAGCCGTTTTGAGATACCAACTTTTACAAAAAATCAATTATCGACCGGAAAACAATAATTACATACAAAAGGATATTTAAAAGTGAATTAATATGGCGAGTTTGAAAAAATCCGTAAAGCCGTTTTTAAAGGAACGCGCTTGCAAGACCTGAAATTGAGCTATTTATACAGGACGCCTATCAATTTTCCTGAACTAACCAACAATATCATTCGAAAGGACATGTAATAGAGTGTTTATATAGCAAATTTGAAGAAAATCGTTGGAGCCGTTTTTGAGATACGGACTTACGGTCCCACTTCCGGTCTCCGATGTCCTACTTCCGGTTTTTCAATTTTCACCAAAATTTGGAAAATTTATCTGTACACTAGACCTGTCTCAATTCTGAAGTTATGTAGTTCTATCTTTATTAGTTTCGGAGATATGATAGCCAGAAGATTCCACACATACATACACTAACAATTTGCCCAAAACCATTTTTTTGAACTCAGGAGACCTTAAAACGTGTAAATCAGGTGAAATCTCGATATCGAATTTTTGGACCAAATACAATACTTCCATTACCTACGGTAGTAGGGTAATGGATGTAAAAATGTCTCCTAAAGGACGATTTTTTATTAATCTTGATCTTTAGACCCTAAATGCCTAGTAAATTTTATGCGAATGTAAACGCTTTACTTTAAAGTAAAGAGTTTAAAACATGACCTGAAAAGATGTCGCTCGAATTATTTTAGTTCACTTGTCACGGAAGCAAAATTCGATTTTTTTCTTCCTTGGTCAACAGAGCAGGCCAACAAGGAAAAACAGGGGCGAAATTAAATATATATATAAAGCAGCAGTTCTTATTGATTAACCGATGAAAATAAGAAAAAGAAATTCAAATACTGAACATTTAAAATGAATTATTAGATGGATTTCTTGTTTTTTTTTCTGCTGGCTAATAGAATTTCCTCGTACTTATTTTTACTTTGTTCGAAAAAGTAATTATTTTTGAATACGAAATATATATACATATATATTTTTAACTACATTTCTTTTAAATGGTTTTATTTTTCAATTTTTCTTTTATGTTGATTTTACTTAATTGAAGATTCTGAGAATTTGAAATGTTATTTCATTTAGGTTAAGTTTAATAATTCTCAATTTAGTTTCTCCAGTTTAAAGAGTGGGTTTTTAATATAATTGGAAACAGTATCACCACGTATTCTTTATTCAGATAGAATAACCGTGTTTTTTTTTTTTTATTATTATTTCGTTAAAGTTTGCAATTTAAAGAGTATTTTTATAAGATTAAAGATAATACTATTATTCTTTCATATCGATTGATTAAAGTTATTGCGCACACAAACACTTAAGTTTGTAATTAAAAAAAAAAAAAAAAAATGTATTGTAGAATTACATTCATCTGTTTCAACTGAATAAGCTTATCAAATAAAAGGGCAAATGTCAGCCTTGATGTATATTTTCTTAGAAGATTTTTTTCCTCCTTATTAAAGTTTCCTTTTTATTAAAATCCTTTTTACTTTCTCTTACTCATAGGGTCGAGAAAGTATTGTTATAGGGTCAAATTTTCGAACGTGAGTTTTTGTTATATTTACATGTTCTGAGGTCCCCTGAATACGAAAATCATGTTTTTAAAGAATGGTCTGTGTGTCTGTTATCAGCATATCTCAAGAACAAATAGTAGCAGAAATTCCAAACTCGCTATTCTAAATGTGTATCATATAGGGATGCTACACTAAGCTTTTCGTTGAGATCAAGCAAATGGTTCGTGTACAGGGACACTCAAAAGTATTCAAATACATTACGTCTATGGGGGAAATTGCAGGTAAGTAGAGTTTAACATATATAGACTCCAGTAAACCAAATGAAACGAATATATATTTTTTGTAATAGAGATAGTCAACTGGGAAGAAAATTTTGTGTATGTAGGAACCTCATTTCCCTCTCTGGGGGGAAGTCCCCCCTCGAGGGGAGTAAATTTTCATGATGGGTATCTTTCAAAAGAGCTCGCCAATACCTTTAAAACGAATGGTTGAACCATCGATCTGCGATGATTTAAAACAAAGTTATCGATTTTTTTTTTTTTTTTTTACTTTTAACGAAAAAAAAAACTAAAAAAATCGTATATATATATATATATATATATATATATATATATATATATATGTATACTTAAATATTGAGAATAAAATGGACTTTTTTTTTTGGGGGGGGGGGGATATTTGGTGTTATACCACTTCTCTAATATGGAGATCGTCTGCATTATCATAAAAGATATTTTTTTTTAAATAATAATTTTAATAAATTATTTTTTTAAAAACAGAATTATTTTTTAATAGGCAAATTAAATTCTATATAAATGTAGGTGCATTAATGAAACGGGGGGTTAAGGGGGGCGTTAGCCCCCCTCACACAGAACTAATTATCACATAAAACTCTTCCGAGGCCTAATTTGAATTGTTTAACACAGGTTTACATAACAGTACTCGTTATCTTACCTATTAATCTGCAACCTGTATTTATAGCATTAAATTTCAGGGTAAGAGAAAGTCGTGTGGGTGACACACCAGATTATTTTTTTATATTTAGTGTTGTACTACTTCTCTAATATGGAAATAGTCTGCATTATCATAAAAGATAATTTTTTTAAATAATAATTTTAATAAATTATTTTTTAAAAACAGAATTATTTTTTAACAACCGAATTAAATTCTATGTAAATGTAGGTGCATTAATGAAACAGGGGGTTGTGGGGGCGGTAGCCCCGCTCACACAGAACTAATTATCATATAAAACTCTTCCGAAGCCTAATTTGAATTGTTTAACACAGGTTTACATAACAGTACTCGTTATCTTACCTATTAATCTGCAACCTGTATTTATAGTATTAAATTTCAGGGTAAGAGAAAGTCGTGTGAGTGACACACCAGATTATTATTATTTCTTTTTAATCTCTTCTTTTTCCCTTTCCTTCCCACCCCTCCCCATTTTCTACTCTAATCTTCTCTGTTACAACTCTCTCTCTCTGTCTGTCTCTGTCTATGCGTGTGTATACGTTTTAATTTATGCTAAATTTCCGTGATTTTACCATTTCTGCTTTAATCTAACCCTATATGATAGAGGAAGTATCGTTTTTGGGTCAAATTTTCCAAATTTAGTTTTTAGGACTAGGAGGACTATTAGTTTCAATATAGATAAATATGTCGTCGCCAGTATTTGTAGACCAGTTTTGTGTAGCACCAAAATAAATTAGAAATATAAGTCCTGTCATTACAAATTCAGTACCCAATGAAAGGGGCAATTTTTCTGAATTCAGAGGTGCAAGCAGTTTTCGATTCGACAATTAGATTTTTTTAAATGAACTAAAGTATGAAATTTAGGTGGCAACACTTCATTTTAATTCATTTCAGTCATTTTAAAAAGTACGCGGCCCAGTTTTACAGTTAAAACATGAGATAAAAAATAAATTAATAAAGAAATATATTCCATTTATATATGCTGTCAATAATTCTAAAAATAGTATTATAACATACTTTCAGCATATCACACTATTTAAAATATCTTTATATCTCAAAATATCTTTACATTCCGACGTTTCGGTTAATATTCAATTTTTAACCATCTTCAGGGAATTAATGTACATAATCTATTAACATAAATCAAATTCAGCCATTCTTGGATACTACAAATGCAATTCACAAAGAAATTAATACGTGATTACATAAATTATATAAAAAACACTCTATATACATCTTAAAATGAGTTAAAAACATCTAAATAAATGTAATTATCTAATATAATTTATGTAATCACGTATTAATTTCTTTGTGAATTGTATTTGTAGTATCCAAGAATGGCTGAATTTGATTTATGTTTATAGTTTATGTACATCAATTGCCTGAAGATGGTTAAAAATTGAATATTAACCGAAACGTCGGAATGTAAAGATATTTTGAGGTATAAAGATATTTTAAATAGTGTGATATGCTGAAAGTATGTTTTATTACTATTTTTATAAAAAATAAATTAAAAAATTAAATTGAAAAATTAAAAATGAAAATTTTACAGATTAAAATTAATAGTCCTCCGTATTTAACTAAATTCTGTCATTGACAGAATTTTTCCTTTTTTTTTTATTTTTGTTTATCTACATGTTTTGAGGTCCTCTGAACCCGAGAAATATTATTTTAGCGGTTGCTGTGTGTGTGTTTGTATGTGACTGCTTGCTAACAGCATGTCTCAAGAACAAATAGTGGCACGAAGTCCAAACTCAGAATTCTGAATCTTTATCATATAGCAATGCAGGCACTAAGCTTTTCCTTAAGGTCAAGTAAATAGTTCTTTCGTATACAGGGACATTCAGGAGAATTTAAATGTATTAAGTTTACGAGCTAAATTTCTGGTAGTTGCAGTTCAACATTTATGGCAGAGTTTCCTCCAGACAGTTTCAAAAGGGGGGCTGCGCCCTGCATGCACTTTGTCTGAAAATAATAACACCTTCTTGCCCCTCATCTAAAACAATTGAACCCTTAATGACCTTTGTAGAAAATAGCCTTTAAGTTAAACTTAAATGCTATAAATATAAATAAAATTATTGTGCATGATGATCAACACTCGTTCATACATTAGTAACAAACAAAATTAGAGTGTAAAGAAAGTTAAAAATTAAAATTCTTTCTTGTATCCATACTCAAAACTGAATTCTGAAGTGTCAGGTTTTAAATTTTAAATGTGCCCTTAAGGATCCAAAATTGTCTTAAACAGTCTAAAATGTGCCTTTATTTTTCAACAGCATCCTGTTTTTTTCACACTTGGGAGAAATTCTGTCTATAGGTTTCCCTGAAGAAAATGGAATGAGCATATATTTTTTATGTACATAAAAGCATGTTTTGCGTAAATTGTGGTATGGAAATCCTTCATCATTCATTCACAAGGCTATTCAAGAGAGGTTAAGTTTACAATGCGGTGTGTATATAGTTTATACACAATATACAGAGCTAACCAAAATTAATAAAAACGTTTATTTTCTATTGAATATAATTAATGGACGTGTTTTGCTACATACTATGTCAACAAAGTTGTTTTGCTCATGAATGAAAATTAATATCTCATACTGTAAACAAAGTTTTTTTAAAGTTCAATTTTCCCTTTTTTTTTTTTTTTTTTTTTTTTTTTTTTTAATAATATCACGTTTTGGGGTGTTTTGAATACAGAAGTCAAGATTTTAGCGGTTAATCTGTATGTATGTCTATTAGCTAACTTAAAAACAAAAATATTTGTAGGAGATTCAATTTTGGTATTTTGAAGTTCACAAGTTGTCATTTGCAAAAATTGATGAGGATTGGTAAGTTTCAATCCGAATTGCGGGGAAAAGTTGTCTAAATAATTTGAAATAAACTTTGAAATCTAATAATAGCGTCGAATTTCTCCTCCCTCTAATTTAGGTACAGTAAAGCACCATTTATACGTCTTTCAAGGGACTGACGTGAAAGGACGTATAAATGAAAAGACGTATAATCGAAATTTTAATAATAACACTTTGGTTACTACAAATTGAATGACACTTAAGCACAATTTACATGAAAATATTAATTAATAAAGTTTCTTAAGTTAGTAAATGTATATTATACATTTTTTAAGACAATAACTAAAAAAAAAAAAAGTTTTATTATAAGAAGTGAGAAAAATTATACTATTAATGCATGACTGGGTACTAATTACATCTATCATCATATATTGAGAAAAATATTACATTTCTTAGAACTATTAGAACTATATGAACACATTTTGAATATTAATTATATATATTGCGCATCTTTAATAATAAACATACGATTTATGTCCATACAGATAGTTATTTAATAACATTACAAATATTTAATATTCGTCTGATTCGCTGCTTCTCTATGAGTATTAAAAATTCTAATGTAAATTCAATTGATTCTTTGATCAGTATTCTTCGATCTTTCCTATGTTTCTCCCTCTAAGATGCTTTCTAGAAAAAATCTGTCTTATTTAGAATGGAAAATAATGACAGGTCGAAAATTTTTGAAAATTTTAGTAAAGTGGAAAAGACGTATAACCGATATGAGCGGCGCATAAACGAAGAATTTTTGCATTAAAATGAATAGGAATGAATCGAGACTTCACTAAAAAGACGTATAAATGTAAAAGACGTATAAATGAGAGACGTATAAACGGTGCTTTACTGTTCTATAATAAAAAAGGAGGTTGAGAAGGGCGGTAGCCAAATCCCACAGAATTATATGTCAAAGAAATCTTGTTCTTAACCTATTTTAGATTGTTTTTGAAGTCGATTCACATACAATACTTGTTTTTTGTCTTACCCCTTAATTGGCAACCTATCTTTAGAGTATTGAAATGCAAAGGAAGAGAAAGTCGTGTGTGTGACACACTAAATTATTTACGGCTGGAAAACTAAAAAATTGTGAAACCAATTCATTCGTTGATTTCTATTAATTAAACATACTCACGGAGTAAATTTATTTTTTATTTTTCTTATTGACTGAAGTTTATCTTAGAGATTCATTTTCTGTTTTGTTGTGTTTTGAGTTTCATTTTCTATTTGATACACTCACTTCAAAATTATGAATTACATAATGGACATGTTTTAAAATAAATAAATAATAATAATAATTATTATTATTACTATTATTATTATTATTATTATTTAAGTAACAGAGTACTAAGAAAGCAAGAAATACTAATAAAACTTTCTTTTGGGCAACGGAAATTGCCGTGGATTTATTTATCTCCCAGATATTGACGTAAAATTTGAGTTCAATATCCAGCAACATTTTGACTTTGAAAAGAAAACACAGAATTTTAGATGAGATTTATTTTCTTGCGGATTATAAAAATAGTTAACACTACTTAAAAGTTTATGACCCTATATATTAGAAAAAATAAAATCGATTCAGTTTAACCCCCCCCCCCCCCAACCCTTTCAAAAAAAAAAAGGAAAAAAAAAAAAAAAAATCACATAAATTCAAGTGGTTCACATACCAATTAGTCATGGTTTGATGAAGTATTTTGGGATGCCCGATAAAAAAAATTTCAGAGGGAAATTCGTTTTTTACTTTTATTTTCTATTTTATTTTCTATTTTTTATTATTATTATTATTATTATTATTTTAGATTGCAATAACAACGTTATTTAGCACTTACTTTACTTTAGTTAGTACATTTTTAAACTTATTTCATTTTATCTTGAATATTTAATGGATACACTGGCGCACAAAATTAAAGCAATAACCTGTTTTCTCGTTATATTTTTTCTTCTGCGAATAATTTTTAAACAAATGAGCATAGAAATATAAAATTTGGATGGCATGTTCGTTATCATATCATTAATTGAATTTTATATAAGTGTAGCATAAGTAAGAGTTTTTAAACTAATAATTATTCATTTTTTCTGAAAATAAGTTAAAAAAAAAAAAAAAAAATCTTGAAAAATTGTATTACAGATAGGTGAACATGCACACGTATCGTGCGTTAGATTCAAACCGGATTTTTTTTTCCCCTTTATTCATTTTCCCGCTGTTTTCTTCGGAACAGGGCAATTCCGCCGAGATTTTAATCCCCTATTCCCCTCATAGGACAATTCCGCCGAGAATTTTTCCCACAGAGGACAACTCCGCCGCGCCATTTTCCTGAGACGAGAAGAGGGGGTCTGCAGCAGTATTTCCATTTTTGGCGACGCATTGCACTTTGGCGGCACATCGAGCATTATATAAGCGCCCTTCTCCCTCGCTTTGGAAAGATGAGTAAAAGTGAAATAGATTTTAACCAAATTATGAATAAATAATTTTACTCATAAACATGCATTTAATTTTATTTTTCATTATTATTATATGTTCTTTTATTTGACAATTATTTAATCGTATTAATAAATTCTGCTATTAATAAATTTATTTCTAATTTTCGTGTAGCAATTGAATATCATAAAATTCAAGTAAAAATTAACTTAAGAAAAAATTTACATCTTAGTTTAAACTATTCCGATTACATTTACAAAATTATTAAAGGATAAATAAGAAATTAAATTTTCTTTACTTAACATAATATTCAAATATATATTACTTAACTTATATTAAATTTTCTTTAATTTAATTTCTTAAATTTTTTATTCAACAGTGATAAATAACAGTAATAACAACAGTTATTACTGCTGTTATTACTGTTATAACTGTTGCATCGCATTCTACGCGATGAAAATCATCTCCATCTGTATATATCGTGGAAAATAGTTTTAATAAACTTCAAAACGTATAAATATAACAAAAACTCAATTTCAAAAATTTGACCCAAAAACAGTATTTCCTCTACTATCTTTCATGATATCTACTTTATATAGCAACTTTGTTGCCGGTATATAGCATAAAAGCTGATATGGTCTTTCCGTAAATAGAGTTAAATTGCAGTACATAGCAGTGTCGTTTTTCGTCCAATATGCATTCATAATGAATCAGCATATAGTAATAAATACACTTTTCAAAAATAAGTAATCAAGTTTCAGTTAATTAGAATGCATTACGTTTTATATATATAAAAAAGAAGAAAAAAAATTCAATTATAGCTGACGTAAAATAAAAATAAAAAATTAATTGCATCATAAATAAATGAATAAATAATAATAATAATAAAAACTAATAAATCATAAATCAAATCCTTTATTTATTTTTATTTATTTTTATTTGCCTCTATGTTCAATAGTATTAAATTACGGTTTTGCATTCGTTTAGTCAATAAACATTTCTAACACTCTAAAGGTTGTTGCCTTGTAAAATGAAAAATCTGTAGTTGAAAATATAGGGAAGTTAGATCTATACAAATTACTGTGCCTATGCTTTTTATTGAATTTTAAGAAATTGACAAATTGAACAACTTTCTTCTATAAAATTTTTTAATACAAAAGATTACGTGTATAAAATGAAAAAGTGCATAAAAATAAAGGTATTTTTGAATGCCTCTTTGAAATTCTAATAAGAGATTTTCTTTTCCTTACATTCTCATTAACCATAACTTTTTAACAATGCTACTTTCAATCCTCTACCCCTATAATTAATATGTTAAAAATGTACAACAAATTTCATGTTTGCGAATTAATATATAGATTATTACCATTCTTTTGTGTATTTATTTTTAACAAAAGTTGAATGCCTGAAGTTTTAGCATTCTCGCCAACTTTTATTTCGCCAAAGGTAATGCCTTCTCCCCTCATTCGGCGGAATTGTCCTATCGAGGGAAAACGACAGAAAGGAATGCGGCGGAGTTGTCCTGCTGGGGGAAACAGCTGATAAATTTTTCGGCGGAGTTGTCCTATGCTTCGGCGGAGTTGTCCTATGCCCGTTTTCTTCCTTCTTCCTCTTTTTATTTTTATTTATTTATTTATTTATTTATTTTATGTGAAAAGCTTTTTAAAAAGATATACATACAAGCATGAAAACTGGATAAGGCGTTCATTATAAAATTATTGATCGACATTTTTATTTATTCTGGTGATGCTCACTCATAGTTTACAAATTAGTAGTTATACTTTTTCAAAATGTCCGTTATAAGAGTAAAAGAAACGTGAATAAGGAAACATCAGGACTAATTTAACATTTGAAGGCATAGGCATCTTTACCTATCTGTAAAAAATCCTTATGACCATATTTAATTAAGTTTTCTTTTCTAAAATGGTGGAATTTTTTTTTTTTTTTTTTTCCAAAGTTTACTTTTGAGAAAATTTGGATGATTATTAGTTTAAAAATTATTACTTATGCTAAAGTTTTATAAAACTCGATTAATGATATGCTGAGAAGCAAATTTTATGTTCATACGTTTATTTGTTTAAAGGTTATGCGCAAAAGAAGAAAATGGGAAAACAGGTTATTCCATTAATATTGAACGCCAGTGTAATTTTGTATCTTTCCTAGATACAAAAGAAACAATCTAATGATGTTTTTAAGATCTCAGTTTCTTTCTTATAACAAGTAGGCTATTCATTTGTACATTTTTTAAAAATACTATTAAATTCCTGTAGTTTTTTTTCTGGTTACCCTGCAGAAGGGGTAATATTAAGCTTATATCAATACGAATATATCAGCCTTTAAATTTTTTCATTTAAAAATCCGTATATACTCGCGTTCGCGTACACGTCGATTCCATAAACCTAAAGGAAAAATTGTTTTGCACCAATATTTTAAATTTGTTTTCTTCACCCTGTATAATCACAAAATTAATCGTGATCAAATAAGGGGAATAAAAACTGGTCTGAAATACTGGTATTACCGAAGTTTTTCCTTTGAATTTAGGGGTCGACTTATACGCGAGTATATTCGGTACATTTATATCCGGTACAAAGCAAAATCCGTTTTTTTTTTTTTTTTTTTTTTTTTTTTTTTAATATATATATATATATGTAAACTTATTTTGTTGAAATTGTAATTATTTTAGATTTCCGCATATTATTCTTTAAGCCCTGCACTTTTTAATATATACATATATGTTTTCAATTTTAATTACGATTAAACATATCACGTTTAATACAACTGACGTCAAGGTCAGTATTTTCATTCTTAAAATTTCCAATCTAAAGTTTGTTTTCGTCAAACTGCATACTAAATAATCTGGTGTGTCACTCACACGACTTTCTCTTACCCTGAAATTTAGTACTATAAAAACAGGTTGGAGATTAAGAGGTAAGATAACGAGTACTGTTATGTAAACCTATGTTAAATAGTTCAAATTAGGCTTCGGAAGAATTTTATGTGGTAATTAGTTCTGTAGCCCCCCCCCCCCTCAACCCTCCGTTTCATTAATGCACCTACATTTATATAGAATTTAATTTGGTTATTAAAAAATAATTTTGTTTTTAAAAAATATTTTATTAAAATTATTATTTGAAAAAATTATCTTTTATGATAATACAGACGATTTCCATATTAGAAAAGTAGTATAACACTAAATTTAAAAAAAAAAAAAAAAGTTGAATTTATTCTTAATATTACAGTATTTTTTTTTTTTTTTCTTTTTTTGAAAATGAAAAAAAATCGATAACTTTATTCTAAATTATCGCAGATCGATGATTCAAAAATTCGTTTTAAAGGTAATGGCGAACTCTTTTGAAAGATACCCATCGTGAAATTTTACTCCTCCCCCCCCCCCCCACCAGGGGGGAGGTGAGGCCCCTACATACACAAAAATTTTTTCCCAGTTGACTATCTCTATTACAAAAAATATATATTCATTTCATTCGGTTTAGTGCAGTCTATAGATGTTAAACTCTACTTACCTGCAATTTCCCCCCTAGACGTAATGTATTTGAATACTTTTGAATGTCCCTGTACACGAACCATTTGCTTCATCTCAACGAAAAGCCTAGTGTAGCATCCCTATATAATACACATTTAGCATACCGAGTTTGGAATTTCTGCTACTATTTGTTCTTGAGATATGCTGATAACAGACACACAGACAGACCATTCGCTAAAAACATGATTTTCGTATTCAGGGGACCCCAGAACATGTAAATATAATAAAAACTCACGTTCGAAAATTTGACCCTAAAACAATACTTTCTCGACCCTATGGGTAAGAGAAAGTAATATTTGAAAGAAAGAATAATATTTCCTTTAATTGAGTATCATAAGAAATAATTACATTTAATTATGTAATATAATATTAATAATTTCTCTATAGAATAATGTTAATAATATGCCTAACAATTATATAAAAAACATATTTCACATACTCGAGCACATATACGTTTAAATATATATACTAATAAGTAACTTTTAAATTGATACTGCAATAAATAATTTAAAAATATTGGAGATTTTGTAAATTTTTTTTTTTTTTAGAACGTTATTTAGAAAATAAGATATTTTTCAACCTAAAAATCTCTTTGCTAATGCAAATTTTAAAAGGGTGAAGAAACATCGATAAATTTTAAACATCCCTTTCTAGCTTCATTTCTATAAATCACGAAGTCCACATTTTATCCTAATCTCAAAGATTATCATAAAAAAAAGCGTTTTCTAAATTGGCTTTCTATCATACTTTATTGAGAAAAAAAAAGATTTTTAATATTAAAATACTTTCATTGAGAAAAAAAGAAAGAAAGAAAATATTAAATGCGGGAAAAAAAAAATCTGGAGTGACTCCACTCGACTTTCCGAACATTGAGTCATTAACAGTTTTGTAGATAAAGTAAAGAAAGAGGAGTTGTTAAACAAACAAAAGAGAGAAAACCATAATAGAGTGTTTGAGTATTTTTCTCCCTATATTACACGATGTTTTATTTAACGCTACTGAACTTTGAGCCCATAGATCATAATGTTAGTGCATCAGTGATTTATAATATTCATATAAATTTTCAGCTCAATTGAATAAGGCGTTTAGATGCTATCTCGCACTTTTAAAAATTGGGTCCCATAGGCCATAACGATAAAGAATTTTTCTTTGTGTTCCTGTAAAAAAACTATAAGTGCTAAATTCACCAAAATCAATAGGGTTCGTACTATGGTGACTTACACTATACGTACAAACTTTCAGCTTATTCGAACAAAGCGTTTAGACGCTAGCGTGTTCACTCATATACATACACACATACATACACATACATACATACACACACATACATACATCATCGCGAAAATAGTGATAAAGGACTCATTGGACTTCGAAACGTACAGACACATCAAAATCTTAAATTCGGATTTTTGACATGATTACAATACTTTCCTCACTATAGTGTTCGGAAAGTAAAAATTAAACAGATTGGTCAATATATAGCATTATTATTATTATTTTACTATTGTAATTATAGTTATTATTATTACACACGAACCATTTACATATAGTAGAACGTCATTCGTGCTTTAAATGACGGATGCAATGAATTTTATTTTAAACTTTTTGTTGACTATTTTCTCTCACAACTATATGAATTAGATAGTGATTCATTTATCAGTCAATAAATATTATCAACAATGTTCTCGCCTAACATTTAAAATTACCCAATTAAGAATAATTAAAAGATGTGATTAAAACATTTTCATTGAGAGCGAATTTCGATATGATATACCATTTTCCATGCACAGCATAATATTCGGCCATTAATCATATTTGCATAATTTTAAAATATCGAAATAAAACATTAATATTCAACGAATTTACAAATTTCAAATTTAAGTGAAATTTTAAACCATAGCAATTAAACGAATTTTTAAAAACTTAAAATCAATGAATTTTCCAAGGAAGCTCTAGAACTTAAAAATAAAGAAAAATAGGCTCATAAATACTAAATGTATTTAAAAAAGAGTATGTACGTTTTGCAGAATATCAGCAATAACTTTATTAAAAAAAAAAAAAAAAAAAAAAAAAAAAAGTGTACCATATTGAAATATAATACTTATAATTTATGCATGGAGAATTGCTTTTTAAACACATTCCCACAAAACCGAACAATATGTCTGTTTTTCTGTCAGTTCAACCGCACACTAATTTTTGTAAATATTTTTAGAATGTCTTAAAATTGAAATATGCTATTCAGATTCGCTATGGGATGTAATTGCATGCCATTTATTTTAACTTATTGCCCAAGATTGTAACTTATTCACCTGTTTAAAGAAGCATTCTTGAAAAAAGGTCGCTGATTGTACACCTTCAATTGTCGAAACAAATTTCGCTTCGACGGAAAAAAATTATCAAGCATTGTGTAAATTTTATTAAAATAAATGGACCACAGTCCCACCGTTACTGTAAAGTGAGTAATACATAGTTGTAAAGGAATTTTACAGATATATAATCATTTTGAGTTCCAAAATTCTGTTTAATTAAAATGTTAGTTTTGCAGAAATGATAAAGAATTTTTCGTTGCGTCCCTGTAAAAACCTATAAATGCTAGATTCAACAAAATGCTTATAGTGAGTGCAACAGTGATTTATAATATTCGTGTAAAATTTCAGCTCAATTGAATAAGGCGTTTAGACGCTATCACACTTTTAAATATTTGGCCCCATAGGCCATAATGATAAAGATTTTTCTCTGTGCCCCTGCAAAAAAACTGTAAGTGCTAAATTCACCAAAATCTATGCAGTTCGTGCAACTGTGACCTATAACATGTGTACAAATTTTTTGCTCAGATTAATAAAGCGTTTAGACGCTATCGCACTTTTAAAACTTGGCCCCATAAGCCATAATGATAAAGAATTTTTCCTGGTGTCCCTGTAAAAAAAAACTATAAGTGCTAGATTCACCAAAATCTATAGGATTCGTACTATGGTGACTTACAATATACGTACCAACTTTCAGCTTATTCGAACAAAGCGTTTAGACGCTAGCGTGTTCACTCACGCAGACATACACACATACATACACACACACATATATCATCGCAAAAATAGTGGAAACGGACTCAGGGGACCTTGAAACATATAGAAACATCAGAATCTCAAATTCGGATTTTTGGCATGATTACATTACTTTCCGCAGTGTTCGGAAAGTAAAAAAAAGTTGACTTAAGAAATTATATAAATCTGTGGTTTTTCTTCTCTTCTTGTACCTTTAAAAATTTCAGAAAATAATAAAAAATTAGAACAGAAGGGAAATGCCAAGTTTATATATAAAGCATTTTTTGATATTTGAATCATGTCAAATTTGTGAAAAAATGCAAACAACGTATTTTAAATTATAATATTTTCGTATATTTTTAGTTATTATAAATCATATCATCAATGACTATAATTTAAAAAAATAAATAAAGAAATAAAAGGGGCGATTTGCAGACATTCTTTCCCCTTTTTAACATGTCGGAAAGGGTTTATGACTTCGGTTTGTTTGTCCATCTGTCTGTCCGCGCTCTAACTCCCGTCAATATTCATATAGAATTCCTTGAAAGTGATATATGTTATAAGTTCACAATGGGGTGTTCCTTATTGAAAACAGATAAAATACCACCACTGTGTACAGGGACAGCCGAAAGAAATCGAAAGCATTGAATTCTATGAAAGACATTTCTACACATTATATTTTAATAACTTTATTTTCGGCAAACTATAAGGAAATTGACATTTATTATTCATATGCACAAAAAAAAAAAAAAAAAAAAAGCAGAAGAAGAAGAAGAAAGAAAGAAAAGAAAAGGAAAAAAATAGGTTTTAAAGAATACAGTACGGCTAGCATTAGGATTTACAGGGATACACAACAGTATTCAGATACATTAAGGAATACAATTAGAAATTTCTGAAATTACATTTTCATTTTTATTAAATTTTTTCAACACTTTCTAACAATGGTTAAAATAATTATGATTTGAATTAGTCTTTCTGTCTGTCCGACTTTAGCGTACGTAAGTCACATTTAATTAATTTTGTACTGTACAAATCATAATGAAGCTGACATTTATTATTCATATTCTGTAAATATGTTTTCACCGTAATATAGTATATTTAGCATTATGATTTATAGGTACGCAAAAATATTCAGATACATTAAAGCTTATAATTGAAAATTGCTGAGAATTTTATTTTCTATCGTGTTAAGGATTTTTAACACTTTCTAAGAATATTTAAGAGTGATCATGAATCTAATAAGTCTATTTGTTTGTCTGTCTGTCATTCAGTCTGTCTGTTATGTGATAATGAAGATTAAATGATGCAATGAATTCCTACAGTTAAGGTGTTTAAATAATGAATGCGCAATGCACGATTTTTCATTCTTGTTTTGCCTTATCTTGGGAGTAAGCTTTTTGTATAAAGTCTCTTTTTAAACATAAAAATTGAAAATTTCAGTAGGAAATAACCGTATTCAGTTTATAAAAATTATAAATTTTACATTTTCTTTTTCTTTCTTTTTTTTTTTTTTTTTTTTTTTATATAACAATTAATCATTATCAATGACATCACTAAAAATCACCATTAGCCATGGTGATTTAAATTATCACCTCGTTTAAAGACAAATATTCTCTATTTTATGTTTAACGAAATATAAAAAGAAATACATAAACGAAAAAAATCCAATTTTAAATTGGGTAAAAAGCAATTTTCTTAAAATATGAAATTCTATACATTTTAAAATTTAATCAAATGGGGAAATATTTGTTCATTACAAAAAAAAAAAAAAAAAACTAAAAGGCTATCTGCTTTACAAATTTACTTCCATACATTATTTTGTAAGCAAAACTTTTCATTCTTATTTTTTTTTATTTATTTATTTTTTTTTTTTTCGTAAGAGTATACGAGCAGATTAATTTTGACCTCTATGAACCTATCGTAAAATCCTCTTTCATTAATCTCCGATAAGATAAATGAAAGAAATAAAAGAAATATTCTCGAAGAAATAAGAGATTTTAAAAAAGGATTTGAATTAAGCGTCTTAAACATATGTCGTTAATCAATATTGCAAAAGCGGTTATTGACATAATTTGTAAAACTGCTTCTAATCCTTTTTCCCATCACAAATCAACAGATTGTAGAAGATTAACAAAAACTTAAAGTTAAGAAAAAGAGAAAATAAAGAAGATAATTTAATCATTGAGATTTCAAAAACGTCACAGCTGTTCACAGCCAATATTTTTGTTTCTGATGCATAACGCCATTCTGTCTCTAAAGGACATAGTTTATCTCGTTCAATGACGCTAGAATAATGGGCAGTAAAAAAAAAAGATTCTCTTTCTATATTTACGCGTTTCCTAAAACGTATCTCACGACTGTCGTAGTTTGAAAACTGTATTTGATAGATAAACACCGTGTTAAGGGACAAATGAAGCAAGTACAATTCCTTTTTATTTTTTATGCCATCCTGTAAAATAACAAGCCATTTTGTTATAGTATGCAATTTTTAATGGGAAGTGGCAAATAAACCATAGTTTTCTCCGCTTTCTCCTCGCAGATAAATATAATTATTTGATTTTTTTTTTTTTTTTTTTTTTTTTTTCAAATTTTGTTAAAATTATTCCTATTATTTTGTTTTTCAAGAATTCTTCAACAATAATAATATCAAAATTTCACTCTACGTTGTTGAGTAGCACATTTTCTTGGCAAAAGAATGGTCATTAAAAAAAAAAAAAAAAGTCAGCTAAAATTTTAAAGGCTGTTTTTACATTCTTCTGTATTCAATAGAAGAAAGTATTGGATTTGGAAAAAATTTCGACGGATTTACATGTTTTGAGAGGTCTAGAACACGATTTGACCATTTTTAGAAAATGTCTGTCTGTCCGACAAAAATTTTGTGGCAACTGTATCTCCGGAATTATTGCTCAGAATTGTAAATAAATTTATATGTAGATGCAGCTTGACCTTAATTAGTGCCTATCAACTTTTGGTGTTAATTGCTCAACAGCTGATGCTGCTGTGCAGCGATTTCCGCCATTTAAGGGGAAACTATATTTCAGGTTCTATTGCTTATAATCAAACAAAACTTGATGTGTCAGAAGGCCATTGTGAGCCGTTATGCTGATTCAATTTGAATGCTTATTGGTCAACAGGTGTCGCTGCAATACTGCAAATTTCCTCGATAATGGAAAGGTTATATCTCAACTTCTATGGCGTATAACTGTACGAAAATTTATATGTGAGATAACCATTATAAAAACGCATTTTTTAAGATGTTATTTATAGACAATAAAACTGCCTTTCTTTGGGTATTTAGTGTTAGTTTTCTCTAAGATGAAAATCATTTGCATTCATCATGTCAGATAATTTTAATAAATAATAGTTTTATTAAATTATTTGTCTTTGTATAGGGAAATATAGAAGAAAGTCTTGTGGTGGCACAACATACTAGTTTGTTTCAGTTCTTGCCGACTTCTGTTATTGTAATGAAGAACTTTTGGTACTGCACTGCACCGTTAAGGTGTTAAAACATCTAAAATAGCCGCGTCCAATTTTCGTTTTAAAACACGAAACGAATGGTTTTGTTTAAAATTAAACATAAAAAGTAATTTTTAAAAATAATGTAAAACAGTCTTAAGATATTATTATCTCATATATTTTAATTTTTGTGTTAAAACTAGTATGTTGTGGCTACCATGAAACTTTTTTCTTTATTTTCCTACGCAAATTCACGCAGTACAAATTATTTATTCAAATTATTTTCCATGATGGATGCAGACGACTTTCATTTCACAGAAGTATTAACACTAAAGTCGAAAGCAAATTAATTTTGTGCGATTAGATGATATTTAAAGATTTTTCTTTTATAAAAATAAATAAATAAGTAAATAAATATATTTCATTTTATGTCGGGAAAATGAACGTGCATTTTTTCTTTCTTTTTTTTTTTTTTTTTTTTATAAATAAAATAAAATTTAGAAAAATTGTACTAAAGAAATAACGCAGAATCATTAAAGAACCGATTTGTGAAATTTAAAATTTGGCACGAAGTAGCTGGGATATTTCTCGCGAATATCTTTACTTATAAAATTGCGATAGCCATTTTAACTCATCTTCAAAAATTTAAAAGCCGCCAAGGGGCTCTTACACTAAAGCTATACCAAAATTTTTTAAAGAAATGAATACAGTAAACGATGAAAGGGAATGAAACACAGTTACTGCATGCCTTTTTCTGTGGAAGAATCGATTAAAATAAGTCCTGTCGTACTAAATTAAATTCTGTTTTGTGCAAAATTTTATATCTGTTACTTAGAAAACAAAAGTAAGCTTAGGGTGTATATATATTTAGTTCTTTGCCTCGCACGCACTCATTTTTATGAAAGCTCGTGATGTATGAAAAGTAATAAATAAATAAACAAACAAAATGATTAAAGCAACCATTTTTTTTTCTTTTGTCAAGTCTCATAACAATGTCAAAAATATAAAAAATCTAACTAAGTTGAGAACTCTTTTTAATTTATTAACAAATCCAATATTTTGCTGAGTCTATAATCTTATCAAGGCGGATTAACCTTGTGTTTACCATTTACTTGAGACATCCAATCTTTTCATTCCTAAAAGCATTTTAAAGTGTTCCGTACATTTTATGAATATCCAAGTTTATAAGAAGCTATAAAAAGCTGAGAAAAAAAGTGAAAAAATCGATTATTTTATTCCTTCACGCACCAATTAAAATTCTGCTCATAAAAACATCCGACGGGCCTATTTATTTTACACTCAAGAAGGCGATAAGTTTAAACAATTAATGCTATCTTGAATAAATTACAGCTCAAATTTAAAAGTTATAGTAAAAGTAAGCAAAGGAAAAAAACTGTATTATTGGTAAGTTCTATTAACTAAAATGTGCAAATAATTTTTATTTTTTAAATATCTTTTATTCTTTATTCTTTTTTGCACTGCAAGAAAGTTCTGTAAAATACGGAAAATTGACTATAAAATTATACGGACAGTTTCCTCATTTGTAGCAAATTACTGTAAAATTTATAGAGTTGACCATTTGTTAAAGGTCAATTTCCTTCATCAAGAAAAAAAGAGAATACAAATTTAAAGGGCACAGTTTTATTGTTACGATTAGAGACTATAAAACACTTTTTGTCAGTAACCGACCGTAATTTAAACAATTTAAAATTAAAATAAACAATATAAACATTTTGTGTGTGTGTGTGTGTGTGTTTGTGTGTGTGTAATATATATGTGAGAAAATTAAACCCACTTTATAACTTTTACATACCAGAAAATTTATATTGTTCTCGACTAATTTGGAATATTGCAATACGTTCCATTTAAATTTATATTACTGCGTTAAATTCATATAAGGAACGTAAAAGAAAAATAAATAAAAACCCGAAGCCACAAAGGCATACGGTAACTGTATTTCTTTCCTTAGCAACGATTATTATATTCATTTCTTAAAATTTCTTTTGGAAAACTTTAGTATAGGATCTTTTTGGCGACTTTTAAATTTTTGTTGTCAATGAATTAAAATGGCTATCACAATTGCGTAAGTAAAGATCTTGGCAAAAAACGTCCGAACTACTTCGGTGCCAAATTTCAGATTTCGCCAAGGGCTCCTACTAAAGCTGTTCTATTTCTTTTGTACGTTTTTTCTCAATTTTATTTCAATTTTTATTGGAGTTGAAACTGAATTTTAATACAAAGCAATATACTTTCGAAGAGAATAAAAATAGAATTCCAGTGACAGTATCCCTAGCGTAGTCAATCGGCCTTAAACCCTGCAACCAACCAACCAGCCAGCTACAATATTTGAAACTACATTATAATGAATTAAATACATTTAATTTTTTACCTTCTAACAAAATAATATTAAGACAATCGATATCATTAGAATATACAAATAGATAATGCGCAAAAGCAGCTTAATTCTAATATATGTAACACAATATCATTATGCTAAATTGCCAAAATGTAACACATGGGAGAGATGTGGTGTTGATTAAACAGACCTATAAGTTACTAGTATATAAAAATAAGTTTCATTATGAAAGAGAAAATTTTAAAGAAAATAGTTCTCATAGAATTACTCGGAGAAAAGACTATCAAATTAAAAATGTAATAGCAGCATTTTTAATTCGAGAGTCATTATAGAATGTTTCAACATTTATATATGTATATATATATACATGTACAGTGTGACTATAATTAAACTTGGCCCACATAGAGCATTCTTCAGATGTAACTAAAATGCGCACTGAGTGGAAAATTTGTATATAGGCAATTCAAAGGACAAAAATCTGGAGTGACTCCACTCGACTTTCCGAACATAGAGTAATTAACGGTTTTGTAGATAAAGTAAGGTAAGAGGAGTTGTTAGATAAATACAAGAAAAAAAATTATAATAGGATGTTTGAGTATTTTTCTCCATATAGTACACGATGTTTTATTTAATGCTACTGAATTTTGATCCCATAGATCATAATGATAAAGCATTTTTTGTGTCCTGTATAAACCTATAAAGGCTAGATTCACCAAACTGCTTATCGTTAGTGCAACAGTGACTTATAATAATAACAAATAATAACAGGAGACTTGGCGATGGAATAATAAAACCCGAATAAACTACTACGTCAGAAACGCCAAAGAAAAATATTGGAAATGCATGCAGCTGTTTCGGTAGCCTACAGCGTACCGTCTTCAGTGCAAAAAGGATTCTGAATCAGGAGAAGTGTTCGTATATATAGGAGAGGGGCCGGATTTAGTTCAACCAATAGGATTACGGGAAAGGTGGGGAGAGTGGTCAATAGGAATTTAGGAAAGTTAGCTGTGTAAACAGTAGAAAAATTAAGAAAATGTGGACTGAATATAAAATTCTTATAATATTCATATGAATTTTCAACTTAATTGAAGACGCTATCGCACTTTTAAAAATTTGGTCCCATAGGCCATAATGATAAAGACTTTTTCTTTGTGTCCCTGTAAAAAAACTGTAAGTGCTAAATTCACCAAAATCTATACAGTTCGTGCAACTGTGGCCTATAACATGTGTATAAATTTTTTGCTCAGTTTAATAAGGCGTTTATATGCTATCACACTTTTAAAAATTTGACCCCATAGACCATAATGATAAAGAATTTTTCTTGGTGGCCCGGTAAAAAAACTATAAGTGCTAGATTCACCAAAATCAATAGGGTTCATGCTACGGTGACTTACAACATACGTACCAACTTTCAACTGATTCGAGCAAAACGTTTTGACGCTAGCGTGTTCACTAACACACATACACACACATACATATATACACACACACACATACATACATAATCGTAAGAATAGTGAAAACGGACTTAGGGGACCTCAAAACGTATAGAAACATTGAATTCTCAGATTCGGATTTTTGACATGCGATTACAATACTTTCCTTACATATGTATATTCGGAAAGTAAAAAAAAATAATAATTTAATTTAAAGAGTTTGTGCTAGGGACGCATTACAGTCAAAATACTTGAAATTATATGCAACAAGTAACTGTGATCTATTTTAATATTTTAAACCTTGCGATATTTAAAATTTTTATTCTTACATTTTGCAAAGGTTTTCGTGGCAAAATTTTACAAGTGATAGAGTGATTAACTGTACATTTTCCACTCCTTGGCCGGCCCGTTTTCCTTATCTTAATCCATGTTATTTTTGGTTATGGGGCCATATAAAGAGTTTTTTATCATAGAAATGTTGTAAGTTTGGCTGACTTGAAAGACCGCATGACGTTGCATGTGCGGCAAACCACTGACGATCAGCTGCGGTCAGTTGTTGAAAACACTGTTCGTTGGCTACAGATTGTACAACTGGATGATGGGGGTTAGAAGTGAACACATGTTTTACACCGCTAAATATTCTCTAAAAAATAACAAAAATATCTGTAATAATAAATGAAGAATTTTGTAGCTTGTTTGCGTTTTGATGTATGCCCCTCTTCCTTCCCTAGGCCAAATAGAAATTTTTATTTGCAACTAATATTTTCATAATTTCAGTGGTGCATACTACTGAAATGGCACCAATAAATTGGTGAAACACTGCACCCAAAATATTGCATGCAGCTGACTGGAACCATTTTTATGATGAAACGCAGAATTTTATTTTTAACAGTGTAATAGTATAAAGTAACAAAAGAAGTAAGTAGAATGCAAAATCTAAACAGATGAAAAATTGCCACCATGATCCACAAAAGCCTAAATAAATTAATAAATAATTATTAATGATTTTAAAAGAGAATTATATATATATATATATATATATATATATATATATATATATATATATATATACGTTTAACTGTATGTGTGTTTCGTTAAATAACGAATTTCTAAACATTTTCTCTAACAATCGAGAAACTCCTTTAAAAATCAGCCACACCAGTGCCGAACAGTTCTGCGCTCAAAGCTGGTAGACAGGAAGTGCTGCGTTCGATCCTCGTTGACCTATCTGTTAAGAGTTTTCCGTGGTTTTCTCTGAAACTCACGTAAATACGGTCTAGGACCCCCTTAGGATGAGATGGTGGGGTGGTGCTCTACGGAGGCCTAGACACCAGACCTAGAACCCTCGTATAGTCAATCGGTCGTAATTCTAAATACCAACACCAACAACTTTAAAAATCAACTCGGTTTTTATGACGTCTAGAACAAAAGGGCTCAATTTCAAGATTTAAATATGCACTCAGAATAAGTAGAAAAATAATCTACTTATGAAAGATTTATATCGATTTTTTTTTTTAAATTAATCTTTTAATTAAATTTTTAAGTAACAAACATATACAATATTCTGCCATAAGTTTTAAAACAGAGGTACTTGTGAGATTTTTATTTTCATTGTCATGTATTGTATAATGGTTTTTAAAAATCAAAACAAATTAATCAACCATACTATTTATAAAATCCTGATTTTTCCTCTTTTAACTGTAAAGCAAAAAAGAGAGAGAGAAAAAAAAAAATCGTTCGTTGCCCGCCAAGTTTTCACTGATATTAGCGTGATAGCATGCCATTTTATTTATTTTCTCTCGAGCAATTATATCCGTTAAAATTTTTGACATTTTTGACTCCTGTTCAGTGAAAAATTTATAGTTTGTGTCGTGTGGAAACAGTACGTTTCAGAGATTCTCGGAAATCAAATGATTATTTCTCCTCCCTATCTCGAAACATTCTGTATATCCAGAAAAGCACCAAGAAGAGGCTATGAAAATATCGATCGTCATTGTCTCGATTTCTTTCTTTCTCTTTTCTGTTTTTTTTTTTTTATTATTATTATTATTTGCATTACAAAGCAATTTTTTTTTTTTTTTTTTTTTTTTTTTTTTTGTAAACAGAAACAGATTTTGACTTATTAAATACTTTTAAGCATATTTATTTAAAAATTAAAATTCAAGATCGACAAAATTTCTCAAATTATTAATATTTTTTTATGTAAAAATATTAGCATGAGTCCTAAGAAAATTAATATTATTGAAGATGTTTAACCAATGTAGTCAAATTGAGTTTAACTGAATATATAATTATTATTTCAGTGTCTTATACCAATATCATAAAAATATTGACATGCCATGGAATATACTTTTGATTTTTTGAATAAATTCAATATATTCCCCCATGTTATGAGTTGATTAGAAATATGTTAAAATTTTAATATCTTGATTTTATCTGACAGAGGAGGGGAGAATCAAAACATTAAAATTTTCTTAACCCGTTAGCGCCCAGTGTCCTCATTTGAGGACAGCTAATAAAATGGCACGTATATTTTTTGTGGTTTCTTGGAATGATTTCTGCTTTTTAGTGACAGTTTATAGCGTCACTCTAAAGGATCCCTGAAAGTTTTACGTGCCTACTATTAATTATTATTTTATAATTTGGATAGTCATTTTATGATTTTTCATTCGTTGCACCTATATTTGCTTTTTGCGCAGATATACTAACTTAAATCAAGTTGAATAATACTATATATTACAATACTTTACTTTCGAGATCTTTGTCAACATATTATAGGAAATTAATCTGTTATCTCAAAGTTTTTCTATCTCGAATCTTTCTGGTTAGAACACTAATCGTCCATAAATGAGGATAGGCTTTAAATTTAAAAATATCAGAAGAATTGTTTAAGTTAATATATTTTACTGTTAGTTGTTTATATTAATTTAGAAGTGAAATAATCAGCTAATAATATTTGCAAAATTAATTCGAGCGTTAACGGGTTAAAATGAATTTAAAAATAAAAAAGAAATTTTCCCTTATAGATAAACGACTTATAACTTATAATAACTTATAATTATAACTTATTAACTTATTAATATTAACTTATTAATATTAACTTATAATAATAACTTATAATAACCAACTTATAGATAAACGATCAACCCAAGACCGTTTATTATTTGATTTGGTTTAAAAAAAAAAAAGCTACAGAATATAATGATAAATAATAATAATAATAATAATAATAATAATAAATTCTGTCAGTGACAGAATTTAGTTTAGTACGGAGGACTATTAATTTCAATCTGTAAAATTTTTATTTTTTATTTTTTATTTTTTTATTTTTATTTTTTATTTCTAATTTATCTTTTATCTCCTTTTTTGACCGTAAAACTGGGCCACGTACTTTTTAAAATGACTGAAATGAATTAAAATGAAGTGTTACCATCTACATTTCATGCTTTAGTTTATTTTAAAAAATCTAGTTGTCGTGTCGAAAAACTGTTTGCACCCCTGGATTTAGAAATTGCACCCCTGCATTGGGTGCCGAATTTGTAACGATAGGATTTATATTTCTAATTTATTTTGGTATTACACAAAACTGGACTACAAAAACTGGCGACTTCGTTTTTATACAGATTGAAACTAATAGTCATCCTAGTCCTAAACATATGCGCAAATTTAAAGACTTGAAACATAGAATACGAGAAACTGAAATAAGAGACATCATTAATATTTATTTTCAATTTTTTAGAACAAAATACCAAATTTTAGCAACACTTAAATAAAAAACTATATAATGAGCTTTTAGTACATTATTCATCGAATTTTTGCAATTGTAAAATTTTCATTGGTCCCCAATATTGACTTGAAATCCTAAAAATTGTACTAAAGAGACATTTTTCTCTTTTACGTGTAATTTAATATTATTTTACAATTTAAATTTCTGGAAGTTGTTAAAACTTTATTAAAGATCACAATGGCGTAAAATTCTAATGTAAAGTAAAAGCATGTAAGTAAGTGAAAAATGTTTAGGTACTTAAACTTCAAAACCAAGGTATTCGCATAATGCAATTTCAAATGATAACAGGAGTTCAAAATTTAGAAAAAAAAAAAAAAAAAAAAAAAATACAAATCGCAAGAAGAGTATTTCAAAATAATAAAATAAAGAAACAGAAATTATATATGTATATATATATCGCTGCCAATCTGCCATATGTAATACACATAAAATGAATTAATCTTGATTTTCTATAAAAATAATATGTTAATATATGTAAGTAAATAAATGAAAATAGATTATATTTATTTCTGCCCTTTCCTCTCTTCCTCTCCTTCTCTCCCCCTCCCCGACCACTTTTTTTTTTTTTTTTTTTTTTTTTCAGGTTTAAGTTTTAAAAAGAGGGTTTCAGAAAAAAAAATAAGCCTTTTATTTTTATTTAAGAAATAAATAAATAAATAAAAATAAAATAAAATAAAGTTTTTTTTTTTTTTTTTTTTGCGTAAATGTGACATTAGCATTACGGACTGTGAATACATTTTGACATTATAAGATAGATATTGTTTGTTACAACGGATTAAATCTTTTCCTCTGCATCAATTGTTCTGTTGCAGTGAAAATAGTTTTATAGTCAAAGTGAAAATAAATTGTATTTCCATTCACTTCCAGTACGGTCGACCTTGGCGAAAAACTTGGCATTTTGGTGACTCGGCGACCAAATTTGACGAAAAATGGTAGCTTATGATCCCTTAAGTTTCGAGACTCTACATTGAACAGTAACCGAGATCTAGATATTTCCATGAAATTCTAGATAAGACTATCATCAAATCCCATTCTCAAAAGTTATAAATAGAAGTAAGATGACTTCTGTCAGGGAGAGCGCGAGTCAGTGTGTGCTCAGAGAGTTAGTCTAACCATAGCCTCCTATACTAGTGCCTGTCGCGTAGCTCGGAAGCTTGGCAACAGTTCAAGCGGTAGATAGCGCCACCTGGTACAGATTGCGCGACTATTTTACTCAACAGCCACAAAAAATTTTCTAAAGTGGAATTTGATATACGTAAAAGGCGAATAGAATCGAAGAAACATTGATTATATATATCATATATCACTTCTTAAAATTATTGGTGACTGTTGAATAAAAAAGTCGCGCAATCTGTACCAGGTGTCTACCGTTTGAACTGCTGCCAAGTTTAAGAGCCACGCGACAGGCATCTAGTTTAGAAGGCTATGGTCTAACCAATTGCTTCATCGACGGCTGTATTCACCAATAGTTTCAACTCCCGGTTAAACACGAAAACTTGAAAAGCGCATAAAATCTGGGTACAGCTTTTCAACAAAATTTGATGCATTGCTTATGACATTTAGCGGCATTGTTACTTTCAGATTTTTCAGCGGAAAATAACCAATCAAAGATTATATGAAATCTTCGTCGCTAGATGGCATCAGAAGGCGGTCAAATTTTTTTAGAAAGCTGCACCCTGAATTTAGACGCTTTTGAAGTTTTTACGTTGAACCGAGAGTTGGAGTTAATGGTGAATACGGCCGTAAGACTATATTCTAACTGTACTGAACCTTGCAATGGATCAACGAAATTACTGTTTTGTGGAGTATTTGACATTCTGTGCTTTACTCCAGGGGAACAAGTTTTCTTGGACAATTTCTAGAACATTCGATGTATAGTGATTTTTGTGATACAATCGACAGCTTGTTTGCACTGCTTCGAAAATATTTTTTTGAATTGACAGTACTATTGGACTGTTTAAAAAATATTTCTCGAAATCACAGTTGTGTTGTACTGATTTGAGAAGTCATACTAAATAAAGCGCACTCATCGACTAGAACCTGCCTGTTTATTTACGAAATACTTTCTCAATCGACAGCTTTTTTGCACTGTTTCGAAAATATTTTTTTGAATTTACAGTACTATTGGATTGTTTAAAAAATATTCCTCGAAATCACAGTTGTGTTGTACTGATTCAAGAAGTCATGCTAAATAAAGCGCATTCATCGACTAGAACCTGCCTGTTTATTTACGAAACACTTTCTCCACACAAGATATTCGACACATTTTTCGTGACAATATAAATGTAAACTATGAGTTCTAAAATAATTTAAAGCTCCTCTCTATCTTTTAGATATCCTACGCCACCGGCTGCTGAACTCCATGTTCTTCAATGAGGAAAATTTTTATAAAAATCACTCATTACCTAAAGCCTTTCTTTTTTCTCTCGTTTTCAATTTCAGGAAATTCACAGTTATTAAATTTGTTGCTAATTTCCAAAAATTGATATTTTTTTATATATCATTTTGAAACTATAAAATATGAAAAATTAACTAAATACATTTTTCGTAGTTTATAGTTTCGAAATGAAATATTAAAAATTGAAATTATCAATTTTTAGAAAACAAGAATTTATTTAATAACAATTGTGAATTTTCTTAATGTAAAACTGAAAAAAAAAAAAAAAATCTAATGCGTAATTTTTATATAAAATTTCTCCATAGAATAACATGGGGTTTATTCATAGTTTAAAAAGACAATGCAGTCTGGTAAAAATTAATTGCCAAAACAGGATATATCGATGAGCTCTAAATCATTGCGTGAGTTTGCATTTTCTATGACCCTTCAGCGTATTGTCACAAAATTAAGCAATTCTTACAATTTTCCTCCTTAGCATCTTCAAAGGGCATTTACCCGCTATCAGATCTTCAAGCATTTAAAAATATGCTTCTCTTACTTTTTAAGAAAATAAAATAATAAAGAAAATATTACGCACAAACTAGCAGCATTTTACAAAGTAGATCTTATCGAAGAGCTCAGATTTGCCGCCATTTGCATGCGGACAAGGTGGTAAAATCGTTATGACGTCAAAGTGAATAATATATTTCTCTCGTGCTCTTTAAATATTAAGTGAGTCGTTGGCACCCTTTTGATTCTGCTGCGATGACAATTTTCGATTAAGGTCTGAAAATATTTCTGTTATAAATAATATATTAGCTGCAACTATTAAAAAATCATTGCATAGAGAATATATAAAGAATGTAATAAAGAATAATAACAACTGTTATATATGTTGGTATGATATATAACATAATAATAATAATAATAATAATAATAATATTTACAAATCTTCAACTATCTCCAGAGCGATGTATTTTATATAGCCAGAAAATCGACTTGTTTAATGAAAAAACAATTATTTCCAAACATTCTTGGACACAAGATTGAGTCTAGAAATTTTTATCCGAAATATAATTTATTTACAACAACGCCGTATTTTTCAGATAACTGTTAAAGCTAAAATTCTTCTAAATGAGATAGTAAGAGCACATACGAAGTCGCCACATATTCTTTTAAGTGATGAATATCGAACATTTTTTTTTTTTTTTTTTCTTAAGGATTATTTAATAAGATCTGTTATTTATTATTAGGATTTTATGATCTGTTTTTGTGATTTATTATTACAATAATAATTATTTTTTTTAAAAACAAGTAACATGCATTGACAAATAAGACAAATATTTTTACTATTTTATTTTAAAAGAACTCTGGTACTCCAGTTCATTTAAAAAAAAAAATAATAATAATAATTAAAAAAGAAAGAAGAAAAAGGAAAGGAAAGAAAAAGATAGAAAGGAAGTACAAACGAATTACTTTTCTTTTTTTCTACTTTTCTTTATATATTTTCTTTATTTTCTTTCTTCCTTTCTTTCTTTTTTTATTTTTTCAATGAGCAATTCAAAAAGAAAAAAGAAAAGACATCAGAAGAAATGAAATAAAAGAAAATTGAAAAGAACTTTAAAAGAACTCTATTAATTTTAAAAGAACTCTTGTACTCCAGTTCATAAAAAAAAAAAAAAAAAAAGAAGAAGAAGAAAGAAAAGGAAAGATAGAAAGAAAGTGCAAACGAACTATTTTTCTCTCTTTCTCTTTTTCTTTCTTTCTTCCTTATTATTATTTTTTTTCAATGAACAATTCAAAAAGAAAAAAGAAAAGGTATAAGAAGAAATGAAGTGAAAGAAAATTGAAATTTTCAGTAATTGGTCGCAAGTTGAAATTATTGTCATATTAATTACAGGGTTGAGTTTTTTTTTTTTTTTTTTTTTAACAGTATTGCCCAAAGGTTTAAATTAGCCGATAATCTTTATATATATATATATATATATATATAAATCATATCACCTATTTTTCATTTTTGAAATTAAGCGGTCAATTTTGAAAAATAGTTTTTTTTACATTAGTCGTTATTTTTCGAGTAAAATTATTACGAGATACACTATTTTTCTATAAATGAACGGATACTTTCGATGTCAGACGCTTTGACAAATACCAAGAAATATTGTAGACGAATTATCCTGAAATTCTGAACATGAGGAATTATACCTCATATATTTTAGCAAAAGTTTATTTAGGAATCAGTTACATGTGGACTTATTAAAAATACTTATTCCATTTTTCAATATTGGTTGTGTTACTGTTTAATCTAATTTTCTTTTTTATTTCGTTTTGTTGCAAGATAGAGACTTGAGTTGTATATTGCTTGAATTAGCTATGCAGCGATCCGAAATCTTGCATAATGCTGACAGAGATGCAAGTTTCCTGATGAGTCATCATTTCTGGTTTTCAGCATTTAAAATTCTATTTTTCATTTCATGAATTCTCTTTTCTTTTAACAGATCCTTTTGGTTAATTTATCTCTTTCCATTTTTATTATTTGATGAATGTTTCCACTGGATTAATGGATTATTCAAATTATCTCATCGTTAGGCTTATGTGTTATGTGTGTCATTTCTCTTCTGCGTAAGTACTTTAACGTGTTATATATATATATATATATATATATGTGTGTGTGTGTGTGTGTATTGAATAATTTAATACCATTATAATACTCAGCAATCAAAAGATAAATGAAAATACGAGCAATACAAAATTAAAAGAGATCGTACTTCATTTTAAATGTTTTCACAGATTTTTTTTATAATTTAATTACATTACCATTAATAGTTAAATCATTTTAAATTACTTAAGAATAAGTGAACTTCTATAACCGTAACACTACATACACAAAAAAATAGAAAAACAAAATATTTGGGATCCCCCTGTCAAAAGTAATGTCATGCAGTCTGGCTGTAGCATGTAATCATGAAGCTCCTTCTTATTATCTGTACACATTTATATGAAACAGGTACATGTATTCATGGAGATATAAAGGATATTCATGGATATATAAAGGTATTTTTTTTAAATAAAAATAAAAACATTTTTTTTTTTTTTTTTTTTAGTATAACATGCAGGGTATTAAAGCAAATGCAATGCGACATTTAAGAAACTTTACATACTACATCAGACACACCATAATGCTTAAGGAAATATGAACATTTTTACTAAATAATTTTTAACTGCGCATGCGCAAGGTTTAACGAAATTTCATTTGAATGATAAATAAATAACTTTGTAAGTATAAATTTCAAAAACTCGTTACAGTTGTTTCAAGTCAAAA
Organism: Salticus scenicus; assembly: GCA_963930645.1. Classification (NCBI taxonomy): domain Eukaryota; kingdom Metazoa; phylum Arthropoda; class Arachnida; order Araneae; family Salticidae; genus Salticus; species Salticus scenicus. Next base: position 339,046,066 of record OZ005653.1, read on the forward strand.
CAATAGCATGGACCTTCATCAGGGGACAAACATGGCACGAGTACACTAATTAAGCAACAAAGTGCACTCACGTCTAATAAGAAATGTAAAGGGACTTTTGAAAATAACTTCCTCATAAACATCATTTGTTAAATTTCGGTGTTGGTGTTGATGTTAGGGTTAAGGTCAATTGACTACACAAGGATACTTTACCTAGGTGGTGCGCCCTCAGTGAGGGGCGTCGCGTAAAAGGAGTCCTAGCCCGTATTTATGGGATTGTTAAATTTTGGAGCAGTGTTGCTATCTATTGAAGAGAGAAGGGACAAAAGTTTAAAAAATATTAAAATAAGGAAAAAATATTAAATATTGTTGTATAAAAAAATTTAAACATTTGGTTTTAGTAAGAAACCAACGAACGTTAAATGGTTAAAGGAATTGATAAGTTCGTTTGAAAAATACATATCTTGAAAATTTACATCTTAGGGGAAGAAGCGATGCTCCTACATACACAAAAATATCATTCTGGTTGACTACTAGTAAACCATTATATATATATATATATATATATATATATATATATACAGTCAAACCTCGTTAACGTGAATCTGAAGGGGAATAAAAAAATTTGTTCATGCTATCAGTAACTAATCTTCATATAACTAAACTACTCTTCATTTTGACGGGGATTGTAGAAACAGTTCATGTTAAAAGTAATTCACATTAAGCGTTTAATAAAGAAGCATCACAAAACTGGCGTTGTAAAAATTATTACTTACAAACTTTGAATAAACACCATAAAATGCAATAAACTCGCAACAATTGTTTCGGGTCGAAAAAACCACGACCCTTCATCAGGCGAACAAAGTAAGCACGAGTGCTGCAATCAAAGCGGCAACGCACAAAATCGTTTAAAATGAAAAGAAAAAGTATATAAAGTAGAAACTAAATATAGCTACTGGTGTGAGTAGAATTGTACCAAAATACAAGGAAATAAATAAATGGGTGAGATTAAACACATAACAATCAAAGGATAACAAAAATTAAACTAAAATCTAAGTTACGTGAGTAATTTCCAAGCATCAGAGAAGAAAGGAGTGGAAGAAATATCATTAACAAGATTTTTCGAATTTTTAAATATGTAAAATGCTTCATGAATATCCAAATGGGAGGAACAGACAGGAGATGAAATTATGTTAGTTTTGGAAAAATCAAAGCGATGACCTTGAGACCAGCAGTGGGAAGCAATAGAAGATTTGGTAATCTCTTCATTACGAACATTCCGGCGGTGCTCATTTATTCTGTATTTCAAACGCCTCCTAGTTTGACCAATATAACCTAAGTTGCAGGACGAACACGGAATTGAATAAATTCCAGAACGGTTTTCGGTGGGAATGGGATCCTTAAGAGAAGATAATTTAATTTTATTGACGGGTTTGTAAATAACTTTGAAACCAAACGGTGAAAGAATTTTAGAGATTTTAAAAGAGAGTGAAGAATAAAAAGGTAAAACAACTGGGATGAGACTATGATCGTTTAATTTGGGAGCAGAACGTTTAGGATTCTTAAATTTATATAGAGCTTTATCGATGATAGATGGGTTATAGCCACGAGAGAGAGCTAGAGATTTTAAATAACTAATTTCTTTCGAAAGATTAGACGGATCAGAACAAATGTGTAAGGCACGGTAAACATAAGTGTAAAAAGCAGACATTTTTTGTTGAGGGGCGTGGTTAGAGAGAGCATGCGGCGGCAAAGAGACTGAGAATGGTTTTCTAAAAACAGAAGTTGAGAAACAATCCTTTTCTTTATTCACAAGTAATGTTTTTGTAATTTGTATTTACAGTTTTGTATCTTTAAACTCCTCCCCCCCCCCTTTTTTTCGTTTAAACTTTGCCTTCTTTAAGTTTTGCCTTATTTTATTTGTTAATTTTTGCTAATTTCTTCTCATTTTTTGAGACTGTCATTTCATATTTTTTATCGATTTTTCTATTTGATTAATTACATTTTTGTATTTTAACTCCCCCCTCCCCATTCTTTTTGTTTAAACTCCGCCTTCTTTAAGTTTTGACTCTTGTTTCTGTATATGTTTTTAGCATGAGTTCTTCAGAGATTAATCGTTTCAAACATCTTCGTTTGAAACGTTCTCGCTATCTCAATCATTTAAATTTTCTTCTTAGATGTAAGCGTGCTCGGATAATTCCTAAGTTCATAGACATCAAGTACAATCTTCCTGCTTCTCTTCGCATTAAAAATGCTTTAAATAGGAGTAAGTTTGCCATTCTTAGGGCTATTATTCAGGATATTCGACAGTCTCTCTCGTCTATTGAGTCTGAATTATATACTTTACATCTGTCTCTTAGCAATTCTGTTCATGATTTCTCTTCTTTTGAAAAAAGAAATTTCGCATACGTTGCGTTTCAGTCTTCTAAGCATCAAACTAACTTAAATATGAAATTTAATTATCTTCTTAAAAGTAATTTCTTTACTTCTCCCGTTTCTCCTCTTGCTCAGAATACTGTTGTTAATCTTTCTTCGCACGTTCTGACTAATGCTCAACGCGAAGTGCTCAGTTTGGGTCTGAATTTTGCGCGTACTTCGAGACCCTCCGTTCCGGATTTGATCGCTCCGATTGAAAATTCCTTTAAAAATAGTAAAATTTCTCCAGGCCAGTTAGAGTCTCTTCGTTTCATTTTATCAAACATTATTTCCACCAATAATCATCTGCAAAAGTCTAACCTTACTCCTTCTCAAAAATCCGCCCTCTCTGAATTAAACTCCGCCCCCGATTTAATTGTCACAAGATCTGATAAAGGGGGACAAACTGTTCTACTCAACAAATCGGATTATATTTCCCATGTTGAGTCCTTGCTTACTTCAGGTCCATATTCGAAACTTAAAAAAGATCCTTCTAATGATCATCTTGATCAAATCAAACACCACGTTAAAAATTCCGTTATTCTTAATGATTATACCAAACGCATGGTAATTCCTTCTGCTGCCAATTGTGCTCGTTTCTATGCACTTCCGAAAATTCATAAACCCACTCTCTGCTTTCGACCTATTGTATCTAATATTGGTACGGCTTCTTATAATCTTGCTCGATTTCTTTCAAACTCTCTTTCTCATCTTACTTCTACTAATCTTAATACTGTAAAAAACTCGTATGATTTTGTGAACAAAATTAAATGCATCTCTCCATCTAACTATACTATGATTTCTCTAGATGTAAAGTCACTTTTTACAAATGTTCCGGTTCAAGGTGCTCTGGTTTGTTTAGAGAGAAGACTACGTGAATTCCATTATTCTTCTATTGAAATTGAGGAGCTTGTAAATTTAGTTCATTTGTGTATCAGGCAAACTGCCTTCATTTTTAATGGTACTTATTATTCCCAAAATGATGGTATGGCCATGGGTAGTCCACTCTCTCCTTTACTTTGCGACATTTATATGCACTATTTTGAAGAAAAACTCTTCGGTGTATATAAATTTCCTCACTGGTTTAGATATGTGGATGACACTTTCGTTCTTGTCTCCCCTGACGTCGATTTGTCCAATTTACTTTCTTTGGTCAATTCGATTGACCCATGCATTCAATTCACTTTTGAGGTTGAACAGGATTGCTCTTTGCCTTTCCTTGACGTTCTTGTGAATAAAGAAAAGGATTGTTTCTCAACTTCTGTTTTTAGAAAACCATTCTCAGTCTCTTTGCCGCCGCATGCTCTCTCTAACCACGCCCCTCAACAAAAAATGTCTGCTTTTTACACTTATGTTTACCGTGCCTTACACATTTGTTCTGATCCGTCTAATCTTTCGAAAGAAATTAGTTATTTAAAATCTCTAGCTCTCTCTCGTGGCTATAACCCATCTATCATCGATAAAGCTCTATATAAATTTAAGAATCCTAAACGTTCTGCTCCCAAATTAAACGATCATAGTCTCATCCCAGTTGTTTTACCTTTTTATTCTTCACTCTCTTTTAAAATCTCTAAAATTCTTTCACCGTTTGGTTTCAAAGTTATTTACAAACCCGTCAATAAAATTAAATTATCTTCTCTTAAGGATCCCATTCCCACCGAAAACCGTTCTGGAATTTATTCAATTCCGTGTTCGTCCTGCAACTTAGGTTATATTGGTCAAACTAGGAGGCGTTTGAAATACAGAATAAATGAGCACCGCCGGAATGTTCGTAATGAAGAGATTACCAAATCTTCTATTGCTTCCCACTGCTGGTCTCAAGGTCATCGCTTTGATTTTTCCAAAACTAACATAATTTCATCTCCTGTCTGTTCCTCCCATTTGGATATTCATGAAGCATTTTACATATTTAAAAATTCGAAAAATCTTGTTAATGATATTTCTTCCACTCCTTTCTTCTCTGATGCTTGGAAATTACTCACGTAACTTAGATTTTAGTTTAATTTTTGTTATCCTTTGATTGTTATGTGTTTAATCTCACCCATTTATTTATTTCCTTGTATTTTGGTACAATTCTACTCACACCAGTAGCTATATTTAGTTTCTACTTTATATACTTTTTCTTTTCATTTTAAACGATTTTGTGCGTTGCCGCTTTGATTGCAGCACTCGTGCTTACTTTGTTCGCCTGATGAAGGGTCGTGGTTTTTTCGACCCGAAACAATTGTTGCGAGTTTATTGCATTTTATGGTGTTTATTCAAAGTTTGTAAGTAATAATCACATTAAGCGTGTTCACGTTAACGAGTTTCGAATGTATATATGTATATATATATATATATATATATACAGTGTGTCCCATAAGTCTGTAGACATTTTGAAAATTCATAACTATTGAATGAATTGATAGAAGTGAACGCGGTTTGCGAAAACATCATTCTCGTGAAGGGGGATTTTTTTTTTTTTTTTTTTTTTTTTTTTTTGGTAATATATATATATATTATATATAGATATATATAGATATATATAATTAAGCTATTTTTCGATAGAAGGCGCTGTGCATGACCAAATGGGTTAAAAGTTAAAAATAATTCCCATTGTACGAATTTATACGAAATTTTGACTAATGCTGCTGTGTTGAAAATTATGACAATACGGGACGACAGCAACAACTATAAAATTTTTAAGGGACAAAAAAATTTTACTAATAGATAAATATTTGGCTTAAATTTCGAGGTTTTTTTTTTTTTTCCTATAACTCACGCGTCTTTTAACTTATATAAACAAAATCAAAAATTAAAGATTAACTTCTCCGATAATACAATTTTTTTAAATGGTTTGTTTGCTTGTTGAAATTTCTGTTAGGATTGAAACCGACTAAAAAATCATTAAATTACTTTATTTTTCAATTGATTCACTGAAGTACAGTGGAGCGCCGATTATCTGAACACGTCGGGACAGACCCTAGTTCGGATAAGCAAAAGTTCGGATAATTGGACGGACAATTTAAGGGATACTGTGACAATAAAAAAAAACCTTCACACTTTATCCAGGCTCAGGACTGTCAGCACCCATTTGTGCTGGCGTGTTTAAAAATTAAAAATTATTGAACTAAATAACAAATATCATAACTTAAATAAATACCATAAATGTTATTTTGAAGTTGTCTGATATATTTATGATCCTCAAAATGGACGTTTATGCTCAATTTTGCCTTATTTTGCCATGTTAAGTAAATCGTAAATTCCAAATAACTTACGAAATTTTTAAATTCAAAAATTCATAGTCAGGGATGTTTATGCCACTATTTTATATAATATTTTAAAATATTATTATTATTATTTATTACTATTGTTTTTTAACTCTAAAGATTATAATTTAATTATAATTTAAGCAAAAAAGCTTTTGATGGCTGCGTGCTTCAAAGAAGACATTCTTTTGAATGCTGCCATATCTCGAATTCTTCTTAGATATGTTAATTGAATAGGATCTGCGTCGTTCTGCCGTTCGAGTCATTTCATAGCCGTTTCCAAACATTCAAAGGGGAGAAATAGGCTGTTCGGATAATTGGAAGTTCGGTTAATTGGAGTTCGGATAATAGGCGCTGTACTGTACTTTTCTTAACTTTATATGGGGTGGGGGTTATCTGCTCCCTTGACCTCTGCTCACTATCCCCTGATATATTTTTACAATTTCCCCCTTTCTAAGGGGACACAAAAAATTTGAAGTGCCCTCGGGCAAAAAAAAAAAAAAAGAAAGAAAAAATTCCTGTCAGAAAAAGCAAAAAAAAAAAAAAAAAAAAAAAAAAAAAAAAGGAAAAAAAGAAAAGAAAAAAGAAAGAAAGAAAAGAAAACCTCATGAAATTAAAAAATTGTTTTATTTCAAGTTTTTCCAACATAGTTCCTGATTAATATTTATATATGTATCTTAAATTAAATATTTTCTTATTTCCAAATATGTTTATTATTATTATTATTATTATTGCCGAAACGTCAGTGGAGGCCCTACATTGAGACTCAAAACGGGTTTGGGCTGTGTCTGTGTGTCTGTCTGTCTGTCTGTCGCGCGATAGCGGCCGCACAAATAGCGCTATTGACTTGAAATTTGGTACACATGTACATGAGCCCCACGAAATCAGCTGTATAGTTTTTGGTATGTATTCCATTTGAAGTTCGTATACAGGGACACGCCAAAGTTTTTCTTATCATTACGGCCTATGGGAGGAATTTGTATGTATCGCGATAGCGGCCGCAAAAATAGCGCTATTGACTTGAAATTTAGTATACATGTTCAGGAGCCCCACGAAATCACCTGTATAGTTTTTGGTATGTATTCCATTTGTAGTTCGTATACAGGGACACGCCAAAGTTTTTCTTATCATTACGGCCTAGGGGAGGAATTTGTATGTATCGCGATAGCGGCCGCAAAAATAGCGCTATTGACTTGAAATTTAGTATACATGTTCAGGAGCCCCACGAAATCACCTGTATAGTTATTGGTATGTATTCCATTTGTAGTTCGTATACAGGGACACTCCAACGTTTTTCTTATCATTACGGCCAATGGGAGGAATTTGTATGTATCGCGGTAGCGGCCGCAAAAATAGCGCAATTGACTTGAAATTTGGTACACATGTTCATGAGCCCCACGAAATCAGCTGTATAGTTTTTGGTATGTATTCCATTTGCAATTCGTATACAGGGACACGCCAGAGTTTTTCTTATCATTACGGCAAAGGGGGGGGGGGTGAATTTGTATGAATCGCGATAGCGGCCACAAAAATCACGCTATTGACTTGCAATTTGGTACACATATTAATGAGCCCCACGAAATCATCTGTATGTTTTTGGGTGTGTATTCCATTTGTAATTCGTGTACAGGGACACGCCAGAGTTTTTCTTACCATTACGACCTACGGGAGGAATTTGTATGTACCGCGATAGCCACCGCAAAAATCAAGCTATTGACTTCCAATTTTTGACGAAACGTCAGTGGAGGCCCTCTGTTGAGACTCAAAAGGATTTTGGGTGCCGTCTGTCCGTCTGTATGTCTGTCTGTCGTGTGATAGCGGCCGCAAAAATCACGCTATTGACTTGAAATTTGGTACACATGTTCATGAGCCCCACGAAATCAGCTGTATAGTTTTTGGTATGTATTCCATTTGTAGTTCGTATACAGGGACACGCCAAAGTTTTTCTTATCATTACATGGGAAGAATTTGTATGTACCGCGATAGCGGCCCCAAAAATCACACTATTCACTGCAAATTTGGTACACATGTTCATGAGCTCAACAGAAATAACTGTATAGTGTTAGGCGTGTATTCCATTTGTCGTTCGTGTACAGGGACACGCCAAAGTGTTTCTTATCATTATGGTCTAAGGGAAGAATTTGTATGTACCGCAATAGCGGCCGCAAAAATCCTTCGATTGACTTGCAAATTGTCGCACACTTTCCAGCTTTGCATATAAGTAGCTGTATAATTTTTATTGCTATATTGTTTATAAACTGTGTACAGGGACACGCCAAAATTCTTAACATTACGGCGTATGGGGTGAATTTCGTTTAAACGTATTTTAATACCATTACTTTGCAATCAAGAAAATGAAACTAGCGTACGTGAGTAAGATGCTTAAACTTATGTTGTTTGAAGAAAATATGTGCTTTTAAGATTTCTAATTAATGTACAGGACCTTACAAAAGTGTTCTGACAATGTCACGGTGTCCTCCAAACGATGTTAAATTTGGAACAATTATTAATTTTAAATGCAAAATAAGCTGAATAGTTTTTACTGGTGTATACAATGTTTATGGTTCGTTTACAGAGACAACAAAAAAATTTCGTAACATTGGAGCCTATGGACAAATTTTTATTTAAGCGCGCACTTTAATGCGTTTATGCTGAATTGAAATTAATAAAATTAACATACATTTTAAAGATGCTTAAAATCATGTTTACTCTTAAAAAAGGGTATGTATCGACTAAATAATTAATGGAACCACACAAAATAATTACGAGTATGTACTGTAATCATCCAAATAATGTCAAATTAGTTTGAAAAATTAATGAGTTATAATTAATTAGGTTTATTCTTATTATTGGCGTTTATAATGATTGTGGCTACTTTACCGGGATACATAAAAGAATTTCGTACTATTACGGTCTATAGTCGGTATTTCTTAAGAGTATTTTAACATGGTTACACTACACCCCATCAAATATAATGAAATTTTATTAGAATTTTAAAAGCATTTTTTCCTGTGGAAAATTGTGGTATAGAATTGGTAGTTAACTTAAAGGTTACGCAAAATATTTCCAATATGCTATGTATTTTTTATTTATTTATTTTTTTTTTTTTTTGTATGAAATTTGGTAGTTATTAAATTTGGTAATTATGAATTTCAGGGAAATAATACAAGACCGTCGTTTATTAAGAAAACATATTGTTGCGTACTTGGGGGGTTCGTAAGTTGTCCGAGAATGAAAGGCGAAACTTGTAATAATTCAGTGATTTATTCACAGAAAGTTCCAGAAAAATACAGGTCTATAAACCAAGTATCAGCTTCAATTCAACCAGTAAACACAGCTTAATCAATAGCCGTTAACAGCACAACAACAGCACAAACTGTTTAACAATAACACATAAAGCAAGTCTCATTCAAAAAGGCTCAAGGATCAAACTGACGTAAATCTGAGACTGACTGCCTCGGTGAAAAAAATGCTCCTTTTATACTTTTCTATCGAACCCAGGCTGTTCTGGAAAATTTTCGTATCTCATCAGCCAATGAGATTAGAGCGTCCATATTTGGTATATCCCTAATAAGGAATTTCTCGCCAAGGTCGCCAAAAAATCGCCAAAGAGGAAAACAGTCGCCAAATTTGGCGACAAATCCATTTCTTCCCTTCTTGGAGCTTTTTAATGCGTTTTTAAGGGAAAATTAGGCTATTTTAACACTAAAATGACTAGAAATGCAGAAAATTAGCATTTTATCAACTTACTAAGCCTCGTTGAAAGAATTTATGGAAAAGTAAATACAATTATTTATAATTCCGTATCACTCTATATGATATACAGATAAGTATACAAAGAGAGATAGAGCAGGGGGTTGAGGGAGGCTGCAGCCCCCCCTCAGGAATGTATCTGATTATGACAACAAGTCTATCGAATCAATATATACTGTTGTATAATAAGGAATAAATAAAAATGACCTATTGAATAATGTCTGATACAAATAGGACGTTGAGGCTCCTGATCTGCAGATCCACTAGTTATTATTATTATTACTTGAGACAGGTTAGACTAAGGGGGAGAAAAGGCCTTATGTTCATAACTTTTTAAAATATAGTAATATCTTTTTAATAAAAATTGAAGAACTACAAATAATTATTGAAGGAAAGAAGTTACTTTATGACGCAATTTCAGTTCACTGATCTAATCTGAACGAAATAAGCTTAAAAATAAATAAATAAATAAATAAAAATAAATTAGCAAACTACACTCTTCAGCCGTTTAACTTTACTCAGCCGTGCTAAACTGCAACTTCAGAAATAAAAATGGTTCATTAACACTGTACAATGCAATGACTTTTTAATGTAGGCTTTGTAAGACTACTAGTACAATTTTATGGCTGGGAAAGGAAATACAAAATATAAATAGCATCAAGATAATTGAGCCTGGTCTATAGTGCACTATACAAATTTTCGTTTATGAAAGTTGCCCTTACCGTTAAGAACTTTTTAGAAAACAGATGAAATTCAGCTCATTTAATCACCGATATTTCTATGAATTTTTGTGATATTCAACTAGATATTTTTTTTATAAGGTGCTCTATACAGTTGAGTATTAAACTATGTTAAAGGTTTTTTTACTACAGTTTGCGCATGCGCAGAAATAATTTATTTACTACAACTGTCCACATCTCTTTGAATATTAAATATATTTGTTTTAAACTATAGTATAATGATTTAGGCATACGATGTCATGTTTTCCGAAAGTTTCATGAAATTTAAAGAAAAACCTTTGCGAAACATTTTTGCATATTTTAATAAAATATTAATAACACCTTAAATATTCAAGATATCCTCATAAAACTCTACACACGGTATTAAAATATATCATGTATAACCATATCTAAAATTTGCAAATCAATCGACGCTTTTCCATATACAGAGTAATCACAAATACTTTATACTTTATTGGATATGTTGTTCGTCCCCTAAGGGCCATCGTGACAAAATCTTTGCTGCAAAAATATGAGAAAAGACATGTTGTCCTTATTCCCAAAATTGAAGAACAACACGTTAAGTATTTTTCAAGATATTCTGCAAAACATAACTAGTATGATGTGGCAACCACATGACTTTCTTCTATATAATTTTACTCAAAATTTATTCAATACAAATTATTTATTAAATTATCAAATTATTTTCCATCATAAATGCAGACGATTTTTATCTGACAGTATTATATTATCACTAAATGCCGAAATATGTCAATTTTTTGCAAATCAGAAAAAATAACTTTTTTCCGTTTTTTTTTTTTTTTTTTTTTTTTTTTTTTTGTTAAGAGTTCAAAAAATCGATAACTTTGTTTTAAATTATAACAGATTTATAGTTCAACCATTCGTTTTAAAGTTATTAACGAGACCTTTCGAAAGATACCCATGTTGAAAATTTACTCCCCCCCGGGGGGATACTTCCCTCCCAGGGGGGGAAGCGATACTCCCACATGCACAACTTTTTTCCCTAGTTAACTACTACTATTATCAATAATTCATATTAATTTTACAATCGCACGATTAAAATAACTCTCATAATGTACATTTATACGAAATTTTGTCCTATACTGCCATGTTAAAAATTTAGAAAATATGCGATCACAGCGCCACCAGTTGAGCAATTGTTCCACAAATCTAATCAGCACCAGTTTATGTCAGGGTCCAACTCAATACCAAGTTTGGTTAAATTTCAATCATCGGTTCGTGAGATACAGTGTCCACAAAATTTGTGATACATACACACAGACAGACATTTTCTAAAAACAGTCAAACCGTGTTCAGGACATCACAAAACGTGTAAATCCGTCGAAAACTGGAGTTCGAAAATTTTCACGAATCCAATACTTTCTCTATATACACATATAGAAGAAAGTAAAAAGCGAAAATGTTTCCATTATTCTGTCCAACACCTGTATATGTGTGTCTTATAGATTTTTTTTTTTTTTTTTTTTTTTTTTTTAATTAAGATTAAATCTGAATGCACACATTTCCCCAATTTATCAAAAACAAAATGTAATGTATGCACAAACTATGTTGTTATTTTTCTTTTATAACTCTTAAGTCTGCTTTATGGCTTAGCCCTCCGGTTACGAATGGCAAAATAGGCATAAAAGAATGGGCACGGAAAGATGTCATTCCGAAAATAAATGTGTACAATCTTCCCCCAAAAAAATTTCCATTTTTCTCTCTCTTTTTCATGGGAGAGTAATTTTGATAAAATTCATTTTTACAATCTTTTTATCGATATGAATGCCAAACAATGCTGTTTTAAAAGGGGAAAAAATGGTGATGATAATCACATATTTAGAATTTTCCCAACCTGATAGTGCGTAATTTTCAATCTGTCAGGAAAGTGTGGCTATTGCTTTGATGTTAGCGTAAGACTGGATGAAAGAAAGTAAAATTTAAAGGTTTTAGCTGATTTTGAAATAATTTTTTAAAGTGTGTTGTTTCTTGTCATATGTAATAGTATTTAATAATTTTAAAATACATGAAATACACTATCTATTAATAAATATTTGGACACTACCGAATTTAGACATTTTGTCAAATATCTGGAAAAATTCTTTTGAAATTATCTTGAAACTTTAGTAGTGTAAAGAACATATTACACCGCATATTTTTCAGCAAAAGTTGTTTCCTGAAAAGGAAAAGGGGGCCAGTAAAAGAAAAATCAAAATGTTTTGGACCACCCTGTAAAATATAATACTTTAAATGCGTTTTGACTGTAGCACGTGATTATGAAGATTTTTCTTTGTTTATGAAATTTTATGAAGCTACCATATATATTCATGGAGATATAACGATTTCTTTAAGAAATTGCGAAAACAATTTCCACTTTTTTAAATATAACACAAAGGGTATTTATTAAACCCAGAATAAAGCCATTTTTAGGAAACTTGGCATACCACGTTAGACACAGCATACTGCAGTGAGAATGCAAAAATATTAAATATCTTAAGAAGTATGAGCATTTTTACTAAATATTCTTTAACTACGCATAAGCAAGCTTTAAAGAAAATTTCATTAGCGTAATTTAATAGCCAGAATTATTAAGCTACATATATGAAAACCCCAAACAAATATCGTGTAAATTCAAAAAGTTACGAGAGATGGTATGAACAGAATTTCAGTTCTCTGAAAATAAAAGCTAAAAACTACAAGAGGATTTACTCACATTTTTATTTTGATTCAATCAATGCCCAATAGTAATACAGTGTTTTCGCTGATTGTAAATAAATACTGATAAAACCCCTAACATTGTTCTTTCTTTCTTTTTCTTTCTTTCTTTTTTTTTTTTTTTTTTTTTTGAGAACTGAAATTTGACGGTATACCGTAAAATTTTCAGACAAAACAGGCAATTAGTTATATTTATCATTAAAAACAAATAAAAGCTTTTTTTTTTTTTTTTTTTTTTTTTTTTTTCTTTAAAAAAAAAAAAAAAAAAAAAAAAAAAAAAAAGGTAAGTCAAGTCAAGTTAACGATGTGCTTCCGAGTACCTGCAATTGGTCACTGCTTACCTCCAACGAAAAATGAATCGAACATAAAAATAATTTTCCGAAATGAAAGGGTCATACTTCAGGGGGTTAAGATCATACTTCATAGGATTATTTTTTAAGGTGAGCCTCCTCCAGAATCACCACAAAAATAAATAAATAATAAATAGATGGCTAAATCCCTGTCTAATTAATTATTGATTCCTTTAATCCCTTAATCTAAAGATTAATGATTGATCAAAAATTAATTGTATTTTCATGATTACTTACTGATGAATCATTATTTGTATTATCGTGAATCTTCGATTCAATAATTGAACCCAATGTCAAATTTTTGAATCGAATCATGTTTTTTTTTTTTTTTTTTTTTTTTTTTTAGAAAACACGATTTTTTTATTTTTATTTAATTTTGCGAGATAATATGAAAACTGTAGCCTACTTCTTAATTAATATATATATATATATATATTCAATAAATATTTCTTTTATTAAAACAATATTTATAACACTTAATAGAAAAAAATATATATACATACAAAATGGAGAGGTGGAGAGGTGGAGGCAGTAAAAAAAGTGAAAGTCAAAGCGTGTTCGGTGGGGTATCCAAATAGAAGAAGGTACGATTTCAAAGGCAAAAATAGTAAATGCAAATTGTTAAATATATTATAAAGTGATTGTTTGCTTAATTATGAGAAAGAACATGTTTTATAGAAAAATTAATGCTTTTTATTTTAAGCCTATATTATAAAAAAATAATTTATGATGTCTTTTATATTTCCATTTCACATCTAAAATAAAAAAATAATTTGGAAAGTTTTTGAACCAAAATATAGAAAACAGTATAATTAAAAAATTAAAAATTCCGTCAAAGACAGAATTTAGTTTAATACGGAGGATTATAAATTTCAATCTGTAAAATCTTTATTTTTATTTTTTATTTTTAATTTATGATTTATCACATTTTTTGACAGTAAAACTGGGCCACGTACTTTTTAAAATGACTGAAATGAATTAAAATGAAGTGTTGCTCCCCCTAGATTTCATTCTTTAGTTAATTTTAAAAAATCTAACAGTCGTGTCGAAAAACTGTCTGCACCCTTGAATTCAGAAAAATCGCCCCTTTCATTTGGTACCGAATTTGTAACGAGCCACGTACTTTTTAAAATGACTGAAATTAATTAAACTAAGTGTTGCCACCTAAATTCAATACTTTAGTTCATTTTAAAAAAATCTAATGGTCATGTCGAAAAACTGTTTGCACCCCTGGATTCAGAAAAATCGCCCCTTTTACTTGAAATTGAATTTGTAACGATAAGACTGATATTTCGAACTTGTTTTGGTGTTACACAAAAACTGGCGACGACGAGACGTTTCTACCCGAATTAAAATTAATAATCCTCCTACACCTACTCCTAAAGAAAGAAAAAAAAAGAAGAAAGAAAGAAAAAAGAAAAAGAAAAACATAAAGTAATTCGGGGGAAGACACAAGTTTGTTCCTATCACTTTCATGTATCAACAGATGGTAATACTGACCAGCATGTATGAGAAGTCTTGTACCAGTGAACGCGTGGATTATGAACTTATCGTAATTTATCGCCTTTAATCGCCATTATTTTTGATCTCGTGAGCATTTAACTTTGTGAGTAAAGCCCTTATAATATTCCGTTGCTGATATTTAAAATCCATAACAGACGTTTTATTTTAAATAAAATATTAGCAATATAAGTGAGTTCCTTATTCTATTGCACACACTAAATAAGCAGAAGTGGCCTTAACCTTGCAGCAATACGAAAATAAGCGTGTATAGCACCTTCTTCCCCAAACTTGGGGAAAGACGCAATATGGTTAAGAAATAAATAAAATTACTTTTAAATTTGATGTTTTATTTCATATACTGTATATTATAGTGTAAATTATAAATGAAATTAATAATTATAATCATAATATAATAAAAATTAGCATTTTTTATAGTATTATTTTAATAAACTTTCGGGACTTCAGTAAGGATCTCTCCTGAATATAGCTTGGAGCAAAGCAGCCACAGTAGGAAATGGAACTTCTGGGTTTACAGCTACTGGGATTTATTCTTATAATCCACAAGCAATCCTAAATCTAGCATATGCTCTCTCTGTTGGTTCCAGCAATGATACAGCTGTTGCTTTCACAAACGACGCATGTGACAATAGGCTTCCACCAGCAGTTGCTTCCACCAGCAGAACTGGAAGAAGTTGACTGTCACCCACCAGCAGAACTAGAAGCAGTTGTTGACTGTCACCAGCAGTTGCCTCCACCAACACAGAAGTCATTGCCTTCACCAGCCTTGCACATCCAATGCAAGAAATGGTAGCACGAAAATTGCAATGGGGACCATTTGCACTCAACTAAATGTTTTGCAGCTTAACATTCCTTATAACCCTCATTAGTTTTAGCAAAGTAAATTTTAAAAAAATATTTAAGTTTACAAATTTGTTTGTTTCTCTACAGTTATTCTTAATTTAGAGGTAATTTTCCAGTGTTTGTCTTATTTTTTCTTATTTATTATGGCGTTGCTGCATCTTACTTCATAACTGGTGGCATCTTCCCCGTATACATAGGGGAAATGCCACAATTACAGGAGTTTATTTAACATTAAATTTGTCAGTTGTGTACAGACTGGGAAAGGAATTAATAAAGCATGTATAATTATTTAAACATTGAAGAGCATGGTGTAATTTTTTTTTTTTTTTTTCCATTATCATATCATTTTAATTTTGGGCTGTACTAAGCAAAACATCCTTACATATATACATATGGCGTCCTTCCCCGATTTACATTACCCTGATGTACTGAAATGGTGGTCATCTTTTAATATTCCCTTCAAATTTAAAAACTTAAAGCGGGCTCTTGAGGTATAAAATATATTTTTAAATATTATAATACTAATAGAGGAATTAAAATATTATTTGTTGCAGTTTGTAATAATGTTATTCATTGGAATTAAAAAATATATCTCTAACTGATTCCCGATGATATTTTAATACTTAACTATTTCTTTACTAATTAAGGCATTTATTAATAATTCATTCGAAAATACTGAAATTATTTTATCGTCTAATTATCATTTAAAAGATTGCTTTTTACTTTAAATCTAATAATTCTAATTAATAAATAACTTCATTTTTTTTATTGCATTAGTCAGATGTGTATGATAAAAACCTTATTTACCTGAAAATATCATTTATATTATCAAAACTTTTTCACAGCCTAATTTGGCGGTTTCATTATATTTATCATTATACTTTAAAAAAAAAAAAGGCATTTCTGTGTATTTAATTGTAATAATTGAATAGAACTGCCGAAGTATTAATAGTATTACATAGTGATTACAGCCAGTAATTACTACGCAATTAAGTAGTGATTACGAGCGTAATTACTAAGTCTACTAAGTAATTACTACGTTTATAATTAAGTAATTATAAACGCAGTAATTACAGCTTTCTCCTTCCGAATTAATAACAAATATACTTAAATGAGAAGTATATTATGACAATGAAACATGCAATTCATATATAAATAATTGAAAATTTACATTGGATAATATTTATTAGGCTAAACTTTTGTTTTGCTTTTAATACTATTTAAAATATTAATAATAATGCAAACTTGGAAAAAATGTCACTTATCTAACTTTTTCTCACTTTTGAAAATACAATGGACGGACTTTGATAAAAATATTTCCTTACGGAATTATATTTTCTTAGATGAGCACGTATCAGAGTATATATTACGTGGAATTAAGGCTATTCTACGAGTAATTTCTAAAATGATAGAAAACACTAAAATATAATGTAATTTTCGACATTTATAGATTAGCCACACAGGAGATCCTTCAGCTTCTTAAAAAAAGTTTTAATTGTATTTATTTATTATTTAGCCGCAGAAAAGTAACTATGATTATTAAGTAATATTCTTACCCAAGGTTTTCAGTAATAAAATTTATGAAGAGTTAGTTTTTTGACGTCAGAATAAATTTATCTTTTTTGAGACTTTTTATATCGGACAATTTTAGACAAATTTGGTATACATTATGTATATAATTAAGAAAATCACTTCTGAAATTTCAACCTTGTTGAAAAGAGTTTTTTTTTTTTTTTTTTTTTTTTTTTTTTTTTTAAGCAGTTTACTTTAATTTAACGGTTGTGAATTTTATGAATGTGAAAACGGAATTAAAAATATATATATATACAATAGGTATTGAGTATATAACCCACAAATCCATCCTCTAAAAGGGGATTATTACTATAACGAAATTAAAGAAAATCAGTGGTCTTCTTCGTCTTCTCCTTCTCCTTCTTTTTTTAGACACTTTTTTCCGAGAGTTAAAACTGACCTTCCTAATCAGGCAACTTATTATTATTATTATTATTATTATTATTATTTATTTATTTATTTATTTTGGAGTAACGATTTGATAGATACCACCTTATCAGTCATGTGAAAGGGGGCTTACATAGCAAAGTTAAAAGAAAACCGTCAGAGCCGTTTTTGAGATATGGACTTTGGTTCCCAATTCCACTTTCCTAGATCACTTTTCGAGTTTTCCAATTTTCCACCAAAATTTGGCAAATTTATCTGTACATTGAAATTGCCTTAACTATCATATTTCGCTGTTCTTTTTTTTTTTTTTTTTTTTTCATTTCGAATATATAATAGTAAAAAGATCCCCCCCCCCACACACACACACACACACGAAACGACCTCTAGATTCGAAAAACCGCATTATTATTATTATTATTATTATTTTATTTTTTTTTTTTAACTCGGTAGACTTTAAAACATGTAAATCAGGTGCAAACTCGACAGCGAAATCTTTGACCGAATACAATATTTCCATCATCTGCAGTACTCGGGTAATGTAGTAAAAATAAGAATTGTTTAAGGGGACATACGACCCCTAGAACTTCAAAAAACATCCATTTAATTATAGTTTTTTAAGTAAATTATTGTTAACTAAGCTTCATTGGGCATGTCTAATTGTTACCTATAAGTTTATTATGTATTTTGGAATATAATTTAAATTCTGTGGTGAATTATTTAATAATTTATGTGTTAATGATAAATGTTTTTTTTTTTTTTTTTTTTTTTTTTTTTTCCACCTTACGCGCAAGATATCTCTGAAACTATTTAATAGTTTTTCTTGAAATTTTCACAGATTATGTAACATATCAGATCCGGCAAACTGAACCTAAATTTGTATCCCCCTTCTATTTTTCATACAGGTGATACTTAAGATTTTATTTTAAAATAAATGATCTTTAAACTTTTTTTTTTTTTTTAATATATTTTTAACCTAAATTTTCACAGATTATGTAACATATCAGATCCGGCAAACTGAACCTAAATTTGTATCCCCCTTCTATTTTTCATACAGGTGATTCTTAAGATTTTATTTAAAAATAAATGATCTTTAAACTTTTTTTTTTTAAATATATTTTTAACCTAAATTTGAACAAATTTAGGTTCAGTTTGAAGGATCTGATATGTTACATAATCTGTGAAAATTTCAAGAAAAAATATTAAATAGTGTCAGAGATATCCTGCGCGCAAGGCGAAAAACTCACATTTATCATTAACACATAAATTATTAAATAATTCACCACAGAATTTAAATTATATTCCAAAATGCATAATAAGTTTATAGGCAACAATTATACATACCCAATGAAGATTAGTTAACAATAATTTACTTTAAAAAAAGGCTATAATTAAATCGATGTTTTTGAAGTTCTAAGGGTCGTATGTCCCCTTAAAGCATAAAGAATATAACGATAAACAAAATGTACAAACATATACAAACACACAATAAATTAGGTCGAAATAATTATTTCAACCTATGACATATATACAACTAATATATATATAATAAAGAAATTTTTCATTCTTATTGGTCTTTGTGGTTTTAGTGATCTTGTATCTGTTGCTTGGCTTCTACTACGCTTTATAAATCATTATTATATATATATATATACACATATGGCATATTTTTATATTTTGTATGTACATATATATATATATATATATATATATAAAATTTCAGTTATAAAATTTCAGTTATAAAATTTCAGGATGTATTCTGTCTTTATTACATTTGTATCATTTCACGGTAGTATTTTCTTGTGGGTTTGAGCTATTTTTTGGTATTTTGCTTAAAATTGCTTACCAAAAACAGAAAACGTGCATTTCAATGCTCAATGCTTCAGGGATAGCTCCTAAAGAAGTCCCATCGCATTTTGAACTTTTTATTTAAAATTCAATCTTAATATTATGTTTTGGTCCGAAAATATTTTGCTAATTTCAACTTAAAAGGTTCATTTCATTAATGAAAGATCGATTATTTCCCCTTATAATACCATCTTTTACTATTCCTTCTTTTCTACAGCATTACATTGCACGGTCCTTTTTACTTCCATTACCCTACTACCGAAGGTAATGGAATTATTGTATTCGGTCTGAAAATTCGATATCGGGTTTTCACCTGATTTACACGTTTTAAGGTCCCCTGAGTCCAAAAAAGTGGTTTTTGGCAATTGGTCAGTGTGTATGTATGTGTGTGTGTGTGTGTGTGTATGTATGTATGTGGAGAACCTTCTGGCTATTGTAGCTCAGAAACTAATAAAGAGAGAGCTACGAAACTTTAGAATTGAAATACGTCTGGTGTACAGATGAAATTTCCAAATTTTGGTGAAAATTGAAAAACCGGAGGTGGGACATCGGAAACCGGGAGTGGGACCGTAAGTCCGTATCTCAAAAACGGCTCTAACGATTTTCTTCAAACTTGCTATATAAACACTCTATTAGATGTCCTTTCGAATGACATAGTTGGTTAGTTCTGGAAAATTGATAGGCGTCCTGTATAAATAGCTCAATTTCAGGCCTCGCAAAGGCGTTCCTTTAAAAACGGTTGTACGGATTTTTTTCAAACTCGCCATTTTAACTCACATTTAAATATGCTTTTGTATGTAATTATTGTTTTCCTGTCAATAATTTATTTTTTGTAAAAGCTGTTATCTTAAAAACGGCTGTAACGATTTTCTTGAAAATTGTTATATAAATCCATTTATTTCTCATGCATTACGTGGTTATTAGAGGAAATTTAACAGTCATCCTGCTTAGGTAGGTCTCTTCAGATCTCGGAAATTTGAGTTTCAAAAAAATAACTCTAGCATTTTTTCTCTTATTTTTTCTCTCGCTATATGTAAGCTTCGTTTTATGTGTCTTATATGTGTATAAAATTTCTCTTACTGTGCAAATTTTATGTTTCTACTTCTTTAGGTCATTTTTATGTTTTCTGATTACATTATCTCCAAAAAATCCCTATAATGCGTGTAATATTGGGTAATAGAAGTCGTGTGGTTGTTTCACACCAGATTTTTTAAGTTTTCTACAGGTAATGTAATCTAATAAATTTCAAAATTAAAGTAAGTCAATCTTCTAAAAATCTAATCAATTTAAGTTAACTAGTTACATACTTATATATGTATGTATGCACAAAAAAAAAAAAAAAAAAAGGAAGAGAAAGATATATATATCTTAAGTAATTTTTCAATGGATAAAAATTTTGATTTCTGAAAATAAAAATTTTTGTCGGTTTTAAAATTGTGAGGAAAACCCATTTATTTTTCGCAAATTATATACAGAATTGTCTGAAATGTGAGGCGAACTTTATGTAAACGATTATCTCAAAGCTGCAAAATAAATTGAAAAAAAAAAAAAAAAAGACAGCAAACTATGCCAACATGCCCCTTTTAATTACATGTTCATTCAGGAAAACTAGACGTTGCCGTATTTTCGTTAAAACCCTTTTTCCTTCTTTATCATTTCCTCTTATAGCAAATGAAGCCCGCTTTATTCAGGAAACCATTTTCCAAACAAACGTGATAGTCATTTATTTGGAAGCGAATTGACTACGCGTGCGCATAACTACCTTCTAAACAAAACACTTCGATTTGAGAAGGTAATTTTCTCAATATTCAGTTTTAACAACTAACTACTTTAGTTTCCAAAATAGATAAAGAAGTTCAGATTTTCTAAAACAAAAAGGATTTTCGTCGTGCGCTCAATAATTTTTTGAATGTTTTGTTCTTATTTGATTAGCTATCGCTTTTCATAATTATTTTAGTCATTAACTAATCGAAGACTAAAAGTTTTGTTTCTACAAAATAAAAATTATTTCAACATCATACTTGGCCTTATTAATTCTGCAATAGGTTTTTAAATTACTATTTTTTAATATTTTCAAAGGATTTTCTCACTATTAAATTTATTGATCATTTTATTAAAATTAAAAATCCAAGAGAGTGCTAAAATAAGTAAGACTGAATACAGAAAAATGCGCCGAGTATCAGTGTCGAAAGGTAATCAATAATAATAACAATAATAAAAAGCTTTGTAATCAAGTACCTTATATTTAATTACTAGCAGGCTACGCCCGCTTCGCTGGTCACTAAATTTAAATAAATTTTCAAAATAATTGAATCACTATTTATTTTTTTATATCCCATTTTGGGCTTTGTAACATAATTAAAAATTCCTTTTAAGGTCAAAAAGTCAAAATAACATATTACAAATTAAATTAAATTAAACACTTCTTCTGTTTTGCAACAATGCTCTAGGATCTTATGTGAATGATTCTCAAGAATGAATCAACAATTGTTTACAAATTTAATGGATTATGTAGGGGAAATAAGTATGCTGTAATTTAAAAACTGATAATTTTAAAAAATGTATTCATTATTCTTTAATATTAGACTGTTTTTTGTTTAATATTAGTCTTTTACTTTAAGATAAAAGCAATCGAATAATATCGAACTGTGAAACTTTGCAACGTAATAACTTTAAATCTAATAACTTGATGTATAGAGTGTCCCCACAGAAAATGAATAGTTTTTAGAGCTCTTTTAAAAAAGTATAACATGTATGCAGTATCTTTTAAAAAAAATCATCAGTTAAAGGAAAAAAAATATGGCCAACTTTCATCACCAAAGCAGTTAAATCTAAACCAATCAAAAATAGGAGTGGTCCGCCCGGATACACATCCGCCGACAAACTCTTTGTTTTATTTACATAGATAACACGCACCAATATTTTCGTATCAAAATAATTTAGCATAACCTTTCATCAGGCAAAAAGAAGTGAGCCCGAGTAATGACTGAAATCAGCAGCTCAGCCATGCCGCTTTCACGCTGCTCTCGTGCCGGCTTTATTTCGTGGGATCAATTATTTTGCTCCAAAACATTATTATTATCTTTTAATTTATAGTGTTCTTACAAAGTTTTTAATTATCAAATAAAACTTTGGTATGCATTTTCTTAAACTGTTAACTTACAAAGCTTTTTTATTTTTTATTTTATTTATTTATTTTTTAATGTTGTATTAGGTATGCCATGTGTTGCATTTACATTGTGTGAGAATTTTAGATTTTAACAAACGAAAAAAGATTGTTTGACTTTTATTGTACATAGTAATCAGGAAAAACAGGTAAACAGGAAAAATAGTCGTTCATTTTTGCTGTTTTTTAGCTCCAGAATGAAACATTTGAATACAATACAGCCTCGCTTATCCAAGGTCATGTGGACCGAGAATATCTCAGATAATCGAAAAGTCGGATAATACGGATTCTGTCGTAAATCGGAAGGAAAACATAAGACAAAGTTAAGAACGGATAAAAACGTGGTCAAAGAAGCAAAATAATACACATATTACATATTTCTATGTAGTCAGTTAAAAATGCAGTATAGTATATACATATATAAATTATAAAACACAATGATGTGTAGTAAAATTTGTCAAAGTTATCTACGCCATTTGTCAAAAGCCACGCCTCCTCTGGGGCGTGGACTGTTCAGGACTACTTCGGTTAACTCGAAACTCGGTTAATTGGGGATCGGATAGCCGCGGCTCTACTATATTAGAAAATCGGTTTTTGGAAAATGGATGTGAATGTTCTGAATATGAAAACGGAATAACAAAATTGTCCATAAAATAACATGGGCTTTGGCTACCGGTGAGATAGGTATTGCATGCTCATACTAATTGCTTCTTTTCTTTAAATATTGAATTATTTATTTGATGTATAATTAGAATACAGGATGTTTCAAAAAAGGCCTCTCCATCTTTGAAATGACATAACTACGAAAAAGTGAGAAACAGAAAGGTGAAACAAGTTGTATGTTGGACGGACATGTCAGAATTTGTTATACACCAGTTTACAGAAATAGTTTCCGGATTGTCTAATAAGTGACGTCACAAACATATGAAGCTTAAAACAATACATAGAAGTACGGAAAGTTACTTTTCAGTCTGTTTTATTGATGATACTTGTGAGAGAATTGTATTGAATTAGTTATTAGAGAGAATTGAAGAACATCATCTCGTATTTCTTGGAGCAACATGTTTTTATTGTACTGAAATACCACCGATTAAGTCGAAGTCCGACAATGACAAGGGGGGAAGCTTTCAACAAAATTTAATGTTAAAATAAAAAAGGTTCAGACCAGAAAATAATTAATAATTTATACATACAGACAATTCCAGACCTGTTTGTCCAACACATACCACTTGTTTCACCTTTCTGTCTCTCATCGTTTCGCAGTTATCTCATTTCAAAGTTAGGGAGACCTTTTTGAAACTCCTTTTTGTACTCCTTTTAACTCCTCCTTGAAACGCCTTAACACATTTTTTTTCTTTTTCTTGTTTTCTTTTCTTCTTCACAGAAAGTATTCCATTATAGAAAACTAAGCAGAACACCATGAATAATTTCTTTTCACTCTGTGATCTAAATTTAATTCCTTCTCAAAAAGATAATTATTCAATTCTTGAAATTGGCAACATTCTTGAAGGGCTACTCCCTATTACTTGAACTTGTAAAGTTAAATTAACTGTCAAACATCTTGGTTAACAGCGAAAGTACAGCGAATCTATTACTTTTGCTGGCGTTTTAATTTTTGTTAAAGGTCAGACATCTCTCAGTATTCTCAACCTTTAACTGACCTCGACTTTGGATGCGACTTCGCATGAGTACTATCAGTGGAAAAACAATTTACAAATCTTCACACACCAAATCTTCAAAATCCACTCCAATCCAACAACTTCCCAAAAATTTTGGTCTTCGCGAACCAAACAAACCCCAAACAAACTTCGTAGAGTACCATTCCCACAAGACTGTTTCTTCACTAAGCTATATACTCGTTACGCACATTTATCCAACATTCCAAAACCCATCCTAACTCCATTGATCTAATCATGAAATCAACCTCGCACATTATTTCTTCGCAAAACTACGAAATTTCTACGAACTTTATAAGGTGCCTTACAAGGTGCAACTTTGGTACACGAAGAAAGAACTAAAGAACTTCGAATTTCGAATTATAGTTTAGTCAATTCTCGCTCATGTAAAAGTTAACTCCGTCTTTCCATTGTAAATATATAATTTATATATGATCAAAGTTACCATCCTAATTATTCATTGCCATCCCGCAGTTATGAAGTTAAATAAGTAATAAAAATTTCATGCATATGAATACATCTGCTTTCTCTGAACAGATTAAAAAAAGTTTCTAACTTTCATAAGAGCGATTAGTATCAGTCAGATATCGATCGGGTTAACTTAGTTGAAGTTGATAGAATACGATACGTTAAATCAATAGTAATAGATCCCAGGTTCGAATACTTTTTCCTTTTTGTATTCAAACCTTTCCAGGAAAAATCTATAATTCTTACTATTTTTTTTTTTTTTTTTTAATTACAAGATAAACCTTCAGTTCACAAAAAACAGCATTATGTGTCAAATTTTACAGATTAATCATGAAGTAGTTAGAACAAGGGAGAGAGAGAGAGAAATACCATTCGAAGTTTTTGATTTATCAGAAAAAGAAAAGAAATATATGCGATTCTCTGAATCAGAGAGTCATCATTGGAAAATTATTGTATGTGGAAAACCTGAAGAAAACTGCCTTAAAAGAAACAAACTTCCTTTTGACAGCTGTGAAAGCAAGATAAACTGTAAAAAATGAAGATACGCTTTTGTGACGACAGATATTTTCACCCAATGCATAAAGATGAGGAAAAAAACACACATCGGATGACGTCGTTGGGATATTTACTACCAACTTATTGATTCATCTAAAAATGGTGCCAAGAGCAATAACACTAAACTTCGCGTGTCACTAAAGACGCAAATAATGTGCTTCCGTTTCTGTGACGTAAAAAACAAGAAAGTCCAACTTCTGAATGACGCTTATTAAATTATATATTTGTTTCGATAGATAATGCACGTAAACAATATTTTCGCATAATTTGACTGAAAAGTTAATACAAAAAAAATATCTCTTTATTATCTTCATACGTTTCAAAAAGGTCCTTTAATAACCATTTATGCATCAGATTAGTTAAATAATTTGAACCTTTATTAAATAACAACATTAAATAACATTATAATATTAAATAACAAGTAATTTAATAACCATTTTTAAATTACTTGTATGTTTAATACTTTTAAGGGGATCATGAGAGATGTATGGACGATTCTGTATTCAAGCTAGGTACAACATGGTGTGCGTAAAAACTTCATTCATTTGATTGGCTAACTGGTTCAAGAAGAGAAAATACTTAGTAATTAAACATTCAATCAAATGAATAAAATTATCATTTCAACGACCTGCATGTAGTTATCTGCACGGAATATAACATTTTACAAACTTTCTTTACGCGAAAGTGAATTTTCCATGATGCCATACTTATATATTTCAATCCATCATTTCCTATACTTATATAATTATTACATACATCTTATATCTTAACATATATCTTAAATATTTACAATCTCTCAAAAGAATTTTCGATCAAAATATCCTTTATAAAAATCCGCTCAACATAATAAAAAGATTTAATTAAATCAACTAATTTTACCCTTTTATTTTAATGATAGTCTTTTTTTTTTTTTTTTTCCCCTCAAATTTCTCAATGAGAGTAATGATTTTTTTTTCCTTTAACAATAGTCATGTAGAAATAAATGAGTAATAAATTTGCCTAACAACAATAATACATATTTGTAATTGAGATATTCTCGTTATAAATGAAATTTCATTTTAAGCAAAACTGTCGTTCATAAATGAAATTAATTAATAAATAAAAGATTTAAAATTAAATTTTTTTGTTACAAGTACACTTTCTTTAAGCAAAATGAAAATTAACTATTATTTGGCCTCTATTTGTGTCTTTGTGTTCGATTCTCATTTTCACACACAATAGAGAATAAAATACCTAAAATATTGCCCGTCTCATAAATCTTCCTGGGTTTGAATTCCGGTATGGGTATGCATGATCGTAGTGGTTCCAAAATAAGCCTTAATGTACAAAAAATTGGTATAGAAAAACATTAAAACCCAATCCAACCAAACTCATAAATGCTAAATAAGAAGTAGAATATATATATATATATATATATATATATATATATAGCATTTTAATAAACGAAAATTTTAGAATTTAAATTTTCTCGGTTTCGACCCAAATTTTCTATGGGTAATTTTTATTAAAAATTAAATTAATTAATAAAATATAAAAAATTAATAAATGAAAATATTGATAGGGGTAAAATCATTACAAAATTTTAAAATCCAAATGGAGGGGTTTGGGGAGGCGGAAAATCTAGAGGCCACAGGGAAGTGTCCAATTCACCTGCGTAGTAACATATGTTTTATATTAATTTATGTAATATATGTTTATATACACTGGTGTTCACAATTAAAGCAAGAACCTGTTTTCTCGTTTTCTTCTTTTGCGCATAATTTTTAAACAAATAAACATATGAACATAAAATTTAGATCACATGTTTGTTATCATACCATTAATCGAATTTTATATAATTTTAGTATGAGTAATAATTTTTAAACTAATAATTATTCTTTTTTTTTTTTTTTTTTTTTCAAAAGTATGCTTTGGAAAAAATGAAAAAATTCAACAATTTTAGAAAAGAAAACTTAATGAAAAGTGGTGTTAAGGATGCATGGTAAATAGATAAAGACGCACATGCCTTGAAATGTTACTCTAAATCTCAATTTTTCTTTCTGTATTAACTTTTAAAATAGACTTAAAAAACATATATATACATAATTAATAATTTGTAAACAATGATCATCACCAGAATAATAAAAATGTCGATAAATAGTTTTATAATGAACATCTTATTGAATTTTCCTGTTTGTATGTACATAAATTACCACATACGAAAAAAAGAAGAAAGAGAAAGGTGAATACAGGTAAAAAGAACCGGTTTTAATCTAACTCATAGATGCATGTGCATCTTCACCTATCTGTCATGCATCCTTATGACCATTCCTCATTAAGTTTTTTTTTTTTTCTAAAATTGTTGAAATTTTTAATTTTTTCCAAAGCTTATTTTTGAGAAAATATGAATACTTATTAGCTTAAAAATTATTACTTATGCTAAAGTTATATAAAATTCGGTTAATGATATGATAACGAACAGACCATCCAAATTTTATGTTTATCTGTTTATTTGTTTAAAAGTTATGTGCAAAAAAAAAAAAAAAAAAAAAAAAGAGAAAACAGGTTGTTCCTTTAATTCTGAACACCAGTGTATTATGGCCCTGTTTATTACGCTGTTTGAGATAGGAAACTTTTTTTATTTTCTTAATGAAATGACGCTTTTAAAAATATAAAATTTACATTTATAAAAAAAAGCATTTTTTAAATGATTATGTAAAAAAGAATTAATTATGTTGTGTTTTTCTTTAATTACATAATAGTATTAAAACATTTGTTTTTATTTACTATACAAGTTTAGAAAAAGTATGTCATACAATAATATAGAAAAAAAAATAAAAAAAAAAGACTCTCATAAATATTTGAAAATTTAATGTTGTCGGAAATCTGTATTTAAGGTACCAAAAGATGACTATTTTTTCGTTCTAGATGAATATATTGTTCGTTATTTTCCTAGACGAATATTTCTTTTCGTTATTTTCATGATTTCGTTCTATATATATTTTTCTCAATGTAAATAAGTATATATGCAGCAATATATGTATGTCTGCATAATGTAAATCCAGTCAACACTTCTATTTCATGTAGTCTTTTTTTTTTCTTTTTTTTAACGAATTTGTCTGTTTAATATATGCAGTATATGCATTTTCTACAGTATTGTTTCAAATGCACAGTTGTCAACATTTCGAATTTTTAAGTACTAATAATTTTTAATAGAAATATTCGTTTCATTTGATAGCAAAAATTCTGGTATTGAATAAGATGAATATAACTTAAAAAAAAAAAATAGTGGCGTTTAAAAAATATGAGGGTTAATAGCTTTGCAACTGTGAAATTAATGCTAGCATTTTAAATCATTTCTTTCTTTCATCATTCTAAATATAATTATATCAATCTTTTAATATCTTTTGAAACTGATGTAATACGTGTGATGTTTCAATTTGTATAATGTATTGATTAAACTGATATTTTTTGCATAATTTAAACCTTATATTCTTGTGTGTGTATGTGTGTATGTGCATGCAATTAACTATACATTCTTATTTGAATGTTATGCTTCCGGAAAATTTTTAACTTTTTTTTTTTTCTTTTTAATAATACATTTTAAAAATACATTTTCCATATTTTACATTAAAAATCTTTGTTCCCAATTTTCTAGAGATTTAATAATAGATCCTGCTTGTTATCTTAAAACTTTAATTTATTAAAAATAAATAAATAAACAAATAAATTTTTAAAAAAAAGGGAAATTTTCGTTTATTTCTGAAATAAAAAGAACGTAATTTATTAAGATATTACATTTTTTCCTTTTCTATTTATCTATCTATCTTTCTTTTCTTTTTTCTTTTCTTTTTAATTTTTTTTACATATGCACATTTTTTACATACAGCTTTTATGATATAATTTTCTAAAACCATTAAAATTACTAAAAATTAAAAGATGCATGTAAAACAAGCAACGATTCTTAACCATTAGTTTTTGTGTAGGTTAAGCTTTTAAATAATCTCTATATCCTTTTTATTTAAAAAAGAAAGAAAGAAAAGAAAAAAAGAAACCTTCTTCAAACCTCCAAACATCTAAATAGCAGCGCAAAAGTTTTCTAAAAATACGAAAATAAGCCAAAATCTTTATATAAAGCACGATTTTATTTCCTGGTCATAACTATTTTTGAGTCATAAATAATATATCATAGTAAAATTTCTAAAAAGATTAAGTGACAATCTTGGCTAACAAAAGAATCCAAAATGGATTTGCGAGTAGGTAAGTGATCCTCTATTGATTCCTTTCCTTATAAAGCACGTGCTTTCCTCAAAGATAACGTCTAGGAGTGAACCTTCATAAAACGTCTACCTAATATTTATGAATGAACTGCAACTTCATCACGTACACTCATGAAAGAAGAAGTTCGGACTCTTTAGAAATTACACTGCAAAATTTAGAGAATTAAATATATGTATATACCTGTAAGAGCACAGATTATCGTGTTCTCATAGGTTATATTTTCTTTAGGAACAAAAAGTCACAAGAATAAGTATTGATCAATTACAGTGCGCTGCAAAAAAAAAAAAAAAATTCGAGCCCTGATACCATTTTTACTGAAATTGCAGTTAGAATGCCGAATAACGACATTGTTGTTTACTAAAATTCCGTGGCGGATCCAGAACTTAAATTTGGGGGGGAGGGGGGGGGGAGAAAGATTTTCAAGATGTTATTCCAAATCAATGAAAAATGTACAATGTAATATTAGTGTGCATTCCGTATATACATTAGGCTGCATTAAGAAATTGTTGCAATAATGTATTTATAATTATTATATGGAGAAATTTTGAAAGGTTTATTAATAATAATAATAATAATAATACATGCATACAGTATACTTCTTGCCACCTGTCGCGTGGGGCATAGCCCGGAAATTTAGCACCTGAATAATCGCCCACTGTCGGCTTAGGCCGGATTGCGCCTGGCGAAATTTGTATTTTTTTTTTTTTTTTTTGAGTTTTTCAATAAACTGCGAGTAGTCCCCTTAGAAGCGCTCTACATCGCTCCAAGAGTGATGAGCGGGGGCTGCTCCCTGTTAATACATGCATACATGCGTGCATGTAATACATTAACGAGAACTGTAAACACAAAATGTAATTAAAGTGTCTATGAGAGAGAGGTGATAATTTTTTAAAAGGACAATCCCATGTAATATATCCCATGCAACAATGATTACTCACAAAATTTGCACGTAGTTATGATTTGATGTAATTATGATTTGTACAAAATAGAAGTATTAAAATGTGATTTGTAGAGATAACTCTCATAGAACGTAACATTTTGGGTGTCCCTGTACATAAACAAGTGATTGGATTTACCCCATTTTAATTCGAGAACATCCCATATTGAATTTGAATAATGTATATCAGACCCGAATAAACTACTACGTTCAGAAACGCCAAAGAAAAATATTTGAGATGCATACAGCTGTTTCGGTAGCCTTAAGCGTACCGTCTTCAGTTCAAAAAGAATTCTGAATCTGGAGAAGTGCTCGTATATATAGGAGAGAGACCGAATTTAGTTCAACCAATAGGATTACGGGAAAGGTGGAGAGCGTGGCCAATAGGAATTTAGGAATGTTAGCTGTGCAAACAGTAGAAAAATTAAGAAAATGTGGACTGAATGTAAAATTCCCAACAATCAGACAAATAGGGAACAGCGAAATCACAATTTACAAGATTTTTAAAAATTTTATAAATATGAAAAGCTTCAAAAAAATCGAGTTCATGAATGGATTTAGGTCTGTAAATTATTTTAGCTGAATTAAATTTAAAATTATGATTTTCCTCCCAGCAATGTTTAGAAATAGCCGATTTATTAGTTTCTTGTTGGCGGACGTAATTCATATGACAGAGGTTATGACCCTTCCATTATAGACAAAGCTATCCAAAAATTACAACTCGCTCGTATTTCTTCTACTAAACAAGTCTCTTCTAATATCAGTATTGTTTTACCCTATTTTCCTAAATCCAGTCAAACCATAGCTAAAATTCTCAAACAATATGATTTTAAAATAATATTTTCGCCTTCCAATAAACTCACCTTTTCTCAGTTAAAAGATCCCATTGATATGCATAATTCTTGGGGCATTTATAGTATTTCCTGTCAGTGTGGTTTATCATATATTGGCCAAACTAAACGCAGTCTTAAATTTCGTCTAAAAGAACATATTAATTACGTCCGCAAACAAGAAACCAATAAATCGGCTATTTCTAAACATTGCTGGGAGGAAAATCATAATTTTAAATTTAATTCAGCTAAAATAATTTGCAGACCTAAATCCATTCATGAACTCGATTTTTTTTAAGCTTTTCATATTTATAAAAATTTTAAAAACCTTGTAAATTGTGATGATTTCGCTGTTCCCTATTTGCCTGATTGTTGGAAATTTTACATTCAGTTTACATTTTCTTAATTTTTTTACTGCTTGCACAGCTAACATTCCTAAATTCCTATTGGCCACACTCCCCACCTTTCCCGTAATCCTATTGGTTGAACTAAATTCGGTCCCTCTCCTATATATACGAGCACTTCTCCAGATTCAGAATCCTTTTTGCACTGAAGACGGTACGCTTACGGCATCTCAAATATTTTTCTTTGGCGTTTCTGAACGTAGTAGTTTATTCGGGTTTTAATATTCCAGCGCCAAGTCTCCTGTTATTAAATGTATATCAGTTTCAAGAAATTCTGTAAATAGTTATGGAAGTTAGAGAGCTCAAAGACAGACAGAAGGATATATATATGGACTAATTCATATAACAATCACTCTTAAACATCATTCGAAAGTGTTAAAAACGATTAATGCAAACGAAAATGCAATTCCAGAAATTTTCAATAATTATAACCATTAATGTAACTTTTTTTTTTTTTTTGTGATCCTGTAAATATTAATGCTAATCATACTATATTCTATAGAAAGCTTTTTCTTGTGCATATGTATTATTAATATCAATTTCATTAGGATTTGCGTGAAATAAAAGTGTTAAAATATGATTTATAGAAATACCTCTCATAGGACGCAATGATTTGAAATTCTTTCTGGTGTTTCTGTAGACAAACCAATGGCAGTACTTAATCCATTTCCAATAGGGAACACCCCCTGGTGAACTTGAACAACATATACCAGTTTCTAGGAATTCCATGAATATTTATGGGAGTTAGAGTGCGGAAAGACAGAAGCTGTCAAACCAAAGTCATAAATACTTTTCAACTTTGTTGGAAAGTATTTAAAAAAAGAAAAAAAAAAAAAAAATACAGTGAAACCTTCATAAGAAAGCTACTCATGATACTGTAAAAAATCACTCTTTAATGAGATCGTCTTTTATTCGAAGTTGCTCAAGAAATCATAATTCAGGCAAGAATGATTATGAATGAAGTGGATTCAATTATTCAAATTTACATTATTTGTCTCTACCACTTTGTAATAAGTCGTTAATATTAGTTTTAATTTTAAATGGTCTTGTGCATTAATTTTGTTTCTAAGAATTCTTTTATATCCTAGATCAAATTGATCAACTTAATACCATTTCTGAAGGAATAAGCGGTCTTTATTAAGCCCACTGAAAACTCTTGGAATAATAGGTTTAGCTTCTGATATTTAATCTAAACTATATTTAATGTTTAAATTTTGCTATTTAAATTGAACTCTTAAAAACTTTTTAAATTATTACTTGAATATTGGTATGACACAGAATTCCCTTTTTCAAGCCTGGATTTCACCTACAATATGCACATTAAAATCTATGAAGTCTTATTAAAAAGTACTTTTCTTCCCCGATATATTCATAGGAAATATTATCCGCTATAATTTTGAAATTGGAGAGCCATAAAATCAAGGCCGTAGCCAGGGGAAAGGGTTAGGAATTTAAACAACCCCCAAAAATGTTCAGATTTGCTAAAAAATTATGAAATAAACTTCACTTTTAACTCTAAGAACTATGTACTAAAGTTAGAACCCCTCCCTCCTCAAAAATTTTTTTGGCTACAACCTTGAACAAGAAGGTTCTTTGAAAGAAGTTACATAAGAAAAGTGGTCAGTTCGCATCAAGAATTAAACAACATTTTATCTGCTCTCACAAGATATGCATTTGTACAGGGGCATTGAATCGAGGTAAATCAGTACTAAGCCAAAGAAGAAATTTTGGGACCGAGAAGAATTGGCTCTTATAGGAGGTGGCCCTTAGATAGAGGTGGATTTTTAGAGAGGTTTTTGATTGCTGATGTTTATTGAACTATAACAGATAATTATTTAAAAAGATTTTACTGAAAATTTTGTACAAACATTCCAACATGAATTTAAGTTATTTTCCTTTAATTATAAGTTTTGTAAAAGTCAACGTATTTTGGGGGGGCTTCAGCCCCCTAGCCCCCCAATCCCCCTTGGATCCGCCACTGAACAAGAACAAGATATTCCACTCGAGATGTATTTTAAAGAAAAACGGTTAAGAAAAGAATCGATTTTTATTTTTGTAACGCCATCAAGTTTCGTGTATGTTTGTCTAAAACTGACTCTATACTGTTTCGGAAAGTTTAGAGTTGTTTAAAAAGTATCTTTTATTATGAATATATTTAAATTTATTTCTGATGCACAAAAAATTACAAAAACTATAAATTAAATCATATTATCAATTACAATTGAAAAATTAAATGCATAATAATAATAATAATAATAATAATAATAATAATAATAATAGTTGAATTGGTGTATAAAACGACTATATATAACACAGTTTTCTAAATAAATAAATAAAAAATGAAATCAAATAATTGTTAATTATGTCTAAAATCATTTACAGCTTTTTTTTTTTTTTTTTTTTTTAAGACTACATGTTTTTTGTTTCAGTTCATGTCACTATTTTTGAATAGTTTATATTTGGTATATATATAAAATATTGAAAAAATTAGTTTTCGTTAAATATTGTTGATAAAATGTATAAAGTCTGGCAGATGTAGTAGCCATGCGCTTTACGGGTAAAATTGTTAACGGCGCTCTTCACTTACCGTCGCCGGAAGCCCGAGCCAATGTTATTCTATGGGGAAATTTTCTTTACAAATAACTTATTAGCTAATACATATTTTTTTAATTCTGTTTTCACATTCAGAAAATTCCCAGCTATTAAATTGACGGAACTTTTTAAAAAATGTATTTTCTAAATTTTTAATATTTTATTTTGAAATTGCAAAATGAAATAATTTCACATATTAAAAATTCGTATTTTGCAGCTTCAAAATAAAATATAAAAAAATTAAAAAAATAATTTTTTGAAAAAGGTCCGTCAATTTAACAGCTGAGAATTTTCAGAATGTGAAAACAGAATTTAAAAATATGTATTTAGTTAATAAGTTATTTGTAAAGAAAAATTTCCCATAGAATAACATTAGCTTCGGCTTCCGGCGGCGGTGAGTGAAGCGGGCCCTTAAAAAGTTAAATTAACTGTTACATAAAATATAGATATAAGGAACTTGTGGGCTCCTAGCCCTCATGGCCTCAAATTTATCTTGCATTAAACAATGCAATAAATGGATGCAAATTCAGCGATGTTTAGTAGAAATAGATTTTATCATATGATAATAACTTCTCATTTGTAGTAACTGACGTCTTTTCAAGGTTCATAATATGATAAACGATGACAAGTTTTCTGAGAGGCGAGAGAATAATACTAAAAACAAAAACCATAAAATTAAGAAAACAACAAACCTAAAATATCAAGATACGATTTTAACCACTTGCTCCTATTGATTTTTTTTTTTTTTTTAAATAATTGAGTATCTATTTTAAATTTTTGTCATTCCATAACTGTTATAGAATTCTTGGAAATTTTTTCATGTGAATAAAATTCTATGAAAGGTAAAACTTGGATATAAAGTAACTTATCTAAAATTACCCTTCCAAAGTATAAGTAAATAAATTTATTTTCTTTTAAAAAAATGTTGTCTACTTCACTCCTTACTCGTGACCGTGACTGAAAGTCAACTCAACCGATTTAATTGTCCTACTTTTAAAACTGCCCATGGACAGAGATCAATTACGAAGAAAGTGTCTCAGTTGAAAGGTTTTTTTTTTTTTTTTTCCTACTTCTTTTCTCTCTTTTTTTAAGCAACTTAAAAGAGAAAGAAATAATTACTTTGTTTAAAAACACAGGTCTACAAAACAAAATGTTAGCGAAACTTGATTTGATAGTTTTAGCTGATACATATGTTTTCTTGTGTAATGAAACCTTTTCTCTGTCACATATGCATTTTTGCCAATACAGGGTGTCTACCCATACAATTTCTTCACTTTCGGTAGTTTCTAGTACAATTAATCATGGAAACATGCTACAAAAGTTGCCATAAAATTTTGTTGGTGGAAGAGTCGCGGAACCTATATTGGCAACAATCTATACGGGATAGAGAAAAGGTTTCAGCACACCAAAAAACATAAAAGATCAGCCAAAATTATCAAATCAAAATTTTAGATGTAGACCTGTGTAATCTATCAATTTTTATATCATTTCAAGTTCGATTTTTAATTAAAAATAAATAAATAAAAGCGTTTTTCGTTATGTAAACAAACTTATTTCTGTAAATATAATCGATTTTTCTCCCTAAGACATTCAAACTTTCTATTTTTACTTTTCTTCTATATAGAGAACTTATCTATATAGAGAACTTATAGAGAATATATCTTCTGACATGTATATATAGAGAAAGTATTGGGTTCATGAAAATTTTTAAACTCCAGTTTTCGATGGATTTACACGTTCTGGGATGCCCTGAACAAGATTCGACTATTTTTAGAAAATGTCTGTCAGTCTGTCTGTGTGTATCATAAATGTTCTGGACGCTGTATCTCACGAAATTTCCAATGAACGAAATTTAATCAAACTTGGTATTTAGTTGGACCCTGACATAAACTGGTGCTGATTAGATTTGGGGATGAAGCGCTCAACAGGTAGCGCTATAATCCCATTTTTTTTTTTAATTTTTAACATGG
Organism: Salticus scenicus; assembly: GCA_963930645.1. Classification (NCBI taxonomy): domain Eukaryota; kingdom Metazoa; phylum Arthropoda; class Arachnida; order Araneae; family Salticidae; genus Salticus; species Salticus scenicus. The sequence goes on from OZ005653.1 coordinate 339,082,292, forward strand.
CAGTATAGGACATTTCATTATAGGACATAATGATTTTAACGTGAGATTGTAAAATTAATAGGAATTATTCATAATACATAGTAGTAGTAAACTAGAAAAAAAAGTTTGTGCATGTGGAGGCATAGCTTCCCCCACTAGGGGGGAGGGGTCAAATTTACAATATGGGTATCTTTCGAAAGATCTCATCAATACCTTAAAAACGAATGTTTGACCCATAGATCTGTGATAATTTTTAAAAAAGTTATCGATTTTTTTCATTTGTTAACGAAAAAAACTTAGAAAAAAGAAATCGCATTTCTTTTCATATTGGCAAAATAATAATAATAATAATAATAATAATAATAATAATTTTAAATAATTTTCGGAATTTAGTAATATCCTTAAAAGCGCCATGAATGTAGCTATAATATTCAAATGTGCGTGCGTGTGTGGGGGGGAGGGGGGATAGGAGTAGTAGACCCTAACCACACATATATATTTAAAAAAAACTTTTAATTATTATTTAAAGTTCTTTGCAAATGCACAGATACAAATTTCTTGAGTTCATTAACTGTAACTGTTACCTTAAAACAGTAATAACACTGTGCTGCAAAAGAAAGAAAAAAAAATCGACCCCTGATACTATTTTTGCTGATTCTTATGTAAAATGGCCTCCTGTATCCGAATAGGACTCCCATTTTTCCCAATCACCCACCGTTTTCTAGGGACACTACCCCCTCCCCCAATTTTTATCCCTGTTCGGAATTTTATGGCCATGAACTTGATTTGGAGAATGATAAAGAATTAATTTAACACCTAAAAACAAAAAATGTATATAATGTTTAATAAATAACATTAATAACAGATTAAAAAAATATAAGAAATGTAATACCTAATTTCAGTGGTAAATCCCCCCTTGCCGCAAAGGTTTATGTTCTAGAATTATCCAACTCTGTAGTCCCTCAGAATATATTTAACAGTTAAAATAATTCTTCCCCCCTCCTCAAAATAAAATTTATAGCCATAAAATTATCGAAAAGGGATAAAAATAGGGGGCTGTCCCTAAAAAATGGTGGGTGATAGGGCAAAATGGGCGTCCTATTCGGATTCAGAAGGTCATTTTACATAAGAATTTGCAAAAATGTTGTTGGGGGGCAATTTTCATGCAGAGCAGTGTAATATGTCGATAATAGCTGAACAAATAAATCAAATAAAACCTACATGCACCTTTTACAAATAATAGCATACAATTTTATTTCTGAAACGAAAAACCCCATGCGATTTTATCGGAAACAAACACAAATACACTCTAAACATTTTAGCTATTTTTTCAAACTATTGTAAATTATTTGGAATTATCACACTGGCCTACTAGCTGCTGGCATTGCCTTATGAGTGGTAATATTTAAAATCGATTGAGACGGTTGATCGATTGACCTTACTTTTAGACAATGCGGGAAAAACAATTTTCAGCAGCGAAAGGCAACAGAAAAAGTGACAAAGATGTATCCCTTGTTTAGAAGTGTCTCGTATGTCATGGACCTTTAATATATCTGTTTTCTAGAATAGCTGCAATTATACCCTCGTGACTTAGTTAAGAAGTTAATGATTTATCAATGAGGCAATAGTTCGTTAAGCAAAAAATATCAAAATTTGAAATAATTTGTTATGAAAAATTTCCCATTCGAGAGAATAAGAGATTCATATGAATGTTAGTTTTAAATTGTAAAAAGTGGTGGAATACGTTACATGTATACATATATATATATATATTACGACGTTCTGTTTTACTCGTGTTTTGATTTCAATTTTTATTCTGGTGAATATTTCAGCTATAAAATTTCAGGATGTATTTTGTCTTTATTTCATTTGTATCATTTTACGGTAATATTTTCTTGCGGGTTTGAGCTATCTTTTGGTATTTTGCTTAAAATTGCTTAGCAAAAACAGAAAACCTGCATTTCAATGCTCAGTTTTTTAGGGATAGCTCCTGAAGAAGTCCTATCGCATTTTGAGCTTTTTATTTAAAATTCAATCTCACTATCATGCTTTGTTCCGAAAATCTTTTGCTAATCTCAACTTAAAAGGTTCATTTCATTAATGTAAGATCGATTATTTCCCCTTATAATACCCTCCTTTACTATTCCTTCTTATTATGTTTTCAACAGGTAATGTAATCTAATAAATTTCAAAATTAAAGTAAGTAATATTATCAATCTTCTAAAAATAAAATCAATTTAAGTTAACTAGTTACTTTGTTGGCATATGTGTGTTTCTGTGGTGATTTATTTGACTGTCTATTCTTTGTTCTCAGTTTTTTTCTTTTTAATCAAATAAATTATAATATACTAGCTGACCCGACAAACGTTGTTTTGTCATATAAATTATTTCTAGAGAATATTTTGCTAGAAAAAAATAACTAACTTATTGTAAGTGTGTAATGATGTGGTATATAAGTGAAACAGGTATGGAGCGCTGTGAATTCCGATTATAACGTAAAAGAGATAATTAACAATTAAATAAACAATTTAAATTGGACTGAATTGTAAATCTAAACCATTCTCGAATACACCTGAAGACACACAAAAAATTTCATTAAAATCGGTCCAGCCGTTTAGGAGGCGTTCAGTGACATACACACGCACAAAAGTATGGGACCCCTTTGGTGACTTTAAATATTTTAAGCCATTTTTGCGATGAATTGAAATGGCTATCTCAATTGTGGAACTAAAGATCTTGGCGAGAAGCGTCCGAGCTACTTCGGTGCCAAATTTCAAATTTTGCCAAAGGGATCCGATACTAAAAGTGTTCCATACAAAAAATAAATAAATATAATATAATAAATTAGCTACACAAATAAATTTGTAGGTTAGGGTGGGTGTTAATCAACGCGCGTGTAAATTTGATAGAAAATTATATAAAATACTCACTCCAATTCCGCACCAAATTTGCAAAATGTATAGTTTTTTATGCACATTTCAAAACTCTTCAAACACTAATTATATCTTGATGTAATATTTCAATTAGGACACAATTTTTTGTATAACAATAATAACACGAAGTTACAAAATATTTTCCTGGATTTGATCGCAGCACCAACTGCCGGGACAAACTGGAATTACAATAGAATATACGCAAACGAAGTGTGACGTCACTGACCGTCAGTGGATGCAAGAAAAAGATTTCCTATGTTAATCTCCCATTGGATTTTTTATAAAAAAATATTAAAAATCGAGGAAAATTATTTCTCGATTTTAATCCCCGTATTTGGGTATAGATATGTATTAGTTATCGTATGAGTTATTTTGCGTATGAGTTTTATATGAGTTCGATTGAGTTATTTTGCTCTCAAATTGACAAAATTTTAATTTTAAATTTCAAAACTCTGTCTTCCTTGACGTTTTTTGTATTTGGCGATCAAAAACGTAATACGAAAATATACATACCAGATGTATATTTTCATAATATGTATTGTACGAAATTGTTTCATATTATTCATTACTCTCTTAATATAAGTTGTTGAAATAACCATTATTTTTGAAAGAAATTGAATATGTTCGCCAGATGATATGGCGATATTTTTTTTCCGCCAAGGATGACAGAGTTTTGAGATTAAAAATTCAAATTTTATCAATTTTACAGCAAAAACAACTCAATCTAACGCATGCACATGATAACTAATACATATCTAAACCCAAATATGGGGATTAAAATCGGGAAATAATTTTCCTCGATATTTATTAATTTTTTACAAAAAATCCAATGGGCGATTAACATAGCAAATATTTTTCTTGCATCCACGGACGACCAGTGACGTCATCACTTCGCTTGCGTATTATTGAATATTCGATACTACGATCGTAGCGCAGTCTGCCGGATCCAATGGGAAACATTCCAAAATCAACAACAATTTTAAGTGATAAATTAATTAAATAAACAATTTAAATTGGACTGAATTGTAAATCTAAATCATTCTCGAATCTACCTGAAGACACACAAAAAATTTCATTAAACTCGGTCCAGCCATTTAGGAGGAGTTCAGTGACATACACACGCACAAAAGAAATATATATATAAAGATAAATACAAAGGCACAGCTTTAGTATAGACCTCCCCCCCCCCCTTCTCGACTTTAAATATTTTTGGCCATTTTTGCGATGAATTAACATGGCTATCTCAATTGCGTAACTGACGATCTTGGTGAGAAACGTCCGTACTACTTCGGTGCCAAATTTCAGATGTTTCTAAACTAAAGCTGTTCCATACAAAAAAAAAAAAAAAAAAAAACTGTTTTATGATATATACAAAATAAAAATAAAAAATTCGAAATTATTACTATTTTCAATTAAGGTGAAAACATAAAAGAACCTTTATAAGTTACATATAAAGTATCAATTAAAACGAAAAATTTTGTTTTACTGTAGAAAAGAAAAGTACTACTACATTAAATAAAAATTTTAAGCTAATACCAAGTATCTCTATGAAAATATTTATTTACACGCGAATATTTTCATAGTATCCGCGTTTGTAATGATCGATAGACGGCGCTTTGTGAACACTGCAGTTGTTAGTAAACATTAGCCACGTGTGTTCCAATAGTGTTCTTGTTATTCTACTTAATATTCGTACTATAATTTCTCCGCCATTACATTATGGAAAATTGATTGCTTTTGGAAAAAATACTTCAGTTTATTCAAAGTTCGATCGGAAGTAGATTTTTAACTGAAGTTGAACAAATATTAATTTCAAATCATCTGATTAATTCTTTACTTCCATTAGCCGAAGCAACTGAAATTTTAAATTCGTCATTTGGAAATAAATGGAAGCTCAATTCTGGATTTCTTGATGCTTTGGATTTACACTGTGGCACACAAAAGTATGTGTTATCTTTTTTACCGTATTTATTCATTTTTATTCAATAAATATATGTGAAACTAAACATCGGCTAGCAATGGCGGCTATATGGAATTCGAATTAAACCATGTTTATTGTAATTTCACCGTAGCCCACCAGAGGGCGAGCATTTCATTACAATCGCGGATATTAATTTTTTTTTTTTTTTTCTAATTTTTATTGTTTATCACGCGAAATTAAAAATATTTTATTTCCGGAAAAAAATAAATAAACGTGAATTTTGTTTATTTTGGCATCAAATATATTTTTCTTTTTAATCATTTTAAAGTTAAAATGGAGTTTTTATTTAATATCTTTTGATCCAATTATCCGATTGAACTGAATTGTAAATCTAAACCATTCTCGAATCCACCTGAAGACACACAAAAAATTTCATTAAGCTCGGTCCAGCCGCTTAGGAGGAGTTCAGTGACATACACACGCACAAAAGAAATCTATATATATAAAAATGAATGTTTGTCTGTATGTTATTTATAAAATCGTAAACGGCTTGACCGATTTCGATCATTCTTTTTTTGTTTTTTTCCTTATAGGTCAGGGATGGTTTAGGAAAAAAAAAATTGAAAATATCTTTAAAATTAATTAAAATATGAAAATAATAAACTTATTGACTTATATTGACTTAATATAAGCCATTTAAATTTTTTATTGTTGCCAAAAAAAGTTTACGAGATATATTTATTTATTGTTTTCAGCATAAAATGAAATATGCTTTCATGCGAAAAATAAGAAATTACTAAATGTTAAATTGGTCGATGAGAAAATGACACATTATAATTTTAAAATAAAATAGTAATATTACAAATCTAACATATTTCTTCTGAATTTTATTTCACAGCATTTTTTTTATATACCTCAACTTCAGATTTTTTTTTTTTTTTTTTTTTTTTTAGTATGGCGGATGAAACACGCTTGGCATAAAAGTTAATTCAGCATTATGGTAAAGGTATTTTCTTATTGATAATTCTTGACAATTTTTTATAATTTTGATGCTGAAGTAGATCGGACATTTTTCGCCAAGGAAAAGATAGAAAGAAATACGCAAGCGAAGTGATGACGTCACTGGCCGTTCGTGGATGCAAGAAAAATATTTCCTATGTTAAACGCCCATTGGATTTTTTGTAAAAAATTATTAAAAATCGAGGAAAAATATTTCCCGATTTTAATCCGCATATTTAGGTATAGATATGTATTAGTTATCATGTCCATGCATTAGATTAAGTTATTTTTGTTGTAAAATTGACAAAATTTGAATTTTTAATTTCAAAACTCTAGAAAAAAAAAATGGCAAACTTCCATATTCGATTGAAAACACAAACATTTAATTTCAAAGGATGATATTAACACAATAAATATCCAACTAATATACTGATTAAAAGGGAAATGATAAATATTCTATCATAATTTGAAGTCAAATTTGTTTTCAAATGTCTAAATAAAGTATCTGATATAAGATACTAATATGTTGTAGCGGAATAGATTTGATATCGATCATCCTTGGAAGAAAAATAAAATATCGCCAAATTATTTGGCGAACATAATTTAATTCCTTTCAAAAATCATGGTTATTTTAACAACTTATTTTAAGACAGTAATGAATAATATGAAACAATATTTCGTACAATGCATATTACGAAAATATACATCTGGCATGTATATTTTCGTACTACGTTTTTTATCACCAAATACAATAAGCGCCAAGAACGACAGAGTTTTGAAATTTAAAATTAAAATTTTGTCAATTTGACAGCAAAATAACTCAATCTAACACATGCACATGATAACTAATACATATGTGTACCCAAATATGGGGATTAAAATCGGGAAATAATTTTCTTCGATTTTTAATCATTTTTTACAAAAAATCCAATGGGCGATTGACATAGGAAATCATTTTCTTGCATCCACGGACGGTCAGTGACGTCACACTTCGCTTGCGTATAGGAACAATAATCGCATAAATTATATTTTGGTCTAAAACGGCAACAAAAATTTAAAAGTCGCCAAGGGCATTAAGGCTGTACCAAGATCAAGTTTACATACTAATTTATTTATTTTTCTATATACCAACTACTATTAACTAAGCATGAAGTATATATAACCACAAAATAATAATTGTCTCATGCGATAGAAGTTGCCGATCATAGCATATTGTAATATTATATGTGGCTTGAAATTGCTGTCATTCTGTGGTTGATTGATTAAATCAGATAAATATAGGAAATAACTTGAGAGCAAATATTATGTACATCACATATAATGTTGTTCATATGTAACTGGGATTCAGATATAAAAGAGCTACTTCAAATTTTTCGATACTGTCCGTATCGAAACTGTTATGTATGATAAGCAACCAAATGGAAGCCCACGGGTAAGCCATTGTCGCAGGCAATAGGGACCAGGCACCGGAGATTGCAAGGACGAACAAGGCACTGCCTAAGGCAGCGGGAACCCAAAGCAAGCTTTTGACCGATTTCAGTTTTTTTTTTCATAAAGCATATAGAAAAGAGTTTGCCAGCGAAGCGGGCAAAGCCGTCCAAAATTGTTTAAGAACTAAAATATTATTCAACAATTCGCCGGGAAATGAAAAAAAAAAAAAAAAAAAAAATCATTTATTTGTAAAAAAAAAAAAAAAAAAAATTAAAAATTTGAAACTCATAAATATTATATGAATTTCACCACATAGTTAAAATTTTAACTAACGAGTCACCAAATTATTATTAGAACCAGATTAATATTGTGCAATAGTGAACTAAAATCATACAAAGAAAGGTTTCGAAATAAAATTCATAATTGACGACCCAGTTTTTATACTTCCACAACGCAGAATCTTTAGTACAGAATCCCTATGGACGAATTTTAAATTTTTATCGCCATGTTGGCGATAACATTTTATTTATTTATTTTGGCATTTTATTAGTGCTAGAGGCCTATTTCAGTCGGTACAGCGCTGTCGAATTTTTATACGTCACTCTTAATAGTGCTAAGGTCCTATTTCAGTCGGTTTATTGAATGGGGATTTATTGAATGAAGATTTTGTAGATAATTTGATTACTCATAACAAAGGTTACAAGTTTTTAAAAAATATAAAAAATTCTCCCAAGGTACAGCTTTGACATGAGTCCCCCCAAGGCACAACTTTGACATGAGTCCCCCCCCCCCCAAGGCACAACTTTGACATGAGTCCCCCCCAAGGCACAACTTTGACATGAGTCCCCCCCAGGCCCAACTTTGACATGAGTCCCCCCCAGGCCCAACTTTGACATGAGTCCCGCCCAAGGTACAACTTTGACATGAGTCCCCCCCCCCAGGCCCAACTTTGACATGAGCCCCCCCAAGTCCCAACTTTGACATGAGTCCCCCCCCAAGGCACACCTTTGACATGAGTCCCCCCCCCAAGACACACCTTTGACATGAGTCCCCCCCAAGGCACACCTCCCCCTCATTGGGAAAAAGAGAAAAAACGTTGTTTTGCGGCTATAAGACAGTTTGGACTTCCAACGTTATTTGTTACAGTATCTGCAGCTGAAACACATTGGTTTGATTTAATGAAAACTTTATCATGGAATTTAGATCGTCACGAATTAACTAAAGAAGAATTTGTCGATATTAACAAGTTTAGCAGTAGGCCTCTGGCGCTAAATTAAAATCTGTCAATGTCAGATTTTCATGTTTTATATAATGAAATAATGTCGTGTCTGTATATTTTATTTTGGCTTTCAATGAGTTACAAATTTTTTTGAGTGTACTTTATCAGACTCTGTTTTGCACAGCACCGCAATGATAAGGTTCCATTTCATTACATATTATGATCAAACCGTCAGTTCCCACACATACACATCAAAATTTCCACGTGAACGAAGTCGCGGGTAACAGCTAGTATATATATAAAGATATATATATATATATAATGTTGCAGTCTTTTTACAGTTGGAATCTTGGGTAGAATGCCCTCGTTCAGGAGAGGGGGGACATTCTTAAGGGTTTTCTCTCGAGAAAAACAACAGAAAATTTCGAAGGGATAGACCGACGTGGGTTCGAACCCAGAATTTCCACTTATTCAGAAACACCCATTATATGTATCGGATGTTAGTAGCTGATCCTTGTTGTGTCATGCGCACAATGAAACGTCGTTTGTCGACTATAAATGGTAAATAATTGATTCAATAAATCCTCATCGCGATTAAATAAATGTATTTGGGACTGGGTGGATCAATTATAAAAGTGATATTATTATTTATTGTCTTTGCTAGAAACATGTACGATTTTCGCAGTCATTTGAGCCATTATATAAAGGCAATTAAAATATATATACAGTACCCGCCGCTTATTAAAATCTCATTCGTTCTGAGAAAATGTAATTTTATTAAGCGGCTGATTTTTATATCCGGTGAGCTTTCCTGCACTCAAGAAAAAGGTATTCTTTACCTGAATTTGGAAAGAAATTATAAAAGATACCAAATAATGGAACTAATAAACAAAATTAATTAATTTTTAACAGATAATTATTTGATTGTTCCTTCAAAATAGGTGAATTAAACACATCCCAAGTTCCGATTCGCTCTCCTTTGAGGAAAATCACCAACACTTTGCCGAAAGTTCACGCTTTTCTTTTAAATTTAAAATCTTTCCTTTAAAGCTTCTTGCCTCTTCGTTATTTCAGAATAAGAACTAAAAATTGTCTTTTAATTAAACATTATATTATTTAAAAAAAAAAAAAAAAAAAAAAAAAAAAAATCACTTGCGAATCATATCAAATTTTTAACTTATTACCGCGCTTTGAAGAAATACATTTCTTGAAATTATTACTAAGACAAGTAATGGGACGTGTTTAATTGCTGTAAATGTATAATTTACTGTTGTAAATGTAAAATTTTTGACAAAGAGAGATAACGGAGGGATTGCTGTATTTTATTTTCTATTTTGTTTCAAAAATAAAAAATTACAGCGTAAATAAAAATTTGTTTAATAGTGCATAAATGACATTTTTGCTGCTGAACAGATTTTTTTTTTTTTTTTTTTTTTTCTGTGTATGCGTGTGTGTTTATTAACCGGCGATGCTAATTTTATTAAGTGGCGGTTTTAAAATTAGTTTGCATTGATTTGATTTCGGTCGTGGCAATTTGATCAGATTAAGCGGCTGATTTTATTAACCAGTGAATTTATTAAGCGGCAGTTACTGTATATATCTAATGTTAAATTGTATAAGATGATTATTTTTTCAAATTAATAAATAAAAAGTTGAATGAACCATAATGCCGAAATACAAGAATCAATATATTACACAGTTACAGTATACTCGACAGATTATACCAGCTAATTAATATTTATTATTTGGTATGTAATACAAGAAGAGAATACAAAAGAAAACACTCTTATGGCTTTATCCTTATTAAATAGTATAATAACCCCAGAATTGGCTCTAATCTGATGTCATACTATACATAACCCAGAGATGCCTCTGTACGGAGGAGTTATGACGTTATGAGTAAATTAAAAAGGTATACAATAAATGATTACAAACAACTTACGATAGTTTAAATCTTGCAGATATTTAAGTATTCTACGTAGATATCGCTTATATGCGTTTAATTTGGAATCGGAGCGATATGTGCTGATTGTGTTATATTATTTTCGTGATACTGTAATCAAATTCGTGAATCATGTGTCTGAAATATTCGCGAACTTTTAGATTTATTTACGAATATTCATTCACTAGAAATATTTTATATACCAGTATTCTTTTTACAAATTCTCATTTATTACTATTTCTAATTAATTGTCTGATACAGAAAAATTGTTCGACGGGTAAATAGGATGAGATTATTAACTATGCTTTTCAATTCAATTGTACAAGCTTCCAGCGTTAGTATGCGTTGATAAATGGTTTCAGAAAAGTTTATTTTCTCTTTTTTTATCGAAGTTGCATCACAAAATCTCGGCTCGGTGGAGCGTGCATGTGATGAATTTTCCTTTACGAAATATGATATTTATCATCCGTGAAATGGCCGTGGTTGCGTTTTCCCGAGTTACATGACATGTCTTCCCAAATAAATCACCTTTCTATAAATATATCTTCGGGTAGTGTCTAATAGAAAAAAAAGAGAGAGAAAGAGAGACCACCATATTTCTCCCCCCCCCCCCCCCCCAATTTCTGATGGGAAAAGGGAAAGGGTACGGAAGAGATTATTTATACAAAACACCTATTACTTAAAAAAATAATAATACTTTCATAAAATAAAATAATGCTGTGTGGCAAGCACACTCCTTTTTCTTACCTTACCTTACATTATATAACACTATATTACATAAAATAATAAAAATGCACCAAAGGACTGGCGTTTATAAATAATAAGTAAAAAAACTTTAAATAAACACCATAAAAAAAAAAAAAAAAAAAAAACTGATAGTTAAAAATAAATTAAAACCAAACGAAAAACGAAAGTTAGTGAGTAATTTCCAAGCATCAGACAGAAAAAGAATGGAAAAAATATCTTTGACAAAATTTTTCGAATTTTCAAATATGTAAAAGCTTCATAGAAATTCAAATGGGAAGAGGATATAGAAGAAATGTTGTTAGTTTTTTAAAAATAGAAACAATGATCATGACACCAACAGTGGGAAGCTATATAAGATTTGGAAATCTCTTCATTAAAAACATGCTGACGGTGCTCATTTATTATATATTTCGTACGTCTGTTACTTTGACCAATATAACTTAAGTTACACGAAGAACAAAGGATGAAATACACGCCAGATCAGTTTTCAATAGGATATGGGTTCTTTAAGAAAAGATAATTTAATGTTATTGATGGGTTTGTAAATGACTTTAAATCCAAATTGTGGAGGAATTTTAGAAATTTTATAAGAAAATGGAGAATAAAAAGTTTAAAATGCAGGAATGAGACCATGATCATTCAGTTTGAAAACGAAACGTTTAAGTTTTTTAAATTTATATCTTTTAAAGATCTTTTTTTTGCCCTGAACTTGATCACTTCTCCAACCAAGCTCAGTATCCTGCTATATGGTCAGTAAGATAATGTCAGTGCAATTCTTATATTGTGAACTTTGAATTACTATGCCATAATTTAAGAAATTATAGATCTTCAAAATATAGGCGCTGACTATGGGGGTGGGGAATTCCGGGTCACGCGCCCCCTTTGAAAATTTTCAATTTTTCTTCTCTTTTTACTTTATACAAACGAAATATCACAGAAAACTTTATCTTCTTATGTATATTTTCATAACGCATTAAATGAGAACTTATGTTTTACACTTCCCAATAGAGCTGAAAAATGTTTATCAATTTAGTTTATTTGTCTGTTTTCGCTCATGCTTTTGTTTGCAAATATACAAGGCTGCTGTATTCTTTTCACGACTATATTTGTACACAAATCTTCGCTTTTTTTGCAGTCTCATAAACATCTTAAAAAAGATTTTTCAATATTTTCCTACACAAATTATCACAGTGTAAATTATTTCTTAAAATTATGATTTATCAAAATTATTTTCCATGGTTAATACAGACGATTTTCATCTCAGAAAAGTATAATATTCAGTGTTGAAAACAAATTTTGTACTGCACAAGAGATGTAATGCTCTTTTTTTTCTGCTCAAAATAAATATCTATGGTTAAACCATTCTTTTAAAGGTATGGACGAGTTCTTGTGAAAAATACCCAGACTGAAAATTTTCACCCATGTGTGTGCGTGGGGGGAAGGGAGAGAAGCGAAGCCCTACATATACAATTGTATCACTATTACAATGATAAATAAATATATATATATATATATATATATATATATATATTACCATGTTTTTATTAACTTCTATTCTTGTTTGTTTGTCCGGGACAAATCTTGCAATCGATTTTTAACTATCTTCCCTACTAGCTGGACATTTGAAACTTTCAGAATAGCCGAGAACCCGATGACAACACAATACTTCGAAGACCGATTTTCGAATTTTTGGTTAGTTTTCTTTTAATTAATTAAGTTATGAAAATAATAACCTCCTAATAGCTTTAAAAATAGCCCTTAAAATATTAGCTATAATTTAATTATTGCCAAAAAAAGTTTACGAATTCATTTTATTTCGACATAAAAATAAATACATTTAATAAAACGTGAACGTGAACGTTAAAAAATTGTAAGAAGTTAAATTATGCATTTCACAAAAATTGATGTCATTATCACTTTAAAAATTTTATACGCTTTGAGAAAATGCTAATGTAGTTCTATAACTATGATTCAACAGAAATTTTAAAAACATGGTATATAAAAAGTTTTTTTTATCTTACAATTATTCACTTTTCGAACATACATATGTCAAGAAAGTATTGAATCGTGACAAACATTCGACATTGAGATTTTGGTGTAGCTATACATTTTGAGGTCCACTGAATTCATTGTTGCTATTTTTACGGTGATGTATATATGTGTATGTATTTGAGTGTATACGATAACGTCTAAACGTTTTGTCTAAATGAGATGAAAGTTGGCAGTTATAAGTCGCTGTAGCACGAATTCTATTGATTTTGATAAGTCTAGTGACACAAAGAAAAATCCTTTATCATTATGGCCTATGGGCTCAAATTATTTAAAGTGTGATATCGTCTAAATGCTTTATTCATTTGAGTTGCAAATTTATACACATATTATAGGTCACCGATACAAGAACTGTATAGATTTTAGTTAATCTAGCACTGATAGTTTTTTTACAGGGACACACAAAAATAATTCTTTAACATTATGGCGTATGGGCTCAAATTATTTGAAGTGCGATGCCATCTAAATGCTATATTTGAAAGAACTGAAAATTTGTATACGTGTTATACATCATCATAGCATTAACTGCATAGACTTTGGTGAATCAAGTACTTATAGGTTTTTACAGGGTCACAACGAAAACTTCTTTACCGTGTGATAGCGTCTAAACGCCTTATCCATTCGAGCTGAAAATTTATATACATGTGTTTCGGCGTACATGTAAATGCTTTTGTATTCCGTAGATGGCGCCACTAACGCGCTAAAAAGATAGTGTATGTTTTTTCCCGGCAATCGCCTGAGAGTAAAAATAAAGGTCTGTAAAGTAAGGCCGTTTGTGCTTGTGTTATTTGAAACAACATCAAACAAAAAACAGAGTTTATTAATCCAGTGATCATTAGCATAATGTATTATGTGAAAGGTTATCTAAGTATATTCTTCTAAGAAAAAAAAAAAGAAGAAGAAGAAGAAAAGAAAAGAAAATCCAGCAGTACAGTCCAAATGGTCCGTCGAGCCGGAGCGTTACTATTGAGAAAACAGGTAGGAGCTCTCTCACGTACTCTCTTATTTTATTTGAATTAATTGTTTCACTTAATTGTATCTGAGATGGAACAATTAAATATAAGGAAAATGGTGTTAAAAGCCACATTAACGCGGCATAAAGATAAGATGATGTCCGAAATTAACGATTTCGATTTTGTCCAGTCCGTTTATCACTCGAAACCAAAACTAATGAGATGTCAACTGACATCAAAATTTTATTTAACTCAATCTTCGAAACATGCAAACCAGCGGAACTGGACGATTATATCAAGAAAAAAGATACAATTGAATATTTAATCGATGAATTGAGCACAATTATAAATCGTAAGTTAATTGAAACGAAAACCGAAATAAAAACTCCTATAGCCTCTGTTATAGATACCAATGAAAAAATTGTTCCTAATGTTAAATTACCGACTTTACCGATACCGTCGTTCAACGGAAAATTTGAAAATTGGATTATGTTCAAAGATATGTTTAGATCTACCATAATCAAAAACAAAACTATTTCAGATGCAATGAAACTTCAATATCTCAAGGCAAGTTGCAAAGATGAGGCCTTGACGATAAATTCTATATCTATCTCGGATACAAATTTCGAAATTGCATGAAAACTTTTGTTGGATCGTTATGAAAATAAACGTGAGCTTGATAATGCTATAATTAAAAAAATATTGAATCAACCTAATGTTAATGAATCGACTAATTCAATTTTGAACTTAATTCTGTGCATTATAAAAATAACCGTTATGAAGTAGAACTGTCATGGAAGAGAGATGGAGAGAGCTCAATGATAATTATACAGTTGCAAAAAAGAGATTAAATTCACTTGCAAGAAGATTTGAAAAAGTTCCAATTCTCCACTTACAATATTGTGAAACTATGTGTGAGTATGAGAGAAAAGGTATGATAGAAAAGATAAATAACTCAGAAAAACCTTTAGAGAAACCTGTTTATTACATGCCCCACCAATCTCCTAGTATCGAAAAGCCGAGTTGTCCCCATGAAGAAAATCATCTTACCTCGTATGAAACTCCTTGGCGCCTTGCTTGCTGCCAGCAAAGTGAAGACAATAGTTGATTATAAAAAACCTTCAAAAGTGTTCATTTCAATCCCATTCACTAACATCGCCCTATATTGGATAAAGGGATCAAGTAAGCGTTGGAAGTCTTTCGTAGCTAACCGAGTAGAAGAGATCCAAAGTCTATGTGATACTATAATACTATGTGATACTTTTATTTATAGTGCTTGGGCTCATTGTCTCGGATCTCTTAACCCTGCGGATGGTCCTACGTGGCCGAGTGGTTATGTCACGATACTGCTAATCGCCTTCGAGCGTAGGAGAGCGGTTTCGATTCCCATGGTGACCCTGGTGTTTTTCCTATTCTTCGTGTCTGTAATTCTGTCATGTGCTATCTGTCTTTATATAACGAACATTTACAAGCGGACTACAAGTCAAGTATACCTCTCTGATGTATATGTGTTATCAAAAAACAAACCCTACAGATCTCCTTAGCCAAGGAGCCAGTGTTGACATTCTTCAAAGCAGTGACATGTGGTTTAAAGGTCTTCAGTTCCTTAGAGACGAGATTGACTTTTGCAAGATTATAATGAAACTTCAGTACCACTCGAGGAAGTTTTACAGGAACTTAAAAAAGATTTTTTCCTCCTTGCTTTCCTTCATTTTAACCATGTTTCTTTAATTAATGAAATTTTTAAATTAAGTAATAATTGTATGACTATTATTCATATTATGTGCTATATTTCTAGATTTGTAAACAACATCAAGATTAAAGAGAAAATTGTGGGTAACCTTACCTAGGAAGAAATAAAGAGGGCCGAGGTATTCTTAATTAAGCCTGTACAACATGGTGAGTTCGACTCTGAAATTATCAGTATTGAGAGAGGTAACATTGTTCCCAATAACAGTAAGTTAAAATTTTTAAATTGTTTCTTAGATGAAAGTAATATTCTCCGTGTAGGTAGCAGATTGAAGAATTCTGACCTTGGTGCGTATGAGAAAAACCCAATTGTTTTGCCAGATAAACACCCATTGACCCAAATTATTGTAAGATATTATCATTTAAAGTATTTGCATGAGGGATCCCATACATTATTATACCTTATAAGATGTAAGTTTGGATTATAAATGGTCGGAATGTCTGCCGAAGAGTCGTGTTTGAATACATTACATGCTTCAAAAACAAACCTGTTTTGGAAAATCAAATCATGGGTGATTTGTCCAGAGAAAGTGTTGGACCTTCTTTTTCTTTTACAAATGTTAGTATTGACTTCTGTGCTCCCTTTTATATCAAATTCAAGAGCCAACGGAAGGGAACATTAAATAAGATATACTCGTATGTATGCATGTTTGTGTGTATGAGCGTCATTTAGATTTTCTAACTGATCTTACTTCAGATGCGTTTATACCTGTTTAAGGCGTTTCTTCAGTCGTAGGTGAAAGTGTTCAAAAATATTTAGTGACAATACTAAGAACCTTTTAGGCGCCAGCATTGAACTGAGGAAACTACATAAATTAGTCAAACATCCAGATGAAACATTAGCTATATATATATATATATATATATTTTTTTTTTCAGGTGACAATATTGATTGAAAATTTATCCCTCCAAATTCGCCTAACTTTGGAGGCTTTTGACATGTTATAGGGAACGCTCATTTATCTTTAGAAGAATTTCTAACTGCAATATTAGAGATAGAGAGTATTTTGAATTCCAGACACCTCACCCCCCCCTTTCATCTGAGTTTGATAACTTCGAAATCTTATCACTCGGTCATTTCCTTATAGGAAGACCTCTTACCTCAATTGCTGAACCCCTAATTATAGAAATTTCTGGAAATCGACTCACCAAATGGAAAAAAAAATTACCAGGTATAGTCGACAAATTTGGAGATTGTGGAAAAGAGACTATTTAAACAATTTTCAGCAACGTTCAAAATGGAGATCCCCAAAAAATAATGTAAAGGTACGTTCACTCGTGTTCATTAAAGATAATAATTAATATGCCTAGCACGAAATGGTTGACTGGTAGAATTTCAGAAATAATTTTGCGACAGGATGAAAGAGTTAGAGTTATTAATGTCATGCTGCCAAATAAAAAAAAATACTTAAAAGAAATGTAAGAGATATATGCGTTCTTCCTGTAAGAGATAATTAGAGTTCCTATTTTTTTTTTGTAAAATTGACTCTCAATAATATGGACTTAAATTCAGTTATGATTGTTATGTTTATAGGAAAAAAAATTAGTGTTTAATAATGCTGTTTTCTATATTATATTCAGTTGTATATGTGCTATATTTTAGTGAATCAAGATTTATGTTGAAACCCTCAAAGCCGGGAGTATGTTTTGGCATACATGTAATTGCTTTTGTATTCAGTAGATGGCACCACTAGCACGCTAAAAAAACAGTGTATGTTTTTTCACTGGCAATTACCGGAGAGTAAAAATAAAGAAAACAGGCCAGCCAGGTGGTTCGGTCGGTAAGAAGCTGCCTTCCGAATCCAATGGTCCCAGGTTCGAATCCTGGTGCGGGCATGGATGTTTGTGATGTCTTATGTCTTCAAAAATATTGTACTTGTCTGTTTCTTGTAATAAAACTTGTAAATCCTTGTGGTGTGGATTTTTCGAGATATAAGCGGCCCTAGAGGCAAGCAATAAATCTCAGTACTCATCGAACCGAACCGAAGAAAACAGTTTATTAATCCAGTGATCATTAGCAAAATGTATTATGTGAAAGGTTATCTAAGTATATTCTTCTAAAAAAGAAAATCCAGCATTACGGTCCAACTTATTTAAGGTTACCGCCGCACGAACAGTACAGATTTTGATGAATTCAGCACTTATATATTTTTACAAGGGACATAATAAAAAATTCCTTATCATTATGACCTATGGGCTCAAAATATTCGAAGTGTAATAACGTTAAATTAATAATTTTCTTTTTTGTTTATTTAACGACTTCTTTTTTAAGTAATTAACGGTTGTTTAAATAAATTAATGCTTGGAAAGTCCCGTAGAGTCACTCCAGATTTTTTAATTTCATTTTAAACATTGGTTAAAAAAATAAACCTCCTTATAAAAAATGTTGCTCTTTGTTAAAATACTAAAAATCTTGAAAAAATGGTATGACATTGTCATTTCTTGGGCAGCATGCACCGAAAACTAATCAGCAGTACCAACTTATGTAAAGGTTTGACAAAATACAACCTTATATTGAATTCCTTCCATTGTTTCATGAGACACAGCATCCATAAAATTCTTAATACACATACAGTCGGCAGCAAAAGTATCCGAGTACTAGCAAAAATTCCTATGTAAAAAAGTACGCTTAATACAGTTTTGTTAAATAAATCCTTGTCGAATCCTGTTCTTAGTCAGTCTAAGAACACGATTCGACAAGGATTTATTTAACAAAACAGTATTAAGTGTACTTTTTTTTTATATAGGGATTTTTGATAGTACTCGGATACTTTTGTTGCCGACTGTACACTAAGAGGAAGACATTTCTCTATTCTAAAAGAAAAAAACGCTCAAATATGGTAGATGGGAAGTGTCGAGTTCGATCCCAAGTCACGCTCATCAACATAGCTGTTCAGACTTTTTCATGATTTTCTCCAAAACTTGCTTAAATACGAGCTAGGACCCCTTAGAAAGATCCCCACCGAGGGCATTCCCCCTATAGGTCTAGGACCCTAGAGTAGTCAATCAACCTTAAGCCACACAACAATCTAAAAGAAAAAAAAAACCCTACTTTTGCTGTTGCTGTCGTTTTTAATTTATTGCAGCTTTTTGCTTTTTTAGATTATACAGTAAAAATTGTTTCACGTAAAAACAAGGAATTTGACAGTTTTGCACAGAAATGTGCGGTAAACCGTTTGTTGCCGAAACGTCAGTGGAGGCCCTCTGTTGAGACTCAAAACGGTTTTGGGCTGTGTCTGTGTGTCTTTCTGTCTGTCAGTCGCGCGATAGCGGCCGCAAAAATAGCGCTATTAACTTGAAATTGGGTACACATGTTCATGAGCTCCACGAAATCAGCTGTATATTTTTTGGTATGTATTCCATTTGTAGTTCGTGTACAGGGACACGCCAAAGTTTTTCTTATCATTACGGCCTATGGGAGAAATTTGTATGTACCGCGATAGGGGGCCAAAAAAATCACGCTATTGACTTGCAATTTGGTACACATGTTCATGAGCCCAACGAAATCAGCTGTATAGTTTTAGGTGTGTATTCCATTTGTAGTTCGTGTACAGGGACACACCAAAGATTTTCTATCATTACAGCATATGGGAAGAATCAGTATGTACCGCCATAGCCACCGCAAAAATCAAGCTATTGACTTCCAATTTTTGCCAAAACGTTAGTAGAGGCCCTCTGTTGAGACTCAAAAGGATTTTGGGTTCCGTCTGTGTACCTGTCTGTCGTGCAATAGCGGTCGCAAAAATCACGCTATTGACTTGCAATTTGGTGCACATATTCATGAGCCCAACGGAATTAACTGTATAGTGTTGGGTGTGTATTCCATTTGTCGTTCGTGTACAGGGACACGCCAAAGTTTTTCTTATCTTTACGGCCTATGGCAAGAATTTGTATGTACCGCAATAGCGGCCGCAAAACTCCTTCGATTGACTTGCAAATTGGCGCACACGTTCCAGCTTTGCATATAAGCAGCTGTATAATTTTTATTGCTATATTTTTAACTGTGTTCAGGGACACGCCAAAATTCTTAACATTATGGCGTATGGGGTGAATTTCGTTTAAACGCATTTTAATATCATTACTTTGCAATGAAGAAAATGAAATTAGCGTACGTGAGTAAGATGCTTAAACTTATGTTGTTTGGAGAAATATGTGCTCTTAAGCTTTCTAATTAATGTATAGGACGTTACAAAAGTGTTCTGACAATGTCACGTAGTCATCCAAACGAAGTTAAATTTGGAACAATTATTAATTTTAAACGAAAATAAGCCGAATAGTTTTTACTGGTTTATACAATTTTTATGGTTCGTTTACAAAGACACGCGAAAGAATTTCGTAACATTAGAGCCTATGGACAAATTTTTAATTTAAGCGCGCACTTTAATGCTATTATGCTGAATTGAACTTAATAAAGTTAACATACTTACTCTTAAAAAAGGTTATGTTTAGACTAAATAATTTATGGGATCACACAAAATAATTCCGAGTGTGTACTGTAATCATCCAAATGATGTCAAATTAGTTTGAAAAATTAATGAGTTTTAATTAATTAGGTTTATTCTTATTATTGGCATTTATAATGATTGTGGCTACTTTTCCAGGATACATAAAGGAATTTCGTACTATTACGGTCTATGGTCGGTATTTCTTAAAAGTGTATTTTAACATGGTTACACCCCATCAAATATAATGTAATTTTATTAGAATTTTAAAAGCATGTTTTCCTGTTGAAAATTGTGGGCATAGAATTGATAATTAGTTTAAAGGTTACGCAAAATATTTCGGATATGCTATGCAATTTTTTTTTTTTTTTTTTTTTTTGTATGAAAATTGATAGTTATGAAAATTGGTATTTATGAATTTCAGGGTAATAATACAAGACCGTCGTTTATTAAGAATACATATATTTGCGTACTTGGGGGTTCGTAAGTTGTCCGAGAATGAAAGGCGAAACTTGCAAAAATTCAGACATTTCTTCACAGAAAGTTCCAGAAAAATACAGGTCTATAAACCAAGTATCAGCTTCAATTCAACCAGTAAACATAGCTTAAACAACAGCCGTTAACAGCAAACCAACAGTACAAACTGTTTATCAATAACACATAAAGACAGTCTCATTCAAAGAGGCTCAAAGCAAAGCAAGCATTTGACGAAACTGACACAGATCTGAGATTGACCGCCTTGGCTAAAAAAATGCTCCTTTTATACTATTCTATCGAACACAGACTTTTCTCGAAATTTCTCGTATCTCATCAGCCAATGAGATTAGAGCTTTCATATTTGGTATATCCCTAATAAGGATTTTCTGGCCAAAGTCGCCAAAAAAATCGCTAAGGAGGGAAACAATCGCCAAATTTGACGCCAAATCCATTTCTTTCTTTTGGAGCTTTTTTAAGTGTTTTTAAGGGAAAACTAGTCTATTTTAACGCTAAAACGACTAGAAATGCACAAAATTAGTATTTTATCGACTTACTAAGCCTCTTTGATAGAGTTTATACGAAAATAAATGCAATTATTTAGAATTCCGTAACACTTTATATGATATACAAATAAGTATACAAAGAGAGATACAGCAGGGGATTGAGGGGGGCGGCAGCCCCCTCAGGAATGGATCTGATTATGGTAATAAGTCGATCGAATCAATATATACTATTATATAATAAGGAATAAGTAAAAATGACCTAATGAATAATGTCTGATGCAAATAGGACGTTGAGGCTCCTGATCTGCAGATCCACTAGTATATTAAAAGACTTGTATCGTATATTTAATGTTAAAATAGGGCAAAAATTTTCAGTTGTGGTATGCACTATGTAATTATTTTTTGATTTTGAAAAATTTTAAATTTTTTTCAACGCATAAGTATTCTGTATATGGATTTTTTTTTTTGTCTCTAAATACACAGATCTTAAAAAGTACTTGCAATAATTCTCAGAAACTTTTGTAGAACATGTCAAAAATATTTTACTCAATTTAGAACACATTTTACCAAAATATTTCAGTTAGGTGATTTTTCTTTTACTTAACTGAGTTACTTTTAAAATGAAGAGTAAATTTCACTTCTTTTTTCATTCATCTTAACAAACGGGAGAGAAATAACTTTTCAAAGTCATAGACTTGTATAACATGAAACAAAAAAAAAAAAAAAAGGGAGAGAGACATTAAGAATTAAAAAAAAAAAAAAAAAAAAAGACAACAATCCTCTTTCACAGATCTGAGGATCAAGGAATATGTGTCTTGCTTATAGTAAAGCATTATTGCTGATACTGTACCAATACTTTTCCCATGGACATAATAACTGCTATTAAATAAGGAAGAGGAAATGGAATTTTATTTAATCAAATATAGTATCTACATTTAAACAGTGGCAGACCTATAACTCTCGATACTTGGGGCGAAAGTGTTATTGGGCCCTTCCCTGCACTTCAGTTTATTACAATAAAATGGTATTGAAATAAGTTTTAAGATTGAAGCCTAACTTGACAAGAGGACCAGGGACCCCCTTGCCCTGCCTTAGTCAAGTTTTACGTAAATGATTTTTTTTTTTTTGGGGGGGGGAGGGGGGGGGTTGTCACAGAACGCTTACTTTTTGTACATTAAAGGGTCTTTAGAGAAAATCTTATAGCTAAAGGTGGAATTGCAGGAAATATTTCGGTTTAAAATAATGGCACAATTCCACCAGATGCATATACTTAAAGGTTACGTTTCTTCGAAGGCTTCCTCACGACCAGAAACCCAGGGCAGCTCGTCCCACCCTTGATATGTCACTGCATTTAAGTCACTAAAAAACTAAAATAATTGCAATTAAATAGCAACTACAGTTGTGACATGTAATAATAATACTTTTTCTGCATACATTTTTACATATTTATATGGATTTATTTATGGATTTCTAGAGAAAGGGATAAGGAGGCAAAGCCTTATAAAGTTCGGTTACCAGAGCGAGTCAGAGGTGAAATCTCCATCGGGATTGGTCAGTGAAGCAAGCAGGGGGCAGAGTGCCTTAGTTTCCTAAAAATGGTCAAAACATGTTGAGAAAAATAAATTCATCCAAAACAGATGTTTAATAAAACCTAATGTAATTAAAAATGTTCTTGCCTAAGTTGTAGGTTCACCAATGAATATGAAAATTTGAAATAAAATTCCATAAAAAGTATTTATAGTAGTACTAATGATGGAATACATACATGAAAAGAGACGAATTTTACAAGACTCATCCTGCTAGCTGTACCTACTAAATATTTGTTTATCATGTTGTCTAAAATGTTTCTTCTTGAATAACAGTTTTGCAGCCACTGACCTTCAGTTGTTGTCTTTTTAATGTAGAAATCTATTGTCACTGTTAAAAATTCTCAATAAAATTACAAAAGTTTAAATGTGCTTGATAAAAACGTCTTAATGTTTTTATCAAACAATAAGATGTCCAATAAACTAAATTATAAAAACATCCAAAAAACTAAACATTTTTCATGCATAAGGCCTAAATGACGTAGTAACTGAGTTTCATTTGAAAGCAGGTGAAATAGCTCTATGTATCTGACATAATAAAATTATGTATACATCGCTATTAGAAAGCAAAGAGAACATGATTGTTGAATGAAATACTATTAAAATACACTTAGTATTTTTCAAAAGAAAGAACCTTTTATTTAAAGTAATTGAGATTAGATATGATTCTTATTAAAATTAAAATTGCATAAGAAAAACATAATGTATGTATTTTATTAAACATCCAGTCCTTTATAAAAAATAATATTAAAAAAAAAATTATTATTTTATGCTTTTTTCTTTTCAAAACGGGAAAAAAAAAAAGCTATCAAATGTATTTACATTTTTAATGCTAAAACCAAGGTCATATGATATAAGATTTCGTTAACATTGAAGTTCCTGAATGCTTGAGAGGATTAAAAATATTTTTCCCATTATCAGTAAGTCTACAATATAGCCAAGTTCTACTCCATCTAAATATCAGTAGAATTTATCTGTAGAAGAGAAATTAAGATAGGAAATGCAGTGGCATTGATCTATCAAAAAAGGGGACTCTCAAATATGCCACCAAATTTACATTTCTCATTTTTTTTTTTTTTTTTTTTTTTTGAGCATACAATACCAAAATGGTAGTTTTAAAGCATTTTAATTTAGAACTGATCAAAACAGAAATTGGAAAATATCCTCTAGAATTAATACCAAAGTTGCCAAGCATCCCAATTTCAGCAGGAGACTGTATAACAGAAACTTTCTAGAACAACTTTCACTAGATTTAGAAAATCATAGAAAAATAACCTGAACCTCTATTAAAAATTAGAATCTGATTTAGAAAATCAAAATGTTAGTAAATATACTGAAATGATTTTTGTAGAATGCAGATGCATTAAGAGATGAATAAATTGTTAGAATATTAATGCTTTTTAAAGGGGTGCATTATCACTCCTCATCACTAACAGCTAAACACTTTGTTATTCTATGGAGATATTTATAATAAGAATTACTCATCTAAAATATGTTTTTAAATTTCGCTTTCAGATCCAGAAATTTCACAATCACTAAATTCGTCCTAGTTTAAAAAACTTTTAATATTTCATTTTGAAGCTATAAAGTGCAAAAATATACACTTTATTCAATTTTCACTTTAAAATAAAATTTTTAAATAAATAAAAAAGGAAAAAAAAGACTAATTTAACAGTTGTGAATTTTCAGATTGTGAAAACAATATTAATAATAATACATTATTAAGCAATGAGTAAATGAGATAGCAAATTTCTCCATAGATTAATTTAATTTCCAACAATTTGAAGTTTAGCTATAGATGACAATAAGTGATGTATCAGACACTTTAGGCATTTCTATCACACCTTTTTATAGATATTCTAATATTGATGTACAAAATATTGATAATATCCGAATATTTTATTGTGAGGGAAAAAAAAAAAAAAAAAAAAGGTAATTATATTAATTGAAAATTAAAAAATATTTACTTATGTACAACATTTATGTTGTAATTATTGTTAATGTACACCTCCCCTCCCTCTCCCCCCGGAAAAAAAAAAAAAAAAAAAAAAAAAAAAAAACTAACTGGTAACTATACTATGGCTGGGTTAAATATCAACCTGTCATTAAATACTTTACATTTCCAAAACATCGCAATGACAATATTTTGTTTTATTCTACTGATATATTGCAAAAGGGATCTTCTAGAAAAATTTCTCAAAATAAATAAATAAAACCACCAAATATTGTATTAATTAAAAGCAAGCTTCTTCAAGAGGACTCTACTTATCGTCGCCAGAAGCCAAAGCCAATGTTATTCAATGGAGAATTCTGCACCACTATAACTCATTAACTAATACATATTTTTAAATTCCATTTTCCCATTCAGAAAGTTCACAACTGCTAAACAGGTTATCGTTTTCTAAAATTTGATTTTTTTAGTTTAAAAATGAAATCTGAAAAATTAAGAAAATAAAATTTTAAAAAGACAATAACTTGTTTAGCAGCTGTGAATTTTCTGAATGTAAAAATGGAACTTAAAAATATGTATTACTTAATCAGTTGTAACAGGGCGAAATTCCTCATAGAGCAACACTGGCTTTCGCTTTCTGAGACGATAATTAGAGAGTCCCATTAATTATCCCCTTCAATCTATTCATTCATTTATTGGCACTTCAAGAAAATATCCTTCTCATGATGTTCTTTAGGTATTATATCCCTGTACTCACTAGCTACATCCCTACAATTCAGTCATGTTTATTAGGATATTTGATACTTGGCTGAAACAGGAAATGTTCCTAGAGTGATGGACAGATGTTCTGCTTTTGTCTACTATTGGTTCATATCGACCCAAAACAATTGTTGTGAGTTCCTACATTTTATGGTGTTTATTCAAACTTTTGTACTTAGGATATATCAACTCTGGTCATGATAGCTTGCCTTTTGCCTTAATATTTTTAAATTCTGTTTTCACATTTAAAACATTACTGAATCCTAAAATGGTTATTGTTTTCTAAAAATTGATTTTTTAATAAATATTTTATTTCAAAGCTATAAAATGTAAATTTTACTTACAAGGAAACATTCAAAAGGAGTCGTCTTCAAAAAATATTGAAAGAAATATATGTGATTCTACTCTTCCTAAAACACCAGAAAGTGAAAAAATTATCGGCTGAAATGAATTACAGCAACCACAAAAAATTATCAAAATTAAGCATATTTGGTGATTTCACATTGTTAAGCGATTGATTTTGAGTACTTGGCAGAGAAAAAAAACACGGTTCTGTTCGTACACAGCAATCTCGGTGCTAGCAAACTGAACGTCTAATAGCGCTAAATCACCAAATATGTTTAATTTTGATAATTTTTTGTGGTTGCTGTAATTCATTTCAGCCGATAATTTTTTCACTTCCTGGTGTTTTATGAAGAGTAGAATCACATATTTTTTCAATATTTTTTGAAGGCGACACCTTTTGAATGTTTCCTTGTTAGTGAAAATTCACATTTTACAGAGTTTCAAAATAAAATAATAAAATTTTTTAAAAATTAACTTTTTTTTATGCACATCTATGTGGGATACAATATAACCCTTTGAGCTTGAGTCACCATTCAGTTTGATGCGATAATTGAGGCAATAACAATGTTTATTTAAGTAATATTACTTCATGAGAGTATTCAAGAATAAATGCGTATAAAACAACTGCCAATCTTTAACCCTTTCAGGACAAGCACTATAATCCATATTCATATTTTCCCAACCACCTATTTTTGTCTTTTTATTATATTCTTCCTATCAAAGTACCTGTATCCATTGCACATTGATTGTACAAATATGAATATTGCATATATTCTTAATAAATAAAATAACATACAAGTTGCAAAAGAAATGCCCAGTAGCACAGTTGCAGATTTCCAAATGATGTTAATTCACATAAACTGTCACAAAAGTGCTACACGCTTGGTCCAGAAAGGGTTAACATTTAACTAATGTCCTTCTTTGAAGTACAAAGATATATAGAATTTTAAAATATTAAAGTTTCAAACATTAAATTGTGTATGAAACAGGGTTGGAAATGTTTTATCAGGACATTTATTTTTTTCAGAATATTTTTGGGTTTTTTCAGGAATATTTTATTTCTTTATATGTTTTTACAATATGAAGTATATTATTAATAAGATAATATTAAAAAATCAAATAATTATTAATAATAATTTTGAAAATTTTTAAACATTAAATTGTGTATGATACAGGGCTAAAATGTTTTATCAGGACATTTTTTATTTTTTCAGAATATTTTTGGGTTTTTTCAGGAATATTTTATTTCTTTACATTTTTTTACAACATGAAGTATATTAATAATAATAATAATAATAATAACATTAAATTGTGTATGATACAGGGCTAAAATGTTTTATCAGGGCATTTTTTTTATTTTTTCAGAATATTTTTAGGTTTTTCAGGAATATTTTATTTCTTTATATTTTTTTTACAACATGAAGAAAATTATTAATAAGATAATATTAAAAAATCAAGTAATTATTAATAATTTAAAAAAGTTTTAAACATTAAATTGTGTATGAAACAGGGTAAAAATATTTTATCAGGACATTTTTTTTTTTTTTTTTTTTGCAGAATATTTTTGGGGTTTTTCAGGAATATTTTATTTATTTATTTTTTTTTTTTTACAACATGAAGTATATTATTAATAAGATAAAAAAAATCAATTATTAATGAAAATTTTAAAAAGTTTATTCTGATTTTTTTTCTGATTAAGTTCTAAGGAAATTTTTGAGTGCTATTTCTTTAGTGCTTCAAATATTCTAAAATTTTGTTTATCGGTCCTTTACAACAAAAGAATTGTATTTAAATAATTATTTAGTGTTGGTTTATTAAATTTTTCATATTCAATAGATTTTTATCAAATGCTTTGAATTATTGTCCCTGTATTAATTAGTAGTATTTCAGTGCTACAGTTTTCAGATATTTTTTATAATTAGATTTTTATTTTATATTCATCAAATCCTATAGTTTCCTTTATACTGACAAACAACTCTTTCTTGCTGTTATTTGTGTATATTTTTTTTTATTTTCTTCTATATTCAATAGAAGAAAGTATTGGATTTGTAAAAATTTTCAACCTCGATTTTTTGACAGATTTACACGTTTTGATAACTGTAGAACCCGATTTGACCATTTTTAGAAAATGTCTGTCTGTATGAGTGTGTGAGAAAATTTTCTGGCAACTGTATCTCAGGTACTACTGCACAGAATTTCATACAAAATGGTATGTAGTTACACATTGACATAAATTATAGTGCCTATCAACTTTTGGTAAAAATTGTCCAACATTGCCATCCAGCTTTTTCTAAATTTTTAACATGGTAGTATAGGACAAAATTTTGTATAAATGTGCATAAAGAGAATTATTTTTTAGTAATCATTATTAAATTTAAAAGAATTACTTGTAATAGTCAACTGGGAAAAAAGAAATTGTGTATGTAGGAGCCTCGCCTACCCTCCTGGTAGGGGGAAATCCCTCCTCGAGGAGAATAAATTTTCATGATGGATATCTTTCGAAAGGGCTCACCAATACCTTTAAAACGAATGGTTGAACCATGGATCTGCGATAATATAAAATAATCTTTTTTTTTTTTTTTTTTTATTTAGTGTTATACTACTTCTCTAATATGAAAATCATCTGCATTATCATGGAAGATAATTTTTTTTAATAATAATTTTAATAAATTATTTTTACTGAGTGAATTTGTATAGGAAAATATAGAAGAAAGTCATGTTGTGGCCACAACATACTAGTTTTTCATTGTGTTTTATTGAGATAAATATACATTATTTTTCATCGGGATTTTTTCAAGATTTTGTTCTATAAGGCAAACTGAGTGCACCTCCAATATTTTTTGAAAATTGTCCATCTTATAATAAAGTGTATTATATAATAATTATAAGTTAACGTGTAATTTTCGATAAGGATCTTGGGGGGAAAAAGAACTACCTGGTATTTTTGAGGTTGGGTAAGATCGAACCAACCCTGGTGTGAAATCATTTTATGTTGATGGTAAAAAATAAGAAATTCACCAAATATGCAGAAAATTATCTTGAGTTACTGGTTCACCTGAGCAAAAATGCCCTTAAGTGCAAAGGATTAATTTCTGATATTGTTCAGTCCTACTTATAATGTAACATCAAATACTACAGCCACTAAGGCTAAAAAGGAAAAAAAAAAAAAAAAGGAATTTAAATCAATATTTAGATTGATAAAAAATTATTTGTACCAAACTGAATAACTAATAAATATAAATAGTACACTGAAAAATGCACCTAACAATTTCAATATTTTTTGCTGTTTTTCCTTGACAAATAAATTACAATTTACCCAGTTTTGTAGCTCGATTTAAAATAAAATGTTACCAGTAAGGCGACGCATGAAGCTTTTGACAAAACCAACATATTTTTGGCATGCTATGTCAAGAAAAACCTATGCTATTTTTTTTTTTACGATATATTAACTAACTTTAAAACTTTTTAACTTATTATTTTGCAGTCATATTGAAAATAATAAATTTTAAAATAAAACATTTATCTTCTTTATGTACATTAAGTAGCAATCATGATTAACTTACGTACCAATACATGTGTAACCATGAAAAATACTATAATCTACATTGCATATATTAAGGGGATGCATATCATCAAAATGAGCTAAAAAAGGCCATGTTAACCCGTGGGAGAAAAAATCCCCATTGTTATTCATAACAAAATGCAAATATTTTTGCATTTAGTGTGATTGTTAAATGAGCCCCCGTTTTCCAAAAACTGATTTAAAAATATATATATATATTAATTTTTAAGCTGTAAAATGCAAAATTCTATTTACTGAAATTCCACATTTTACAACTTCTGCTTTTGACTATTTATGAGCTGTAAATTAGTCTGGTGGATAGATATCTCATTCTTGTATATAATTTTTTTTTTTAATCAATATATATACATACACACACATACCAGAGCTGCCAACCTGATCTGGACGATTGTTAGTACTGCCCCTTTTTCCACATCACTTAATTTTTAGAGTAATTTTCAACAGTATTTACAATGAATTAAGAAGAAAGATACACTAAACAAGTAATATAAAAAGAAAATTTTTAAGTCAATTCCCACTTACAAACACTATTGAAAAAGTTTTTTTTATAATAATTTTGAATTAGGAAATAAAAAGTGTGTGTGAAAATTGAAATAAAAATAATCACAAGATAAAAAAAAAACTTTTTATATACCATGTTTTAAATTTTCTGATGAATCATAGAGCTCTGGTGTTCAAAATTAAAGCAAAAACATGTTTCCCACTTTCTTCTTTTGCTTGTAACTTTTAAACAAACATAAAATTTGGAAATCATGTTTGTTATCATATCCTTAGTTGAATTTTATATAATTTCAGCATAAGTAATGAATTTTAAACTGATAATTATTCAATTTTTCTCAAAAATAAACTTTGAAAAAAAAAAAAAAAAAAAAAAAAAAAAATTAAAAATTTCAACTATTTTGGAAAAGAAAACTTAATGAAAAATGGTCATAAGGATGCATTACTGATAGGTGAAGATGCACATGCATCCATGAGTTAGATTGAAAACGGATTTTTCCTTCTGTATTCATTTTCCTGATTCTTCTTTTTTTCACATGTGAATAACTTTTTAAAAAATATACATACAAACATAAAAATTGGATAAGATGTTCATTATAAAACTATTTAACGACATTTTTATTATTCTGGTGATGCTCATAGTTTACAAATTATTAATTATATATGTATATTTTTTAGGTCTATTATAAAAGTAAAAGAAAAGTTAATACAAAAAGAAAAATCAGGATTCAGTTTGACATTTGAAACCATGTGCGTTATCATCAGGGTTTAAACTGCCATTAGTTTTTTTTAACATTTTGCTAAAAGATATTGTATTTTGCTAAACTATGTCAGTAAGAATTTCGCTAAAAAGCTAAAACTAGATTATTTCATAAAATATCTTTATATAACTACCTCGAGTTTTTATGCAAATATTCGTGGACAGAAATTACAAAATTACTAAAAATATTGGGAATCATTATCTATTTAGTATATTAGGATTTAATTTCGACTTTTAATGGTTGAATTGAAATGCAAAAATATTTAAAAACATAATTAAGAATTTGCTTCATAGATGTATTCTCAGTGCTAGTATTGTGTTTGTTGAAATCGAAACAAAATTTTGCTGATTCATTTTTCTTAAATCACAATATATGCTTGGTTAAAATCATCAGTGAACAAAACAAACAGAAAACAAAATTAGGGATAACGATAACCAAGTTAAGAAAAAGAAATTAATTCTATTCAAAGAATTAATTTTCGAAAAAGCTAAAATACTGCTTATACATTTTAGCTAAAATGCTAAAGAAACTTTTTTGCCAGGTTAAACCCTGGTTATCATCTATCTGTAATGCATCCTTAACACTATTTTTCATCAAGTTTTCTTTTCTAAAATTGCTGAAATTTTTCCAAAACTTACTTTGAGAAAAATTGAATAATTATAAGTTCAAAAATTATTACTTTTCTAGTTATATAAAATTTGATTAATGATATAATAACAAACATGTCATACAAATTTTGTGTTTACATGTTTAAAAATTATGCACTGAAAAAGAAAACAGGTTGCTTTACTTTTGAACACCAGTGTACATATATATATATATATATATATATATCACATTTAGTAAATATACCTGTATTTACATAAAGGCAGAAACAAAAGTGGTATTTCATAGTTTCAATTTTGCTTTATTTGAATGTTTTCATTGAAAATTCCTATTGAATGTTTGTGACTCTCCATAATACAACTGAATGGTTCACTTTTTTTTTTTTTTTCATTTAATTTAAAAAGTAAATTATCTTCCTATTTGTGAGTGTTTATCAAATTCATTTTTATGTATTTCTAGGGCAATTAAAAATTCACGGTACACACTTGGAAGGAAGGTAGAGAACTAGGATATAAATAATATTCACGTAGGAAACCCAGATTACAATCCATTTCTTTAGTCATAAAGGGTGTCTCTTTTCAACTGAAGCAAGACATTTTGTTTCAAATTCCTACACTAATGAAGATATTTTCAACAGTAGTACATTTATTTAAAACATTTGTTATACAGGAACATATGAGCACAAGTGACATGATGAGGTGCAGAGACAAGAAATTACATGGAAAGAGAAATGGAGCTACTGGTTCATTCCGTTGCCATTAGAGGGCAGTAGCTAGTGAGCCACTGTTCAACAATATGCATTAAGTAGGGGAATATGCCATTCTCTATTATGCTGTTAGCAGTGATGGAAGTAATAACAGCAGAGACCAGTGTGGAAAAAACACGTGCATTATCTGTAATGCATGTGTGTCTGCTACCATTTCATGTAATTTCCCATGTTTACACATCACAGCGTCACTTGTGCCCACACATTCCTATACAATAAATGATTGTATAAAATAAATATACTGAAACAAGTTGTGACAGGAATGCTGAAAAAAAAAATGTCTGAAAACAATACATTTTTGGAGTTATTTTGAATAAAGTTTGAACGTGATATAAAAAGTCTCCAAAAAACTTGCCCTAGTTGCTTTTTAGCTTGTTAAGTCTTTAAAGTCTCTTAGTGTCAAAAAAGATTGCAAAAAGTAGCATTTAAGTAGCCCGTAGCAGCTAGGGACCTAATCATGTAAGGTCTCAATAAGTACTAGAGTTTATACTACGATTTTCAGATTTGTTTGACTTTGAAAACAATGCAAGTCCATTTGAGTTCACCAAAAGTATAAATTTCTTTTAACTAATACTTTAAAAACTATCACACTATTAACTTAAATCGATTTAATATTTAGAAAACATAAAATGAGCCTATTACCAAATGCCCTGTTGTAGTGCCCTCTATTGATCACAATTGAAATCATTACATTAAGATAAAAATTTTTGAAGCCAAAATTATATATTTTTTAGATTTTTCATTCATTACAAATAGAATGAATGTTTTTTTTTTTTTTTTTTGGAGTTTCATTTCTTTATTTTGTAGAATATTTATTAAAAATGGAATTTCTGTTATCCATGGTAATACGATAATTTAATTCCATGAAATTTTGAGAAATATTTCTTTATTAATATAAAAATTTAATCCAGAAAAATTTTAACTCAGCAGCTGCAAACTTTAGGATATATTTCATTATTAATATAACAATAATTAAATTTTAAGAGTTTTTAATTTAGCAGCAGAAAAAAATATTTTCCGAAATTGAAATTATAATGCAAATATCATAGTCCCCCCCCCCAAGTAAAAGATTTAAAAGAGGTAATAAAACCAAATTTGTGTTAAATATGTATGGTACTACAATAAAGATGTTCTGCAGAGGAAAGGCTAGTTATATTACTGCAATGCATCATGACTATTTAAAAAAAAAATCTCAATGATAAAAATTAAAAAAGGCACATATTAACATATGTTTCAATTGAAGTAATTTGACACATTTAATAATACTTCATAAATGTATGATTTTCAGATTTGGTTGACTTTGAAAGCGATGCAAGTCCATTTGAGTTACCAAAAGTATAAATTTCTTTTAACTAAGACTTTAAAAACTAACCCCACTATTAACTTAAATCGATTTAATATTTAGAAAACATAAAATGAACCTATTACCAAATGCCAATATTTTCACTCTTTTAATATTTATATATAACATAAAATGGATTTGCACCACTACTGGCTCAAATATTCATTATAAAGCAGATATCCCTTTTAACTTTTTTAAAGATTTTAGTTTTAATTAAGATTCTAACTTAATTATTTGAAATTCTGGTTTTAAATAAAGATGGAAGAGCACAATTTTCATACCCCCTCCCCCTTAAAAAAAAAAAAAAAAAAAAAAAAAAGATCAGATTCTGCATTTATTAATCAATTGTCTATGTAATGTATCAGTTTATCATGTAGATAATAACAATTGTACTGTTAAAAGTAAACTTTTGTTTTTAATCTTTTGACTATATCATGAAACTTTAATATATAATGAAAAAATGCAAATAGGATGCAAATAATGAAAAAACAACAAATTTATTTTGTTAAATATGACCCATTTTACAACAAAATATTCAATTTAATTTACTGTACAATTAAAAACTTCTTTATAAATTTGCTAGATTTTTTTTTTTTTTTCTTATAATTAGTTTCTACTTTTGATGTAAAATTATAATGTTAATGTAAATATTATTGATGTAGAAATAGAATTTTTTGCTTTAAAAAGGGATAATTTTATCATACCTGCCAACATTGAAGAATCAAAATAACGGAGATTTTATAAACGGCATTTTCATGTCTAGAAAACATTGATGTGTTTTGGCACATGACAGTAATTTTAATAGCTTAATCCATGGCTTAAATTATCAAAAAGGTAAGTTAAATTTAATTATTAAATAAAAATTAAGCAATTATTATTAAAAATAGTAATATATATAGATTCATGAGAATTTTTTTCAGCAAAAGCAAAATCTTGCTTTAAAAAAATGAAGGTTTGTTGAAGTTTTGAATAAATTATAGGTATAACTTTAAAATCATCAGAATAATGGAGAAATGTTTGAGAATAACAGACAGTGGAAGACAGTCCCAAAATAACGGAGTCTCCGTTGAAATAATGGAGAGTTGGCAGGTATGTTTTATGTGTAACACATATACAAGTTCAACTGCCTGAATACTAAATAAAGCATTTTCACTGGATATAGTGGGTGGACTTGCAGTGAATGTGACACACACACAAAAAAAAAAAATGAAATCAACAAAAATTAGATACCCCTTAAACACCTCTTTTTTAAAGAGGTTTTTAAAATAATTGTGCTTTAAATACTCTAAAATTCTGTTTATCTGTCCTTTACAACAAAAAGCTGGACTTTTGGTACTTTAATTAAACTTTTCATATACAATAGATTTTTTATTAAAGTTTTGAATTATTGTTCTTCTATCAATGGGCTCTTCTTAGCATTGTCTGCTCAATCACATGATATAGAAAAACAAAGAAGCGAATTCAGTTAAATATTGTTCGTAAGAACAAAAGTATTAATATTTAACATAAAATAAAATAAAAGTAATATTGTGCATGTAAACAGTAGAATAATTGTATTTGTAAGTTTAATGATATTTAAAAAACACTTTATGTTTATTTTCACAAGTAAGAATCACTTTTTGTATGTTGTAGTGTAACTTACATTGACTGATCTAGCAATAAATAGTCGAAAGTTTATGGATTATAACTTGAAATTAAAAATGTTTTATGTCAAATTTAATATTGTAAAGGTGTTACAGCAAGTTAATTCATTTAGCTACTGGTCGAAATAGCTTTACACTGTACGATGTTGCAGTGTTAATGATATAAGTACCAAAAATAAGAGTACTTAACTTGTTCTCCCTCAACATTAATAACACATATAAACTAAATGAAGATTGTAAATGTATACAAGCAAAATGATATAAAATATATTAAAAATGATGATGTATAAAAAAATAATACAGATTAAATCTGATTGATAAAAAATAAGAATAGAAAATGTGTTATTTTAGAAATCGCTATAGATATAGAAGACTTCATCTGCTCTTTGTTTATCTAAGCATACTTGCCAACCATCTCATTATGAGCCATACAATTTTTAGTACCCGCCTTTTTTTTCACACCAATAATTTTTTAGAGTAATTTTAGTCTTATTTAATCGAAACAACATTCGGAGAGAATTACTCTAAAAATATACTGGTGTGAGAAAAGGGGCATTTTTTCAGGGGGCATTAACAATTGTACAGTTATTAATGAGATGGTTGGCAAGTATGTCCCCAGACAGCACATCGCCTCTCCAGGATATCTTCAAGATGTCTTCTGGATGAAAAGACATCCCGGAAACGTCCTTAAGATGTACTGTGGATATGTTAAGCCTAACTGTGCTGTTAGGGTCTATGTATGTCATGTGACCTCTGACATCAGGTGGGAACAGCCCATTAGCTGTACCCTGCAAATGTAAATAATATTTTGTAATAAGGCAATCCTAAAAATAAGGACCGACGTAGAAAAAATTTTGAATGATGAAAAAACAACAAATAGCAAATGCTGAAGTCTACGAAAATCATGTAGCTAAATAAGAATCAATAACAAAAACAAACACAGAGTACTTAATGTTGAAACACTTTTATAGACAGGAAAAATCAATACATAAAATTTCTTCTTGATATTAATATAGTTGCAAAGAATAACAATCTTTTTCTTATTTTTGCATAATCAATGAGAACGAACGACTTCTCAGATAAAACAACATACTTCTTTTAAATTTCTCCATACTATGTCTGAAAATGCTGACAATGTCTTAAAAAATGATGATTGCTTATTATACAAAAGTATGTCAATGTATAAAATGTATAATGAAGCACAGTCATTAAAAGTAAGGTCTCCGACTGGCAGTGGGTGGCATTCGCATTCTGAAAGAAAATAAAAGGATTTAAAATTAATAATAATCATTTTTAGGACATTCTAGTCAGACAGTAGGTAAAATTCAAGCATTTTATATACCCTATTAAAGTGATTATGCAATTTTAAATGAATAACAAAAAAATCTATTGCACCAAACTTAAAGAATTGAGCATAAAAAAAAGGTGCTAAAAATATTTTAAAAAGAAGACGACACTATTATACATGAAAAATATAAACTTAAGTTACTCATCATTAAAAAAAAAAAAAACTAATCTATATAATATTTCTCTAACATGGTCCAGTTACGATTTTTTCTTTTTAGAAACGATACGATAGTGACTCAATAAAATATGTGAGGATAAAAAAATAATTCATAAACAATATTTAAGCACACAGACTCAGTTCAATGATCTAATAATAATAATAATAAAATGACGACGACATTTGTCAGATGAGATCATTTTATAGAAAAATGTATTTTTAAAAGTTGCTTTGCAAACGTCATTTTAAATCTAGCAATATTTTAATGATATAAGCTTATCATATATGATGACTAGCAGACCCGGCCACGCGTTGCTGCGGCTAAGTAATACGTTGATAATTTGATAAGGTATATAGTATTTCCCCAGAACTGGATTTGGCGATTTTTTTTCCTTTTTTTTTTGGCGCCTTTTTGAACGATAACGAAGTCGTTCTGGATTATTTGCAATGAAATATGTTAACCTGCATGCTTTTATTTTAGATTTATGATTTAGCCATAATCGCCAAATCCAGTTGTGGGGAAATACTATAGTTGTTACCCACAGCTATAACTTATAATATAACTTCAGTAATTATATTCGGATAATTATAACTTCAGTATATCCCCACAGCTGAATTTGGCGATTTTTCTTTGGCGCCGTTTTGAACGATAACGATGTCGCTCTGGACTGTTTGTGATATAATATGGCAGCCTATATGTTGTTTATTTTGGATTTATTATTTTATGTTTTTGATTTATGGTTTAGATTATCATTTATGATTTATAGATTTATGATTTAGCCATAATCGCCAACAAAAAATCGCCAAATATCGTTGTGGGGATATACTGATTAATATATTACTGAAAAGATTAATATATTTTAACGAAGTGGTGAGAAGATTCTGAGTATGTTAAAATTTTAATAGTAAATTCAAGTTAATCTAGAAGGAAAGCATTGAGGATTAAGATAAGAAAATTGCAAGATTTTACGATCGCATTTTCAGCAATAAATATGAGTCAAAATTTAATGCAAAATACATCAGGGTTCGCGCTAGAGCGCGGGATCGCGAGAATCGCGCAATATTAAAAAAAATCCCACTTAAAAATTTTTCATATGCGCGCTTTTCCCGCGATTTTTTTTTTTTAAATCTAATTCATTGAACTCCGCGAATTTATTTTTTCCGTTAAAAAAAAAAAAAAAAAAAAAAAAAAAAAACGCGGATATCGTTCGTTAATAAATAAATAAATAAATAAAAATGGATCAATCGGCGATCAAATGTTCAACAAAAGCTTCTGATTCCTAATCTTTCTCCATCCACAACATAAATGTTAATATCCATTTCAAACTTGCTTTATGAGATTCTAGAACCTGTAAATAAATACAATAGTTAAATATTTCTTGCTCATGTAATTATTTTTTGCCCACCTCCCCCTTTATTTGTCTCCATCTAGCGATCAGCAATCAAATGTTCTGCAGAAGTCTTGTTTCCCAATATTTACCCATCTGAAACATAAATTATATTTAAAATATTCATTTTAGACTTGTTTTATTAGATTCTAGATGTAGAATTGAAAGAGTTTAATATTTCTTACTCTGTAATTATTTTCTTTAACCCCCCTCCCCCCCACTCTTGCCCATCTCCGGAACACAGATTGTGGTCAATGATCAATTACAATAAAGCAATAGAAGTGCTCAATATTTCTGACATATGTAATTATTTTTAGACCTTTAGTGCTGAACTTAATGAATCTATTTATTTTTTCTCAAATTAAATCTTTATGGGGTGTCATATCTATACCAAACTTGTAAACATGGGGGAAATAAAGAATAGACTTTTCAGGTAAGAAAAATTTATCCAAATCAATTTAAGAAAAATAATACTCAGTTGGTTTTATGCACGTATGAAACTAATAGTTAGCTACTGCTATTTTTATATGAATGATTAATGTACATATATAAATAGTATGTTGTGGCCACCACAAGACTTTCTTCTATATTTTCCTATACATATTCAATCAGTAACAATAATAAAAAAAAAAAAATACGATTTTTTTTTTGTTAAAAGTAAAAA
The DNA here is from genome assembly GCA_963930645.1 of Salticus scenicus. Taxonomy (NCBI): domain Eukaryota; kingdom Metazoa; phylum Arthropoda; class Arachnida; order Araneae; family Salticidae; genus Salticus; species Salticus scenicus. The sequence continues at coordinate 339,121,032 of OZ005653.1, forward strand.
AAAAATCGATAACTTTGTTTTAAATTATCATAGATTTATAGTTCAACCATTCGTTTTAAAGGTATTGACGAGATCTTTCGAATGATACCCATCTTCAAAATTTACCCCCCCCCCCCGGGGGGGGGGGGTACTTCTCCCCATGCACAAAATTTTTTTCCTAGTTACGTACTACTAATATCAATAATTCATATTAATTTTACAATCACAAGTGTAAAATAACTCTTATTATGCACATTTATACGAATTTTTGTCCTATACTGCCATGTTAAAAATTTAGATAAAATGCTATCACAGCGCCACCTGTTGAGCTATTGATCTCCAAATATAATCAGCACCAGTTTATGTCGGGGACCAACTAAATACCAAGTTTGGTAAAATTTCGTTAAAAAAAAAAAAGAAAATCGATTTTTTTTCTGTTTTTTTTTCGTTAAAAGTAAAAAAAATCGATAACTTTTTTAAATTATCACAGATTTATGGTTCAACCATTCGTTTTAAAGGTATTGACGAGACCTTTCGAAAAATACCCATCTTGAAAATTTACTTCCCAGGGGGGGAACCGATGCCCCCCCATGCACAAAATTTTTTTCCTAGTTAACTACTACTATTATCAATAATTCATATTAATTTTACAATCACAAGTTTAAAATAACTCTCATTATGCCCATTTATACGGAATTTTGTCCTATGCTGCCATGTTAAAAATTTGCATAAAATGTGATCACAGCGCCACCTGTTGAGCTATTGATCCCCAAATCTAATCAGCACCAGTTCATGTCAGGGTGCAACTAAATACCAAGTTTGGTTAAATTTCATTCATTGGTTCGTGAGATACAGCGTCCACAAAAAAATGATACAGACAGACACACATTTTCTAAAAACTATCAATTCGTGTTCAGGACATCCCAAAACGTGTAGATCCGTCAAAAAACGGAGGTCGAAAATTTTCGCGAATCCAATACTTTCTCTATATTACATATAGAAGAAAGTAAAAATCATATTCTATATTTGTTTGAAAAATTTGTTTTACTCTTGGTGGGAAATTTTAATAAGATTTTGTGTAGATATAAAAGTTATTGCCGGTATATTGAAGAATTTTTTTACGCTAATGAAAAATTCCTGAAAATGCTTAATGTAGATAAAAACTATATATATAAATGTTTATGTCATCAGTTTATTGAAAGTGACGTTATCAATATTCAACTAATCATCCAATCAGTCATATTAGCGAAAAATTTTCAGCTAATTTCTAATTTCAGCAATCACATGTCTGTAATTTGCATATTTCTTGAAAATAATTTTTTCTGTAAAATGTAATTACTGCCTTAAATTTCAAAAATCTCACTTAAATTTTCAAAATCCCACTTAATTTTTTTGTTAAAGTGGGAGAATCCCACTCATTTTTTTTCCTTAGTGCGAACCCTGTACATATATAAATCACAAATTTAATCAGGAACGTTAAATTGGTAAGTTATTAATGAAAAAGTAAAGAAAAATTAGAGAAATAATTAACTAAAGTTTCGAACATCGATCATATAGATTAGCGTTACAAAACAAATAAACAGACTTAAACTCTTCCAGACTTTTAAATAAGTTTTAAATAAACTTTTAAAATTTAATGTTAAATAAAACATACTTTTAAATAAGTTTTAAAATATTGAAATAATTACTTTTTATTTAGAACGTTATGTATAGATCACAAATTTCTTAAAGAAAACGAAGTGATACAGATTAGAATAATGCAACAAAAATTGAAAAAGCAAGGTTATGTCGTAAATAAATTTTTAACACACGTGTCACGTGAAATAAATTGTAGCATATAATGTAACTGACATAAGATATTAACATGTTGCAGCAGAATAAATTTCATATCTATCATCCTTGGCGGAAAAAAAATAATATCGCCAAATTATCTGGCGTACACATTTAATTCCTTTCAAAAATCATGGTTATTTTAACAACTTATATTAAGAGAGTAATGAATAATATGAAACAATATTTCGCACAATACATATTACGAAAATATACATCTAGCTTGTATATTTTCGTGTTACGTTTTTGATCGCCAAATACGAAATACTCCAAGGACGACAGAGCTTTGAAATTTAAAATTTTGTCAATTTGACAGCAAAATAACTCAATCTAACGTATGCACATGATAAATAATACATATCTATACAAAAATATGGGGATTAAAATCCGGAAATAATTTTCCTCGTTTTTAAATAATTTTTTATAAAAAATACAATGGGTGATTAACATAAGAAATCTTTTTCTTGATTTCACAGGCGGTCAGTGACGTCACACTTCGCTTGTGTATAACTACATACTTTATCAATGCGAATAAAATCTTTAAATTGATTATGACGTCAATTTTCGTGAGATGAATAATTTAACTTTTTATAATTTTTTAACGTTCACGTTTGATTAAATGTATTTACTTTTATGTCGAAAGAAAATGAACTCTTATTTTTTCTTTTTGGCAACAATTAAACTTATGGAACTCACAGATATTTTGGAGCAACTTTAACAAAGGTCTATAATTAACAAATAATTGCAATAAAACAATATTGTGACAATAAACTGAGATAAAAACTATCCTATCTCTCAAGTTGGATCAAACTGCACACAGTGTGCAAAATTTCATTAAAATCGGTTCATTAGTTTAGGAGTTTATCGCGGACAAACATCGTGACACGTAATTTTTATATATGTACAGATATCTATGATAGAACTACATTAGCACTTTATCAATGTGTATAAAATCTTTAAATTGATTATGACGTCAATTTTCGTGAGATGCATAATTTAACTTTTTATAATTTTTTAACGTTCACGTTTGATTAAATGTATTTATTTTTATGTCAAAAGAAAATGAACTCGTATTTTTTTTTTTTTTGGCAACAATTAAATTAATGGAACTCACAGATATTTTGGAGCAACTTTAACAAAGGTCTATAATTAACAAATAATTGCAATAAAACAATATTGTGACAATAAATTGAGATGAAAACTATCCTATCTCTCAAGTTGGACCAAACTGCACACAGTGTGCAAAATTTCATTAAAATCGGTTCCTTAGTTTAGGAGTTTACCCCGGACAAACATCGTGACACGTAATTTATATATATATACAGATATATGAACTTTTTTTTATAAAATGACTAAAAAATGCATAATAAAAACAGGTACTAAGTTTTTTTTTAAATATGCCAAAATAAATTAATAAAAATGTATCACCAACATGGTGACAAAAATTTTATAATCGCCACGGGGGTCCTATACTAAATATTTCCTGCCTCGCGAAGTATAAAAATTAGGTTGTCAAACATGAATTTTATTTTTAAGCCTTCCATGAATGATATTGGTTTGATTATCATTAGCATTTCATCCCACAATATTAATTTGTTTCTAATGATAATTTGGCTTCTGATGAATTAAAATTGGGTGGAATAAAGTGTGAAAGTTTTGCCCGGGCTTGCTAGTATCAGAATAATTTTCTATTTTTTACTTTTTCAGACTAAGTTTTTCATATGAGAATCCCTGGATTTTTTTTTTTTTTTTTTTTAATGATTGATTGACGAAATGCATTATATTTTTGTGGCAATTTACAAAATGTGGGATATTTTCATCATGTTTTTGTTAAATTGTCAAAAGGTGCATTTTTTACACAGTCAAATTCATGCTGGTGGAAATCCCAAGCGGAAGAAAACTAGAAAATAGTTCAAGTTTCGTGGTGCCAATTTATTTTTGTTTTGTTTCTATCTTTTTTTAAGGTCCATACACTATTTACTATATTCTTATTAAGTTAATGAAAATAAATATGGAAATTGCATTTGAAAACTTATTATTCATAACTTGGCAATGTGTTTATAATTTCAAAATCCTGCCTCATCTGGTATGATACACATTATGCATTTATACATTTGATATGCATACTTTTCTATACATAATGTTTTATAAAGCATTTAATTTTTCCTCTATTGCATAATAAATTGAAAATACAAAGTATTTCAATTAAAATTACATTTATTATGCAGAGAACTTACAAAATACTGTTTGACTAACCACAGCGTCTTTCCTTTACTACCAATGACAGGCATGAGAGCGCAGGGGGAAAAAAAAAAAAGAGGAAACACGAGCATTTATAAAAATTTCAAATGAAAAATAACGTGCAGGAAAAACTATACAAATATGTTCATAAAATTTATTTCAAATGAAGAATTATGTGTGGAGGAAAAAGCTACACAAAATATATTTAAATGTGACAAATTGAACTATAATAATGATGCACATCAATATAAAAAGAAAGAAAACAATTCACCATTTATACCACTGAAAAGTCTGAAGTAACAGACATGCAAATAATTAGGCGGAGGTGGTTACAATTTACAAGAATGTATGACCATTTAACTCATAACTTTGATATAACTCGCTCAATCTCTTTATCCCACAATTTAAAATAGAAATGACAAGACAATATGTATAAAATAAAAACTCTATCAAAAGAAATTTTTGTATGGAAGCCATAATTTTTTTTTTTAATTCTTTAAATCTTTAAACTTCTGAAATTTTTATGTAATTTAGCAATTTATAATAAGTCTAGGATCAATATTTAAAGAATTCTATATCATAAATTACTGTTTTCCTGAACATATATTTTCTGAATAAAATTAAAAATTCTTTTAAAGACCTTTAATACTTTAAAACAAATTTAAAGTATGAATATGTGTCAAAAAAAAAAAAAAAAAAAAAAAAATCTGGAGTGACTCCACTCGACTTTCCGAACATTGAGTAACTAACAGTTTTGTAGATAAAATAAAGAAAGAGGAATTGCTAAACAAACAAAAGAGAGAAAACCATAATAGAGTGTTTTTTTCTCCATATATCACACGAGGTTTTATTTAACGCTACTGAACTTTGAGCCCTTAGATCATAATGATAAAGAATTTTTCGTTTTGTCCCTGTAAAAATCTATAGATGCTAGATTCACCAAAATGCTTATAGTTAGTGCAACAGTGATTTATAATATTCATAAAAATTTTCAGCTCAATTGAATAAGGCGTTTAGAGGCTATCGCACTTTTAAAAATTTGGTCTCATAGGTTATAATGATAAAGAATTTTTCTTTGTGTCCCTGTAAAAAAACTGTAGTGCTAGATTCACCAAAATCTATACAGTTGGTGCAAATGCGACCTATAACATGTGTACAATTTTTTTGCTCAGATTAATAAGGCGTTTAGACGCTATCACACTTTTAAAAATTTGGCCCCATTGGCCTTAATGATAAAGAATTTTTCTTTGTGTCCTTGTAAAAAAACTATAAGTGCTAGATTCTCCAAAATCTATACAGATTGAGTATCTGTGACCTATAATATGGGTATAAAATTTTTGCTCAATTGAATAAGGCGTTTAGATGCTATCGCACTTTTAAGATTTTGGTCCCATAGGCCATAATGATAAAGAATTTTTCTTTGTGTCCCTGTAAAAAAACTATAAGTGCTAGATTCACCAAAATCTATAGGGTTCGTACTATGGTGACTTACAATATACGTACCAACTTTCAGGTTAATCGAACAAAGCCTTTAGACGCTAGCGTGTTCACAAACATACACACATACACACTCACATAGATATATCATCGTAAAAATAGTGAAAACGGACTCAGGGGACCTCAAAACGTATAGAAACATCAAAATCTCGAATTCGGATTTTTGACATGATTACAATACTTTCCTCACTATAGTGTTCGGAAAGTAAAAAAAAAAAAAATGAGTGATCTATCTGGAAAACTTAAATTTTATTAAGAAATAAACATATAAACAAATACAGTTAAATATCTTAATATGGATTTTTTTTTTAATAATTCCACATTAAAATAGCTAGCATTAAAGGTTCTTTGGCTCAGATTTCATGAAAATATTTTTTGACTAATAATGGTTTTATGAAAATATTTTTATAGTTTCTAGCCTTTTTTAAAATGATTTTTATAATTTTTTTCAGCTTTTCTAATTCCCAAACATCTTGATTTATGGAAAATTTAAAAATCACAGAAAGTCTGTGAAAAAATGTGAAATAACAGAAAACACTAAGATAATGAAAAAATAAAAATGCTAAAATAACGGAAAATCACAAAAAAAAAGTGGAAGCTGAAGAATTTTATGCCTGCAATGAGGAATTTGTTCAGCTATCGTCAAAAAATAAACAATCAGGATGAATCGTTTAAACTAAACTTGCACAGATGTAACAATATAAGATAGTCCTTACCCCCCCCCCCAACTTTCCCCTCAATTTTTTTTTTTTTTTTTTTTTTCCAAATGTGATTATTTTATTATAAATTAACAATTTTTTTTCTTCTTTTTTGCTGATTGTCATAAGTTATATTCCTGGAGCTATACAATGTTTTCTATCCAGCTATAGCTGAAATTAATAATTATTTTTCTGCTTCACTTTAACCCACAATTGCTTCTTTTTTTAATTGACAAAATTGTATTTTCTTATCAAATCTGATTTCTATAATTAGTCACAAACCAGCAAATTTATTTTTGTAGGCCTAAATCTCTGGAAATGTGATATTTTTACAATTAATTGTCAATTTCTTTTTTTTTTTTTTTTTTTTGTGAAAACGTTTTTTTTATTGTTAAATTCTTATGAAAAGCCCATTGTTCCCTGAAGGGTTTATTTTTCAAGTCAAAATGTTTCCTAGATAGACATCTTAAATAAGTTTGCAAGATAATTCTTTTTTAAAAACAGAAAAAGTCTTCATGAAAAAGTTGAAACTTCCAGGTATTGCAGTTATCAGATACATAGGAATCTCTTTTCCTGAGTTACAGGTTTACCAGTTCTATTTTTCTAAAGTCCCAGGTCACAAAATTTGGTTCATCACATAAAAGATAACATAGCACGTTCTAAATTGAATACTCGATCTAAAACAGATTTACCAAATCATTACGCCTGTCAATTTTCCTGTAGCAATCAAGTAATACATGTAGAAATAGGCATCCAAAAAACGGTTTATACAGTAATTTTGAAGCAAAATTGTTAGAACTGTTTTTAAGATAAGATTTTCAGTTTAAATTTCTGCTTTTCCAATTTTCACCAAAAGCTGGAAGAACTCTTAGAAGAAGAATAAATTCTATGTCTGATTACCTCAACAGTATTTGTGAAGAAGCACGAAAAAATATCCACAAGATTCAGGACGAGAATCATAAATGCTATAACAAGAAAAGAAAGAAAGCCCATGTTTATAAGATCAATGATCTAGTTGCCATATAGCGTATTCAGGTCGGAACTGGCATGAAAGTCAGACCAAATACTTGGGCCTATGTAAGTAGTACGTGTAGAGCCCAAAGACCATTATGATGTTGAAAAGTTAGGTACCCATGAAGGCCCAAATCAGACTAGCATGTCAGCAGACCATATGAAATGGTGGGTCAAAGACTAAATAAAAACTTCATAGACTTTTAAAAGGGAAAGACTTTTCAGAACTCAAAGCTTAATGTGCATATATTTAAATTAATGTGCATATATTTAAATTGTATTTTGCAGATATCCTCCAGTGTCCTACGCTGATTCAACAGTGAGGATACCTTATGTCAGGTTTGTAGAGCTCTGTGGGGACGTGTTTTTCCACCACTCAATAGAGGGCACTGCATCTGATGCCCGATGGACACTGAAATGGGAGCGAGAGTTTTTCGAATCTGTCTTGCAGCAGAGTGTCTTGTTCATTCTGGTTTCTGCACGGAGTGTACAGAATAGCTAGGTAGAACCATGGGGGGCTCAAACTCTAGATTCTTACAATGTTATAGCACATGGTGCTTAACTCTGTTTACATTACTGTTCTAAACCACTTGGAATGTGTTAAGCTGTGGAATAAGCATTATGCTGATATTTTATGTCTGTCCTTTAAAATCACCTTTTTTGTGTATCATCTGTATTCAGGATGACCAACATTAGAAATTTTCCAAATTTTTTCCCTGACTATTTTTCACCATTTTCCCTGACATAAGCTTTTTTTTTTTTTTTTTTTTTTTTTTTCCCAATAAATTTCACAAAATTAGCAAATAATTTTGCTATGTACAATAACAAGCTTTCAAATATGGCCTATTTGCACAAAATTTGTCAAAATTCCCTGACTTTCCTTGACTAGTGGCCACTCTGGTATTATATGTCCTATGAAGTGTACATTAAATGTGATGTTTTAGTTATATTTTTATAGTCCTTTGAGCCTACCCCTAGACTATGCCTGCCCACTACATCTATACTGAGCCTTGCAAGTTCATTGTAGTTTAAAGTTACGTCCTTAGTGAAATTAAAAAAAAAAAAAAAAAAAAATAGGCAGAAGGCTTGTTGCATTTACTTTGTATTAATTTTCAATCTTTCTTTTTCCATTAAATTTTAAGTTTCTTCATTGATGAGTTGCCAACTATTCTTAAAAATCTAATACTATTAAACACACAGTAATCAATCTATAAATTTCATTGTTGCTTCATAGTTTCATTATTCTTTATCTGCTAAGAAATTTTGCTTTTTTAATCCTTATGACTCCTATTCTGGTCTTGGCAGGCTGGGGGAGTGTTGCTGGTGTGAAACTAGTTTAACCCCACAGGCAAATCAAAAATCTTGCCGCCTGCCTCCTTGCTTAAGTTTCTTAAATTAATTTAACATAAATTTCAATTTAGTTTATGTTTTTCTGTTAAGATTTTGTTGAGTTAGTTCATTGTTTCATTTGTTATGCAAGCTGTTAAATTTGGTTTCTTTAAATATGTGTATTTCCTTCCCCAATGAATTTTTTCGCCTTTCTGAGCTTCTCCTACATAAAGAAAATTTTCATTCTTATTGGTCTTTGTGGTTTCAGTGATCTTGTATCTGTTGATTGGCTTATACTAAGCTTAAATAATCATTATTATATCATATATACATATTTATAAGCTTAATGCTATATTATCTAAAGTTGAAAGATATTTGATTATGTGACTTAAAATATAAAAAACTTATAAATTCTTCTTAAAACTAAACTTATATTTATTATTTATGTAATACAGCTGTAATGGATAAAAATGGCAAAATATACCTGGAATATTCAGAGACAAATTTCAAAAAATGTTCTTATCAAAATCAGGTAAAAACAGATTACTTCTGCAATTTCAATATATAATTTCAGTAAATTAGGCTATTATATTCTTTTATTACATGCATGGATCATTTATAAAATTGTATGTTATTATTTTTTACTGTCATTTCTAACTTAAATGGATAATTAAATTTTTAAATATCTAATCTAACTTTAGAAACAAATATTTATTTTAAATAACAGTTTTAATTAATAAAATGCACATAAAATTTTAAGACTACAATTAATATATATATCACTTTTATCATATTACATATAATTATTTTATTTTTATAAATGTTTTATATACATGTTATTATTTCCATAAAGTTCATTTTACCAGTTGATGACATAAAAAAAAAAAAAAAAAACATTACAAAACCTGTAGTATATATATATATATAGAATAAGATAAAAAAAAAAAAATCTCTCTCATAAAAGCAAAGATCAATGCAATTCTTTATCAAAGTGAATCAGAAAACAGTTTATTTTCTGAAGATTAAATATGGGAACCAGAAATTAATGACAGAAAAGAAGATTCAGACGAAAATGAAGAAGATGAAAGCACAACTTTTTGCTGACAGCCAAACCTTAAATCTATGTTGTGACCATGTCTATATACTTTGTGGTTTGAAGAATTATTTAGAACAGGGATGACCAACCCGCGGCCCGCATGTGGCCCACCGCGTAGTTTCTTGAAGCCAAGCCCGCGAGGAGACTTACAATATTTAGTTTGACAGCTTTGGTTAACGGATCAATACGGTCTGACTTTTCGAAGTAAAAATACCTTTCAACGATTATGATAGCTAAAGAGCTGTTGTAATGAAATATTATTAGATCCATTATTCATTCTTTTTATTATAGTTTTAATATACAGTCATAAAATTTTCATGATAACATTGTTAATTTATGAATGGAAATAATTTAAATTAATGTATTCTGCTCCGAATTTTCACCATACTCTTCCCTGAAAAAAGTATATACATACATGAATTATATACTCACAAACATATATACACATATGCATATGTACAGTCATAAAATAATTTTTCCCCCGACTAATTTCCCTGTAAATTATCAGCTAATTTACGGCGAAATTTGTCGGGAAAGGAGGGGGAGGGTGGCATTTTTATGACTGTGCATGTGGTGCGGCCCGAATGAATAAAATAGATTTCAAAGGCGGCCCCCACCAAGTGTTTTGGGTTGGACAGGCCTGATTTAGAACATGATAAATCTCATATCACTGAAAAAATGCCAATTATTTGTTTTTCTAAAGCGCTTCCTGATGAATTTTTAGAATCAATAATGCAGGAATCATTTATACAGTAATATTCCCAAATTTAAGCAAGGGCAAGATGTCGCTAGTAAAATTTCACAAAATCCTGTTGTAGTGGAGGGGGTGGTCAGGGTTCTAAAACCAATTTGCACATCAAAATTTCTGATTATCTCCATAGAATCAACATGGCTATGATGAGTCATTAAGTTAAGACATCTTAATACTACATATGTCACCAATATTTTAGAAATAAATAAATTCTTACGTAAAATGTACTGCTTTTACATACTACTCCAAGCAACCAAAAATTATATTCCACATGCAAATATTTTCTCAAATAAATTCGTACCCAAGGGGTTAATGATATATCATATGGCTATTATTGAAAGTATTCATTTTATATCTATAATGCGATATTTGAAGAATTTTCAATAAAATACAAGGCAAATTAAATATTCAGAAAGAGAAATTTCTATCAAAAGATTACAATTTAATATGAAATTAGAGACAGCAAAATGTTTAAAAACCCAGAATTCAAGGTGGTAGCCTCTGAAAAATTTCACCACTGATATATTCTATGTGATATAACATACACAACTTTATACTCTTTCAGTTGCATTTTTGCCGCAATACCAGAGCTCAGGAACATATCTTTTAAAATGTCAATAATTCCATTACATGATTTAAAAGATATATTGCTCTTGACAACTCTGAGATCCTACAAAGTTTCTGCTTTTATGATTTGCCTTTCATGTGACAGTACTGTACATTACTGCTATCAGTGGCGGCTCCTGCAAATTTCCACAAGTGAGGCCCAACTCATTATATGGTGTAATTTAACATTAATAATAGTCAGTGTTTAAACATAAAAACAAACATTATTAAGGAGGTATATAAAGCATAAATTTTTTGAAAAAAAAAAAAAAAAAAAAAATTCTTTTAATGGTAAATCTTAAATTTAACAATATGGAAAAAACTGTAAATGTATAAATGTATATCAAAAATTTATGTTTTATGACGTCATTTGCAAAATTCTGCTGTTTTCTGATTGATGGAGTATTAAAATGTAACTATCTGGAAGATGGTAGACATTAATTGCACAGGTCTACACCAAGTCGCTTTTGTCAATATATACATTTGGAGTATTCCATAAATATAAGCTAGTTATCACTTAGAAAGACTCCCCAGAGAAAATACACTACCCAGATCTAGGACCTACTTTTAATCAACTGGCTTTAACCCTAACACTACATGCCATTAAAATTTGAACTCAATTTTCTCTACACTCTACAGGATATATTTTAGCTTGGGTGATTTATATGCCTAAGTCATTTAATAATAAACATTTCAAATGTTATACTCATGTTTCTTAAAAATAAAATAAACCTTAATGAATTTATAAAATGATCTTTAACTAGGATATTTTTCTGGTAGTTCTCATTTTGCTTGAGGATGTAATATATGGTATTTGACTTACTTTAAAAATCAACTAGGCATCAGATAATTAAAAACTTTCTCCTACTGTTTATTCTGTTTCAAGTAAATTTTTAATTTATCTTTTTTTAGTATAAATGTATTCATTTTTTAAATTTTATGTTTGTATTTTTTATTTAAATAAAAAAAAAAAAAAATAACTTTTAAGCTTTATCCTGTTATGATCCCAATAAACAATTTTTAAAAAAAATTCAGCCTGAGTATACCATTTTGGCAAGTAAGAAAAAATAATTAGGTGCCATTGCCACTAGGGATGCACTGAATAGTTGGTATTCGACCACACTACCGAATATGTGGTTTGGACGAATATCAAATTACTCGGCTAGTTGAAGATACAAAAATTCAATTTTTTTTTTTTAATTTTTAATCTTTTGAAAAAATTCTATTTTTAATTGTCATTAAATTAAGGTTTTTCAGAGTAATTAAGAAAGATTATATTTAAATGAAAACAATTGTTTTATCTAGTTTTAAGTAGCATTAAACATAACAATAATATCTAACAAAAGCTGTCTTTATTAATAACAATATAATGATGTCTGTTTCTAAAGTTAAGAAAGAATGTACATAATCCATACGATGTTGCCATCTAGGAAACTTCAAGCGATCAAACAAAGATCACATCCAAATCTGGCAAGAAAAATGACACATCATAAAATAGCAATTTTGAATTTGTCATTGAAAAATGCATATGAAGATAAAACTGCTATTCGGTGCATCCCTAATTGCCACCTGACTTTCACATTCCAATTTCTAACCCTGAATGTTAGCACATTTTATGACATTGCTGTTTAATTTTTTTTTTTTTTTAACTGTATTTATGCATTTTAACTTTAAATGTATAAAACAAGGTTCCCACTCAATTTAAAAGATAAAATTTTCTGACATTTCTAGTCACATAATTTGATTGATGGCACAAAAAGTAGCTCACGGCATAGAACATAACTCGCGACATAAAATACAACACAGCAACGCAACTCACGACATAAATAGAATGCTCAAAAAGCGTTTTCTAGGTTTTGGGGGCAATATTTGCAACATTCCCTGACTTTTTTCATTATTTTCAAATTCCCTGACTATTCCAGGTTTTACCTGACCCATGGGAACTCTGATAAAATTATTTTAACCAAACATACATGAAAGTAACTTTTATTTCATAGTATGTTTATTGTCACTTTTGAAGATTTTAGTTAAAATGCCCCCCTTCCTTACCACCAAGAACATAATTGTATCTAAGACTAAAACAATATATACAGTCGAACCTTGTTAACGTGAATCTCAAGGGGAATAAAAAATTTGTTCATGTTATCAGTAGTTTATAGTTCATACTATCAGTAACTTAGAAACTAATCTTCATTTTGGTGGGGATTGTGGAAACGGTTCATATTAAAAGTAATTCACATTATGCATGTTCATGTTAACGAGGTTCGACTGTATATTATATATATGTATGGAGGCATGCATAATTTGCAATATTATATGTGGTTCTCTTAAGGATTTTTTTTTTAACACCACTGGCCTCTTATTTTCCCAAAACTCATAAAGTTTACAATTATCACAAGATTTTCTTAGTTAGTACTAGTAAAAAATAAAAATACTTACGAATCTCCAAGGGAGTCATTATACCAGTATGATCTAAAAGGAAAATTATAGATAATTACAACAAATGAACCAATGTCATACAAACAGGGTTGGCTTCATTTTGCCCAACCCTAAAAAGCGCAACTTTTTTTTTTTTTTTTTACAAAAATCCTCTGAATTGCATTTTTATATAATTAACAACAAACATATAAAATAAAAACAAACAATATATGGGTGATTCTCCAAAAAAAAAAAAAAACCTAACAATATGATGTCTGAACAAAATATCACAAATATAGTTCAATATAGATTTTTTTTTTTTTAGATAAATTTTTTCATTGTATTTCCATGTGATATATTTTTTTAAAAATTACTCGATTACTATTTCCTATAATTTTTTTTTAAATGACTAGAAATTCAGGCTCTTAGGCTTATTAAATCTTTCCCGAACTTACTCATTTAAAAATTTCACATCAACATTTTATAAACCATACATACTTAAGGTGTAAAATAATAATATTTTAATCATTTAACTTATCAATGTATATCGTCATTGTAAATTTTGTCCCTTCGGCTATATCCGAGTTGCAGGCCAACTATAAGAAAAATGCAATACTCATGGCATTGTTGGCATAGACAGATACTTAGCATAGTCTTAATGATCTCGTAATTTTCAAGAAAATTGTTTAATCCTTTATCTACTGACGGTACTTTAAAGCATCATTATTTAAAAAAGAATATAAAATCAAATTTATAGACGAAATGTCAAATATATTTAGAAGAAGGGAACCTCCCTTTAATCTCACTACAAAGCATTAGACGATACATAGAGCCGTTTTTGTTCCATAAGGGATTTTATGGGCACTTGCTGTTTTTAATTCATATTTTTCACGATTTTCATGTGTGTTAGAATTGATTCCTATATTATTTCAAGAATATCTCACTAATCTTAGGAAAAATATGAGGAACATAAAGAGTAAATATTTATCTACAAATTTTTCATGTCGAAATAATTTTTTCTACCTCTATGTACCAGTGGTACACTAAAGTACAACCTCACAAAATTCTCATTAATTATTATGATGAGGTGATACGCATAATTTTTAACATAAATACCTTTAAATAATGCATTTCACTAACTAAAAATATATGTTTCAAACACAATTTTTGTCTGTATCATAATGCAGTAGATAAAGGGTTAAAATAAAAAGGTATGAACAATATATGTATTCATTTTTAATTTTTGGAAAATTTTTTTAACTTGAAATCGACAACATTATACATGTACTACACTGTTCTCAGATTCAGCATCCAAACTTTCATAAATATCACTTATTTCTGAATCACTCTCGGATGCATTTACACTAAAGTCAGAATCCATGTCACTTAGTGATTCGGATTCCATAATGTACACAATATAAAAAAACAGATTTATCACAGAGCACAAAAACAAGGACATTTAAAAGCTTAACTGATTATAAAATAACTATTACAAATATTTAAAATTAGATAGTGCTGAAATCTAGTTTAAAATAAACCGACTATCTCTAATTACATTTTAAATAGTCTGCTAGTACCATTTGGAGTGTAAAATAAGCAATAAAAAATTTTCCAGGTATCAGAAATGGTTTGTTTTTAGTGTATTATTTTTTTTAACACTCCAGCCCAGAAATAACATGGGCACGAGAAATACAGGGTAAAACCTCACTCCATCATTTTCACGGAAGCAAGGGATTAAAGCGGCCAAGTATCTACACTTTATTTCCCCCCCGTTAAATAAAGAGTAAATTCTTTAAAGCACTTTTGTTTTTAAAGAATTCATTATCTGAGAATGTGCACACCCATATATTGTTACTCAAATTGCCTTATAAAACAAAAGCTGAAAAGAAAAAATTATATTAAAAATAATCTACAATAATTTAAAACATAACGAAAATTTTTTAGAAACAAAAGAAAGAAATTCAAAACTATCAATTATGAAGAAAACAGGTACAAGCCAATGTAAAAAGGAAAAAAAAAAAATTAAAAACATGTTTGAATACTTTAATAATGAAATATATTACAAATTAATAGAGCAAAATTGATTCAAACATTTGATAAAACATTATGCAATAAAACAATAATAATAAAGCAACAATAATTGGTTTTAAATCCAATTTGTTGCTGTATGTGCAAGTTTCAATATAAATAGAATTTTAAAATACTTTAAAACAGAACTGTAACTTTAAAAAATTTCTAACTCAACCCTATAGACTTTAGAAATTTTAAAATTTTGATTGAAATAAATAATTTATATTTTAATTTTTGGGTTATCTTATAACATATACATTTCTTACATAAAATTATTTAAAAAACACAAAAATCCTGATATCCTACCCCCTTGCCTTCTCAAATAGCTGAAAAAAAAAAAAAAAAAAAACCACTTGACAGTGCTTTCCAAACACCTAAAAATATTAAATAAAGAAAACCTACTAACTTTATTACAAAGGACTTTCATCGCCATTGCAGAGATGCCAACTTCAAATGACAAAAAAGCAGGAGACTTTTTCCACCAAGAAAGTTTGTAAGAAAAATGAGTAAAATAATGCAAATTTAATTTTAAGTAAAGCTTTATAAGCTTAGGAGGTATTTACAAAGCATCAGTATTAAAATTAAATGAATAACATATGTTTCTTGCAGTAAAACAAACTATCAAAAAAAAAAAAAAAAAAAAAAAAAACCTCAGACATACAATTTAAGATTTAAGTCAAAATAGACAGATTTGATCATTCTGCTCCTAATATAAAACAATAAGGATCTTTATTATCTTTGTAAAAGAAAAGGTAATAAAGAAATAAAAATATCAGCTATATTCTAATGAAATTTGAATCCTTTAAAGTTTTCAATAGTTAGGTATTTAAAAAAAAAAAAAAAAAAAAAAGAAAGAAAGAAAATCTTCTGATAATTAGACATTTTTTATTATGCAAAAATGAAAGTTAAAAGTTTATTCTTAGCAAAAATTAGTTTTAAAGCATTGTATAGTAATTCACATTCAAACTGAACTTGATAAATTGCAGGGGAAGATAAATTTCAATTTTGTTTCAAATTCTTTACCCAATTCCACAAATTTTAAGCATGAATTATGCTAAGAGGGATAGATAAAAATGACATCAGAAAAGCAGGAGAAATGAGTGGAAAATCAGGAGCATAGAAAAACAAGCAAAAAGCAGGAGACTTGGCATGTCTGCCATTGCCTTTGGGCTTTTTCAGTTGCAGTGCACCTGAGAGAAAAGTCAGCAGAATTCCTCGAAGACGCACGACAACTGAAGAAGCCCCAGGGTAACAGTGGTGAAAGTCTTTTGAAATGAAGTTAGTAGGTTTTCTTTATTTATTTAGTATTAAAAACTACATTTTTATTAAATTAAATCTAAAAATACATTACTACTATAAAAAGGATGAAAGAAGTCTGTTATACTTTTTAATGCTTAAAAACAGGGACAGCAGATTTTTAAAAAAGGCTAACTCTCACACATCACTTAAAGCAATGGTCACTAACTGGTGGATAAAATTTTAGTAGTCCATAAGCAGAAAAAAAAAAAAAAAAAAAAAAAAAAAAAAAAATGCTAGTCATTACATTATTAATATTATTATTAAAAATTGTATTGATATTAATTTTAAGTTAAAAATTTTTTTAATGGCTCGTACTCACAGAATTGTCTTCAGAAATTTGAATAAGGGAGGGAAAGTAAATGGAATGATATTTTATCTCAAAAATGCAAATTGTAAGTATGGGGCAGAGTTATATCATTTTGAATTTTTGATCTGCATTTGATACGTAGCTAAAAATTGTTCTAAATTTATTAGAATATTCAAATTCTTTAAAAAGTTTCAAATGCATGTCAAAAATATAATTTCCTATTGGATTTTAATGATCTTACAATCTGCAGATTACTACTACATTTATACAGTTTTATATACGGAAATTGAAATTTATCCACTGTCGTTAAATCTTTCATCTGAATTTTTGTGTATGATGGAAGCAGTGACGTCACTAGCAAATTTTTCAGGAAGGGGCAAACTTAAAAGTGCAAAATTTCAGAATATATATATATTTAAATTTCATAACCTATAAATGCAAGTCGGGTTGGTTTGACTCTAAATGGCACTGTGACATGAATTTTATATGGCTAATCATTTGAAATCTAATGACTTAATTTTAAAGCTTTAAATGTCATTTTAAAAAATTATTTTTCACTTATTAGAATTTTCCAGGAGGGGGCAAGTGCCCCCTCTTGCCCCTATGTGTTGACGCCCATGGATGGAAGCAATAAAAAAGGCAATCTTCTATAATTATTTTATTACAATCGAGCAACTTTTAAACATTATTTTAAAGATTATATATTCACATTTTCTTTTAATAAAATAAGTCATTTGAATGTTTTATATTAAACGGCTATTCCCCGATTATGACTCTAGAAATATATTTATGTTTCTTAAGTGGTCCATGGGATTTTAAATTCTCAATTTAGTGGTCCATGAAATTAAATCAGTGGTCACCAACCATTTCAAGGTATAAAAAATCAATATAAACAGAGAAAATCTATATGCTATTATAAAATTCTTTTATTTTAAAATAAAAATTTATAAATGAATAGCAGTAAAGTCTATGAAAATCATTCTTGATCTGTTCATATAAATATGACTAAGTATATACTTATTTATTGCAATTTAATTTGATGGGTTAATATGATTGCTTTGGAATGTAACACTGTCTATTTTTACCTATTAATTGTTTCTATTTCGCAAAATTTTGCTTGGCACATGCATTAACTCAAAAATTAACATACAGTATTCCTTATGCCTTCCTTGGAAATAAGACATGAAACAGTGTTGATGAGTTTTAGTCTTTTAAATTATGTGCAGAGTTTATTAGTGCAATACGATATCAACAGCTATCTTTAGATGTTTTATGGCTGAATGGGCCATGTGATATTTTACTTTTATTTTACAGTAAGAGAAAAAAGTTGGAGGTGGCTTACTTTTGATGTATAAAATAAATAAAATTACTCAAAACTGAATTTAAAAAGAACTGTTGAGTAAAGACACTTTTAAACAAATTACACAGCTCGGCATGAAAATTGCCCCCAACACCATTTTGGCAAATTCGTATGTAAAATGACCTCCTGAATTCGAATAGGACATCCATTTTGCCATATCACCCACTGTTTTTTTAGGGACAGCCCCCTATTTTTATGGCTATAAATTTTATTTTGGGGGTGGGGGGAAAGGATTATTTTAACTGTTAAATATCTTCTGAGGGGCTACACAGTTGGAAAATTCTAAAACATCAACATTTGTGGCAAGGGGAAAATTTATTGGGGGCGGGGGGGGAGATTTGCCACTGAAATTATGTATTACATTTCTTATACTTTTTTAAATCTATTATTAATGTTATTTATTAAACATTATATTTTTGTTTTTAAGTGTTAAATTAATTCTTTTTCATTCTCCAAATCAAATTCATTGCCATAAAATGACCGAACAGTGATAAAAATTGGGGGAGGGGTGGTGTCCCGAGAAAACGGTGGGCGAGTGGGCAAAATGGTAGGCATATTTGGATTTAGGAGATAATTTTACATAAGAATCAACAAGAATAGTATCAGGGCTCGATTTTTTTTTAGTGCAGTGTTATTAGTCTACTTTAGTCTTCTTCAATCCACAAATAAAACAGAAGAGTGGCAGCAAAAATATGAACCTCCAATTTTTTTCCTCAAGAAAAAACTGATGCTGATCACAGGCTTTGATTAATAAACTTTCACTTAAAAATTGTACTTCAAATAGTACAATGTTATTGCTGTACTAAGCGAAGATATATTTCTAAATTATTTGAAAATTAACTTTGATTTCTATCTAAACTTAACACTAGAAAAATGTTCTGATGTTTACCTGCCACTGTCCATATGAGGTGTAGGAGATCTGCGAGAGTACAAATAATCGCTAGCAGATGGATATGTAGTTGCTCGTCTTTCATAAGGGTCACGTGACATCGGTGACATGGATGATCGTTGAGAATAGGGATCCCTTAAAGATGAGGAGTATGGGTCTCGAAGAGATGGCCTGTAAATAACATGACAGACAACTGTTATAAATGACAACAAAGTTGGGGGGTTGATTTAAGGTAGGAAAAATTAATAAATTAAATAAACAAAACAAAATAGGGATAAGTTTAGAAATCCGAGACTTGAGATGTAGTTAAAAACAAAATTCATAAATTCATTTATAAAATGGTAGTATTTTAAGCCGATGTAATTAAAAAACACCTTTCTTAGAATACTTTAAAAGTACCTGTCCTGCACTCAATGTTATTTATCAATAACATAAAAAAAAAAAAAAAAAAAAGACAAGAAGACTAGGTTTGTGATAATTATCTGATGAGAGTAGGTTCTTTCACAAAGTTTAAATCAGATTTTGCTAAATAATATGCAAGGATACTTGCTTCTTGACTTTAAATCTTGACACAAATGACAATGTAAAAATTTTATAACAGTTTTTTCTTAAAAAAAAAAAAAAAAAAAAGTAAAATAGAAACATAAGAATAAATACATTTACTTAAAATATATACCTAAAAAATATATACCTAAATAATATCCTTTTACAAAATATGCACTTACAATTTAATTAAAACAAATATATTTTGGATGACCATCGCGTCCGTCATCAGTGCATTGCAGTGATACTCCCTCTGTTTTGGTTTGTTTCCTCCTCTTGATCTTCAATTCTCTTCACTTCGAATGGACTTTTTCTTTTAATTAATTGTTGCCATACAGATGGTATTATGCTGTGCTCACAATCATTCAGGGTTCATACTCAAATATGGGAAAAAAATTCCCTGAGTTCCCAGACAAGTTTCAAGAAAATATTAGCGACACATTACAAGAAACACTTTTCTAGACAGGACAAAATACAGCTACTTTCACTGTATGATGTCATATTACTGCCGATCATGATAGAAATTCAGGCAGAAATCATTATTTACGTGTGTATTTTCACAATACTTAATCATTTAAATTTTGATACGAAGCTAAACAAGAAAAACATAACTTGAGAGAAAAAAAACATTTGTTTTTCCAGGTTTTATAACTGATTTTCCCTGACTTTTAATGAAAATTTTTATTTTCCCTGAGTTTTCCCTGACTTTTTTTAACAAATTCCAAAATACCCTGAGTATTCCCTGAGGAGTATGAACCCTGTTAAATATTTTATAGCAATGTTTGACACAACACAATATAAATAATAAAAGTATTAGTTTTAGTTTTGATACAGAAATTTTTTTTTTAGTGAATTGCTATTCAAAAGTTACAAATTTTTTTTATCAGTGCAGACAAAAACTGTCCGCAAGCCGTTTTTCTTTGTCCGCGACTATGTCGCAGTGTTTCTGCCACTGGGGAAAACTGATACTTGTACAAATCTATATATTAATAGGTAAATATGAAACTTGTCGTACAGTTTTAACATATTAATTATGGGAGTAGAGGGTTGAAAGTGGTATCATTCGAAAGGTACGATTTGCCAGATTTGCAAAATACAAAAATTATTTTAGAAGGTCATTTAAAATACATTTATTTTTTATGCACTTTTTCATTTTATAAGCATATTCTTTTATATTAAAAAATTCGTAAAGAAGAAAGTTATTAAATCTGGCAATAACTTAAAAATTTATAGTAATTCGTTTAGATGTAGTAGCATTCTTAAACTCTTGACTACGGATCTTTCATTCTAAGAGGCAACGACCATTAGAGTGGTAAAAATGATTATGAGTGAATGAGTTGTAGATTGTAGTTTTATACCATTGAACATATACGCAAAAAAAAAAAAAAAAAAAAAAAGATTAATGAAAGTTCTACTCCCCCCCCCCAATTTATTTAATATATATATGAGTAATTCTCTGAAAAGTGGTCATTTCATGTCCCAGTAGTCTTGAGGGTATATTTTTAAAAGCACAAAAACAAAAAGCTGTTTCAACTATCAATATTAATTGGTTTTACATATAAACTGTTATTCTTTGGTTATTGGAATTCAAATATAATTTTTAAAATGCAAAATATCATTCCCTCACAGTGTCCCCATTCCCACATATAAGTAAATAAAATAGTTTCTATGGTATTAAAGCATGTATATTTGGATTATTTGAATTTAAAATTTATTAAACATATTTTAATAAATATTTATCCATTATACTATATTTATATATTATGCAACGAAAGAAATTAGAATACTTTTTATTGTTGTCCCTGGTAACAAATATCATTCCCTCATCAAACTATAATGACATCCTTACTTACTGCATAATGATAGCACATACTTTATATAAGTCAAACTTAAGTTATATACCAGCAAAGTAAAGAAACCATTTTGTATTCTGTTGGAAACAGTTTACAATGAATAGCATATGGCTCTCAAACGTTAGATTGAAATACAGTATTTTTATTATATGTCATTCCCTCACTCATTATAAAGTTAACTAAAATAAATCAAATTTGCTTTTTTTATGATGTTATATTAATAAAAATATGTTTTAATAAATATTTAGTGTTTGAAAATATAACTAAACTTAATAATATTTTTATAAAGTAGTTTTTAGAAGAAATTTGTCATTCCCTCATTTTTCTAATTAATAAAAGTAATTGCTATATCAAAAATTATCAGATACAGTTTGGTTCATATTATTTTTTTTATTAATTCAATTGTAACATATGTGTACATGTACAAAAAAAAAAAAAAAAAAAAATTGGAGCAATTTTATTTGAACTAAGTGTTTTTTTTCTTTTTTCTTTTCTTTTAAAAAAGCCCACTTTTCAGAGAATGACCCATATATTATATGTCAGGGTTCATACTCAAATATGGGGGGGAAAAATCCTTGAGTTTTTCCTGAGTTCCCAGACAGTATTCAAGAAAATATTAGTGACATATTACAAGAAACACTCCTCTAGACAGGACAAAATACACAGCTACTTCCACTGTATGGTGTCATATTACTGTCGACCATGATAGAAATTCAGGTAGAAATCATTGTTTACATGCATATTTTCCCAATACTTAATCAATTAAATTTTTATACGAAGCTAAACAAGAAAAACATAACTTGAGAGAGAAAAAAAAAAAAAAAAATGTTTTTCTAGGTTTTATAACTGATTTTCCCTGACTTTTAATGAAAATGTTTATTTTCCCTGACTTTTTTTAACAAATTACAAATTCCCTGAGAAGTATGAACCCTGTATATATATTTTTTGTGTGTGTGTGATTTACATCAGCTCACGTTTTAACAACTTGCTTCCTAAATAAAAATATTTAAATCCGCTTCAAGGTGCACATGGAAACGTTCCAGATTATGTGTGTGTACCAAATTTCATGTCTATAAGTGCAGAAATTTTTTCTGGTGACAACTGACAGAGGGAAACAGTGACACCATTTTGGTTATTAAAATAAACTTAATGTGTACATTCATATGAGGCAACACCTTTAGTATAGAACCCTCTTGGTGAAATTTGAAGTGCAGCTCTGATGTTTCTAACAAATGTCTTTATTTATGCAATTGAGATAGACATTTTTATTCATCACCAAAATAGCAAAAAGTATTAAAAGTCACCATGGGGGTCCTGTACTAATGCTGTACCCACATTACTTTGTTAACAATGAAAAGAAAAAACACTTATTAATTAAAATCAATATTAAAAAAAATATATATATATTTTAATAGTATGGTGCCAATTTTATCAGACTTTTTGATGATACAGGTTTAATTTTTTTTCCTTTACTTTTTTCACATGTAGTTGCTTTTTTATGTTAAAAAAATAAATAAATAAAAATAGAATTGTATTCAATTGGCGTCAGGCTAAAATTACAATGCAAAGAAAAATGTCCGGAAATTTAATAGCTTAATACATTTTAATTAATAACTTGCTTCTTAATTAAAAATTTGTTTTCGAGGTGCACACTGAGACATCCACACTATGTGTGTGCGAAATGTCATGTGCGGTAGATTTTTTTTGTAGACAGCTGATACAGACAAACAGATGCTACTTCCCTTTTATTAATAAGGTACACACAACGACGTTTATCTTTTTTAAATGCCACTAAGGAAAAATAAAATATAAAAATTTATGGTATTCATAGAATGTTTGTTAAATTAAAAATGCTCACTACAGGGTGGTGTTAACATTAGAACTTTTCCATGAATATATTTCATCATTTACCCTGACTTTTCCACGACTTACGGTGTTTATTTCCCACAAAGATTCATAAAATTACCGCACATTTTAGCAATTTTTCAATATCAAGCTTTAAAAAAAAAAAGGCCTATTTTTACAAAATTTGGCAGAATTCCCTGACCCTGTCATCAAAATAACACTAGGAATATGAATATTTTAATGAGTAAACTCAATTGATTAAAAAATAATACAATAAGATTTTTAATAATTCTTGAATAGCTAAAACACAAATCTAACAATTTAAAATAACCTTACATATATTCATCTCTCATGGGTGCCATAGACGGACTAGGTCGATCATAAGGTGAAGGATAGGGTCTCATGCGAGCTGACATGGAACTGTAACCGCGATCATAATAATCTCGTCCTCCTCCATAGGGTGGACCATCATATCTTCGGCCATAGCCATTTGCATAGCCACCTCCACCACCACGGGGTCCTCCATAGCCGCCACGGCCCCTACAATTATAATCACAATAAAAAGTAATGACATACAATGAAATCACCTAAATTTGACATTACAAGAGAAAATCACTGAACTGGAACACACATTTCCAAAAAGTACTAAAAATAAAATCAACAAGGTTCATACTCAAATGTTAAAAAAAAAAAAAAAAAATCCACAGAGTGTTGAAAATTTTTAAGAAAATGTTAGCAACACATTGCTTAACCAAACAGCAAACAATAGGTATTCACTGACCTTGCTGCATAAGATTTGTTTAGACTGACATTAACCTTTTTTCCTTCCTTCCTTTAAATTAAGACATGATGAGTTAATTATTAGAACTTTTTTTTTGCAAAATTATCAGAGATTATACAGTGTAATGTTACTAACCATTGTAAGTAAAGCATTTTTTTTTTTTTTTTTTTTAACATTTTTGCAACATATTACGATTCAAATGAGATTCACATTAATGAGGTTTGACTGTACTAGAATTTTGATGGCAAAATCGATTATATTAGAGCAATAAATATTACTTTAATCTATATAAAAGATTAAGCTTTAGTAACTGAAGTTTTATTTCATTATCTGACATAACAAATGCACATCAAAAACACAAAAAATTTTCAAATAAAGAAAAGCTGAAAAATCAAATTTACAAAAAAGGTGAAATCAGATGAAATATCTCATCTCTGATAATTTGAATAGAATTAAACAATAATAGAAAAATATTTATTCTATACTTATAGTTTAATTAATAATTTAAAATTTACAATGCCCCCTCCCTCTGTACTTAAAAAACTAAAATAACAAATCACATCAGGATATTAAATTAGGAGGTGCAAAAGTTAACTGTTTTATGACATACAATTTAATTCAAATTTTTAAAAAGCTATACACAGTCGAACTCTGTTAACGTGAAAACGCTTAATGTGAATTACTTTTAACCAGATCAGGTTATCGCATTTTTCAGCACTTTGTCAGATTATCGTGGGTTGCTGAAAACCCGAAGCATGTTAGAACATGTAATTTTTCATGGAAAAAATCTGATAAAATTATTTAAGGGCAGACCATGAATGCAAAAAAAAAAAATTTAAATGAATATTTTATTTTTTGTCATAAACATACAAATCTCCCAAAAATGCAGACATTTACTAAAAAAATCATAAGTTTTGAACAAATTGAGATATTTGAAAAATTCAAATTGAATAATAAAGTTTAAGAATAGTATTTTTAAGGACGATATCAAGGACTCGATGGAAGAAAAAGAAATGTTTAAATTTGTGACATTTCTTCTATACGTGGATTCTGAGAAATGAGACAAAAGAAAAAATGCTCGGGTCTCCAATGGCCCACGATAACCTGACTGGGTTAACATGAACTGTTTCCATAATCCCCGTCAAAATGAAGATTAGTTTGGATAACATGAACTACTGATAACACAAACAAATTTTTTATTCCCCTAGAGATTCACGGTAACGAGGCTCGACTGTATTGACGTATAATTACAAAATTAATTTTAAAATTTACTAGTGTCATTTTCCTTTATAGATAATTTTTAAAATGATAGTAAATGCCATTTTTAATAAATATGTTTTTTCTTTTAGTCTTATGATATGAAGGGATGAAGTATCACCTGTTTGATCCTCCTCTGGCTCGTCCTTGTGATCCGGGCTCAGGATGAAGTTTGCTCTTTGAAGGCTAATTAGGAAAATTGTTAATTTTTAGAAATCATGAGAATTTCATTATACAACAACAACAAAACATGAATTTCATGTTAAAATAATGATAAATAAAAAATTATGAATTTTTTATGTTTGCTCATTAGAACATGCCCAACAGTAAAAAAAATGAAAAATGGCGAGCGCTGCAGATTTTTCGAAGTTGTGCAGATTAATTGAACAGTTCAAAAAGAAATACCAGGCCTAAATATACAAATATAATTTGAATTATACCTCTGACTGCTGTACTTGTTGTGTATTCTAAAGTTTTTTTTTTCTACACTCCTGCTCAAAATTTAGAGCAAGGTTTGCAAACTATCAACTTTTAAATTTAAAAACTTCCCTCGATGAAATGTTTTCAAACATTGGGTATTTAAAGAACTGGGTCTTCCTCATGTTTTTCAGTGAAGATTGGTTTAAGGCAACATTTAGAGAGTCAAAAACAAATTCGGCAAAATCAATAATGTTTGCAACCACCCTGTATCGTTAAGTGAACGGAATGAATTGTAACTTCAGGATACGTTAATGTAGACCTAATTTAATTTGTGGATGAATTTGTGTGACAACAGCATGTTAAATAATGGAGATATAAGCATTTATTTAAAAAAAAAAAAAAAAAAAAATCAGCATGTTCTTTTATTTATAATATACAGAGATTTTTAACAAAAATTATTCCCACTTTCAGATAAGTTGAAAAAACATTTTTGAAGCAACATACTGCAATCGGAATACAAATATCTCAAATATTTCATAAAATATGAACATTTGTATGAAACACGTTTTCACTCTGCATTTGCAAAAGATAGAAAAAAATTTTATTACACTGGTTGAAAGCTAGATATATTGGGCAACTTTTGTCAATAGTGCATTTGAATTGAGTAAAAATTAAGCAAACTATTAAAAAAAGAACGAGTTAGATTTTAGGCATTTTCCAAGAGTTGAAATTTCATAAGGGGTTTACACATGCTGCGTAATTACTTTAAGAATTTAATTATTTTAACCACTCAGCAAAAACGTTTTTTTTTTTTTTTTTTTGTGAAAAACCCCTTTATCTCACAAATCTTTTTAAATAAACAAAAATATGTTGAAGTTACAAGCTTATAAGGGGTTTTTCACAAAAAAGTACATTTGGAGCGTGGTTGAAATAATTGGATCTTTAATTACGCAGCATGTGAAAAACACCTTAGAAAATATCTAAAATCTAGCTTGTTCTTTTGCTGACAATTTGCTTAATTTTTCTTCTATTCAAACACACTTTTGACAAAAGTTGCCAAATATATCTAGCTTTCAGCCTATTCAATATTTTTTTAAAATCTTTCGCACATGCGCAGTGAAAACCTTTTTCATAAAAATGTTCATATTTTGTGAGATATTTGAATTCCAATTGCAGCACATTAAAACTCTGTATATTATAAATAAAAAACATGCTGAGTTATTTTTGAGTTTTAAAATAATTGCTTATATTTCCGTTATTTAACATGCTATCATTACACAAATTCATTCACAAACTGTACTGAGTGTATATTAATATATTCTAATTCTAAAGTTACAGATCATTTTGTTTTCTTAACACAGATATGGTACAAGCTTACAGTAAAAAAGGCTGAACTTTTCACGACCCCCTCCCCCTTCCCTCTCAAATGTGGTATCAGGCAACTGGCACAATATAAATTTTTCAATAATAAAAATAATGTTAAATCTGATTGCATACATGTACACACAATAAACAAAATGAGAACAATAAATCTTATATTGAATGTCATATTAATTATAATTAAAATAGTTGTTAGTGCTTAAAAAACAGACAAAATTATTACATTTACTTGAAAATAAGTTTATTCTATAGAAGCATTGTTTGCTGGGGCAACTGGTTAGCAAAATAATGTAGTTCAAGTTCATTAGGAAAATACAGTTGAAGTGCTATTTCTTTTTCCTTTTCTCCAAGTTTGAATTTGACATTTCTTGAAAGCCAATCACACAGAATTTGCTAATAATATATTGCACAAATTCAGGCTGATCCCCCCCCCCCCATACATGTCCAAAAAGTTTTAATGCGGATTTGCATTGATCCCAAGAATAATAATTGTCAAGCTTAAAAAGGCTGAATTGAACCTTAAGGCTGAAAAGTAACATGTCTGTTAACAATACAGGGTGATCACAAACATTGTTTCCGGCTTCCTAAATGTTGTCTTAAACCAATCTTCGCTGAAAAACATGCGGAAGACTCAATTTTTTAAATACTGAATGTTCGAAAACATTTTATCGAGAGATAAGTTTTTAAACTGAAAAAAAACTGATTGTTTGCAAATCTTGCTAAACTTTTGAACAGGACAGGAGTGTAGTTACAAATATTAAATATTTTATGGCCCATGTTCCTATTCATGAAAAGTTGTTTTAGCACAAAATGAAAACATACAATGAGACTAACTAAATTTAAATTAAAGAAACTTTTATGACCTTATTTTATATTTACCTCAACACTCAATGAAGATCCTCTGAAGTAGTAGTTATTCAGAGCTTTTAAGGCATCTTGGGCTTCTTCAGGCGTACTCATATGCTACGATGGAAAGAGAGAGAAGAAAGTTATTGAAATTCCGATAGAAATATTATAGTGTACCTTTATTAAAATTTGAGTTTTAGTCATTCCCCCCCCCCCTCTCCCCTCACCTTTTAGCATAAAATTTGATATTAATAGTCAAACCTCGTTAACGCGAATCCCAAGGGGGATAAAAAATTTGTTCATGTTGTCATTAGTTAATGCTATCGGTAGCTAATCTTCATCTTGTTGAGGATTGTAGAAACAGTTCATGTTAAAAGTAATTCACATATTAACGAGGTTCCACTGTATATTAAACAAAGTGTGTGACTAATTGTTTATGAAATCAAAACCAAAACTGACTTGTAGCATGGTATTGTGAGAGAATTCAGAATCAAAAAGCTTCACTAACACTATCTATACTATATGACATAAACAGAGTTAAAAATTATTTCACTGTTATATAACTATTGTTTTAAACCAGAAAAATTAAATTACACTGCTATTATCCCACTTAAGTTTTAGAATATTTCATTATGAATGCTGTTAAAGAGTTCTTAAAAAATAATTTTATCAAAACTTCCAATTAAAAAAAAAAAAAAAATTTAATTGTGTTACATATATGAAAACCTGTTCAAACATATCACAAGAAGAAAAAATTGATCCAATATTATACAGTCAAACATCATTAACATGAACACACTCAATGTGAATTACATTTAACATGAACTGCTTCCACATTCCCCATCAAAATGAAGATTAGTTACTGATAGCATGAACTCCCCCCCCCACCCCTTGAGATCATAGACCTTATATACTAGACAACGCATTTCCCCTCGTTATTTGACTGCATCATGAACGAGCTTCCCCAGCAAAATTGTCACGTGATGTTGGTCTAGAGGAAGAGTGGAGAATGATCACTATGTTATTTTTCTGTAGGAACGAATTTTGTGTTTTTTAATATTTTTACTGTGCACGCACTTTTTATTTTAGCATTTAGATTTACACATGGATGGAAAGCTAAACTTTCATAGATTAATTACATAGAAAAAAAAATTATGATAAATCATTTTGCAAGCGAAAAAATTACATTTGAATTCTTACTTCAGTCAGAGAAGTATGAGATTATGCTTGCATACGGGAAAAAAGAGAGAGAGAGAGAGAGGAATCACCCCTAGGCCAAGATCACGTGACTTCCGAGACTCAGAACAAAGGATGGAGGTATCAGATTACACCCTCATGTTGAAGACATTCGCTGTAATGGTCAGCCGTATTGGTAGCGTGGTCTAGTATATAAGGTCTATGCCTGAGATTCACATTAACGAGGTCTGACTGTATTACCATTTAATAAGTGAAAGTTCCTTTATTAAAATTAAAAAAAATAATAAAAGCAATAATCAGCACACTGTATAAGCATTACACAAGCTATTGTATGTAATAAATACATTTTTTTTTTTTTCAGAAGGCCCAGTTTTTTGGTATTTACCCTGGCCTTGGGTAAATACCCAAAAAATATTTACCTATCCACTCCACATCACTATGTTCAACAGTTGGAAAATTTTACTATCAAAATCTTATTTTTTTTTTTAAATTATGTACAAATTCTTTGTATAATTTTTGGTCATTTGTTTAGATTTCCAACATGCTTTATGGTAATTTAGTATACATGTATATATTTTTTAACAAATTTCACTTTGAAAAGATGCAGATAGTTTATATATATATATATATATATATAATAAAGATGATCTATTAAGCATAGTAGAAGCCAAGCAACAGATAGAAGATCTCTGAAACACCAATGACCAATAAGATAAAATAAATAAAAAAAAAAAAAAAAAAATCATCAGTGGATGAAATACACTAATGTAAAGAAACCAGATCTATTAATTAGCAGCCTGCAAAACAAACGAATCAATAAAGTAAAACAACAAATCTTAACTTAAAACCATAAACTTATCAAAATTAATGAAAAAACAACCTAAGAAACACAAGATAGGAAGAAGGAGGCAGGCGGCAAGACTTGTGACTTGCCTGTGGGGTTACACTAGTTTTATGCCGGCAACACTCCCCCAGCCTGCCACAACCAGAACAGGAACCATATGGATATAAAAATGCAAATTTCAAAGCAGATGAACAACAATGAAACCACGAAGCCACAATGAAATTCACCGATTGATCACATTGTGTTTAACAGTACAATTAGAACATTAAATATAGTTGACAACTCAAAAAGGAAAAAACTGAAATTTTAATGGAAAATGAAAGTTTGCATAGTAATACAAAGCAAATGCAACAAGCCTTCTACTTTTTTTTTTTTTTTAATTTAATTTCACATACCCACCCAACCATCCAGCCTTACAACACCACCCCACCTCCGTAATCAAACATCTGCCCACCCAACCGCCACCTTTTTTATTGTCTTTTTTTATTTTATAATATTTTTGTTGATATACACAAGAGTGTACACAGCTTTTTTTTTTTTTTTTTTTTGTACTGACAGAGACATGGTTAAGGATATAAAATAGAAAATACAAAGTTTTTAGGAAAACCCATTTTAGCAGTGGCTGTGATCAGTTTATTAATATTCTTGTTTTTAAACTTAGCAGAGCATAAATTATTAATTCGAAATAAATGGTTAATGATGATGTTTCTAAATACCGAAAGATGCAGACATGAATTAAAATGTGTAAATAAGTTTACATTAAAACAAAAATCTTGCCGTTTGTCATAGATATCTGTGTAAAGTTTATTACCATCGATGATTATTTTGAGATCTAAAAAGTTAATAGATTGATTAGTCAGAGTATTTTGAGTTAGCTTTAAATTAGGTGGATAATTGAAGGAAAAGCCATTTTGTGAGTTCTTGTTGAGATAAAATACAATAATATCATCGATGTAACGATAAAATCGAACATCATCATTGCAAATTTGCTTTTCATAATAATAAAGATAGAGATCTGCCAAAATACTGGAGCTACAACCTCCTTGTGGAATGCCTAATTGTTGCAAATAGATATCGTTGTTGTGGAAGATATAATTATTATGGATAACAAAGTTAAGAAGTGTTTTAAATTTTTCTTCTTTAAAATTGTAAGGAAGATTAATTTGAGCTTTATATTCTAGAAAAAGACTGTAAATGATATTACTAAGATCTGATAACTCAATATTATTGAAAAGATCTTGAAAGTCAAAAGTCATAATATTGTCTATTGAATCGAGCGATTTGATGTATTGAATTAATTGAAAGCTATTTTTAAGACAGTGTAAATTATCAACTTTGCAAGTACATTTGTAAATTTGTTTTAGAATATCCAGTAGAGCTTTATTAGCATTGTTGTTATAAGTGTTACACCCAACAGTGACAGTGCGAAATTTAATTGGAGATTTGTGAAACTTAGGTATGAGAACTATATAAGGATAATTAAAGTTATTGAAGGGAAGTTGAAGTAGTTTATAGTAATTATGTATTTTTCGGTTATTAATAATAAGGTTATTATTAGTTAAACTGAAGATGTTACTATTATTGATTGAAGAGTTTAAAATAGAGAGATAGTAGGATTTACAAATAATGGCATAATTATTAGGTGATTTGTCAACATAAGTGATCACAAAGTCATCCTGTAGTGATTTGATTGAGTTAAGAAGTACAGATTTTTTAAATAACACCAGATTTGAAGAATTGATAAATAATGCATTTTTGATTTTTTGTAACACTAAAACTTTCCATTGAGTGAAGTAGGCAATAGGTTTATTATGAGTAATAGATATTTTATAAATAAATAAATCTAGGTCATAAGAAAACTGTTGTAAGATTTGTGGAATGCTAGTTTTAACTGGAAGTCTAAATTTGGTGCCAAATTTCATGAATTTTTTTAATTGATAATTGTCAATAATATTGAGATTACCTGTGATAATGTGTCCATGGTCTCTGTCAATAAATTTTGAGATAGAAGGATCATTGCATTTACAGGTTACAGTGTTAGTAAAAGAGGTAGACTTAGATACAGAATTATAATTGAATATCTTTCTTCCAAGAGGAAGAGGATATTTGAAGGTACGAGATAGATTTAAATCTTTAATCGGAAACATACATTCTTTGTCATTAATGATAGACGTAATGTTAATACTGTTCAATATTTGATTTGTAAAATTCACAATTGAGTATTTGTTTTAAATTTGTTGGGCTTTTTATTAATTTTTAAATTAAATTGTTTGATTTTGTACATTATAATATCATAAAAAATGTCTGAAAAATGTTTATTATAGGATTGGCTTTGAAAGACATTCAGAAAGTTTACTAAGTATTTCTTTTTAATTGCAAAAATAAATTTTCGAATAATGAACCAGTTATAGTTAGATAAGTAATTAGTCTGTAGATCTGAAATGAGTTTAATAATGGCACTTTTAGAAAAGATTAAATCTGTTTTTTTACTACCTCGTTTAGTTCTAGAAGTTTTATTGTTAATTTTGTGATTGAGTTGTGCATAAATAGTCGAATAATCATGTAGAGGGTTGATGTTAGAATATGCTTTAATAGTTTTACTAAAGTATTCGGAATTTAGGCCATATGGATAAATTGTATTATAATATTGCATAAATTTTGATTCAAGAAATAGACGCTCACTTTTATTTTTCTGAATTTTTACAATCTCTATGGTACATGAATTAAAATTATGTGATTTAAAGTGTTGTAATTCTATAGTTGATTTAGAAGGTGCAGCTGAAAGGTTTTTAGAATCTGATCGATGCTGATTAATGCGTAAATGTAGAGGAGTTGAAGTTTCACCAATATAACTAAGTTTACAATGACCACAACTGATTTTATAAATAACATTGTATGCCTGGCAAAATGGAACCAAAGATTGATTATTATTCAATTGTGTGTGAGAGGCCATAGGGCAAGTTTTACATCTATTAGAACCGCATGTTCTAAATTGAAGTAAAGGAGGAGGAGATAATAGGTAACTGGATGTCGATCCAAGGATATCCCTATAAATATCCTTGTACCGGGCACAATACTGCTTTGAAGCAAAGTATTTTTTGCCAGGATCTAAAAATTTACTAAACAGAGTCATAGAGAAAAAATGTTTTTGTATATTAAAAATCACAAGGCAAGTAAGTATTTACATTAGTTTTATCGAAAGTGGGCTAGACCAAATTCAATTACTTAATTAAATTGATTCTTGAATAATAAGTATCTGGATTAATGAAAAGTGAAGAGAGAACTAAAAAAAAAAAAAAAAAAAAATAATAATAATAATAATAATAATAATTAAATATATGTACATATTTACACTAAACCTCCTTATATATATATATATTGTACTTAAAAAAAAAATAAAAAAAAAAAGATTAAATCTAGTATTTGTAAGCTATGCCTGAAAGTCGTACAAATAAAATTTTGAAATGAAGCTTTACATCCCAGGAGCAGAATTATATGC
This sequence comes from Salticus scenicus, assembly GCA_963930645.1. Taxonomy (NCBI): domain Eukaryota; kingdom Metazoa; phylum Arthropoda; class Arachnida; order Araneae; family Salticidae; genus Salticus; species Salticus scenicus. The sequence continues at coordinate 339,154,878 of OZ005653.1, forward strand.
GATGTTCTGCAACGAGACATTAAAATTTGCAGATGTTCTGCAGGTATTTTGTCCAAATTTGTCAAAGCACAGTAAAATGGAAAATAAACATAAAAATAATACTTATTATACTTATTAGTAAAATATTTATTACACATTTATAACAAAACATGATTTAAAATTTTTATAATCTAAAACTGAGGAATACACCCAGAATTTGCAATTTTTTCAATGGCTTTTGGCATTAATATTGTCACATTAATGTGGATATACTACTTACAAAATGTTTATAAATTTTGTCTATACATGGAAACAATGACTGTTTCCAGCAATTTTCTAGTATGCTCAAAAGCCTCAATTGTTCTGCGACGTGAGTCGCAGTTTTTAGCACTTTCTGCTCCTGGGCTTTACATGATCCAAGCTATCCCTGGCATTTACCTTTTATGCTTCCTGTGTTACCAACAGCCAAACCCTTTGTTATTCTATGGGGACAATTGTATGAAAATTACTCATTAAGTAATGTATTTCTTTTTTTCTCTTATTCAGAAAATTTACAATCATTAAATTTATGAAAGTTTTTTAAAACTTGATTCTTAAAATAATTTTTAATGCTTCATTTTAAAGTTATAAAGCGCAAAAAAAGCCTATATATTATAAGTAATTTTTTCATAACAAATTTCTACATAGAATAATAATTTTATAAATTTTAAAAAGTAAAAATAAAAAGAGAACAACAATTTGAAATACATAGGTCAATGCAGAATACAAAAAATCAGCAATTTATTCTTACCACAAAGCCATATTTATTAATTACATCACATTCCTTAACGTTGCCATATTTTGAGAACAAATTGTACAAGTCATCATTGGTGCAACCATCTGGTAAATGGCCAACAAATAACTTAGTTTTCTATAAAAGAAAAAATTACATTATAATAAAACAGTTAAAAAAAAAAAATGAAAATATTTGATTAAGAAATCATATCAAACTTATTAACATAAGCATGTCAAAAATATGAATGTATCTCTCCTTAGCCACTACCATATTCAAGAATTTATCTAGCTTCTTTTTACAGAATGCTTTACAATGATCAAACACCAGGAAGGAAGACATAAATAAATGAACAAAGAGCCACACATGGAAATGAAGCCTTACACAAGGCAAAAGAAATTCACAAAATTTATATGAATAGTTTCTGAAACAAGCGGTGAATGAGATCATATATATAAGATTAAAAGAAATAACACAAAAAATAATAAGTAGAAGGAGCAGAGGGCACCATGGCTTAAGACGGGTGGAGCATGTTATATATACAGTACAAAGCCAAAAATCTGGACAATTTCGGCTGTGTTAATCATCATCAAAAGCGATTTTTTTTTTTCAAGTATAAATATATTTAAATAAAGATTAAATAGACCTAAATAAATATTTTATTTCTTATCAATCTTCAAAACCGGCATTTGCAAAGTCTGAAAGAGGAGGGAGAAGATTATAATAATAGTAACAATTCTTAAACATTCATCTAATTATGAGCTAAATTCTATATTAATATTCTATTGTAATTAAGCTCCAACTTTTAATTGAAAAATCTAAAGTACAAAAAATAAATAAATAATAATAATAAAAAATTGTGGAAATGTTTTTAAAATGGTATGTTTTTCTTATAACTTGTACTAATTTTTGTATGCAACTTATACAGTTGAGCCCAGTAGCAGAATTTTTTCTGTCAGTCTGCGACAACTATTTAGACATTAGAAAATAATCTGCAGCACTATAAATAAGCCATTTCACTATAAGTAACAGGAAAAAAAAATTGCAAGATTCAGTAATTGTATTTCTGTCAGAAATTTGCATTTATTCAATAACTAGCAGGCTTTGCCTGTTTCGCTGGTTGCTATGATTAAATGAATCTTCAAAACTTTTTAATAACTATTTTTTTAATCATTTTATTAAAAAAAAGAAAAAAATCCTTTAAAATCATTTTTAATCTCACTTCGGGTACTCGCGGCCTACCGTAGCATCTTTCCTGGGCAACTTTAATTTGGGTATTTATTGTACGACAAAAGCTGCTATTATTCAAGAACTACGATTATAAAGATGGCTGCAACTCAGCATTTATTACATATTTTAGTTTTGGCACCATAGCTTTTGCTCTTTCTACTATATTATCATTTGATTCTGACTAATACAATATATTAAAAAAGAGAAGATATTCCTTTCAAATAAATTAATTATATGTATAAGAAAAAAAAAAAAAAAGATTTTAATTAAACTTAAATTTTAATCAGTTTAATCCTTTCTACTAAATTATCAGTTTTTTCCATAAATGCATTTTAAAAAATATAAAGATTTATTTTCAAATGAATTAATTAAATGAAAAATAATTAGGTGTGCCATTCACATGACTTTCCCTTACCCTGCATTTCAATACTAAAAATACAGATTTCAGATTAAGCCATAAGATCAATAAGGTAATAAAGAACAATCTATTTGAAAAATAATCTAAAATAGGTTTAGGAACAATTTATTCCACATATAATTCTGAATCCTCCATTCACATATCACCCGTGCAATTATAATGCCTACATTTATTTATTTTTAAAAAGGCTGTTATTAATTTGCATTCAAACTTGCCAATCTTAATTAAATTTTTCAAGTGGAAACGTAATACAAATCTTCAAATACCGAATTTGAATTTCCTGTAGTTATTTGTTTTAAATTAAAGCTGATACGGATCAACCGCTAAAAATTGGACTTTCACATTCAGGGCACCTCAAAACGTGAAATTATACAAAAACACAGAGTTTAAAATAGAATTTTAAAAATACTTTGTTTACAGTGCAGGTACTAAAAATTAATTATCCTTCCTAAGCGCAGTGTTCGTCGACATAGCAAAAGGAAGCAAAGCACTTCCATAAGTTACATTTAGCAGAGAAGAATGTTAATTTTGAGTAGCCCTGTATATTGTCTATAAACTATATGCACAGCACATTGTGCACTTAAATTTACTTTCATGTGAAAAACCTCTAAAAGAAAATGAAATATATTTCCAACCATTTCTAAGTATAGCCCCCCCAATCTCTCCAAATATTTTGGATAATCCTGTAAATAATTTGTAACGTTTGATCTCTGATTGTTTAGCGTAGGAAAGGGGGGTGAAGGATTTAAAAAAAAAAAAAAAAAAAAAAAAAAAGTGAGTGCGATATATTGAACAATTCTACTTCAATATAGGTCTAGAATCTAATATAGCAAATTAAAAAAGTTGTGGATGGAGAAAAGTTGGAAATTACGATACTTCTACGGAGCAACTGTTTTCTGTTCATTAGAGGGAGAGGGAAGAAAGTAGCAAAAATAAATAAAATAAAAGTCAGAGATATTGGGTAATTTTACTTCGTTATAAGTTCTGAAGTCTAAATAAATAAGATTTAAAAGAATTCTGACATTTATGTTGTGGATGAATAAAGATTGGAAATCACAATGATTCGGTGAGATGTCAATGGCCGATCGTTAGCGAAGAGAGAGAGGGGGGGGGGGGTAAAAAATTAAGTGAGTGAAAATTATTAAGTAATTCTACCTCTTAGTGAGTTCTAAAATCTAATAAAAAAGTGTTTAAAATGAATATTGGCATTTATGCTGTGGATGGAAAAAGATTGAAAATCGCAATATTTCTGACCAAAATCGGGAGACTTGAAATTTTTACACAATACTGTTTTGAAAATAATCTGCATACTAAAAACAAAATCTGCGACGTACGTCTCGCATTTTCTGCTATAGGGCAGTTGAGGATCTATAATCCGCATATCCATAATTCGCAATTATCTATAATCCACACTCACTTTGCAAATGTAAACGAAAGATTTTGCAGTAACGAAAATCTGATATTTTTGGATGTATATGAGAAAATATGTTAATTCACATACTAAAATTAAAAAAAAAAAAAAAAAAAAGTGTAAAATTTAATTTAGATATACATAATTAATTTTCAAATGAAAAGAAATAATTATACTTTTATTGCCTTTATACTTTTTTAGCGAATCCGAACGTCGTCTGAATAATATTCAATTAGTGATCAAACAAAACACATGCAAGTACAGTTTTCTAACTCCTGCCAGTAACAGCATTGTGTATTGGTTGAAAAAAAAAAAAATCTGGAGTGACTCCACTCGACTTTTCGAACATTGAGTAATTAACAGTTTTGTAGATAAAGTAAAGAAAGAGTAGTTGTTAAACAAACAAAAGAGAGAAAACCATAATAGAGTGTTTGAGTATTTTTCTCCATCTATTATACGTTGTTTTATTTAACGCTACTGAACTTTGAGCCCATAGATCATAATGACAAAGAAATTTTCGTTGTGTCCCTGTAAAAACTTATAAATGCTACATTCACCAAAATGCTTATAGTTAGTGCAACAGTGATTTATAATACTGATATAAATTTTCAGCTGAATTCAATAAGGCGTTTAGATGCTATCGTACTTTTAAAAATTTAGTTCCATAGGCCATAATGATAAAGAATTTTTCTTTGTGTCCCTGTAAAAAAACTGTAAGTGCTAGATTCACCAAAATCTATACAGTTAGTTCAACTGTGATCTATAACATGTGTACAATTTTTTTGCTCGGATTAATAAGGCGTTTAGACACTATCACATTTTTAAAAATTTGGCCCCATAGGCATAATGATAAAGAATTTTTCTTTGTGTCCCTGTAAAAAAACTATAAGTGCTAGATTCTCCAAAATCTATACAGATTGAGTATTTGTGATCTATAATATGTGTATAAAATTTTTGCTCAATTGAATAAGGCGTTTAGATGCTATCGCACTTTTAAGATTTTGCTCCCATAGGCCATAATGATAAAGAATTTTTCTTTGTGTCCCTGTAAAAAAACTATAAGTGCTAGATTCACCAAAATCTATAGGGTTCGTACTATGGTGACTTACAATATGCGTACCAACTTTCAGGTTAATCGAAGGAAGCGTTTAGACGCTAGCGTGTTCACCCACAGACATACACACATACATATATCATCGTAAAAATAGTGAAAACGGACTCAGGGGACCTCAAAACGTATAGAAACATCAAAATCTTGAAGGTAGGAGACTCTCTAGGAAATCTCTCTAGGAGACGCAGAGCAAGTTTTATTGTGAATGTGTATGCATCCAGTTACAATTTGTTTTACGATAGCTCTAAGGTTGTTATAAGTTTGTGAGACACCAGAATACGAATTGTGTTTTCCCACCAAATTAAAATTTTAATTTGTTAGAAGCCAAATTATTACTAAAAACAAATTAATATTGTGCAACAGTGAAAGCAAAATCATTCAAAGAAAGGTTTTAAAATAAAATTCAGGTTTGACAACCCAGTTTTCATACTTCTGCAGGCAGTACAGTTTTAAGTATAGGACCCTTCCATGACACCTTTTACATATTTGTCGCTCTGTTGGCGATGACTTTCATTTATTTATTAAAGTTATGATCCACCCAACTTCTGTTCCAAGGAATGTTACTTAAAAATACTCTACTCTATTTTAATATATTTCAGACATATTTGGCTATGTTTACAAGGTAAGTTTAGTAATATGTAAAACATAAGCTATAAAATGCAAAATTCTGTACAATGCACAATTGTTTGATTTTAGGTTTGAGTTATAAAGATCTACTATGGCTGGGATTGTGATGCCTCAGTTTTATGATTGATCTTAAGAATGGGTGTGTTTAAGAAATATCTTAACTTGGTGCTGCGGTGCCTCAAGTGCACGTCCTCGTGAAGGAAAGGAGCCAGTCAATTGGAGACGCAGAGCAAGTTTTATTGTGAATGTGTATGCATCCAGTTACAATTTGTTTTACGATAGCTCTAAGGTTGTTATAAGTTTGTGAGACACCAGAATACGAATTGTGTTTTCCCACCAAATTAAAATTTTAATTTGTTAGAAGCCAAATTATTACTAAAAACAAATTAATATTGTGCAACAGTGAAAGCAAAATCATTCAAAGAAAGGTTTTAAAATAAAATTCAGGTTTGACAACCCAGTTTTCATACTTCTGCAGGCAGTACAGTTTTAAGTATAGGACCCTTCCATGACACCTTTTACATATTTGTCGCTCTGTTGGCGATGACTTTCATTTATTTATTTTGGCAAATTTTTATGTTAAAAAAAAAAAAAAAAAAATCCGATTATGCTTTTTATGATTGCATTTTTTAGTCAATTTATAACAACGAGATATATAAATTAGAGTGCTGATTCAATGGACGAAGGATTAGCTTTCCGTGGTTCAAGATGAATCACATGACATGCTCGAATAGGTTGCTGTGTTTGGCCCTTTATCGCTATTTTGGCATTTAAAATATCAGTTCGACAAATTATCATTATTATTAGGTAACATGACAGTCCTATGACCAAAATAAATTGCTTTTAAAATAATTTTACACATATTTCACATTTCAATAAATAATAAAATACCTTTCTTTTCATTGTTTCTCAACAAACTTTAAAAGTGTTTATAAAACAAAATTTAAACTTTTAAAGAGCTAAATTTAACAACAAATAATAATTTTTCAACTATTTTTAAGCATTTTGTCGGTTAAAGTTCAACTACACGAAATAAAAAAGAAGTAAAATCAAAATCAAAATGGTTTAGAACAAAAGAATATTAAACTACGTAAAGTAAACAAAAACATTGAAACCGTTGCCATAGAAATGTACTGAAAATGAGCTGTTACCAAGGGAACCACCGAATACGCATGTGCAAGGAAAGCATATCACATGACTCATCTTGGACCTTCTCAAGGGTTACCATTTATCACTCTACTTTATATATCTCGTTGATTTATAACAACAGGGGTTGATTCAGGCAAACATTGGGGTCCTTTTGCTGCCCCTTCACAAAATTCAAATTTATAAAATTAGTCCTATCACAAAACTTTGTTTTGTAGAAATAATACTTTTGTAAAATTTTCCCGTTTACAATATTATTTTTAATACGTGTCTATACTTGTTTCACAAAATGCTATTAACTTGATATTAAACATTAGATAGAATAACTGCTAAAATGAAAGGTTTCTAGCGACAGTTCTTTTCACAAAAATAAAAATTTCATAAAAATAATTTGTTTTTCACAAAAATGGACCCCAAAAATTAAAACCTGGATCAACCCCTGGATAATTCATATTTTTCAAAGTATTGCCTATATTATCTTTAAAATACTGCTATGTATTAAATAACACTTGCAAAGATTCTGAAGAAACAACTACTAAATTTTTCTATAAAATAATCTCATGAGACAAATGGCGTCATTTTTTCTCATTAGATAATTGAGCTGAGTCTGCATGCTTAAACATTGTCCATTTATAAATATTTTTTATCCTCATGTATTTCATTAATTACATCATTATCGTATCAACAAAATATAATCGTAACTTGTCCACATTAAAGAAATATTATATAGATGACTGACTACTTATATTTTGTTGAATGAACAGGGGTCTGTCTACACTTTTCAGACAGGGTCCTGTTTTTATGAAATTGTGAAAAATTCTACACATAATTTTGTGAATTCAGTGTGAAAATAAAGTTTTTCCAAACTTTACAGTTAGGGTCCTCTTTTTATGAAAAATTAGTTTTGCAAAATAAAATTACAATTAAGGTTTCATTTTAAACAATGATGGTTCATTTTCATAGAGCTGAAATCACACAGATGCTTAGAAACCTGTTATAAATTAGAAATCTGATATCAGCTTTTGGGGAAATGCAGGAAAGCACATCTGATTATTCAGGCGGCCTGATCGCTCCATGGAAGATGTGTCTTTGAAATAAAACCGATTTATCAAAGGAGAAAAAAATTTGTGAAGGAACCGTTTTTAGGATAAAAATTTTGTGAAGGGTCCTTTTTTAGGATAAGTAATTTTGTGAAGGGTTCTTTAGCGGACCCAGATTTTCCTCTGGGCAGACCCCTGATGAAACATTAACTAAAATTAAACAATACATAGAATGGCTCCCAAAACAAAATTTTTACTTACAGAAAACAAAACTATCTCGTCGAGAAATTACCCCCCCCCCCTCCAAAAATCAATCATTGAATAAAATTCAGAATTTTTTATACGGCTGGCAATAACTGAGGATTTTTCCCAGGACACAAACACCCTTTATCACTGAAAAAAATAAATCCAGTTTTAATTTCAGAATTCCTAATAAAAGTCTTGATAGTCCCTTTTAGTGTTTTTTTTTTTTTTTAAGTAAATAAAATTCTGGTTTTGATACAAAATTAAAAAAAAAATAAAATAAAAAGACCAAAAATAATTTTGGGTCTTCTGGATTTTTGGTCATACACTGTAATTATTTTCTTTTCAAAAAATAGGAACACATACATACCGGACCACTCATCTTGTTTTATTCAAGCTTGAGTAAAAGAAAATACCTAAAAAAAAAAAGGGAAAAGAAAATTTAATTAAATATATATATATATATATATATATATAATGTGCTGATACATAACTACATAAAAAGGATTTATATTAAAATTGATTTATAGAATTATTTATCAATTTATATTTCTAATCTTAAAAAGTATAGGTAATATAAGTTAATGAAGTAAATTTTTAACATTTAAGAAAATATTTCCAAGATTACTAAAAATGCAAGATAATTTTGGGAAATTTCATTGAATACTTTATCTATATAAGAATCTTGATGTACAATTGATAGTAATCATATAGCCTCGAAAAGCGTTAGATTTATCATATTCATCTTTCGGAAATGCTTAGTGTAAATTTTCACATTAAAAACTTAAATTATGCAGAAGTCAATCCTGAACAAACTTAAAGCTTTTTTGAAGTACTTTCATAAAATGTCAATTTTCAATAAACAGGCACATTCACAAAATCAAATGACTACATAATAATAGTCCTAGGCTTGAGATTGTTCATACTGTGGGCAGGTAAATCTAAGGGATCCTAGCTTGTATTGATGCAAGTTTTGGTGAAAACCATGGAAAACTCCAAATGGTCAACAAGCACAACATGGAATCTAGCCTAGTAAGTAACCTTGCGCATTCGAAGCTGATAGAAAACCAGACACTTTCTATCTACCAACTTCAAGAGCTCAACCCTCCTGGCTACTGGTGGGGCTTCTGTCTGTGATGAAACAGCTTCACAAAGTACTCTCAGCAATATAATTGCACACTGCGATTTTCCCACAAGATTCACTGCTTCAAACAAACAGCAAATGTAATCAACTTTCACCTACCTATTATCTCGATAGCCAAACCCTCATGCCATTGTAGCAGAAGTCTGTAGCAGACAGACTTGACCGTCTGTCGTCATGGTGAAATTTAACCTATAGGAGTCTTAATTTACCCCACAAATAAAGGACTATAGCCAATCATAGTGCAGCTTTTCCCCACAAACAAAAGGAAACTCCGCCTCGCTCTAGTCGTCCATTTAAATGATATGGTAACACTACGTAAGAAAGAAATTGTACACAATAGAAAAAATTGATAATCAACGTGTTGATTGTAGATATTATACAGGTAAGGTTTAGAGAAATTACACTTGTCACAAATAGTATATAAACATTCTGCTTGCCCCCCCCCCCCCCCCAATCATGTTATTCTATGAGAAAATTTTATTTTTATCAGAGTTGCTCGTTACTTATGCATTTTTATAAATTCTGTTTTCACATACAAAAGAAATTACAACTTTTAGAATTCTTGTTTTCCAAATGTCGACTTTTAAGCAATGAAGTGAAGGGAAAAAAAGGAGGAAAAAAAAAAAAAGCACCAGTTTATTTAATTATATTTTAAATTTGGACGAGCAGACATAACTATAAAAAAAAAGGTAAAAATATATAAAAACTTAAGCTTTAAAAAAAGCAGAAGAAAAATCAAACATGGGTAATTCTTTCTTTCATAATAAGTTGTAAAGATTGATAAAGCTGGACTAAAGTCAAAGCCATGGGCATCGGCAGATAGGGATAAGAAAGTTGCGCTTACCAATTCATAGAAAATTCTATCTAAATGGTAAAAAAGTATTAGCAAAAATACCTTATAAAAACTCCTTAACAAGTTCAGCAGATATATTTCAAACCCATCAGGTTCATCTTCAGTGCTCGAATGACATTGCCGGTTTTTGTTTTACTCGTTCATCTTCCACCGATTCTCTTCACTTTACTTCATTTTTTCAATAGGTAAACATTAACCCTTACACTTTCGAATTTCAAAAAAATAGCCCATTATAATTCCCATCATTTTGCCCTAAAACATGAGGCGATTGAAATTTTAACCACTAATGAAGCCGTCAACAATAGAGAGCACAGCATAATTCCTCCTGATTGGCAACATCTTATTGAAAAAGAAGCAAAATAAAGAGAATCGGCAGAAGAGGAACGGTGAACGAGGGAAACAGAAACCATTTGAGCACTGAAGATGAACCTGATGGGTTTGAAATATATCTGCTCAATCTTCTTTTATAAGGTATTTTTACTAATATTTTTAAAATGCGTTAATCTTTTATAATTAAATTATGGGTAAAAAAGTATTAAAAAAAAAAAAAAAAAAACCATTTACAGCATTCAAACTACTGTAGAACCTCAATTATTCAACCTTCATTTAAACGGAGCTCTGCATTAACTGACATCGATTTTCCTAACTTTTTTTCCAGCATCTATTATCTGAAACTTTTTTACCACCACTTATCCAAAATTCACTTTTAACCTTTTATTTTTATCAATTTGATTGGTTGAATTGTGACAAGAAAGACACAGGCTTCCAGATGCTTAATGATGAGGAAATTATCACAAAAGTCCAGCATTCTCCAAAGTCTAAAATAAGAGTACGATTAAGACGAGAATGATTTTCAAAGTAAAGATTAGTAACAATTATGCTTTTTTGAGTGTTTTTCAAAAGACCTTGCTTGGTTGGAACAAGAACAATATGATTCCTTTTTGAACTAATGCTGTTAAGAAAACTTCTCGACAGAGCTGCACGACAAACTATGACCAACTTATGCTAGATGAAACTCCCAGATTTAAATTGCTGCTTTTGTTTCAAAATAAATTTTCATGAATAATTTGAATTTAGACATATTTAGATGTTAAAATATTCATAGCAGTTCAACGATGATGTTACATACTAAACAGGATGATTATTAAAAGATCTATTATCCAGAAATTTCTATCAATGAAATTTGCTCTAAATTATATCAGATAATCTAAGTTTTACTGTAATCAGAGTTTTCAAGATTACGTAAACTGCTAAGTAAAATTTTATCACAAAGCTAATTTTAATAAACTATTCAAACATTTAAAAACATTAAATAGTGCATGGTACTAATTTATACAGTACATCCAGCAGGGTTTTTTCAGAGTCTGAGTTTTATCAGAGTTTTCAAAATATTTTCTTTCTTTCCGCTTTTATACATTAAATTCATCATTCCTAACAGGACAATTAAAAAAAATAATAAATTGTAATTATACATTAAAATCAAAATTTAATTTTTATAATTTCTAGTCTTTTTATGATTAAGTTACAAGAATTTTTTTAAAAATAAATAATTGTACTTTAATAATTCTAAAATTCTATGATCTGCCCTTTACAACAAAAAACTGGATTTTAATAATTATTTAGCGTTGCTTCATTAAATTTTTGTATTGAATAGATTTTTATAAAATAGTTTTAATTATTGTCCCTGTACATTATTTAAGTTAAAGTTCCCAGAATTTTTTTTAAATTTGACTTTTATTTATTTATATTTTGTATTTCTCAAGTCCCCTAATTTTCTTTATATTGACAATATAAAACACATATCTTTATATCTGTTTTTTTTTTTTTTTTTTTTTTTTTGCTTTTATATTTTTATACATAATTTTTTACCGTATTTTAATAAGATAAAATTATAATTTTTTTTTTCCATTTCATAGGGAATTTTTCTTTTTCTTTTTTAAGAACAGTTTGAGCACTTCCAATATTGTAGAAAAATCTTTGTTCATAGTCTCCTAATGTATATATTTGTTTTATATTTATATGCAAGTTAGATAAAAGTGTAATTTCAATAAGTATATTTTGAAAAAACCCACTTGGGTTTTTTCAGGTCAGGCAAAATCAAACCAACCTTGATCCCAGTGATATATTTATTTTCTTTTTAATATTCGCGAAGCGAGCATACATCGGGATACTGACTGTTGTAGTTTAGATTTTCATGTTTCTTCTGATTTATACAAGACTTATTCGCAAATTTTTGGAAAATATTGGAGTTATACATCATTTATAACATTAATTTTATGTATTAAAGCTAGAAACCTTCAAATTTTTTTTTTTTTTTTCCTAGTGACAACTTTGGATGTGGCCTCATGTATGAAGTAGCTCAAATTTTTATTACAATTTTAAATGTTTTATTAAGTTTTAAAATACGCTTAATTTATTTCGGTGAATATCAAAATAAGTGCCAAAGTGAAACAATTTATTTCCTTAACCCTCAGTTGGAGGGGTGGACGTATGATACAATTTCAGAGGAGCGGCATATACAGTATGCCAGGTGATTTTTCGAGCTTCTGCATGTTTCAAACTATTTAACCTAATACAACACATTACATTAAGAAAGTATTTTGTCATAGTAAAAATGATGTAGTAAAAATGATGTAATAAAAAATCACAGCCCAAAAGACTGCATTGCCGTACTCTGTATGCCGGCGCCTCCATTCCAGGGTTAAAATGTATTTTTGATGTTTTGTAATTATTCAGAGTATTAATTTGCAGTTATCAACTCATTTCGTGAGCAGTACATTGTCAACAGTAATGAGTGCCTTATAGTAAAGCTGTTTCAAATATATTGATTAAAAAAATGTCCCATTTAAAAAAAAAAAAAAGCAGACTGTGCCCCGTCACTTTTGCTTGTTTATCATTGTACTCGGCATTTAACAAATTCAGCAAAAATCCACACGTTAACAAATCTATGAATATAGCTGTTTTATAGTTTCCAAAACCTGAAACAGTGCATAATAAAGTAAAATGTAGTTTTAAATAAATAATATACATATTATATTACTCCAATGTTTAAGAGATTATGCAAAATTTGGAGCAGCTGTACACCCATGTTAACAGTTTAAGTAAAATTTGTGCCTTACTACTACATATAAATAATCATACGTTTCAAATAAAGGCAATAAGCTGGTGATGATTTTTTTTTTTTACTTAAGCCGTATAATTTCCAAAAAAGCAAAACTTTTCTGATAAATATATAAACCAAGAAAATACTAAAATTTCAGAGAAAGGGAAAGGTTAGCAAATAATTTAAGAACTATTCATATTTATCTCTCACGGAAGTTATGCGATATTTCTTTTTTATACTTTAGCTTCGATTATCACGTTTGCAGAAATAGTTCGTATGAAATTCAGAAAAATCCAGTCAACTTAAAATTAACATTTATAAAATACAGAAATAGTCAAAAATTTATAGCAAAAAGAAAAAAATAATAATAGGTTTAGAAACATATAACGTAAATAAAGTGTAAATAACATATTTGCTCATAACAACGAACGAACACTTTGGCGCGAATAGTGAAGTTGAACTTCACATAGTTTATAAGACAAAACAATCAGTTTAATCAAAATATAAATAATTATATAATTATTTTTAAAAAATTTACTTTTTAATTGAGATCTTTGTTATTAAAATATAATAAAAATTAATTTTTAAATACACACTGTCATACCCACCTGAAGCAACAAAGACCGGTTAAACAGAGCAGGAGTGTAAAATTTACGAACCCGGAATGATTTTTTATGCTGAGCACCTGAGCTCTATACAGCCAGTGTGAAGCTAATGAAATATCTGGGATTCATGTAAACTTTCGCAAATAGGGTGACCATCGTTCACATTTTGTGAGGAGAGAGCAAGCGTAACACTTGCAAATAAATCATTTGCAATTAAAAAACGAAAATTTCGCAAGGGATTTACTACACATTTATTTGTAACGCTTGCAATGAGTGACGCGGTGAACGATAAACCAATAGGAAACAAGAAAACATGAATATTTTTTTTAAATTTCATTCATTTTGGAAATAAATATAAAATTTTGAGTTTTAATATTTTATAAATAGCATATAAAGGATATAAATCTGCTGTATATGTTAAAATTAAACAAATCTTTATATATATAGTTTGCAAGAGAGATAACGATTCCTGTGTACTCATCTATGTAGCAAATTTCGACCTAATTTCTATACTTTCGTTAATTTAAAAAAATCTAATTGTCTGATCGATAAGCTGTTTAGTCCAACGGATTCAGAAAAAAAGCCCCTTTTATTTGGTACCTTATTTGTAACGAAGTTTTGATTAGATTTTTTTTAATTAATAACTTCAAATTTGGACATTTAAATTTATAATTGTTGCCAAAAAAATTTACCAGTCATATATTTATTTATTTATTTTATTTTATTTTTTAAGCATAAAATGAAATATGCTTTCACGCCAAAAATAAAAAATTATAAAATAATAGCAAACCCCTGCGAAATTGTCGCACTTTATTGCTTTTCTTATTTACCTTTAAAATTTAAAACTCATAAACCTTAAGCCAAATTTCCCACCCAATTTTAATTCCTCAGAAGCCAAATTATTATTAGAAACAAATTAATATTGTGAGATGAAATTCTAATGATAATCAAATAAATATCATTCATGAAAGGTTTAAAAATAAAATTCATGTTTGACGACCTAATTTTCATACTTCGCGATGCAGAACATATTTAGTATGGCGATTTTTAAATTTTTTTCACTATGTTGGCGATACATTTTTGTTAACTAATTAGTTTATTTTGGCAGAATTTTGTGTTAAAAAACTTAGTATCTATTTTGATTATACTTTTTATTATTCCGTTTTTTAGTCTATGACAAAAGTTCATATGAGGCTTATATCATTAAATTGCGAGATTTAAAATGACGCTTGCTAAGATTGTAAAAATGCAACTTTTAAAAATACATTTTTCTATAAAATGATCTCATCAAACAAATATCATTTTTTTTTTTTATTAGATCACTGAACTGAGTCTGCGTGCTTAAATATTGCTTATGTATTATTTTTTATCCTCGCGTATTTTATTAAGTCACTATCGTATCATTTCTAAAAAAAATTAATCGTAACTGGACCACGTTAGAGAAATTTTATATAGATTATAATAATAAAGTTAATTACATCTGTAAATCATAGAATTATACATCTTGAAAAACATATCTAAACAACCTTCAATTAAAAATCAATCTTGGAAGACAAAAATTAGACGTTAATTTCTTTTAATTTGTGAAAATATGTAAAATCGTGTATCCTTTTCTGTTGAGTGAAAGCGGGATTTTATCCCCACATATTGTAAACAAATTTTTCAATTTCTGATGGAAATTGGGATATATTGCATATGGACTAAAAATATTTCAATTTCTGAAATAGTTTTTGCTTTTTTAAATTTTATTTTAAAAACCAACTTTTGAACTAATTTAGTAATAATAACAATAATTAATAATAACTTGGGCGTATTTGCATAAATTCCGTTTAAATGTAATCTGAAAATTTTTAAGCTAATTTTCCATCAAAAGATTTATTAATGACTGGGTACGATTGCATTCAAATACCAATAATGTCCTCGTTTTCTTTTTAATTTCTGCTCTTGGATATGAATTGTTCTTTGCTTTTAATTGGCGAGCATTTATTAGAAGTTTTAGAAGTATTCTCTGACTTATCTTCAAGAATCATCGTCCTAAAAATCAAAAAGAAGAAAAATGATATCTCAAAACACAATTTATCATTAGCATCTTATAAGCGTCCTTTAATGGCCTTGGATTCCTATCCTTGACCATGAAGCCATGATCCGCAATATCCTCTATGTTCCCATTTAAATTACATCTCTAGAGGACACCAAAGCAGGGAAGCCGTCCCCTCCGTGGAGGGTCAAAATTGTGATGGCATGTCCCCGGACCACCCTTAAGGGTGTGTTCCAAACAGTCGCCAATTGCCCATTGCGCAGCACTAGTGCGACGTTAAATTCAACTTACCGTTTCTATTAACCATTTTTATTATTTTTGTTTTTATTCTAAGTAAATGAGGACCAAGAAGATAATAATTATGATAATTTTCATGTTAAAATTTTTGAAAATTTAGCAAAATGAATTAAAAACAAGGACTGCCTTTGAAGATCTTCAAGGATATATGGTAATCAAAAACTTGCCAAACTGGGTGGTTGGGTGAGTTTTACGTCGCACTAGTGCTACGCTACGGGAAATAGGCGACGGTCTGGGATTCGCTCCCTAAGGCTGGTCTGGAGTCATGCCATCACAATTCTGATCCCTTGAGAAAGCTTGCGTATCTGCTAAACCGCTTTCTATATGAGCATATATTGCAAAACTAACTAAACGTCCCCATTTTCTGGGGACAAATGGGGACGCTTTTTTTTTTTTTTTTTTTTGAAGTCATTTTTCTAAGTTTAAAAAAAAAATGTAGAAACTAAATTATTAATCAATAACACTTTATTTTTAGAACTTATTTATTAGGAATGAAAAAATTCATCCATAATTTGATAATTGTAGAAATTTTTAAGGCTTCTCTATTATAAAGGTACTTTGATCTGGTCAGCCTATATATTGCCCATCTGCGCAGCACTAGTGCGACATAAAACCCAACCATCCAATCTATATGAGCATGCGCATTCGACTCTGGCGATAAAATTCAATTTTGATTTCACGATTTCTTTATTTACTATTGATAGTGAGTATTGGTGCTAGCTATTATTTTTGTTATTTGATCTAATGTGTATTTTTTTATGCCTGTTATTTATTTTTTCATATGAAAGTATAAACTAGTATATTAAAACGTTAGAAAAAAATGCATTTTATAATTGGAAAGTCATATTTTCAAATTAAGCTTGGAATAGTTAAATATATATATATATACCGCATATACTCGCGTATAAGTCGACTCCCTACATCGAGAGGTTTGCACCAGTATTTTAAACATGCTTTCTTTACCTTGTATAATCACAAAATTTATCGTGATTAAATAAGGGAAAGAAAACTAGTCTAAAATACTGGTGTTATCCAAGTTCCTTTTTTCAAATTTTGGGGTCGACTTATACGCGAGTATATACGGCATATATTTTTTTTTCATTTATATATTTTAACAAAACTCTTTTCAGATTTTTTTTTTTTTTTTTGTTAGATGAAGGATTTAACAGTGACTTTCATCCAGTGATTCTTTTATTAAAATATTTATGCATCAAACCATTTACTTTCACTTTATAAATGAAAATCTCACACTTTTAAAGTATCTTTATTTTGAGAAAATGTATGAAGAATTATGCGCAGTAGAGGACGCATAGTGTGATAATTTTTGTACAGGCCTATGACAGTAGAATAGTTCCCCCCCCCCCCCCCCCCCACATACACATACAAAATTGTGATTTTAATTCAGTTGAATAAAAAACAGTTTCTGAAAAATATTGATCCTATAAGGATATTATTTAAGAGCATAAATCAATCTTCATCAACGTAGACATTTTATGAATGTACTTCTCTTAATACAAAGCGTTCACGTTTAAAAGATACGCAAAAGAGCAAGAAAGACATCATATCATAATCTGATCATGAAACTGACACTCGCAAACCCATTTTTAATTATTTTGACTAAAACTTTGCTTTTCATGTAATTCTTTTCATTCATTTGTTTCTAGCAATTTTATTTCTATTTCTATTTGTTGTTCGCATTACAAACCAGTTCCTAATTATATATAAATAAGGAAATGTTCCACTTGCTATTATCGAAAGGTTAAAAAAACTAGATATATTTGCTCGACAGTCGTTAAAAATTCGTTAGAATAATTTTCAAATTGCTTAACTGATAATTAAATGACAGAAAGTTTAAATAGTAGTTAAAATTTTCAAAAGTATTTTGGTATTCAGACATTTTGAAGGGCCACCCCCCCCCCTTTCCCCTTTTTTTTATATTAAACAAGTGATCTCATACTTAGAAAAAAAGTATCTTGTACAATTATCAATATTACATTATTATAAGTATATGTGACCACATATTAAAAAAAACTTGCACTGTTGCAAAATTACTTACTCATAAAACTTGATTTATGTACAAACAGTTTATATTTGTGAGAAGATCAGAACATTTTGAAGTATTCATAATTTATTTAGAATAAGAAAATAATATACATTCATTTTTGAAAATCTATCTCTATATATATTTATCTTTATTTGGCTGAATTTACGAACAAATTTTTTGCGTCAATTTTTAGAACTGAAAATCATTACTTCTGTATTCAATAGAAGAAAGTATTGGATTCGTAAAAAATTTCGACTTCCTGTTTCCGGCGGATCTACACGTTTTGAGAGTTCTAGAACACGATTTAACCATTTTTAGAAAATGTCTGTCTGTCTGTGTGAGTCTGTGTGTGTGTGTGTGACAAAAATTTTGTGGCAACTGTACTTCGGAATGACAGTTCAGAATTACACATAAATTTATGTGTAGATGCACCTTGACCTAAATTAGTGCCTATCAGCTTTCGGTGTCAATGGCCCAATAGGTGGCGCTGTTATACAGCGATTTCTGCAATTTCAGGGGAGGCTATATCTCAGGTTCTACTACGTATAATCAAACAACATTTAATATGTGAGAAGACCATTATGAGATACTACGCTGAATTAATTTGAATGATTATCCGTCTACAGGTGGCGCTGCTTTACAGCAACTCCGTAATTTAAGGAAAGGCTATATCTCGGGAACTACTGCACAGAATTGCATATAAAATTTTATGCAGATGCATCTTAACATAAATTAGTGCTTATCAACTTTTGGTGAAAAACCGCTCAATAGCAGTCGCTGCTACACAGCGTTTCCCACTATTTAAAAGAAGGCTATATCTCAGGTTCAATTGCGTAGCTTCAAACAAAACTTGATATCTAAGAAAGTCATTATAAGACATTATGCTGACTCAATTTGAATGCTTATCGGCCAATAGGTGGCGCAGCTATACTGCTAATTTCATCGATAACAGGATGGCTATATCTCAACGTCTATGCCATATAACTGTACGAAACACATGTAAGATAACCATTATAAAAACGCATTTTTTAAGCTATTATTTTTAGACGATAAAACTGTCTTTCTTTGGATACCACTGTTCGGCCTGACAATTGCCTCTGACTCCATTTCAGTATATTCTTATATAAAATGACCTCCTGAATCTGAATAGGACGCCCATTTTGCCTTATCACCCACCGTTTTTTAGGAATGGCCCCCTATTTTTTTTTTAATCATTTTTCAGTGATTTTATGACTATAAATTTGATTTTAATAAGGGGGGGGGATTATTTTAATCGTTAAATATCTTCTGAGGGGCTACAGAGTTGGAAAATTCTAAAACATGGACATTTACGACAAGGGAAAAATTTTGTGGAGGGGATTTGCTATTGAAATTATGCCTTATTATGTCTTATTTTCTCTTTTTTTTTTTTTTTTTTATCTGTTAATGTTATTTTTTAAATTTAAAATTTTTTTGTTTTAGGTGTTAAATTATTTTCATTCTTGAAATCAAATTCATGGTCATAAAATTATCGAACTGGGAAATAAATTGAGGGAAGGGGTGATGTATCTAGAAAACGGTGGGTGCTGGGCAAAATGGGAGTCCTATTCGGATTCAGGGGGTCAATTTGCAAAAGAATCAGTAAGAATGGTATCAGATCTCGATTTTTTTTTTCTTTTGCAGAGCAGTGTACATAGTGTTAGATTTTCCTAAGATGGAAATGATTTGCATTCATCATGGTAAATAATTTTAATAAATAATAGTTTTAATAAATTACTCGCACTTAACGAGTTTGTGCAGGAAAATGTAGAAGAAAATCTTGTGGTGGCCACAACATACTATTTTTCTTTTCTTTTTTTTTTTTTTTTTTAGTCTATGAATTTTCCTGCCTTTTTGTATGTTTCTTTATTAAACTTATCACTATCTATTGTATTATTGCTTCTGTATCACAAAATTAACTACTGTCTTTAATTCGGTATGTGTCAGATTTTGATTTAATTTTACTGAATGAAAATTGTAAATATCGAAGTATTCCCTATTTTTAGGCGATTTTTGGATTCCCTTTCTCGGGTATTTCAAATGTTCAGGTACATTTCCTGTATTTTTATGGTAGACCATGGAAAACATCGTAAAAGTAATAAAATGTCATCGGCGTCAACATATATACAAAAGAAAACGTTAAGAAATAAAGGTATGCAAGTAAAATGATCAGGTATATGAATCCCCCCCTCCCTCCAAAGGACCATTTGTCGTGATAAAAGTATACATGTCCAGTTTTTTTTTTTTTTTTTTTTTTAATATTTATCCATGTTTCCATTACTTCGAATTTAATTCAACCGCTTCCCCCATTTCCTTTTCAGTATTTAACTGATAGTTACAAATACTCATTTTTCCTCACTTTTAAAATTTCGTTTTGTAGCTATTAGTGCATCGATTCAGTGCCCGACTAACAAGTTTTTGTGCCATTCAATTTTTTGTGTCCCCCTCCCTCTCCTAGAATGGTTGAAAGTGTAAAAACTCCAGGTTTATAGTGGTCAGGGGGCTAGAGAAATTGCAGCTCTCACTCGAAGTTCAAGGAAACTATTTTAGTCTGTCTACCAAAAAAGAAAACGGGGGGGGGGGTAATTTGTGCCTTGACACCTATTTTAACAGTCAAACAGACTGAATAATAATTAAAAAAAAAAAAAAAAAAGTATTTGACCATGAATCTTTTTTTGCTTTTGTTCCCAAAAATAAAGAAAATTACTCCTGCCAGACAAGCGACCTATTTTAATTTTAAATTTCATTCATATTAGTGCAACAGGGCTGAGTCAGTGGAAAAACTAGAGAATTTAAACCGGTATTTTTTAACTAATTAATAAATTTTTTGTGTCCCTTAAGAATTTCGTGCCTCGAGTGCCCCCCGTGCAACATTTAGGCCTTGCGCAGATTACAAACAGTACGTTTCGCTTTGAAGGGAAAATTAAGCAAATTACTTCCAATAAATAATTATTTTTATTATGTTTGAGTGTTAATGCCAAATTCTAGGTTCATTGTAATCCTAAATTTAAAGGTTTAAAAAATCAAAATCCTTTGAAACAAAAAAAAAAAAACAAAAAAAAAAAAAAAACTGATCTTTTCCTTAATTATTTCTGTACTGTGAGTTACATCAACAGATAATCTTAACGCAGGATTGCTTAGAATAATGATTTTATAAACTAGGGAGGTGAGGATTTTAAGCTTTTACAAACAATGATAACATTCTTCTAATCTCTAATGACATTCTTCGTATTTCTGAAATTTTCAAAAATAATGAAAGGAGTCTATTAAGCCTCATTTCAGTATCTCTAAACGATAAAGATAATTCTTTATCATTTAGAGAAAAGTAGGAAATATAAATTTTAAAAACATTCAAAATAAGGTAAGGTAAATAATAATACACGAGGAAAAAAATCTACTGAATAATTTTTAAAAAGTTACCATCTAAATTTTATACGACCCCCCCCCCCCCTCCATTATGTATACAGTACCCGTCGCTTGTTAAAACCACATTTGTTCTGATCCAAGGTGATTTTATTAAGCGGCTGATTTTTATATCTGGCGAACGTTTCTGCACTCAATAAAAAGATATTACTTTCCAGAATTTGGAAAGAAATTTCAAAACGGAGTAGGAAAGTTCGGGACCAGACTAATTGTGTCGCTTTTCGCACGATCAACCCCATGGGAACTTGGTCCCGAATTTACCTATGCGTTTTCTCTTTACTCTTGTAAGCTGAGGTTGTGTTCTACAAATAAAAATTAAATCGGTAACGATTGTCATGTTTCATTTTAACGAGTGATTTAATAATTTATACTGCTTAGTATTGTGTTAATAATTATAGATTCAAAAATGACTAATCCATATTAGTGAGTTTATCCAATCACTGTTGTACATTAAAATTAAAACTAAGTACTATAACTTCCCAAAAAACTGAAAATACATTTTTGAAAAGTAAATCATCAAACAAATATTTAAAATATACACATATTTTAGTTTAATATTAGTCTGAACATATTTAAAATTTTAAATAGTTAAAAAAAAAAAAAAAAAAAAAAAAAAAAATCAAATAATGGCAAACACTTTTATTAAATAAATAAATATATAGTTAAAAAAATTAAAAAAAAAATTAAAAATTTTTTGTTATCGCGTCAAATTTTCGAAATTGAGTTTTAGCTATAATTACACGTTTGGAGATTCTATTAATCCGAAAATCAAGATTACGGTTGGTTTGTATTTTTTTTTTTTTTTTTTTTTTTTTTAGATAATGAAATCAATATACACATTAGTTTGAACATATTTAAATTTTAAACACTAGTTTTAAAGAAGTCATATAAAGACAAGCTCTTTCATTTTAAAGTTAATTTATTATTATTATATATATATTAAAAGAAAGAAAGAAAGAAAACACGACCTTGAATTTAATTAAATGTTATTTTCTCTTATCCACATAATGGTAGAGATAATGTTTCCGAGTCAAATTTTCGAAATTGAACTTTTTTATAATTAGACGTTTTGTGGTTCCTTAAATCCGAGAATCAAGTTTTTAGCCACTGTGAGTTTGCCTGTGTACCTGTATATTAAGACCTGTATACCTGTATCAGTATATCTCAAGATCAAATAGTAGCAGAAAGTCCAAACTCGAAATTCTAAATTTGTATCGTATAGGGATGCTGCACTCAATTTTTAGTTGAGATCGAGCAAAGGATTTATGCACAGTAACATTTAAAAGAATTCAAATACATTATGATCTGTGGGCGAAATTTCTGGTCGATAAAGTTTAACACAATGAGACTGCGCTAAACAAAATGAAAGGAACATATCATTTTTATATGCATGAAAGCATATTTAGTATAAGATATAATATGAAAATCTCTTACCATTCATTACAGGGCCGCAGAAAAGAATTCAGATAGTTTATACATGGAAACTGCTGGAAGTGTATTTCAAGTTGCGTTATGGGTTTACTTCTTTGCTATATTTTAGTACACTGTGCATGGTGCATACATAATTTATGGACAATATACATGGTTACCTTTGTATTGTACCTGTACTTAAACTTTTGAGCTATTTAAGGGAATACAATCTTCTTTATTGAAAGTAGCTGATGAAAGTGCTTTACTAAATTTTATCAACTCCAGGACAACTGCCGAGGAATGATGAACACTACTCTCCATGAAAATTGGGCCCCAACAACATTTTTACAAATTCATATGTAATAGGACCTCCTGAATCCGAATAGGACGCCTATTTTGCCCTATCACCCACCGTTTTCTGGGACCTCCCCCCCCCCCCCCCATTTTTATCAGTTTTCTGTATTTTTATGGCTGTAAGCTTGATTTGTAAAGAGAGGAAAGGATTATTTCAACTGTTAACTTCTCAGGGGCTACAGAGGTAAACAATTCTAAAACATTTGCAGCAAGAGGAAAGTTTAGGGGAGGAGGGGGGAGGGGTTGGCACTTAAATTATAAATTACATCTTTTATGTTTTATTAATTATTATTATTATTTATTTTACATTACACTTTTTTGTTTTTAAGTGTTAAAACAATTGTTTTCCATTCTCAATCAAATTCATGGACATGAAATTACAGAGCAGTGAAAAAAATTGGGGAAGGAGGTGGCGTCCCGAGAAAGGTGGGTGATGGGGCAAAACGGGTGTCCTATTCGAATTCAGGAGGTCATTCTACATAAGAATCAGCAAGAATGGTATCGGAGCTTTACTTATATATATATATATATATATATGTATATATTTAACTAGGGTATGTAAGGTACTAGTTTGGATTCTAAATTTCAATGATTTTTTTTCTTTAGTTACGCGTTTTGAGGTCCCCTGAATACGAAAATCAATTTTTCAGTGGTTGATCTATGTATATTTCTGTATCAGCATAACTTAAAACCAAATAATTACAAGAAATTCAAACTGAGTATTTTAAAGTTTGGATAGGGGTTATCATATGAAAATTTTGAAAAGATTGTTAATTTCAAAGAGTGATATGGGAGAAATTTGTCTGAAATATAATTTGAAATAAACATTTAAATTTTATAGCCGTATTAAATTTTTATTGCATGTACTATGATCAACCGGGGATAGAAAATAGCGGTAGCCGTCTTCCCCTCACAGAAAAATGAATTTTCTATTCGGGGGAAATAAAAACGTATAAATATAACAAAAATTCAATTTCGAAAATTTGACACGAAAACAATACTTTCTCTACCATACATATGGCCAAGGGAAAGTAATAAATCTATATTAATAAAATCAGACTTTTGTCTGTAAATTTGTCGGAATCGAAAAATTTTGCGGTATCTTCACGTTTCACACCCCATGAAAGCCGAAAATGATTTCAGAAAATTTTGCCTGTGTGTGTGTGTGTGTGTGTGTGTGTGTCATCGTGTCCGTATGTCGCTTTTTTTGTCCGGGCATCACTCGAGAACGGCTGGACGGAATTCAACGGCGCTTGGCAGGAATTTAGGTCTTCACCCAACTTAAAAGTATATCTATCAACTTTTCAGAAATTCCCCCCGTTCCCCCCCTAGGGGGTAAAAGACTAAAACACGTTTGTCCGGGCAATACTCGAGAACGGCTGGACGGAATTCAACGGCGCTTGGCAGAAACTTAGGTCTTCACCCAACTTGAAATTATATCTATAGAAATTTTCAAAATTATGATTAGTGTTTAAATTGTGGGTAAAAAACGCCTGCGCATGCGCCATAAATATTTTTTCACTAAAATGCTTTGAATGGAAAAATAAAATATAAAAATAAATTTTTAAGTTAAAGACTTTTGTATTCGCGTGATTCGCACTACAAATTATGAAAAGATTGAAATGAAGTTTTGCCATCTAAGTTTCATACTTTAGTTAATTAAAAAAAATCTAATTGTCGTATCAAAAAACTGTTTACACCCCAAGATTTAGCAAAATCACCTCTTTCATTTGGTACTGAATTTGTAATAATAGGTCTGATATTTCTAATTTATTTTTCCCTTTTTCCGTTGCCACTTCAATTTCATACTTTAGTTATTTTTTAAAAATCTAATTGTCGCATCGAAAAACTGTTTGCACCCCTGGATTCAGCAAAATCCCCCCTTATAAATATAGGTCTGATTTTTCTAATTTATTTTACCCTTTTTCCGTTTTCAACCCAGATTCGATATGGAACAGCTTTAGTATTGGATCCCTTTGGCAAAATTTGAAATTCGGCACCGATGTAGCTCGGACGTTTCTCGCCAAGATCTTTAATTGCACAATTGAGATAGCCAATTCAGTTCATCGGAAAAATGGCTTAAAATATTTAAAGTCACCAAAGGGTTCCGATACTTAAGCTGTGCTTTTTGTATTTATTTATTTATAATATTGTCTATTAAAGACTTCTCTGGTCACGAAATTTGGTGCGTAAATTGTTTGTATGCATCCGGCACTTATTGTAGCTGCATTTCACGAAATTCGAAATCCCCCCCCCCCCTCCTTCTCGGAGTCGGAGGGCAATAAACATGTGTAAAAACATGTTTTTCCGTTTGAATTCGCTTTGAATTATCTTAGAATGGCGAATTTTGGTGTGTGGATATTGATTAAGTGTACGCATTATGTACATTAGTGGGATTTTGCAAAACTTCGAACTCACCCGCTGAGGGTGGGGAAGTAAGAAGTGGGTAAGTTGTGCCGAAGACAGTGGGGACCCAGACTCCTCACATTGCGAGCGAAAAAACCTCTACGAATCACAGCGAGAACTTAGATTATTAATAAAGATATGGCATTTTGACAACTCATTTAAGTTTAATGTCCAGCGAAGCGGGCAAAGCCTGCTAGTAAATAATAAGTACAAAACTTTAAAACAACTTCATAAAATGAAACAACTCTCAACAATTATTTCGGTCGAAAGGAAACACGACCTTTCGTCAGGCGAACAAAGTACGCACATGCTGCAAATGTAGCGATTACGCACAAACTACACAAACACCTACTTTGTTCGCCTGACGAAGGGTCGTGTATTCTTTCGATCTGATACAGTTGTTGTCAATTCTTGTATCTTATGGTGTTGTTTCAAAGTTTTGTACTTATTACTTTTAAATTCCTGTTCTGTGGAGTTTTTTTATAAATGAAATAAATCACTATTTTTATATCGCTTTATAAGTAAAAAACAAACAAACAACAACAGAAAAAAAAAAAAAATGAAATCGTACAAATTACTTAAAGCCCATGACTGCCTTCGATAGCGAAAACTATATTGCGCCCTATCTACGCCATGCCTATGTCGGATCGGAGTTCCCACTGCTTGCGGCACCAGCTTACCACTCAAGCACTTTAACGAGTGTTTATCGGACGGTAGGTGGCCCTATTAGGCTCTATTTTTTCCATGTCTATTGATAGGACATACATCATATTGTGCAGTGTATAAGTGCACAAGTTTTAATTTGAGCGTATGTATATATGTCGACAGGTGGCGCAGGTACATTGAAATGGCTTCCATTTATTTCAAGGCTGTATTTCAGCTTCTACTGTGTGTAAGGGCACCAGTTTAAACTTAAGTATACATAGACCGACAGGCACTGTTATGTTGCAATTTCACCTTGATTGTGAGAAGGCTACAGATTCTCAGATTCTACAGTGTAAAAGTGCACCAATTTTAATTTATGTGCATATCGGCCAACAATTGGTGTTATGTGAATGTTATCTTAAAATTTTCTCATTTATTTCAATTTTGTCTGTCATCTTCTACTATAAATAAGAGCACAACTTTTAATCTGTGTGTATTCAGCCGACAGATAGATTACTTTTCTGTTATATTACTTATATTTTTTAGGCTATTTCTGTTTTAGAGTTATTTGTTTAATTAGAAGCATGACAATACGGTAATGTTTGAATAAACTGCAATATAAGCAATTCTCTTAAGAATATTTTGCAATGTATATTTTAAATGCTTGTGTTATAACTGTATTGTTATTTTGGAGTAAAATGTTAATAAATCAATTGAAATTTATGTGTTTTAATTGTTGATCGCATACACATGTTTATTAAAAATAATGTATCATATAAATAGAGATGCGCTTGTATTTTATTGTATTGACTCTTTATTATTACTGTTGCAATTGAGTTCTATGAAATCTGAGTATTATTACACATATTATTACACATTTGGGACCAAATGTCGGTCCCAAATTTAATCATGGAATTGCTCTACTCCCCCCTTTTGGTCCCAAATTTAACTACACCCTTTCAAAATGTAGCGAATTATAGAATAAATAAACAATATTAATTAGTTTTTGACCGATTAATTTTTCCTTCAAAATAAGTAAATTTAACGCATCCCATTTCTGATGCTCTTACCTTTGAGGGAAAACGTCATTATTTTGCCAAAAGTTCACAATTTTCTCTAAATTTAATATCTTTCCGTTTAAACCTGTTGCTTCTTAGTTATTTCAAAATATGAACTAGAAATTGTCTTTTAATAATTAAAACTAAAAAAAAAATATATATATCGTTTGCGAACCAAATCATATTTGTAACTTACTATCGCGCTTTGAAGAATACGTTCCTTGAAATTGTCGCTAAGACATGCGATGGTGTGTGTTTAATTTTTTTATTATGCTGCAAGTGTAAAATATTCGACAAAGACAGGGGTTGGGGGAAAAAAGGCCGATTGACTGCACTAGGGTCCTAGGCCTGAAGGAGCGTGCCCTCGGTTTTAAGGGGTTCTAACCTGTATTTACGCAAGTTTTGGAGAAAATCACGGAAAACTCCAAATGGTTAGGCCGACGAGCACGACCTGGCGTCGAAACCGTCACCTCCCGTCTACCAGCTTTTAACGCAGAACTGCTCGGCCGCTGGTAGGCTCTCGACAAAAACAGATAACGGATGGATTGCTGTGTTTTATTTTCTTTGCGATTTAAAAAATAAAACAAATCACAGTGTAAATAAAAATTTGTTAAGCGAGCATAAATGACGTTTTTGCTGCTGAAGGCAATTTTTTGAGTTCTTTAAGATGATTTTATTAAGCTGCGGCTTTAAAAGTAGTTTGTATTGATTTGATTCCGGTCCTGGCAATTTGATCAGATTAAGCGGCTGATTTTATTAACCAGGGAATTTATTAAGCGGAGGTTACTGTATGTATAATAAATAAATACAAAATATACACACATATGCAAATTTGTTTAATTAGAAAGTTTTTTGTTCACCATTCAACAGGACCATTGGAAAATAAATTGTAATTAAATAAAAGTTGAAAAAAGCTTGCAGAAAGATGTAGAAATTAAAATTTACTGCATTTTTTTTCTTCTTCTTAAGGCGTCTTTTTTATCAAGCAAAATTAAATAATTACAGTGTCGTTATAAAATATGCAACTTATTTCCATAACTTTTAAGTGAAACGTTGTTAGTGTAAGCTAAGCATATAGTAGTAGGGTTTATAAACATTCCATTCATTTCTTTGGTTAAACAACCCCTCCCCCCCCCCCCCAAAAAAAAAAAAAAAAAAAAAAAAAAAAAAAGATAAAGTATGTTATTATAATATGAAAATAATAGTCATTTTAATATGAAAATAATTGTACTAGTCAACAGGGCCGTCTTAATACATTCGGGCGCCCTGGGCTAACACGTTCAGGCGCCCTTTACCTTTACCAAAAGTATCCTAATTTTAAGTTTAGCTCAATTTTTAAATGCAATTTAGTTTTTTAATTTAATAAAAACTAATCTAATTAAAATTTAACAGCTATTTAAATCTAAAATTAGGATATTTATTAAAATATTAATTTTTGATTAAATATAATAATTTTTTCATTTGAAATGATAAATGAAAATTCTTAGAAATTTAATTTGTAAAATTGTTCTTCAGTATATCTTGCACAAATGCGCAAGTAAAATTATAAATATATATATACATACTTTTAATAAGCAAAATAATTTTCTTGTAAAATTATTTACATATTTCTTCCATTGTAACAATTCATTTTATCACTGTGTCAATCCATTTTTACCTGTCTTGTTCCATTGCCAGAAGCTGGCAGAGAAGAAATGCCAGGTTTGATCCCAGATTGCCCTCGTCGACCTAGCCGTTTGGAGCATTTCGTTATTTTCATCTAAACTCGCCTAAATACAGCTAGAACCTCTCAAAAAGTCCCCCCACATAGGAAATTCCACCCAGACCTAGAACCTACGTGCAGTCAATCAAACTTAAACACTACAACATACCATACCATCCATTGCCAGAATGTTTGATTTTTTTTCAATCTAAATTCAAAACAAAATATTATTTCAGTATAGAGTGGGTGGTCAAATTACTGGATATTTTTTCTGCTATCGGTTTAATCACAACTGCAGTTAGGAGACCAAACGCAAATTGAAGAAAATCAGAAATACTTTGGATCCTTCTGTATTATAAAAAACTACAAATTACTTGTAACTATAACAAATGATTTCACTTAATATTTATAATATTTTTTTTTTTTTTTTTGTGGTAACCACACGATTATTTAGACACTATATATATAATATATAATATTAATATATTATAGTAGTAAATTATTAATTTTTATAACAAGTTTTTTTTACTTATAACAAGAATAGATTTTAACAAAGTTTTACAAAACTTTCAGAAAAAATTATAAGACATTAGAGAAATATTATTCTGAAACTTAAAATTCACACCTGCAATTTTTGCTGAGGTATGAGCATTTATAATAAATAATTTTTTTTAAAAATGCATGCACGAGAGATAGAATTTTTTTATTACACAGGATAAAAGCTAGATATATTGTTCAAGTTATGTCAAAATTTCATTTGAATAGAGTAAAAATTAAGCAAAATATCGACAAAAGAATGAACAAGATTTTAGATGTTTACCAGAAGTGAAATTTCATAAGGTGTTTTTTCCAGGCTACATATGTAATTTAGCTATCCAATTACTTATTGCAAAATTCTTTTTTGCGAAAAACCCTTTATGAACTCACAAATCTTAGTATATAAATAAAATTTTGTTAGAGTTATAAGTCCAAGCACATTAAAAAATATTTATTACAAATGCTCAAAAAGTATTTACTACAAATTATATGTGAGAAATTTATGGTTCTGAATAATATTTCACAAATTTTAGCGAATCTTTATTCAAGTTTTGTAAAATTTTATTGAAATCCATTCTTGATATAAGCAAAAAGTTTGCCAAAAAAAATTAACTTTTGTTTAAAAAAAAAAAAAATCCATCTAAATAATTGTGCGATTCACATATATACACACACACAAAAGAAATCATGTGTTAAAGTTACAAGTCATTTGTAGCTTTTTATGATACAGGGTAATCAAAAGTATTTGTGGTTTTCTTCAATTTGTGGTTGGAAATCACTCCATTATTTAGCATATTTGTCTTGAGACATATTTCTTACTGTTAAGAAGCTCCCAAACTTAAAATGAAAAGCACTGTATTCAGTTAATTCCATGTAATACATTAATATATACAATTAACAAATAATAAAAAAAATTCAAATAATTAAAGACTCATTATGGGTTGACTTCTGATTAATTATGGCAATTCAATCAATTTTTCCCTTTCTATTCGCTAGAGGTCATTAGCCCCTGTTCAAATTAAAAACTAGTGACTAGTCTGTTATATGGAAATCTCCTAGAGGGACTGTTCTTTGTACTTTGCGAGAGTTCTGTTTTCCGGCCACACGAATGACCAAAAGGTTCTGCTATCAAAGTTGTAGATTAGAGGTGCCGGAAGATTCGATTCAGGTCTCTTTCGTCGGAATAACTATTCAGAATTTTTGTTGATTTTCTCTAAATCTCACGTGAAATCAGACTAGGATTCTATAAAAAGACCACCGATGGGAGGAAGGTCTACGTATTAGCGTAAACAATCAGCCTTTAGAATCTCTTACCATCCACCCCCACCCCACCAAAAAAGGGATAAGAAAGAGTTAGATTTTATTAAAAGTGTGACTCATATCACCAAAATTTGAAATTGTTTGTGGAAATAGGCTAGTCTGTCTGTTTGTTTGTTTAAACGTTGAATACAATTTAAGTATACTTGAAATAATTTTAATATAGAAAATTTAAAAAAGGTTGATCTATTAATTTTGAGTTAGACCAGAAAAATGTCATCTTTATGCATATATATTATAAAATAAAAAAAATGTGAAAGACGCCCTTAAACATGTGGCGCCCTTGGGCTGCAGCCCAATTAGCCCAATGGATAAGGTGGGTCTGCTAGTCAACTTCAACTTTATTGAAATTCTAAAATTAGTTTATAAGATGTTCGATAAATGTCTTAAAATTATTTAAAGTAAAGTAAAATTACATGTATTTTTTTTTCTTTCTTTTACTTTCTTCTGTGTACATATGCAGAAAATATTGGATTCTTGAAATTTTTCGACCTCTGGTTCTAACTTCACATTTGGAGAAGTCGTGAACCCGATTTGGCCCTTTTTATAAAAAGTTTGTTCGTCTGCATATCTGCCAAACTTCTAATTAATATTCCATGGTACTGTTTGTATTCCTTTTTTTCTCCACACCAGTCTTTTCTTTTCTTTTTTTTAAGAGTATTTTTATTTAATCCTAAATAAAATTGGAGAAAACTACTCTTCAAATAATGTATTGTGGAAAAAGTAGCGGGTATTCACGATTCTACAGAATATTAATTATGTCTCTATGTATCAAAAATATTTTGTCGCGGTATCTCACGAACGAAATTTAACCAAAGTTGGATGTATAGGATTTTGTTGGACGTTAACCACAACTGCTACTTGAATACATTTGGGGATCAATCGCACAAGAGGTAGCACTGTCATGCTACCTGCCTATTTTTTTTTTTTTTTTTTTTCAATATTTTTTAATTTGGCTGTATAAAGAAAATTTGGTGTATACGTGCATAACGAGCATTTTTTTAAGTGTTCAATGATAAATAAATGAAAATATTTATAATAGTAATAGTAAAGTAGATTCTTTTTTCTTCTTTAATATGTAGAGACATCGTCCGACCCCCCGGAAGGGGGGAGAAGGTGAAAATTTTTAATATGGGTATCTTTCAAAAAATTTTAAATATACCTTTGCAAATGAATGGTTGCACCATGCATTTGTGATAATTTGAAAGAAAGTTATCGATATTTATTAATATTTACAAATAAATAAATAAATAAATAAATAAATGTTTTATACTGCAGAAAATTGATTTTCCTTCTACATTTAGTGTTGCACCTTTCCGAGATGAAAATAGTCTTCATTTATAATAAAAAATAATTTTGATAAATACTACTTTATATATATATATATATATATAAAGTGTGCTGCATGAATTCGTATAGGAAAATATAAAAGAAAGGTATTTTGTATTCGCCACAACCATACCACTATTTTTTTATTTTTTTATTTTTTTTTAAACTTCAGTATCACTTTTAAGACTTCTCAATAACATATATCTGGTATAGGGGGTGTCCTCACTGTCATTTCTATAAGGTTGTCTAAAATTAGCGAGGGCTGAACATCTGAATAAGTTTCCAACATTCAAATTTTGAATATTACTTATTTTAAATTAAATAGTTGTGTAGAAATTTTACCACTCACTATTGTTAACGTAGAGAAGTTAAATTAAATAAATAAATGAAATAAATAAAAGACGGTAAATTATAAGAGAGCTTTATAATGCTGACATGTTACTTTTCAGCCTTTTTAGGCTTGAAAATTATTATTTTTGGGATCAATGCAAATCTGCTTTAAAACTTTTGGGACATGTGTAGTAGTAGGGGGGGGGGGGGTCAGCCTGAATTTGTGTAATATATTATTAGCAATTTCTGTGCGATTGGCTTTCAAGAAATGTCATAGTTGGAGAAAATTAAAAAGAAATAGCATTCCAACTGCATTTTCCTGATGAACTGCATTATTTTGCTAATCAATTGCTCCAGCAAACAATGCTTTTGTAGAATAAACTTATTTTCAAGTATGTGTAATAATTTTGTCTGTTTTTTAAGCACTTACAACTATTTTAATTATAAGTAATATGATATTTAATATAAGATTTATTGTTCTGACTTTGTTTATTGTGTGTATATATATGTATGCAATCAGATTTAACATTTTTATTATTGTAAAATTTATATTGTGTCAGTTGCCTGATACCCCTTTTGAGAGGAGGAGGGGGGGGGGGGTCGTGAAAAGTTCATCCTTTTTTTCTCTAAGCTTGTACCACGTCTGATAATGCCCACGAGCATTTTATTTTAACTGAATATATAAAGCATATTTTATTAAGATCCTCCGTTTTGAAGTAATACATTTTAATTTAACTCCAATTGTAGAATATTCTGATGATTATATATTTCCTTGCAGATGGCTCAAAGATTGGTTGATTTCTTCGATCTTGAGCCGGAAGGTGATTACCGGGATTGGGGTAAGTTATTTTGTTACGATTTTACTTTTACCTTCTTTTTATATTCATAGAAGAAAGTATTGATGTCATAAAAATAATTGATTTCCGTATTTCGATAGAGTCGCATGTTTTTTGAGATATCTTGAAAACAACTTGACCCTCTTTCGAAAAAATGTTTGTACGTACGTGAGAAAATTTTTTTGACAGTTTTAGCCAAGAACTCTGATGTACAGAATTTCATAAATTATATTTATTTTCAACTTAAAAAAAAAACAAAATGTTCTCTCTCAACTTTTGATGCATATCGACTAACAGGTTTCGGTGGCACTCTTATGTTTGCAATTTCTTCCATTTCTCTGAAAAGAATTTTCTCGAGATTTCAGTGGATTTTTTTTTTTTTTAAGTTTTTAT
Organism: Salticus scenicus; assembly: GCA_963930645.1. Taxonomy (NCBI): domain Eukaryota; kingdom Metazoa; phylum Arthropoda; class Arachnida; order Araneae; family Salticidae; genus Salticus; species Salticus scenicus. The sequence goes on from OZ005653.1 coordinate 339,188,697, forward strand.
TCATATTATATGAGAAAATGTTATTTTTAACATTTTCCAACAAAGTTGAAAAGTGTTTGACTTCGGTTTGTTTATCTGGCTGTCCGTCTGTTTGCCCACGATATAACTTCTAAAAATATTCATAGAATTCCTCTAAATTGATACATATTCAGATTAATTAAGGAATATTTCCTATTTAATGGTGTAAATGCTTTCAATAGTTTGTGTACAGGGTAGAGATCTGAACGGGTCGAAATTGGAGGCCCTGACTGGTCCGTTTTTTTTTTTTTTTTTTTTTGAAATATTTCCCCGGTCTGTCTTAGACAAAACCCCGTAATATCTGGCTCTTTCTCTCCCCCCCCCCCCCCAAATAAATAAATAATTAAAAAGTTAACATAAAAAAAACGAATAAAAATATAAAGGAATTTTTATACAAAATTTCTTTTAGCATTTATTTTTCAGAGGTTTTATACAGCCAAACAATTTATTTTCCGTTAACAAAACTACTGATCCTATCATGTGTTTGAAAAAGCAGCTGTAGTAGCTATTAGACACTCTTAATTTTTGCTTGACATAGAATCCTCTTGGAAGCATAGACATTTTTCTAATAAACCTCATTATTTTAATAGACTTAATTAAGAATATATGAAATATGCTGACATTATGTCCCTATCTTCGTACATCCACTCATCAATATTAAAAAAAGAAGTTCGGATAAAATAATTTTAGAATTTATAGTTTCTAACTACATCAGTGTTATTTTCTGCGTGATTACATATATTCTTTCTATAAGTTATGCCAATTGGTTCGTGATTCCAGAGGAAACTTTATAAAAATGTAATTTTTCACTAACAATAATGTAGAATTAAACATCCGAGATCAGACAAAACAATCTTATTGAAGATCGCTCAATAAACGATTGGAAGGTGCTTTTATATACGATTTTCTGAAAGATTATATTTTAAACGACTGAACAAAAGAGAGGGAATTTAATTATCAGCTAACTCACGTACAGAATAGTATGTTGGTAATATTTTTTTTTTTTTTTCACAGCAAGCATAGATACAAAATTTAGCACTTTTGTCTACCGGAAAATTTTAAAGCAGATTTTTTTATTCTATCAAACCCATGCGTCATTTTCACCCTTCAATTTTTTTCTTATTTACTTTTAAAATTTGAAACTCATAAATCTTATATCAATTTCACCACCGAATTTAAATTTTAATTCATCAGAAGCCAAATTATTATCAGTATCAAATTATCTCTCTGCCGGCTCTAAAGCGCGCTTTAAACTGTGTTGGCAAATTTAGGGTCTTTTTTATTCAATTATCTCCCATTATTTTAAGCGGAGGTTATAATTTAATAAATATTATTTATCATCCTCGCGTATTTTATTAGTTGCGTCACTATCCAATCGTTTTAACAAAAATTAATCGTATCTGGACCACATTAAAGAAATATTTATATAGATATTTCTGTACCTCAGTTTTCACTGATTAAGTCAAATAAAAGTTTCTATTAAAATTTAGGCCGCGGTAGCCGAGTCGGTAGAGCGCCGGCCTCGTAATTGGAAGATTGCGGGTTCGGTACTAATGCCGTCCAAAGATCGTCGTGTACACTAATGGTTGCTAGTGTACGTAAAATCTGTCGTGGCCGCAATGTCCTCCATGTTCCCATCAAAAATTATACCTCTGGGGGTCACCGAAGCGGGAGAGCCATCCCTTCCGTGGAGGATCAAAATTGCGATAGCATGTCTCCGGACCACCTCTAGGAGTGAGTCCCAGACCGTCGCCAATTGCCCATATGCGCAGCACTAGTGCGACGTAAAAACCCAATTAACCAATTAACCAATCTATTAAAATTTTCGGTAGCCAAAATATGCTAAAGTAAGATATTATGGCAGCAAGAACATATGAAAACTAACCCCTCAACTGCCCTGGGAGTATATATTCGTCTTGCTTAGCCGAAGCTTTAACTGCCCGGGCGTATATACACGTCTTTTCTTTATATTGCACTGCTAGCAATGAAGCGAGTCCCACGGCTCTGGAATGCAATAAAATGGCCTTGAATGTAACCTTGGTAGTGTTTTCAATGAATTCACTTATTTCAGAGAAGAAGGGTGTGGGAGGAACCTGAACAGGAATGTTTCTGGAACAGTGAAACACAACTATGCGCGCTTGTTTGAAAAACGGTGGCACAGCGAGAAACGAATCTCTTGAGATTTCTTCGGTAGGTAAGGGGTTAAGCAGCTATGAGATTCGTAACACTCTGTCCAATTAATATTTTGTATACATTTATCAATGAAGACGCGATGCAAAAAAATTTGTGCATGTGGAGGCATCGGTTCCCCCCCTGGGGGGAAGTATCCTCCCGTGGGGGGGTAAAGTTTCAAGATGTGGTATCTTTCGTAAGGTCTCGTCAATACCTTTAAAAGGAATGGTTGAACTTTAAATCTATGATAATTTAAAGCAAAGTTATGGATTTTTTTTTTTTTTTTACTTTTAACAACAACAAAAAAAAAAAAAAATAAAAATAAAATAAAATAAAAATAAAATAAAAAATATTGTTACTGAGTGAATATGTATTGGAAAATATAGAAGAAAGGTCTTGTGGTGGCCACAACATACTATTTTTTTTTTTTTTTCCCGAGAAGGACGGGATTGGTTAATTTTACAGATGTATGAGCTGGAAGAATCTCTCTGACAAAAGATAAAACTAAGATTCTTCATCTTATTATTTCAAAGTTGTATACGTGTAAACGCATGCGAGTCAATATTATAATTAACACTACAAACCAGAATGAGTTAACACTAAGTTTATTTCATTGGTAAAATTATATTTCTACTTCTTACAAAGTATCGTACATTGCAGTAATATGTGTGTAATATTAAGTAATTGCTATATATAAAATGATATACGTGTATTATGTAAAATAACATATTGCTTCACAAACTACAGAATTGTTCAATAATTTTTATTCCTGTTAAACGAGTGTGAAATAATACAAGAATATCTTAAAGTGCAAATTAATAAAATAGGATAAATATAAGCGCAAATACTTATTTTTTTGTAAAATATTTGTAATTTAATTATTATTTTTTATTTATTTTAGAAACCAATCTCCGGTATCACAATGATGAGAGACTCATGCTCTGTGGCCCAGGGTTGTATGATGGAAGCATAGGTAAGTACTTTTAGTTATGGAATATAAATAATGCAATTATAATACAAAAGTACAAAACAAATTTCACATTTGATATGAAATTGTATTGTTATGAATTTCAAAGATATTCATTGATAAAAATTTTATTCGCTAACGTAGTTTAAAATGAAATGTCAAATATCTCTTAACGCTGTCCCTGCTGATTTTTTTTTTTTTTTTTTAATGCATCTGTTCTCAGATTTCTATAGGTTATTCCGATTGATTGTGGTATGTTTTGTGTTCAAAATGTATGAATAACACATCCAATACGCTAGGTTAAAAAGGATTATTAAGGATTAAAAAAAAAAAAAAAAAAAAAAAAAAGCCAAATATACAATGAACATTTTCTACTGCATTCAATCCTGATTATCCAAAACGATTTTTTTCTTCTTGGCGTCATGATTTACACTTTTTTCAAAAGTTAAGGGATATTCTCTTCTAGAATTTTTTTCCCCCTATTCTTAAAAGTTCAGACTTTTGCCAATCGCCGATTAACAAAACCTAAGGCCTAGGACCCTAAAGCAGTCAATCGGCCTTATTCCCAACAACCACCACAAACACCGATTAACATAATGTAAGTATGTATAAACATACCATTCTATGACTTAGACTGCTGCGGCCAAACTTAGACGCGTTTTTCTCAAAACTGCTTTTTTCAAAATGGTTGACAAATCTCAAGCTGTGTTTAACCAATTTACTTCAAATTTTGTACCGACCTTCAAAATAAAGCCTCCTATCGCCCCTAACCCATATGTTTCAAAATTAATATTATTATTATTGTACTATTTCAAAAAATGTAATAAAAGTTATAAAATGCCTTTTTTTAACACTTTCCAACAAGGTTGAAAAGTGTTTGACTTCGGTTTGTCTGTCTGTCTGTCCGCGCTCTAACTCCCGTAAATATTTATGGAATTTCTTGAAACTGATATATGTTATTCAAGTTTACTACTGGATGTTCCCTATTGAAAATAGAGGGAATACCTCTGCCGGTATGTGTACAGGGACACCCGAAAGTATTTCAAATCATTGTGTTCTATGAGAGGTATTTCTATAAACCATATTTTCATACTTTTACTTAGGGATGTGGGTTTTCCCGAAAATTTTGAAACGGAAAATTTTCAATATCTAAATTAAGAAGGTTTTATATAAAAAAAAAAAAAAAAAAAAAAGAAACTGAATACATTAAAAGCTACAAGTAAACAAAACTATTCAAAGAAAAGTATGAATAATTATTCAATTCAAAAAGAAATTAATAAACAAAACACAGAAATTATTATTTAAGAAAGTTATAATTTTTAATGAGTGTTTTGCATGTATAATGGTTGAATAATCTATATAAAAAAGGTGTCTGAACGTTCTGTAGCTGTCAGAGACCCTCACATATCGCTGCCAACAGCTAACCCCATTTAATTATACAGGGAAATTTTTTTTTATGAAAGTTAATGTTTTTTTTTTTTTTTTTTTTTTTTTTTAATTCTGTTTTCATTATCAAAAAAAAAAAAAAAAAAAAAAAAAAAAAAAAATCTAGAAAAATTTAATTTGCTCTTGTTTTTCCCAAAATTTATTTTTTTAAATTTTTAATACTTCATACTAAAGTTACAGGGTGAAAAAAAAAGATCAAAGTTCTCTTTTTGCACGTTATAATTAAAAAAAAAAAAAAAAAAAAAAAAGTTAATTATCATAACGATTTTCTGTTTAGAATAATATGGGGTTTGGCTGCTAGTGGCAGTAAAATTATTGAAACACGCCTCCATATTTTTCTTTTTCTTTCTTTAGCTTGATTCGCTAATTTTTATCATGAACTTACTTTTTTTTTTATAAACAGTATAAGACTAAGATCATGACTCGATAAATATTTACTTAAAAAATAGTATTAGGTGCACATCTTTTAAATAGAAATTATTGCTAGCGCATCAATAATTTTGCTGCCGACTGTACAAGGTAATTAGTAAGGTATGGCTCAGACCATGCAAGGGTTCATTTCATCAAAATTCTTTTGATTTTTACGTTTTTCGATTTGTTCTATTTTTAAGCATAGTTTGCAAACAAAAAATCATATTTTTTAATCGTTGGTGGTATTGGATAATGGATGTAATCCTCTATTCAAAAGAATTAATCTGGAAATTTGAGATTTTATTATTATTTTTGTTATTATTTAACTTTAAATGTAACACCTTTGTGAGATTTTTCAAGTACAATTCAATTTCGGATATTTTAAGCTAATAAAGAAATATTTCAACTTAACCTCCAGTTACAAGATATGATGTGATTTATTTAGGCAATTAATTGTAGTATTTCCTGTTGCTTGCATAAAAAAAAAAAAAAAAAAAAAAAACATATATATATATATATATATATATTTTTTTTTTTCCACATTAGAAATTAGTTTTAAAAAGTGATTTAAAAAAATATAATTATGCTTTTATATAAGATTTTTCTCTAAAATTTTCAACGATGTCAATTTTGTATTTAAAGCAATTTTTCTTTTTAAAGTATTCTTCTGTTTTTTTTTTTTTTTTTTTTTTTTTTTTTTTTTTTGTATACAGTGAAACTTGGATAATTCGAACTTGTTTAATTCGAAATTCTAGATAATTCAAACTTTTTACTCGGTCCCTTGAATTTTGTATTAAAATGTTAAAAAATCGTGGATAATTCAAATTCTATTTTGGATAATTCGAATTTTTCGTACGATTACCTTTAAAATAATACTGTAAAATTTGCTCTCGAGATTTTTCTCAGCTAATATATTTTAAGTCTTTCAAAAGAAGGAAATACAAGAGAAGCCCCTAACTAGTGCATCAGAAGATATGGTGCATATACATGAACTTTGAGGGGTTTTTTTTAAATTGAAAGTCATGTCTAATGAAGAAGATTCTATTTTTGTATCAAGTTATATGCTATGACGCAAAGATTGTACTTAAAGAAGAAATAAAAAATATCTGACTATTTTTTAAAAAGTGTTGAATAATTAAGATCGTAAAAAATATTGATTTAATAGGAAGGGGGGGGGGGTGTAGCAGTATTATTAGATATAAAATTTATGTGTTAAATCTTTCATCGTAGAGTTTTAATTTTTTAATTTATCTCTTTTTTTTTTTTTTTTTTTTGACAAAATAGTATATGTAATTCGAATTTTTGGACATTTCGAATTTTTTTCTGGTCCCTTCAACTTTGAATTATCCAAGTTCTACCGTATTTAACGAAGATTATGACAATGTCCTAACTTTCTGAGTCACTCTCAGAACCAGAGACCATAAGGTGACCTAAGTCAGAATTGCTGCCTGAGTTTGAAAAACATCGGCATATCATCATTTATCAAATGAATACTTTGGAAAATAGATACACATGCTCAGCAGTATAGTAGTGCATTAATTTATCAATATATATATATATATATATATATATTGTCATGTTGCCAAATGCTTTATAATTATGTTCTTACAAACTTATTGAATGGACATTTAAAATTCCGATTAGCAACCATAGATCTTTTGTATTATAATAAATAATCTCTCTCGAGCAAGTTGCTCAAAACATATATCTGGTAACTTTCTAAATGATGACTTTAATCAGAAACTTTTGTTTTTCACACTGTATATAGCATTACTATGACTAATAAAAGAAAATTTAAATGTATCATGCAAAAGATTTACTAAAAAAAATTATTTTTTTGGTTGGAAAATTTTCCGGAAAAACATAGTAGAAAATTTTCTGGAAAATTTTCCGAAAAAGAAAATTTTCCGTGGAAAATTTTCCACCCCACATCACTACTTTTACTGTAGACATATCTTGAAATATGTTATTCAAATTCCCTATTGGATGTTTCCTGTATAAAATGGAGGAAATACCGCCACCGATTTATATACAGGGATATTCAAAAGTATTCCAAAGCATTGCGTTCTATGAGAGATATTCCTCATAGGGTCTCTCACGCGTCCCAAAACATTTTTTGACCCGTTACGTTGACGACACCTTCATGCTTATCGACATATCTCATCACAATATTGACCATGTCTTAGAAGCTTTAAATTCAACTGACAGTAATATCCAGTTTACATATGAAATAGAAAATAATGACCCCCTTCCATTTCTTGATACCCTCGTCTCTCGCACTGTAAATGGATTTTCAACCACCGTCTATCGAAAAAATTTTGCTGTCCCCCTTCCTCCCCATGCGTGTTCATGTCACCCACCTAACCAAAAAATGGCTGCTTTCTATACTTTTGTAAACCGTGCCCTTAATATTTGTTCAAATCCCATTTTATTAAAATCTGAAATTAAATACCTGAAAGCCATTGCAATTGACAGAGGTTTTGACCCTTCCATTATAGACAAATAAGCTATCCAAAAATTACAACTTCCTCGTATTTGGTTTACTAAGTCAGTCTCTTCTAATATCAGTATTGTCTTACCCTATTTTCCTAAATCCAGTCAAACCATAGCTAAAATTCTCAAACAATATGATTTTAAAATATTTTCGCCTTCCAATAAACTCACCTTTTCTCCGTTAAAAGATCCCATTGATATGCATAATTCTTGGGGTTTTTATAGTATTTCCTGTCAGTGTGGTTTATCATATATTGGTCAAACTAAACGCAGTCTTAAATTTCGTCTAAAAGAACATATGAATTACGTCCGCAAACAAGAAACCAATAAATCGGCTATTTCTAAACATTGCTGGGAGGAAAATCATAATTTTAAATTTAATTCTGCTAAAATAATTTGCAGACCTAAATCCATTCATGAACTCGATTTCTTTGAAGCTTTTCATATTTATAAAAATTTTAAAAACCTTGTAAATTGTTATTTCGCTATACCCTATTTGTCTGACTGTTGGAAATTTTATATTCAGTCCACATTTTCTTAATTTTTCTACTGTTTACACAGCTAACTTTAATAAATTCCTATTGGCCACTCTCCCCACCTTTCCCGTAATCCTATTGGTTGAACTAAATTCGGCCCCTCTCCTATATATACGAGCACTTCTGCAGATTCAGAATCCTTTTTGCACTGAAGACGGCACGCTTAAGGCTGCCGAAACAGCTGTATGCATTTCCAATATTTTTCTTTGGCGTTTCTGACGTAGTAGTTTATTCGAGTTTTTAACACTTAAAAGTATTCCAAAGCATTGCGTTCTATGAGAGATATTTCTATAAATCAAATTTTAATAACTTTACTTTCCACGAAATTTTAGGAAATTGAAATATGTTATTTATATGCACACACACAAAAAAAAAAAAAAAAAAAAAAATGCTTTGCACAGAATATAGCATGATTAGCATTAGATTTGCAGGGTGACAGAAAAATATCAATTTATATTAACAGCTATTAATAAAATATTGCTAGAATTGTACTTTCATTTACATTAAGCGTTTTTAACACTTTCTAACATTTTTAAGTGTGAATATGATTTCCGTTTGTGTATCTGTCCATCTGCCTGTTTGTCTGCCTGCGCTCTAACTCCTGTAAATATTTATGGAATTTCTCGAAACTGATATATTTTACTGAAGTTCGATGTTCCATATGGAAAATGGAGTTAATATCTCTTCTGGTTTCTGTACAGGGACACCCAAAAGCATTTGAAAGCATTGTGTTCTACGAGTGTTATTTTTATAAATATTTTCCTGTAGAATGATCTCCATTTAAAATAACATTAACAGGGCCTGTATAACGAGTTTGTTTACAGGGACAACAACAACAACAAAAAAAAAAAAAAAAAAAACGAATGCATTTCGTTTTAGGACAGAATTTTTTGAAAGTTATATTTAAAAATCTTTCTTCTGTAAAAACATAAATATATTGTATTGTTAATATTCTAAAATAATGTTTTGTATAGAATTTGATATGATTAACTTTCTGATTTACAGGGCTACACTAAAATATTCAAAGAGATCAAAAGCTGTAATTATAATCCAATGGCTGCATTTTATTTTGCATTAAGCCTTTTTACCATTTTCCAAAATGCCTAAGAGTAATTTTAAAATCAATTAGTCTATCTGTATATTTTTCAATCCTTCTGTCTGTTGTGTGATAACGCAGGCAAAAAGAATATTAAAAGTTATTCGATACAACAATTACATACAGTTGGACAGTGTTACTAATCAATGCTGCATGTTTTTTTTTTTTTTTTTTTTCCCTCCCAGATTGTATCACTTTTCACCTTATCGGCATATTCCTTAATCATTTATTTATGTATTTATTTTATTTTATTTTGAATTTACGTTTTCAATATTTTATTGAAATTCACTATCCGCTGCTTCCAGCAGTTTATATATATAGTCTGTTCCCCTCTAATTCACATAAATCAGTCTCAGGCTCATTAAGTTATAATTTAAATTCTGTTACAAAAGTTTCGCCGTTTCTTAAGGCATTGCGTTTATTTTTAATCCCCCCCCCCCCACTCACATTGTAATTTTAATGTCTAAATAATAAATCAATTCTCTTTATCTCTATTTTTAAATGGCTCCTTAGAATATGAATGATTAATATTAATAATCAATACTGAAAATTACATCTCGCTGAACTTTAATGATCCTACTTAAAATGCATTTGAAACAGAAATACTAACACTCAGAAATCTTCTTCTCAAGTTAACCAATAAAATAATTTAAATATAAAATAAAATTCCTGAAATGCAATGTTTCTTCTAATTTAATACATTATTATGTGGATTTCAATCCGCGTTTGTAATGATCGATAGATGGCGCTTTTTCAGGTTTTGTTGTTAGTAAATATAATAGCCACGTGTATCTATGTTTGTTCTATTTGTGTTACTATTTAATATTCGTGCTATAATTTCTCCGGCATTACATCATGGAAAATGGATTGCTTTTGGAAAAAATATTTCAGTTTATTCAAAGTTCGATCGGGAGTAGATTTTTACCTGAAGTTGAACAAATATTAGCTTCAAATCATCTGATTTATTCTTTACTTCCATTAGCCGAAGCAACTGAAATTTTAAATTTGTCATTTGGAAATAAATGGAAGCTTAATTCTGGATTTCTTGATCCTTTGGAGTTACACTGTAGCACACAACGGTATGTGTTATATTTTTTACCGGATTTATTCATTTTTATTCAATAAATATATGTGAAACTAAACATCGGCCAGCAATGGCGGCTTGATGAAATTCGAATTAAAGCATGTTTATTGTAATTTCACCTTAGCCCACCAGAGGGCGAGCATTTCATTACAATCGCGGATAGATCATCATAATCAATCATTATACACTCTAGGACATAAAAAACGACGCACCAAGGAGTCATGTAGATTGGACACAAATTGATATGCAGACAGGTTTCGACAGAAAGTGACAAATTTTAAAGTTTGGCAGCCAATGAATGGACATTTAACGCTACAGCAAATACACAAATGGTCAAACGCATAAATAATTGCATAAGTTTGGAAATCAACAAAACTTTGATATAAACACCATGGTGCTTCACGTGCTTCATCAGCATATCTTGCTGATTTGTGCGAACTGAAGAAAAAAAAAAAAATGTTTCGTGAAATTTTGGCAAAAATAGTAGTCATATGACCACCAAAAATTGCATTGATAGAAAAGAAAAATAAATGATTTTTTATTTATTTTTAATATTTTCTGCACTTTTTGGAAGTGGGGATTTTGAAGATTAAAAGTGAAATGCTCTTATTATCGAAGACTTTTTTCAGCTTACTTTCTCTGTCACAAACCTTCTGCCGAATCCGGGTTTAAAACGGAAAAAAGGGAAAATAAATTAAACTATCAGACCTATCGTTACAAATTCGGTACCCAATGAAAGGGGTGATTTTTCTGAATCCAGGGGTGCAAACTGTTTTTTGACAAGACATTTAGATTTTTTTTTAATTAACTAAAGTGTGAAATTTAGATGGCAACACTTCATTTTAATCTTTTCATACCTTTTAGTGCGAATCAAGCTAATAGAAAAAAGTCTTTAATTCAAATTTTTTTTAATTTTATTTTATAAGACATGTGAAAATTTGTGCTATTATTTTGTGTTCTCTCCCTTCATAATAGTAAACAAAGTGTCAATGTTTTCTATAGATTTAACTATTTTAATAATGCAGTATAGTTTTGTTTGCACAAATGTACGTTAGATTCAACCATTTTTGCTAGAAAAGGGTGTTTCGGTGCATTTTGTAATGTATAAATAAGAGTTTTTCTTTTTTAAATAATGTATATAAGTATTGGCTTGCTGTGTCCTCGAAAAAGTTCCCAAATACAGTTTTCAATGTCCTCAAAATTTAATCTGATTCGGGAACAATACATCAATTTGCCCTCAAATCAGTGTTTGAAACTAGGGTCACCTTATAATAACTAAGTGAACTCTCGTTAACAGAATCCCCGGCTAAGGCCTATAGGAATTGCATGTAATGCAATTCCTATAGGCCTTATATATTCCTCCCCATTGCATCACAATTCATTCGTTACGATGGATATTTTTTTACCTCAAATCTTACTTTCTTCGAAAAAGAGTAAGTTCCCAAAATCTTTTCAAATTAATTTTTTTTTTTTTTTTTAAACATGAAAGGTTTATTAATAAAAGGGTTAATCTCTTTTACTCTGTGGGAGGTAAATAGTACTCATTGACAGTGACAGTTGAAGTCAACAATTTGCACCTGTCTCCACATCTATTGTGGAGACATAGCAAAGGATTTTGTTATCAAGTTGTATTACATGAAGAAAATAAGTTTTGAAAGTAAGTATCTGTTTTCATGCTTTTATATTTTTAGTGAATAAAAGGGTTTTAGGAAACAAAAATTTCATTCGTGTTATACTGTGTATGTGTACATAATAGGGATTTTAGAATTCATATAGAACTTCAATTTATTAACTCCTGTTATAATGGACTCTCGTTAATATGGACAAAAACTGCTGGTCCTTGAGTGTCCGTTTTAACGAGAGTTCACTGATTCATTGTGAACTTTTCAGCTTCACACAACTTTCGGTGCATACGCGCTAAAAATTCATGGTGAGGCGCATTTTTCGAGATAAGCGAGGATAGCTGTTCGCTCATTTCCATTATTTGACCCATAAACTAAATGCATGTCTGCGTTTGCTACGTCTTTGAGCGATGGCTCCGGTTATTCAATTCATTTGGAGTCAAACAACACACTCTAGCACGTATACTGCCTATATGCCCCTTTTTTAAACGATTGTTATGATACCTGACCTACTCTCACTTGTTTCTGTGATTTTTTTTTTTCTTCCATATTTATTATATGTACAAGTGTGCACATTAAACACGTATCATTGTAAAAAAATATGTCCTATTTGCTGCCAGAAATTCTCTGTAATTTGAGAAAATACGTTCTGACAACGTACTTTTTTTTTTTTTTTTTTTTTTTTTTTAATTACGCGTATTTTCTCAAAGTACAGAGAATTTCTGGCAGTAAATAGGACATATTTTTTGCAGTGATACTTAGTCCTGAATATATCCAAGACCAAATACCTTACTGCTTCCAGCATAGAAATTAATATTCAAATATGAAATTAATCTGTATATGAATGGATGCAAATGATCCGTTTACATGACAAACACGCCACACTTACTTTTGATATCCTTGTTCAGGAAATGCACCAGAAGATGATATATCTTTTCCGTTACAAAGTATTTACTTGCTTTTTTGTTTGAAGGAAAAATGCAAAAAGTGTCTGATTTTGATGATTTTCTCTTTCTCCATTTTATAGGAAGGTTACAAGCATTTGTAATACGCTTCCATGCAGCGAGGGAGGCCCGGGAGGCAGAAGTTGAAGTGAACTTGCAGGGAGCGGATGGTAATGATAGAGTTCATTACGAAGTAATACCAGGTGTGGGGTATCGATGTAGCTACATTGTCCACACACCTGGTCATTACCGGGTAATGATCTCTATCAATCATCAGAGACTGCCGGACATCAACGTCCGTGTCTCTGGTAAGTCACAGCTTTCAATTTTTTTTTCTGAATATATAACAATCCTCCAAAGTGTTTATGTATAAAGATTAAAGAGTTTGTAAATAATTATACGCATATATATATATATATATATATATATATATATATATATATATATATATATATTGTATTTAAAAACACGTATGAGTATTGGATTTTTATTATTATTATTATTATTATTTTTTTTTTTTTTTTTGTTAAATAATTTAACAATTGCATTGTTTTTCTAAATACAGAACGTTTTCTAACGATGTCAGCTATATCTTATGCACTACGTTTTTCGTACATTAAAAAAATGGAGAAAAATAACTTTTTATGGTGATCCGGTGTAAATAAAAAATCCACAAGAAAATAAATTTTGTAGAAATTACTTAAAAAAAAAAAAAAAAAAAAAATGCATGATGTGTCAATATAAAATTATATGTGTTATTTTATTTAACAAGTTTCAACATTTATCATCAACTAATATGGACTGTGCCCGGTGCCCCCCAGTCCCACATAGGCCTTCGTAGATAGAGCTTACAATGATGGTTGTCCTATATTTATTGTAAATTAACTAAATTTAACTAATTTCAGCTAAAGTAATATGCCATAGCATTATGAGCCTTTATTAATTATCCTTTTAGTTATTACTCCGCGGAATTACGTATTAAGCTGTCGACTATAAAATGAAAGCACTTGTACGCCCGATATAAACTTACGATAGGCTGGCATTAATACGCAACCCTAATGCTAAAACTTAATTCGTGGTACACGGGAATTTCTTTTATCAGGAACTGGTTCCACAATCCTCATCAAAATGGAAATTAGTTTATGAGGTACGGACAGCATGAACTACTAAAAACATGAACAATTTTTTTTTATTCCCCTTGTGATTCACGTTAACAAGGTTCGACTGTAGTTGCATATTTTATAAATAAAAGTATTTTAGACACATTTTAATTTTGAAGCTTTGGGCGAATGTCTAAAAAAAATATATATATATGTATACTCTTTGAACTTTATCCGTGTAAAAAGCATGTTATACCACATACTTCAAAACGATTTTGAAACCAAAGGAAAAAAAAAAAAAAAAAAAGTGGGAGGGGGGGGGGATATCTTTAAAAAAAAAAGGGGGGGGGGGTTTCAGATTACCCTAATTATAGATTAAAAGAAACTTGAAATACATTGCAACTGTATCATATTATTATAAGATTTCTTTTAATTATCCGATTAATTTTTATATAAATAGCATATTTATGAACTGTAACGATTTCTTTAAAAATCTTCGGGAAACTTCGTCCATGTTTTGATTCTAAAATGTAAGGTATTCATACCAGTGCAAACCCATTTTTACTTTCCGAACATACAAGGAAAGTATTATAATCGTTTCAAAAATCTGACTTCGAGATTTTGGTGTTTCTATACGTTTTGAAGTCCCCCCAAGTTCATTTTTTGCTATTTTTAAAATGATGCATGGATGTGTGTGTGTGAGTGAACACGATAGCGTCTAATTGTGTGCTCGGATGAACTGAAAGTTGGTACGTATGTTATAGGTCATCACAGCCTGAACCTTATTGGTTTCGGTGAATCTAATACTTCATTTTTTTTACAGGAACACAAAGAAAAATCTTCATCATTATGACCTATGGGCCCATTTTTTTAAAAAATGCGGTAGCGTCTAAACGCCTTACTCAGTCGAGCGGAAAATTATACATATGTTATAGGTTACGTCGCACGAACGGTATAAATTTTGGTGAATCTAGTTTTTATAGTTTTTTTCCTACATGGCCACAAAGAACACTTCTTTATCATTATGGCATATGGGCCCAATTTTTAAAAGTGCACTAGCCTTATTCGATTGAACTAAAACTGTATACGCAAGCTACAGGTCATTATCGCACGAACTGTATTGTGCAAAACAACTTCCTTTGATCATTTAAATGCAAAAAGGAGCAATATGTACATGAATTTTGATTATAACATGATGCTGAAGGACAAATTTTGCATATCACTGTAAACGAAAGCAGATATTGAGTGCTAAAATGAAAATCAATCACAAAAATGTATTTTATTTAATTCCATTCATCATTAAGTTTACCATAGAAATTTCTAAAAAGCATAGGAAAAAAGAATATCGAAAAATATCGAAACGTTTTTCAACCTATTGTTTTGGAAAGTTTATAATGTCGTAAATGTTTCTATTTCTTAGATTTCCTTTGATAAAAAGAAATTTCCTGCCTCTTAAACGTCTGTTAGTCATTTATTGAGGACAGCAGATATTTTTCCACTCTATTTTTTAATCTAAAGCAAATGATTCTGAATTTTTAGGTCCTGTTTGGCATTCAATACTGGACTTATTTTAGTTGATAAATACAATGCGTTTAGGCAAAAGGGGGAAAAAATATTTTTGTGAAAAATCTTTCTAATCAAAATCAATGTTGAATAAAACAATCGAATTAACTGTCGATTTATTGAAATAAGCTCCTGGTACTAAAACCCGATTTTCTGACTCATATTTAGGTAATTTTGGTAAAACAATGATTTTACACGTATTACAGCATTTGACTTGCAGTCATTAGAAAAAACGTTCAATCGAAATTTATATCCCTTTTTAAAGTACATTTCTTCCGCTAAAAACAAATAGAAAAATAATACTTGAAAAATTAGTATTAATAAATTTCGATGAAAAATTAGTAACAAAACCTGTTGCAGAAAGTTTAACAGCTATATAATCAAGAAGTTTAAAACTGTTATATATTCACTGATTTTCTTTCGTTCCAGATGATGTAAATTACCTCCGAAACCTACAGGCCACCTCGACCGGTCTCCTGGAAAGACTCCAGGCCAAATCTGTTTCTAACAGGAGGTGGCAGGAAGAGTTCCTGGAGGAGATCAATAACGAAGGGGAGAGAAGGGTAAATTTCTTTATTTCTAACTTCGAAATTTTTATGAATGGAAATGCTTTATTACGTTAAAGTTTAATTGCCCCTGTGCTGAATCTAATGATTCTTACAATTAATTGAATACGGAAGAGTTAATGATGTGCACAGGAAAATGTCATGAGGCTTAAGGAGTTGATCTTTTCTTTCTTTTAATCTTTTCCTCTTTTTATTTATTTATTCATCTATTTTTTTAATCATTAAGACTAGGGACTTAGAAAATTCTTGATTATCTAAAAAATGTCTATTTTAACATAATTATAATTAAGTTAACTGCAAGTGTTGACAATGTAGGACATTCTTACTTTAAATAAATCAACCACGCGTCCAAAATAGTTAAAATAAACTATATTCAATCGTACGCAAAAAAGAAAGGATAAAAAAAAAATTATCACCTCCTCGTGATCTTCTTTTTTTTTTATAAATATATATATATATATACCTTTATTCATTTGTATAATTATTTTGATGTATTGCAGCACCTACATTAATTGCATAGTTGGACTTAAAAATATTTTTTGCCTTAGTTGGAACCTTATTTTATTTAGATGTCTAGTAAAAAAATCTTTTTATAATATGCATATACATATATATATGTTAATCTAATGTACCTATTGACATAAACGCATATTTTAATTATTTAAATTCAATTCCATTGTCTTTATCCGCAAATTAATTCTTATTATTGACAGTATTAGCCTATTAATATAAAATTTTTTAAATTTAGTTTTCTGAATAGGTCGAATCAGCTCAAGACATCGATACATGTCGAAAAAAAAATCATTGTTAAGGTGTCAAAAAAGAAAAGAAAAGAAAACGAAAGAATAAGCGTTATTAGACGAGGACGAAAGTCCAAGAATTAAAATGTGGAATGTTAATGATGAGGATCCAAACGCAATTGAAAAAAAAAAAAAAATCTGTAAAATAGAGTACAATAAACTTTTAAAGGGCCCTGCTTCACTTACCGTCACCGGAAACCCAAGCCAATGATATTCTATGGGAAATTTTGTGCACTTGTAACTCATTAACTAATACATATTTTTAAATTCTGCTTTCACATTCAGAAACTGTTGCAAGAATTTAAAAATATGTATTTGTTAATGAGTTACAAGTAAACAAAATTTCCCATACAATAACATTGGCTTGGGCTTCTGGCGACGGTAAGTGAAGCGAGCCCTTAGTCTGTAAATTTTTGAATAGCGTTGGACGTTGTTATAGTGTCAAAAGCAATGAAGTTATAGATCGGTTCTTGGGTGAAAAATGCCCATATTGCTTTTTAAATCCGGGTAAAAACCATGGTTAATTCGAATTTGTAAACGACAAAATTCATTCATATTCTGTTAAGAGACCACGTGGAATTATAAATCGGAAGAACTAAATCCGTGGCTCTTGAGAAGAAAAAATGGGGGCACACAGTATCATTTTTATTAAGCTGAAATGCATTTTTATTTTAACTTTATTTCAACCTTGCTTCAAATATTCGAATATATATATATATATATATATATATAAATAAATAATAGATAACGTAATAAAATTTAATCTTAAAATTTAGCAATTAATAGAACTAAAACAATAACAGCACACTAAAATATAGAACTGAATTTAACATAGAGGAAAGAATGACACAAAAAGTTGCGATATAGATAAGGAACCAATGAGTTACCATATTAACTTAAAATACTTACGCCGACCTGAAGGATAATAAAAAAGGACCAGTAAACTTGTGAAAGAGAAAAAGGATAATAAACCACATAATCAATTGGATATAAATGCTTAAAATTATATATATATATATATATATATATATATATATATGAGATCACACATTCCTTGTAAAAAATACTTTTGTGCATTTTTTTTTTTTTTTTAATCTCATTTTCTTACGCAAATTTAAGATTCGTATCTGGCATATTTTCAATACTTTATCAAAAATTTGCATAAAAAAGTATTTCAAATACGAGTGGCTTCTTTTGCTGGGATCTGAAAAAATGATCTCTTACAGTGAAAATTGTTGCTGCATTCGTATGTTGAATGTTCAAAAATATCTTTTGTGTAAAACTGCTTTAAAAGATTAAATCGTTAGTAATAATTTAAAAGATTGTTTCTTTTAGAAAATTTGCATTTTTATGCAAATAAATAAATCAAAAGTTAGACATTATGCAATTTTGATTATTTTAATTCTCATGAGCTTATTCAGCTGGGCGCCCGGCCATCTTCAGGACAAAGAGCTTCCTGAAAATGACCAAGGCATCCGGATGGAATAAGCAAAGCAGACAATTATAATTTTTTTAATAAATAAAAAATAGATATTAACACTTTAAATTTCTCTTACGTAATAGTGTGCTAACTTACTTTTTGAACATCTGTAAAACTTCTAATATATATTTTTTTAATTTAAACTATTTTATAACAAACACATAAATTGTGCCATCAAAATGTACTGATTCATATCAATTTGTTTTTAATGATATTTATTCATTATATTTGAAGGAGATGCTTAGGCAGAATGGACCGCTGTTCGTGGAAGCGTACGACGGTATTGTAAGGGAAGCCAGGTCCGCCATCCTGAGAATGAGGACCATGCTCAGGATGTTCAGGCGGCTCCCGTAAGTTTGCTTCCTTATTTTTGTGTTCTTTTAATTTCTCTTGAATTGATGAAAAACAAGATTTATTTTCTCAGATTTCCCCCCTTTGATAATCCTTCATTATAGAACCTATATAAAAATGTAAAAATAACCTCATTTTTAATATCTTAATTATTTTTTAGCATAAAGGTATAATTAATGCATTACTATTCTAGTATAAATGACCGGATACTTTTGATTTCAGGCACTTTAACATATATCTCAGAAAAGTGTCTGACAAGTTATCTTGAAACTTCAGGAGTTTAAAAAATGTATTATACTTCATACCAAAATTAAAAGAAATGTAGGGAGAGGGGAGGGGGGCACTTAACAAGTTGAATAAAAAATACTGATATCAGTGAGTAAAGGACAGAAAATAATCAAGTAAAAGCTCGCCTAGTATGTTAATAGTTAGTCGTTTTTTTATACACTTGCAAGGGAAGAAAACAAGTAATCACTTGGGTGAAATAATAACGAACATCAATTAGAAAATGCTGAAAAAACAGTAAAACAGTCAAGAAAAAGACACCAAAAACAAGAGGGGGGGGGGGTCAGAATCAGTCAAATATAAAGGAGGGGGAAAAAAAAGAAAATTGTTAAGAAGGTTCATATATAAATATTTAAGGAATTAAATCTCAGTTTTTCTATCGATGACAGCTTTCTGAAATTTCAAGACATTTCTTTGAAGTTTCATGTAAGTATAGCTCAATACAATTTTAGCTTTATAAATTAAGTAAATGAAGTTTTGCTTAAGCTTCGATACCTATTATCGAAATCCAGTGAGACAGTCCGAGTACGATGCCTGTTATCTGTATGAATAGTTTGCTACTGTACAGTGGATTTATAAGTTAATATTCAAAAAGTAAAGTTAAATTTAAACTTAGAATTTTTTTAAGTTAATATGAAATTTTATTTGGGTAAGAAATGAAATAAGCGTATAAGAAAGATTTAATAATACAAAAGAAATCTAAACTTTTAAAAGAATGCAGTCACATACACGCCTAATGCGAAAACCAATAGAGAGTGGATCTTGAATTCTTGACATTTGCACGGTTACACTCTTCAACTGTATGATGAATCTGTTTTATTAATTATTTTTTTATTCCTGCTTTTAGAAATCAAGGAAACTTAACCATTATGTATTCCTGAATTATATATTTCTATTGTATAAATTTAGCCATTACACTAAACTCTAAATACATATAGAAATTAATGAATATTCTATTTATTTTTGTTATAAAATCTAAATTTATTGATAAAATAAATTCTGAGTATTAATCAGAATAAAAGTTTTACCGAGGACAATACTGTACTGATAAGTATAAAGGATTTAAATCCAAAAATGTCCAGTTTGATTTAAGTACATAGTCAGACTCAGAAAAAAATTCTCTATCGATTGGTAGAAAGGATTTAAATCCATGTCACTGAGTCTTTGAGAAAATCCAATGGTAAAAAAAGATTCAAGTCAGAAATTTAGCATTCATCTTTGGTATAAAATATTTAATTCAATTTTTTTCCTTTTATTAAATGAAGATTGACAATCACTGAATGGTATAAAGCGTATAAACCAACATAATCCCTTTTTCCTAATCGATTCATCTGATTAGTTTTTAGTTAGTTTAATTTTATTTTCGTCTCCTGAAAAATCAAGAATAGGGACTTAAATCCTTTGTACTTATCAGCACAGAATAATTCCGTTAAGAGTGCTAAAGAAAAAAAAAAAGATTGCTATTAAAAACAAAGAATGTGATGCTGCAAATTAATGTACTCTTTCATTTCAGAAGGAATTTTTTAATTTTATTTATTTATTTATTTATTTATTATTATTATTATTATTATTATTTTTTTTTTTGCAGTTATTATTACCTTTTATACTTATTAATAAACGTGCGACACATCCTCAGTAACAAGCCGTTTAAGCACCACCGAAACGCCTCAGCACATCCTTCATTCATCCACTTCAGTTCTTAATTTCTTCGTCATTGTCGCATAAATAGATGCGACTAGATCTGATGGATGAGTGATAACGTCTCTTTTGTAATGATGTACTTAGATTTTGCTCGAGGGATCGTCTACAAAATAAAATTTGCACCAACGTCATTTTACCAAATGACAATATCCACCTATTTTTGACTTTTTAAAAAATTATTTGGATTACAATTTCATTGTCAGAATGAAGTAACGCACAATTACAGCTACTAGAGATTCTTTAATAAGTGAATGTAAGAGGACTTACGCTTCACCGTGGTAATGTATTTTATCCAACGGCAAGATGGACACACTTCTAAATCCCATCAAAAGGGTAGAGCATCAAACCTCTCTTCCTCTGATCTTGCTATGTGTGACTTTGGTCTAGCTTTTAATCTAAGGAAACATTTGCAGGGTCGTCGTTTTCATTGCAAAAATGATATTGATGAGGGTGTATATATATATATATATATACATACATATAGTATGTATATATAAATTTCATAGATTGCGAGGAATAGCTGTCTTGGAGCATTTAATCTTTGGAAAATTCGCTTACAAAAGGACTTTGACTTTGGAGGGGACTTCTTTGAACATTCCTAAGATTTAATAGTTTAATAGGTACCGTTTAGCCGTATATAAAAAAAAATTAAAATTGATTCTCGTAATTTTAAGCAACTCGAGCAAACTGATTTCCTTTGAATGATTTCCGAATGTTACATTTTAATAAGTGTTGTCAGATGATTTAACAGTACATCTTCGACCTTAATTTCACATTTAAAGTGCTTTCGTTGGCAGGATTAAATTGTTTAGACTTTGATCGCTGCTTTAATTTATAATCATAAGTAAAATTCCTTCCACCCACATGAGATTACCTTTGTATTTCAACTATGCATCGAACACAAGAAGTTGACTGAATTTTATTTATACTTTAGTTTCTGAGTATAATAAAAAAAATATTAAACAAATTTCATTGAAAGCAAATAACTTTTTCCCAGTAAAAACTTTTTCTTAGATGTTTTTTTTTATCCCTACAGTTACGTACCTAGACGTGGCCACGATGCTGCTGGTCCGCCTAATGGCGCCCCTCCCCCTCCACCTTCCCCTCCAGCTCCTCCACCACCACCTTCACCTAGAGACGACGAGCCTGGAGATCTACCGCCTCCCCCTCATCCAAAACGGGGCCACAGAGGACGCTGCACTTGCCCTACTCCTCCTCCTCTTGCAATAAAACGGAGGAGGGCTGTTCACCCGGTAAGTATGTCCATACAAAAAATTAGAATGTTATAGATATTCGTAATTTTTATTTATTTTTAAATCACTTCTGAAAAAAATCATTCACTTTTATTATAAGACAACTTTAAAATAATTTATAAATGCATGCATACCGTTATATGTATTAATACGAATAAAAAAGAGAAGAAAATGTTATTTCACAAAACGTATAACAGAACAGATAATATAAATAACGTACGATATAAAAATTTTCACGAACTTGTGTAATTTTCTTAAAAGGTATCACATGGGAAAAAAGTAAAGAAAATTTATATATGCCATTGTACTTTTATAATAGTATAATATTTATCTTGTTGTACTATGTTCAGTTATGCATTGTGAATGTTTTTTGTTATTTTATGTACTCCACACACAAAGGTGATTAGAATAACTGTATTCAGAACAAATGTTGGACTTTTTAATAACTTTTTATCTTTGCTTGCATTCTAAAATTTAATTTAACGACGTCTGCCATTGAATTGATAAATAATTAATCATCATTAAAATTTTATTCTTCTATTATAAATTTGTTTTTAAAGCCATCGTAAATGAAATTTCATTTTAAAATAATTCTTCAATTGTTTAAATACACCCTACATCTTCAACGGGTTAACAGAATATAAATAGTTTAAATTTAATTTTTAAATGATTATTGTTGTAAAATCTAACACACTATTTATTTTAAATAATTGTAAGATTATGATAAGAAGGAGAACGAAAAATATACAGATGAATAATTTGCCGCAAAAACCAATTTGTCAACTAGTTTTAAATAATTTGATAGGTATTTTTTAATTTATATTTGAATAAACGGAAGAAGAAAACTTGCTTTAAAATAATTCCAGTGAGGATACAAAATACAAAAAGAAAGAGCTTTTCAATAATTGTAATCAAGTTTTCTATTTGAACTGAAAATAACAAAATGAACAATAAATAAATAAAAAAAAATATGAAAGAAGAAAAAAGCTGAATGGATCGAACAGGACAAAAATAAGTGAACAAAAAATATAATAAAATGTTCAACTTGAAGAGGTAATTCGTCAGGAGTCTCTATTGTAAAGAAAAAATGTTTTTTGTTAAAGCTAATTATAGCTGTTCATGTTTGTTTAATTCAGGACAAAGACGTTTAATGATCGGTCAACTGGATCTTGCGCTTACGAAATGTAGTGTACAGGAGGAAGAAGAAACGATGTATAACATGTAATAATAAGCTTATTAAAAATAAGTAGTCTACGTTAGTTTCTTTCAATTTACAGTTAAGCGATTAAACATACATATATAAAAAAAACTTTCGTAATCGCCTCCTCCCTTTAACTTATTCCTGTTGTTACTTTTAGGTTTCTGATGGGGGAAGCTCGTCCCAAGCGAAGAGGCTCCGCGGAGCTGAAACGGGGGGTCAGCTTCAGCAGGCTGGAACCTCATCGGCTCCAAGGGGTCTCTGCAGCAACCCACCAGCAGATCCGGGTGAAGTGTTGCAAAGAAGGAGGAGGAGGAGGGAGATTGACTTTCTGGGCCTCCCTCCAGACATCAACTGTTCGGACACTAGGGGAGGCTCAGCAAGTAAGTGCTGATTTTCACTATGTAATTATTAACTCACTTTCTTGTTTGTTTGTTCAGTACAATTTTCCAACTACCTACACATTTGAAACTTTTAGACTAGCTCAGAACACAATGACAATGCATTCTCTTAATATATATATATATATATTTTTTTTTTTCAATTAATAAATGTTTGAAAATTTCTTATAATTGCTTTTTTTATTACGCATTTGATTATATTCTGTCAAATTCATGGGATAATTCACAAAAAAAAAAAAAAAAAAAATGTATTTATTAATACTTAAAGCTGGTTTATGTGATTCAAGAGAAATTTAAAAACGTGGTGTATAACAAGTTCTTTTTATCTTGTAATTCTTTTTCTTTTTTTTTCTATTTTCGCTTTTGTGTAAATTTTATCTTCTATATATACTTAAATCTTTTAAGGAAAAAGAAAAAATATATATATATATATTAGTTTTAATAATTCATTCTTATAATGATCAAGCACCAAAAGCATTATACAATAAAAAGTATTTAAAACTCAACAAATGTAGAAAAATAAATTTAAAATTTCCTCCACAAGAAAGCTCTATCTTTATCGAGGGCAATTACAACAGCAGAATAATAGAACACGAGTTGTTTCTCAGACGGTAATGCGTAAGATCATACAAAACCTCTATCATTGCCCAACAACTTGAAGATTACAACAGTGGATTAAGACTTTCGAGAGGTAGAAAAAAAAAAATACCAAACATCTCCCATTTGTGTATTTAAATTTACGGGAAGCAAGAATAATTTAAAAGTATTGAACATTATATAACATTAATGTTAGAGACAATAATGTTAAACATTTTAAACGATTAAAATAGCAATAAATTAAAAAACAAACATGTTATCTTAAGCACCTTCATAATTAAACTTACTTTTTAAAGCATACAATTGGTAGGATGTTAATTTATTACTATGTTATTTATGATCTATTTTTAATTATCTCATTTAAAAACTTAAATAGTTATCTAAAATCATAAATGTTGCCTGGTAGTTGTCATTATTGATAATTAAGTTGTTACAATGTACTTTAATACATGCGTAGAATAAAATACAGAGTCAAAAATTAACATGTCCATGAAATGCAGTGATAGTTTATTTTTTAACCATTAAATTCAACCACCCAAACAAACAAACAACTCAAAATAAAAATAAAAAATGTTTAATTAAAATATAGAGTCTTGTTACGATATCCTAACAAACTTTTCTTTCTTCAGGATATTCTTTACGAAGCCTTCCAAGGAGGTAAGTCCCTTTTTCTTTTCTTTCTTTTTTTATTTACTTTTATCACACTTATCTTCAAAGAACCAGGGCAATGTTCTAGCTCTGAGACACTCACATAAAAAAAATTTATACTTTTAGATGACAAGTAAACCGAACGTTTTATATATAAATTCATATTTATATGAAAAATAGGGGGGGGGGATAAATCGCGCTGCCTGCCTCTCTTCATGTTCCAAAGAGTTGAAACTTCTTAAAACTTTTCTACCTTAGTTTCCTTAAATTTCGTACAATTTACGAAAGTTCAGATTAAGAACCTATAATTCTAATATTAACGAACTCTATTAGCTTTCTAAAATGCTTAGGAAATTTATAAAAATAGTTTTGGGTCATAAATATATTTTAGCTTATATTTACTTTTTGTTCTTTCCATTGGAAAATCATACGATTAATTTCAGTTTTATATTTTATAATCAATATTCAATTTCTTGAAATGAAGAAGTTATAAAATAAATTGTGATATGACAAATGTCCTATTTCACTTCATTCAGAGGTCATTTCTAAGAAGAGTTTTCTTTATGTTTTACAATTGTGATTTACACTTACAAAATCACTGAAGAAAATGCACCACCATAAACACATTAGAATTACTAAATTCCTATTTTATCCTACTTTCTCTCTCTCCCCCCTCCCCCTCCCTCCCCCCTCTCCTTCTCTTCTCCTCCCCCTCTCTTTCTCTCCCCCTCCCCCCTCTCCCTCCCCCCTCTCCCTTCCCCTCTCTACCCCTCTTCCCCCTCTCCCTCCCTCCCCCCCCCTCTCTCTCTCTCTCTCTATATATATATATATATATATATACATTGTAAAAACATTTCAAACACATAACACGAACAGGAAAAAAATATGTATCTATAACATCGCATTTTCTTCATTTTCTAGTAATTATATAACTGAAACTGGACACATTTCACGTAAAACGAAAACATTCAAATTTAAACAGAGTAGTTTTAGTTTTTGTTGAATTATTCAACATTCCGCATCTTCCAGTTAAATGTATTTTATCTCAAAGCAAATCCAATGGCCGTGTTCAATTTTTTGATTTATAGATATTCGCATCAACTTGGAATCCTTATAAGTTGCAAGTCTCTCTTTTGTGTTTTCCTATCTTGAGAAACAATTATTTTAACGGATAGTTTTTTTTTTTTTTTCCTTAAGTAGAAAAAAAAAATAAGCCCGTGTCCTAAAGATTTTTTTTTTTTTATTTTTTTAAATGGGGTTTATTTGTCACTGTGTAGTTAAAATTATTCGAGAAAGTATTTGTAATATATATAAAATACAGGAATGCATTATTTACATTGAAAAATGTCAGATGAGAAAATTCTAGTCAACACTGATCCAAAGAAATGAAATTTTTTCATATTTATTTTCATTTTTTTTTTCTTTACATGTATTAATTTTTATATATAATGTAAATTCAAAAAAATTCAAAAATTCTTGCAAATATTTTTACACAAATGACAAATTTATTTCCTTTTATGTTATAAAACACGATTCGAATAAAAAAATTAAATTTATATTGTATATATATTAAGAAAAAGAAAAAAGAATAAGCTTTTAAAAAATGCATTTACAATAATTAACTTTTTTAGAGTGTTAACTTTGCATATTAGTTAGTGCGAGCATAAAGAGAGAAATTCTAAGTTCATGTCATGAATATTTCCCTGGTAGACGTCTCTTCACATCGAGAAAAGGAAAAATGAATAGAAACAACGTTAACGTTAGTTCACATCAAACGCTGTCTCGGGATCGCATATCAATGTCGTAATATTTTTTCTTCTTTCTCTTGCACGTAAAAAAAAAAAAAAAAAAAAAAAAAGGGATAAATGTTACCTCAAACACATTTTATGAGTTCGTTTTAAAGTACTTTACTGAGAAAAACCCGTCACATTTTATGCAAATCTCTAGTTATAAAATGAAATTGTGAAAATGGAAAAAGGTCACTCATGTGTGTTTAATTTTGAAACAATTAACATATCTGCCAACTTGCTCTTTTTTTTTTTTTTTTTTTTTTTTGTGAGTTAAAAAAAAAAAAAAAAAAAAAAAAAACTTATTTAATTTTAGAAAACTGCTATGATATATCTTAAAATTTTCTCTTTAATATTTCTGGTAGCAAGGAAAAAAAAAAAAAAAAACTGGTTGGTAGCTATGTATTATCAATGAATTATTTAAATTTACTGTATTTAAGGTATTTTATCACTCCGTTGATCGCATATAGACTGTAGAAAAAAAATGTAAAATTTATTTTACGCATTGTTTTGTATTTTTAAGTAAATTCTTTAAAAAAAAAAAAAAAAAAAAAAAAAAAAATGTTTTTTAAAAAAAATAAAGAAAGAAAAAAAGAAAACGTATCTGTATGTTATTATAATTAAATAAAAATCAGTTTTATAATTTTTAATTAATATTTCGATAGATACCAAATGGTAATATATTTGATTATTCAGAAGTGCGATCAGCGGAGTTTTTCTTCACGATTTTCAGCAATTTTCTTCCAGAATAAGGAAAGTTTTTGAAGAACAGAGGATAATGAGGGCACTAGAAAGTTTGGATTCAATTATACTTTGTCTAAATGTTATTTTCTTAAAAAATTCTCTTCTCCATTTTATATTGAAAATATGAATTAAGGTTTTAAGAAAGAAATATTTGTAAAAAGTTTAAAAAATGTTCATTAATATGTATCTGTATTTTGTTAATAAGCTTAAAAAAAAAGCAATATGTATTTCTGCTTTTTATAATGTATGAAATAAATGTGTACAAGAGTCACCTGTATTCATAGAATTAAAGTAGTTGTACAATATAGTTAAGACAAAAATTTTCTATTCTACTTATTTGGAAAATACTTTAAGCAAATATTATATTACTTTAAATAAATTCCCAAAATATCTGATATGCCTATGTGGAAATATGCCTGCAAATCATTCAAAGTAACTTTGCAATTGGTAAAATTTATGCAGTTTCTTCAAGGACATTGAAGCGAAAGGAAAATTTTTCTTTTTAATGATGAAGCTAATGCCCTTTGAAGCTGTTTCTTGATTATTCACAGAGTTCATAAAAAAATAAATGCATGTATTGACTTGGACAAATGTAAAGAAAATAAAATGAAAGGCAATGGGATCGATGCCAGTGTCATGGTTTCATTCTTTAAATGCTGCATTTGCCTAGGATTACATTTGCTTGTCCAGGAAGAGGAGGCACCCTGCAACGGACTCACGTTCTCACCTGGACTTTTTCCTCTGTCAGGGATCCCGAATAAAGTGGGCGGGATCCCGGGATCCTCAATCAAAGTAGGTGGGATCCCATTCACAGTGACAGAGAGACCCTTTGAAAATCAGTTATGGATTTAGAGATACAGTAGAGTCTCGAAAATCCGAGGTAATTGGGGCTGACACTACCTCGGATTACTGAAAACTCGGATTTTCCGAAAAAGTAGAAAATTTTTAACAACTACAAATGAAATTAAATAAAATGAACATATTACCTTAAAATCCTTTATTCTTTAGTATAATGACGTAAAAGATTCTTTACAATTTAAAAAAAATGTCAATTTTTTGTTGCTTCAGTATATTACCTCTCTTTGTTGATGCGATAGTCAGCCAACGCTTCAAAAGCAAAACATCTGCAGGGGTGGCTTCAGTTTGCTGTTCTACATATTTTAAGGCTAGTTCTAAGGCTGCAGAACCTTCACTATGAGATATTTTTTTTCTGATAACGGAGAGTCGTTTTCTTCTGTTTCATATTCTTCCTCATCTTCCATCATTTCTATAATATTTGAGTCTGTTATTTCCAGGATGTCGTCACTATTTAGCCATTCATTTAGATCAACTGCATTAGAGTTTTCGCAGCCTGGTAATTCCTTCACCAAATCTTTCAAAACAATTGTTTCACTATCATCATCATTAATTTTCTCAATAGGCGTAACCAATTCAGGTAGAAACTTAGTCCACGATTTAATTACTGTCGTAGGTTGAACTTCTTCCCAAGAATCTGCTATCCAGTAGACAACATCTCTCATACTTACATTCCTCAAAACATTCGCAACACTTTCATCATCAGACTGAACTAAATGTTGTAACAAACGGCGTCGATATTTTTTCTTTAAATTTTCCAATACGCCCTGATCCATTGGCTGAATCAAACTTGTAACATTGGCAGGAAAAAATATAGCACGGATTTCACCACAACGTAGCTCATCATCGTCCGGATGAGATGGAGCGTTATCTAAAAACAAAATTGCTTGGCAAGGCAATTTTTTTTTTCTCAATGCCTTCCGTGTTTCTGGAACAAAATGTTCTAGAAACCATTGTTTGAAAATTTCTCGATTCATCCATGCACTTTTCTGATTTGTCTAATGTACTGGTAAGGCTTCTTCAGTGATGTTTTTTAAGGCTGTAGGTTTGGCAGATTTCCCAATCACAGTCAGTTTCATTTTATGATTTCCAGATGCATTGGCGCATGCTAAAATGGTTAATCGTTCCTTCTGTTTTTTGTGACCTGGAGCTGAATTTTCCTCTTTTGAACCAAGGGATTTTGAGGGCAACATATTAAAGTTCAAACCTGTTTCCTCACAGTTATATAACTGGTCAAGTGTGAACTTTTCCGTCAATATAATGTCTTCAATCCGTTTTTGACATGCCTGCACAGCTGACGTATCTGCCGAGAGTATTTGTCCGCAAATATTTAGTTGACGTACACCATATCGTTTTTTCCAACGGTCTAACCAACCAACGCTTGCTGCGAAATCTTCTTCTCCTTCTTTGAACTGATTTCTGAAAAACACAGCTTTTTCCTGAAGAATAGGGCCACTTATAGGAGTACCTTTGCTACGCTGTTGAGTAAACCAAAGAAATAAAGCCTTGCTAGTTTTTTCATAGTCTGATGTTCTCATAGATTTTCTTTTTTCTCCTGGAGTCTCATTGCACTTCTGTGAACAAAACTGCTCAATTTTTATTCGATTGCGGCGCCAGTCACCAACTGTTACCTCTCCAATACCCAAATCGGTAGCAACACTTTTTATTGTTTCACCTGCATCTAATCTTTTTATAGCGTTCAATTTAGTTATCATAGATACAAATTTTCTCTTATTTTTTCCACTCATTTTCGCAGCAGGCACCTTAACGCAACACTTTCAACAGCAATAAGTTTCCAAAATGATAAGGATCAAGCACGAGTATTGAATTTAAATGAGCAACAGAGAAACTAACAACGCAGCTAGTCCCTAACTAGCATCTAAGCTACTAGTATAATTGAACTTGGAAGAATAAGACTCTTGTAGATCTGGTTTGAAAATTCCTTTCAAACCAACCCCTACCTAGCCACCTTCAAAAACAAAGAGAACAAAAGGTGGTGGGTTACTGAAATTCTTTCCAGGAAGAAACGAAAAATAAGACCTGCATTCTTTCGGTTGCGAGAGGAAATGGGAAGAGCTTTTGGTTGCTAGGGGGAAAATTTGGCACCTCGAATTAAGCGGAACCTCGGACTTCTGAGACTCGAACTTTCGAGACTCTACTGTACGTTGTATTTCTTCAGCAACATAGGGTGCTCATACGTCAGATAAAATGAAGCTCTTCCTGTTGTTTCAAAGGACTAAATCTTTTCCTGCATTAAATGTGCTGTTATGTGCAGACATTGTGGAAACAAATGACAGTCCATTCACTTCAATTTAACTTGGCGACTTGAAGATGAATTTATTCACACCGTATTGGGTGAGAAGTGATAGTGTGCCATTGCCAAAGCTCATATATTCAATGGGAGCCAACTTCTGTAACATTGCGTCGGATTTTAGCACAGAACTGAGTTGATTATGTGAAAAAGGCACCATACAAATGATTCACGTTCAACTGACCTGG
This sequence comes from Salticus scenicus, assembly GCA_963930645.1. NCBI lineage: Eukaryota > Metazoa > Arthropoda > Arachnida > Araneae > Salticidae > Salticus > Salticus scenicus. The sequence continues at coordinate 339,219,314 of OZ005653.1, forward strand.
AACATTTCCTATACTGTTTTCCTGTGCTGAACTTTTTCCTCTGTCAGGGATCCCCAATCAAAGTAGGTGGGATCCCAGTGACAGAGGCTACTTGAAAAACTGCTTTGGATTCAGAGACATAGTTTTAAAGGACTCAATCTATTTCCTGCATCCAATGTGCTGTTGCAGTGGAAATATATTTGCAGTGAATGCAAAAACAACTTTCATTCACTCCCATTAAAGTCTAACTTGGTTCCTTGACGACGAATTTATTTACTTAGTAACCAAATTTGGTGAAAAGTGAACTCATATCTTCAATGGAATCCAAGTTCTGGAATGTTGCGTTGGATTATAGCAAAGAATGAACCAGCATCTTCGACTCATTTGTATCTGTTTGTTTCGATCTGAAATGCTACAGAATGCACAGTATATGGAGAAGGCACCCTACAACTTGCTCACATTCTAACCTGGAACTTTTTCCTCTGTCAGGGATCCCCAATCAAAGTAGGCGGGATCCCGGGATCCTCAATCAAAGTAGGCGGGGTCCCAGTGACAGTGACAGAGGCCATTCGAAAAGCTGGATTCAGAGACATTGTTTTACTTCATAACGAAATTTGGCAAGAAGTGATAGCTTACTCTTGCTGAAGCTCGTATCTTCGATAGTAGCCGAGTTCTGGTATGTTCCGTCCGATACTAGCACAGAATTAAGCAGAAATTTTGACAAATTCTGTCCAGGTGTGTAAAAAGAAGCAAAATGGCTCCCGAAGTTGTTTGTTGTATTCAGACATTTGTTCTGAGTGGACATCTCATATAACTGTGCTTCAGAAGATTGATATTGCTCTTGAATTGGCGAATTTTCTGCATATGTGGTACTCTTTTCTTTTGGACTGTTTCAAGAATATTCGATGAGTGGAGAACATTCATCAACTAGAACTTGACTGTTTATTTTCGAACTTTCTCCACGCAAGAGTAATCTTAGCGACACACGAGTATGCAATAACCTAACACTCACTCTGCAAATGGGTTTGTTTTTGTGTGTCTCTGACATCAAAGTGTTAAAGACTTAATCTAGCTTAATGGAAGTCGCTTATATACTGCCTATAAAAATATACGACGTATAACTAGTGCAGACAGAAACAGTAGTATAAGTGCTGTTTAAAAAGTTCATCTTGTACGAATATTGCTACAATAGTTACAGCTTCATCAGCAGATCATGAACTGCACTATTTGTGAATTTCAGTATTTTCATGAAGAATTAAAGAAAAAATTGTTTGTAGGCATATACCATAAAGTGGAATAAAACATAGGAAGTAAAAGAAAACATTCAGAAAATACAATTTTAAGCTTTGAATTTATTTAATTTAATGTGATATTTGCTTTAAAAAGGTGTGTATTTTAAGTGTTTTTATAGATATTTAAATTCTACAATTAAGGAATGTTTAGATATGTGTAAATTCATGTCATTACACAATATATACTCTAATCTGTTGTTCTTAACTTTAAAAGCAACTTTGAATTAACTTTTATGTTAAAAAAAAAAAAAAAAAAAAAGTTTGAAATATTAGCTTAAAAAAAAAAAAAAAAAAAAAAAAAAAAATTAAATGCTTCAGATGTTCTAGAATTTAAAGATTATTTTCTTTTAGTCTTTATTGCTATAGTCTTGTTTTAGAAGTGCCCAGAAAATTAACAAAAATAATTGCTTAAACAATTATCTGAAATGTGTGGCCATAAAAAGTAAAAATAAAATAACTATAATTATTAATGTTTCATTATTTATACTTAATTCATTCAAATGTTGACAACATTTAAAAATATACAGAATTTGAAATTTTTTTTACATCTATAATATATTTAAGAAGTGGATAGAAAAAACCTGTCGTAAATATATAGTTATAAAAAAAATCTTAAACTATGGAGCCATAAAAATAAATAAATAAATAGCCGGCTAAAATAAATAAATGAATAAAAAGTCGCCGGCAAAAAATAAAGAAAAAATAAAAAATATTAGTCGGCTTAAAATAAAATAAATGACCGGCACAAAATAAATAAAAATAAAAGATGTTAGCCGGACAATATATATATATATATATATATAGCCGGTGAAAAAAAAAAATTATATACATATATATATGTGTGTGTGTGTGTATTTAAAAAAAAAAAAAAAAAAAAAAAAACTTCCAAAATTCTTTGGTAGACTCTCCAAAGAAATTGATCCTTTTTATGTCTCCATGGTGTGTTTAAGATGTCGGTAGCTGTTTAAAAAGTGTACAAGAATATATATATAATATACCTAAAAAGGTGTAGCTGCAAAATAAAAAATAAAACAAGAAAGTGCTTTAAAAAAAAAAAAAAAAAAAATTAAAATGTTTACTAAATGACAGAATGTCTATTTCCTTGAATGAACTTGATTTATTACAATCTTCATATAAAATCTGTCTTTGAATTTTAATGCAATGTATGTTTTCGTCTGTTTCTTGCTTGTATTATTCTTAAAAATATTTCTAGCTATAATTTAAAAAAAAATGTTAGATTTAAAACTATTGATTTAAAATATTAAATATGTAGTATCATGTGACATTGCTATATAATACTCATATCTATTGTAGGGATGCTAACTTAATGTATCTCATTTTGAAATGTGTTTATCATTCATGTGATTTATCCTTGTTGATATTTAAAAGAAAAATTAATTATATTTAATGTTTTCATATTGTGCTTAAGATGTGGGCAGCAAAATAACATGTTGTAAAAAAATATAACCCCCCCCCCCCAAAAAAAAAAAAAAAAAAAAAAAAAAAACCAAAATATGCGGCTGGGAAAAAAAAGCCGGCCAAAATAGGAAAGGGGGAAAAAAAGCTGGCTAAAAAAAAAAAAAAAAAAAGTCAGCTAGTATATTAAAGGAACCAAAAAAGTCGGCAAAGAAAATTAAATTAAAAGATACATGTTTTGCCAAAATGCATGCATTTTTATGCCAAAATTATTTAAATGTGTTCGCAGTTGATATATGTGTTCTTGAAAATAAGTTAGTTTATTTCGTTTTCTGAAATTATGGATACTTCAGACGTTCAAGAATTGAGTATTTGAGTTATATATATTGAGTTATTTTATAATCTGTTTACAAAGTATGCAAGAAAATAAATATTATATATAATAAAAAGGGTACCTGCAAAATAAAATTAAAAAATGAAATTGCTTAAACATAGCTTAATCTTCAAATTACTTTTAAAAATTTTAATAAATCTTGGAATGTTTATTTTTTTTGGATACTCTAGATTTATCATAATCTTAATAAAATTTGTCCTAATGTTGATGCACTGCAGTCATTAAATAAATTAATTCAAAAAAAAAAAAAAAAAAAAAAAAAAAAATTGCATAAGTAAATAAAAATAGTCGGCAAAAATAAAAAAGAAATATAGCCGGATCAGAAAGAAGAAAACTCGTCCCCACCGAAATAAAAATTTTACCAAAATGACTGCATATTGTTTAAATGTGCAAGTAAAATAATATATATATATATATAAGAAATATATATGTGTGTGTGTAGCTTCAAAATTAAAATTAAAAACTAAATTTTTTAAAAATCTCTTCTTTTAAAACTTTTAATAAATCGAGGAATGTTTATTTTCTTGGATGCATTAGATTTTAATTAAAAAAAAAAAAAATCTGTCTTTGAATGTTAATGTACTGAATCTTTTTGTATTTTTCTCCTTGTCTTAATTTTAAAACTATTCGTTAGTTCTAAAATATTCTAATTGTGAGATTTAAATCTATTGCTTTAGAATAACCTTATAAATAGAAAATGTATCCTTACAAAATGTATCTTTTTAAATAGAACATCCTTTTAAATATGTAATATCCTTAATATTGATGTGTCATTTATGTGGTATATCCTTGTGAATACTTAAACAAAATTTTATCTTTCATGTTTTCATACGATGTGTTTAAAAAGTGGGCAGCAATGTAAAATGTTGTTAAAAAAAAAAAAAAAAAAAATGCCGGGAAAAAAAAAAAAAAAAAAAAAAAAAAAAAGTTAGCCGGCTCAAAAAAAAAAAAAAAAAAAAAAAAAAAAAAAAAGCTAGCCGGCTCAAAAAAAAAAAAAAAAAAAGAAGTTAGCCGGCTCAAAAAAAAAAAGAAGTTAGCCGGCTCAAAAAAAAAAAAAAAAAAAAAAAAAATGCCCTCATATTTTTAACTAATGTGATATTTACAATCTATGTTAATGATGTTAATTTATTTTCTATGTTTGTGAATATGTTCCACAACTGGATGTTTAGCTTATATTACTAAGTTTTAAAATGTTATCTTTGTTGGACACACTTGATTTATCATAAGCTTCATAATATGAGACCTGTCTTTTAATATTTGTATCTTTTTGTACATTGCTTTGAAGAAAAAATATCTTAAACACACAACATGAGAAACGTAACCTGTTCTTTTTAAAATGTTGTGATTTTTAAAGTTACATTTACAGCATATGTTAATGATAAGTGCGCTTATTTTATTTCCATTATCGTAAAAAAATTTACTCCAGTGACCTTCTTCCATTATTATTGAATCAATTCCTTTCTGTTTAATTTCAGTCATTAAAATGTATCAGATGCCTTATACCCTCTAAAAGAAGTGAGAAGTATTTGTAAAAAAATTAAATAATTCATTAAAATTTGCTTTAGGAAAAATTATGTATTTATTTCAAATGTTGTTTTCAAAAATGTTTTTCTTCCTATATAATGACTGTTCCCGATTGTGTAACATTTGTCCTTTTATTCTGCAAAAGAAAGAATATAAAAATGGCTTTTTTAGAAACGGAATTCGCACGCTCTTCCCCCTCCCTTTTTTTTTTTTTCCTTTAAATTGAATTTTGTCTAGATGCATTTTTTTTTTCACGTAATTTTTCGTTATTTCTAATATATATATATATATATAAATATATATATATAAGTATTCTCCTTTGTATATTAGATTGCAAAAAAAGTACGTTACGTATGAAAGCATTGAACTTCAAATAGTTGTTCTATTTTTCTAACACCCCAAATTGTCAAAATCTGTCCAATCTTGATGTGAAGACACATTTACAGGGATTGCGAATTTATTTCGGAGGAAACTAAATAAAAATTCCCACTTAGTAACGGACAAATTACGGAAATCTTTTTAAATAATAATAACAATAAATTCCATTTTTTTCTTTTTTTAAATGTTTGTAAAAACTTACCTTAAAATCTTAATAGTAACTATTTTCATATGTACATATATATTAAACCTTAAATCTATGTATTTTATGCGTTAAAAAGTAAAAAAAAAAAAATATGTTCAACAACTGATTTTGCTTCTAAAACTTTCGTTTGTAGTAATAGGATTTTTTTTTCTTTTGAATTAGGAAAAAGGGAAGAATTATATTTACAAAATCTTTTCAGTTTTTTTTTTTTTTTTTTTTTTTTTTTTTTTTCTGTTAATTAAAAGTAGTTATCGTACGATAAATTGATTTTAATAATTTCATTAAAAAAATTAACACTTCAAGATTTTTTTTAAACGCATACACATGTGTGATGTGTCAGGGTTATTGTTTCACATTGTTTCAAAGTGATTTTGTCATTTGGAGAAGGATTGCTTTTGGATCAGTGAATGACACAAATTCTCATTAAAACGGCCTGAATATCAAATGCATTTCCTAATGAAGGCTGTTCTGCGTGGAAGTCAAAGAGTTTAAATTTATTTTTCAGAAGAGTTGCAAATACTTTGTCGAAGAAATATTACTCAAAGCGATTCCATTGTTTCGACGATGCAAGAGCTAGAAAAATTTTTTATGTCTAAAATGCTTGTCAAAAATTGTCAATATTTTTTTATTTTATTTACCACCAGTATTAAATATTATTTTAACACGTTGGTGGATAATACCTTCTTTTCTAGAAATTTTTCCAGGAAATAGGTTAAATGTGCGTTTTAAGAAGCGTTATCAGATGAAAATCAGAGAAGAATTCTTTAACGGCGTCATTTATATAATTACCCTGTCGAATTGGCTAATGGTTTTGAATAAAAACAGAACTACAATGGATTTAGTTTCAAAATGGCATACTCATTTAATTTTATACTTGCAGTTTTATTTTTAGCTTTTAAAATTTAAAAATAATTACTAAAATATTAATCGTCATTTCCTCCTCCACTGAAACAGCATTTCTTGTTCTAAAAATTTATTTAAAAAAAAAAAAAAAAAAAAAAAAAAAATGAATGAAGGGAAAAGAAAGATTCGGATATACAGATTGTGGGGTGGGAGAGACTTATGGATTCTAAATTGCAAAATTTGCATCTTCCGAGAAGAAGCAAATGTTATTTGAGAAAAAGAAGAGTTAAAATTTTCTCTGAATATTTTCTAATATTTTCTACTTCAGTCTCTTTGAAAACCATAATTAAAACCATCTTCAAATTCGAAGTTCTTGCTTCGAGTAATGTTCTTTGAAACTCATTACCGAGCAATCTGGTTGTGCAATGAATGGCACAAAATTTTCTCACGCACGAAAACTAAACAAAGTGGGATTTTCGGCTTACAAAGGATTCCAAGTTTCATTTATATCAAAGTTCGAATCATGTTCAAAGCTTCATTAAAATAATTCATTTCGACTGAAGAAAGAGACACGAAATTGTATTTTCACAATAAATTAATAAAAAGGAAGAAAAGAGTTAAATATCAGTATTAATACTTTAAGATTTTTCTTAATATATATACATTAAGAAATTTGAAGAGAACTTTTTTCTTTCTGGACATATATACACTTCTCATATGCTTATTTGTCGAAAGAGCTTTCTATCAGATCTACATTTTACAGCCTTTAAACAAACAAATATTTTTTTTAAAAGTATAATTAATAACGTTTAAAAACACCCTGTAGCAAAGATTGTTCCGATTTATTTACTTTATTCAGTTACCTGATGATCTGATTTATTTCCTTTCTCTACAATACCTAGCTTTCTCTTCTCTTTTTTCATTTGAATCTCTTTTCATAGTTTCACAGAGGCACCTTCATTTTTGCCTGTAAAATTCTTCGCCAAATAAAGTGTCAATTTTTGAAGTGGATCCTGGATGATTAAAATGGCGATATTTTCTATACGTAAAATCTAAAAAACTTTCAGCGAAGTGGAAATATCAAAAAGTATAAATATAAGCTACATTTATTATTACGATCTCACTTAGAATCACTTATTTTATAAGTAAAGAATTATGAGGCATTTGTATTTTTCATCGAACTAAAAGGAATGATAATCTAAAGAAATGCAAAATAACTGAATTTTTCTTACTCTTTCTTTAGGCCAGTTCGTAACTGTGGACCAGTCTTTCGGAGTTCGACGTGGTTTTCGCCTAATTCAGCGTAAACACGGGCTCTTTACAAAGACGCACACCCACAGTGCCTTTACCCATACTTAAGTGATCTGTGTCCCCATCTAATGGTTATCATGAAGAATTTATGAAAAGACATTAATTATCGAAATACCATAAAATAATTAAGGAAAAGTAAAATTAAATAAATCAAATATCAGTGGATGTTAAAACATCCTGAAACATTCTAACATGAAACATTTCTGCCTCCTTTTTCTGTAACAAACATCAGTTCTAAATTTTATACATATTTGTATGTATATCTAATGTTAAAGTAAAAATATTTGTTAAAACAGAAAATAGAATTTTTCGTTTTAATTTGTTCTGAACAATAGAAAGTGTTTGCAGACGTTTTCCATAATTATGGGGACACTTTTCAGTAATGCAAACAGCATTAAATTTCTTATCACTAAAATTTATGGATACCAATTTCTAACGTCGGTTTTTATTTTCAAAGTCTAACCTTACAGAAATTGTTTCCTTAAAATGAGCATTTTTTAAACCTTCCAAAAGTTAATCTAGAATGTTATTCTAGCAGATGTACGAAATGAACGCTAATCATGCCTCCATTTTTTTTTTTCTTTTTAAGGAAACGTAACTGTAATTGACGGAGACTATTTATTGGAAACTAATGTAGAAAACGTTTTGGAGTTTTTCTCAGAATATTTTCTTTCTGTATGTTTTCTTGTGTAATCTAAAATGATGTAATCGAACTCATCTGTAAGAGAAACATTCAGCGTGAAACTTCGACTAAAATGCACAAAAACTGCTGCTATAAATGTGCCTATTTTGTCTCAGCCACACATCTTAAAATGATTAATATTCTGAGGAAGATAAACTAATAAATTACAATGTGTGAATTCAGAAATTGAATGCGATTTGAAGAGAGGTTTTGTAAACTGTTATTCAAACCCCTCATGATTTACAGTTTAAAAAATGTGGAGAGGCGGGAGCGTACAGTTTAAACTTGATCCACTGTGATCTCGTGTGTTTAAAAAAAAAAAAAAAAAAAAAGTGCGAGTTGAAATGTGTTTATGCGAAAAACACAGAAAATGTACAAGAACTCTAAATTTGTTAGACTTTTAAAGCGTTAAATGGATAAAAGTCTAATTTTAAAGTTAGCTCCAGATTTATTTGAATTTCATGTGTGAGTTCGAACTGTAAGAAATAAATTTTAAAAATTCTCCAAATGTGATTATTGTATAAAAATTCACATAAAAACAGATAAAAGTGTAAAACTCGCTCATTTATGTCATGAACTTCATTTTAAGTTATTATGGAGAACTGTATTTATTAGAACAATAAGACGTTTATCTTCACCTGACATTTTAACCCGATCAGGTTATCGTGGATCATTGGATACCCGAGCCATTTTTCTTATGTCTCATTCGTCAGAATCTACGTATAGAAGAAATACCTATATATTGTGTTCATGACTTTTTTAGTAAAAATACCATTCTTAAACTTTCTTATGCAATTTGAATTTTTCAAATATTTCAATTTGTTCAAAAGTTATAAATTTTTAGTCAATGCCTACATTTTATAGAACTGGGCATGATTCTGATGAAAAATAAAATATTTGTTTAAATTTCTTTTGCAATATTCATTTCTGCACTTAAATTAGAAGTATTCAAGAGTGTTCAAGAGTTTTTATCACATTTTGTTTTCATTAAAAATTACGTGTTCTAACATTGCTCGAGTCCTTCAGCGACCCATGATAAACTGACAATGTGCTGAAAAATACGATAACCTGATCGGGTTAATAAAATTCCACTGTATGGTTTGTCTCAGAGCTAAACCCTGCTGCCTTGTTCGGATCGATTGCATCCTCGAAAAATTTATTAATATAGAGAGAAATTTTCATGACTGTAAATTACTTTGTTTGTAGGTAAATGATTTAAACGTGTACCCTTAGAAAGATTTACATTTACTTTCGTTTCTAATGAAAGTTTTTAAACTCAATCCTGGTATATTGTTCGGATTAATAGGACCTGATTCTATTTTGCACTTAAAAATTTGCACATTCAAATATTTTTTCAACGAGAAAAATAAGAGTAAATGATATATAGTCAGTAAATGTGTTTCTCGCAAGCTGAGAAGGGGTTCGATATCTCAAACAAGAAAACGTTGTGAACTTAAAAAGTGTATAATGTTATCTATAATAACTTTTCTTACATTCTAAAACATTGTGAAACTACTTCTAAAAGGAAAAAAAATTATTACTCTTGACATTATGTGAATAAAAATTATGAAAACTTGAATGTCTTTATAAAATGACAATAGCTAGAAGGCTATACCCAGTTAAGCCATTTCTTATCTCCAAAAGTAATTTTCGTTGAATAGTTTAAAGAACGTGTAGAGTGTTGGAGATAGTAATCATAATGACTGGGGCCATTTTGACTTATGCAATTGTTACTTGCGTATAGTATTTGCAAACAGAACAGCAGGGTTCGTTGATTCAGAGGATGCAACCCAACTTTCGTGATAAATAAATATAAATTGCTTTTTTATATGAAGCAAACTAAACATTTTTAGATTTCCATAGGCTCATTCTTCAACTTGAAACCTTCTGACCGCCTTAAAAAAAAAAAAAAGTGTGTTAACCCTAGAACACTAGTGTAAAGTAAAATTTATGTATACATAAATTGTACGTGCGGTCTTCCTTTATTGGTATACACTTTTATAGTTTTAAAATATATTTTTAAATACGAATAATTATTCAGTTAATGAAAAGTTAATAATATAGGGTAAAACAGCAAATAAATAAACATATTTAAAAACAACATTAATGTAATATAAGCAAATAAAAGGAATTTTACTTGAGCACGTAAATTTTGCGTATCTGTAGTGATAGCGGCAGATATGAACACACTAGTATTCTAGGGTTAAGTGTAATATTGTTTTCAGTGTATACTTTTTACAATGTACTACAATTATGCATGTTTCATCTTCAGATAAAAAAAAAAAAAAAAAGTAATTATGCTTCTGATGCTAAAATCTATGCATATTATATATAACCTTCATTCTTCAAAAAATTATGTATTTTTAAACTTGTATATAAGTGTATTTCATAATGAATCAACTCAGTTTACAAATAATAAAGCGGGGTACAAAATGACAGTAACAATACTATCAACGACAGTGAATCAAATAAATGTGATATGCAAATTCATAGGTTGGTTGTTAAAATTAAATACATAATGCGGAAATCAATATCGTAACAATAGTTTATGAAAATTGCATATATATATATATATATATGAAATATAATTAAATGCATCCTTTAAAATTAAAGCTTCATTTCTCAAACTTAATTCCCACTCGCCCTAATTAATTCTTTATGAATTCATTTTTTAAATATTTCAGTAATTTCAAACTCATAAACTTGACCAATTTTACTTTGTTCTCCGATGAAACAAAAACCGTTATTTATTTCAAGCTAGAAACTTCTGTTCCCTCCTTCCTCGTATCCTTCTCCGACCCAACCAACGGTTGCTTCGAATGTAAAAGAAAATTTGTAGTTCATTTTTAAAAAGTGAGTTTGTTTGACTAGCAGCCAGAAATATAAGTTAGGCGTGTTTTGTTTTAATAAAAATGCTCATCTTCACGATATGCAGTGCGAACCCTCAGTTCATCCAAGAAACTACAATGACAACGACTGCCTTAGTAGAGTCTTTTCTGATATCTTATCTGTTTAATACAAAAGATAATATATATATTAAATGTGTATCTTGTTGATCGTTACGGGGGAGCCATCGCATTTATTTCAATACTACGGCTCGTGATTGGTTATCATTCAGTTAAGCATTTTAAAGACTTTGTGAAAAGAAAAATACTTATTTTCCAAGCGGTGACTGATATAGGGAGTTAATGGTTTTCCTAGTGCAGATGCACTTTACTACCAGGATAAAAAGTGAGTGTCTATTTAAATTAAAGAGCCAATGGAAAAATTAGGTGTAAGTGCAACAAAGCTGCGTAAAATAAAGAAAACATAAAATACGAGTATTTATATATAAAAAAAAAAAAAAAAAAAAAAAAAAAAAAATGGGTATAACTGCAGTCGAGGCCTGCGTAAGAAAGAATTACAAAAAAGGTAAAAATGCTAAGGGATTAAAAAATAAGCAAAAAGTAAAAGAAAAATGGATTGGTTACACAGTTACAAAAAGTCTCAGGAGGAGCCAGAAGGGCAAATAAGCAGTTTTTCCAACAGTTTCACACAAAAAAAAGGCACTTTACAGTGGTCCATTCAGAAATAAAAGAGGGTATAAAAAACTAAAATGCACAGTGCAGGGTTTACGCTGCACTGCTTGGCAGTGTGCACGTAGGTGGCCTGTATGTACATCAGTATGAAAAGAGATATATAGTTTAATTGTTAAAGGGAAAAAAATGGCATCAGATTAGGCAAGAGCATTAGATTTATCAGAATCAGTATACACTGTTTTATTATTATAATCTGAAGGCGGAATAGCAGTATAGTTGCTGTTTAATTTACGTTTTATTTGCCACAGTGAATTATCCTCGGGAGGGAGCTCAGAAAGGAAAGCTGTCCAGGATTTTTGCTTTTCTAAGTAAATTTTAGTTTTGATTGTATTATTTAGTTGTTGATAATAGATTTAAGCGAAGGGTCTCTGGTCCGCTGGTGGAGCCTGCGAGTTCGATTCCCAGTTTTGATGATATTATGAATGTGGTTAGGGAGTAGGAATTCTCGGTTGTCTTTGAAATAGCTATGAGTCGCATAATTTTGAGCATTGTTAATAGGATTATGAAGGTTGATAACGGCATTTTCAAGATCGTCAGTGTTATTAATAGTAGGGTGCTCGATATTATTCAGATAGTTATGATATTTTTCCAGTTAATTGAAACAGAGGGTGGGGGAGAGATTGGATTTATGAAATCAATTTTAAAAGAAACAGGAAGATGATCAGGACTTAAGTCATTAATTACATTAGGGGTTATAGGGTAAGGTGGGTTTTTGGATAAAGCTAAATCAATTATTGAAGGGTTAGCATTATGATGCGGGTAGTGTGCGGGGGTGGAAGGAGCATGTAGGCTAAGAGGGTGGTGATTTATGAGATTGTGCAAAGGCCTACCGCGACTGGTAGTTCTAAGACAATTCCATCTTGTGTTGTGAGCATTGAAATGTCCGGCGATAAAACAACAGGTGAAGTGCGATAGCAGGTTGCTAATGTCATCAACAGGGTAACGACGTCCGTGTTGTATGTAAGTGGAGGCAATAAATAAATTTAAAGGACGACAAGTTTAAGTTGACGATAACTCCAGTGTGGTCAATATTGTTGTAAGACTTAGGTGTATAATGATATTGTGGGATATGGTTTTTAATGTAATTAGCGGTACCGCCAAAATTAGAGTTGTTTCTAGGTGTGTAGTAGAGTATATAACCCGGTATCTTAATGCTACAGGTGGGGTTGAGAGTTCTTTGGATTAATAGAATATCAAAAGAAGGATGTAAATTAAGAAAGTGTCTAAGTTCGTTAATACGGTTTTTAGTAGAGTTGCAATTCCAAGACAGAACCAGAAGAGACGAGAGGTTAGAAGAAGAGACGTTAGCCATGGTTAGGTGAAGGAAGCATATTTTCAAATGGATCTAGTTCTTTGATTATAACAGACATTTTATCTATGGGATTGGTGTAATCTTTAAATTTTTTGTTTTTGTTAGCATTTCTAAAGAAAGAAATGAATTTAGTGATTTCAAGTAATTCTTTAAGGTCTTTAAAAGTGTTGCAGATTTCGGAGAATTCAGCCGAAATTATGTTAGTGGCAGCTTTTTGGGTAGCAGGCTGTTTATTAGTAAAATCCATTTGTAGTTTAGTGTTAGATTTGGGGTTATCATTATTAGAGTTGAAACTTGGAAATTCCTCCTCACTGTGAATTTCAATAGAGTCATCAGGAGTTTTTTGTGTGTTATTTTCATTTACGGCTTCCTCACTGGGGAGGGAAGTCTTAGTTTTAGTTTCATTTTTGTTGTTTGAGTTTAGAGTAGGAGATTCATTGTCTGTAAAAGTAGTTTTAGCAATAGTTGACGTAGATTTAGTGTAATTAAAATCTTTTAAGATTTCAACGAGTTCGTAGTTTTCCTTTAGATGTTTAACGGGTTTGGTTTTGGGGGGTATTTGGCTTATATTTTCTGGGTTTTTCTTTTTGGTGTTGAACGGATTTTTAGAACAACTGCGGTAGGTTGCAGGGTGATCCTGGCCGCAGTTGGCACATTTGGGAGTGATCTTCCCAGTTTTTGGACGTTCACTGGAGAGGTGTTCACCAGCACATTTGACGCATTTCGGCATCAATGCGCAATTTTCAGACGCGTGTCCCCAAAGGCTTGACTGAGATAACACTGTTTAACTGGTCCGGATTTGAACCTTTCAATATTAACTGAAATTAAAAAAAATTCCTTGATTTGGTAAATGCGGTCAAAGTTTTCACAGGGGACAACATTAACCATGTAAATTGGCATAGGTTTGACAGTTTGTCTGTTCTTAAGCGCAGCCGCCCTAGTTGCTCTGAAGTTATGCTCAACAAGCCCTTCAATAATAATATTTGGGTGGGTTTGAGAAGGTATACCTCTGACACAGATTCTACGTGACTCTCTAGTGAATTAAGCCGTTATTTCTTTTGGTGTGTAGATAAATATTTAACAGAAAGTCCACAAAATTAATTTGTAAGAAAGCAATTTCTGAACATAGATAAAGAAAGAGAAATAAAGAAAAAAAAAAGAGGAAGAGAGAAAGAGTTTTAATAATTTTCGAGAAAGTTATAACAAACAATTAATTCTGCAAAAGATACAAAAGTGCCATTTGATGATAATACGACTGCCTCACTCGGCTGGCCTGCTAATTAGTAGTAAATAGGACATAAGTTTGGCAGAGAACATGTGGGGTTTCATGAGGAGCAGTATCTACAGACATAAGGCTAAAAATAGCATTGAAATTTGTTATTCATGTGGCATGTGTGTTTATTCATTTCGAGAAGTTCGAACCATTCTATATTCTGTGCCACAGCCATCTATTAAATTTATTATCCACAGAGAAAGCTCCCCCCCCCCCCAGTTCAACTAAAATTTAGAAAAATCTGTTCCGTTCTCATCATTTTGTTATGCCATAACACGTGGATACGAATCTCGCTCTACTTCAGCAACATAAATTGTTTTAAAACCTTTCTTTCATGTTTATATCGCACATTTAATTTCATATAATATTTCTATATTGTTTCGATGAGGAATAATGCTTATATAAAACTTTTTAGAAAAGGGTGGGTGGGTGGGAGGGATCATCACTGTCATTTTGTACCCCGTATATACAAAAGAGGCGGTTAGAAGGTGAAAATATTTCAATAGAAAAAATAATTCCCCCATTTACCATTGTCTGTCTGGTTGTGCACCTTTGAAGATAAGTGTGATGAAAGTATATTTGTTTATTTATTTATTTATTTATAAATATTGTTATTTTATTGCTGGGGCAGTAACAAAATTTAAGGTGTTATGTATATGTGTAAAAAATATAAAAAATGTAAAAAAAAAAAAAAAAAAGATTATAAAAAATAAAAAAAGACAAAAAAATTTATAAAAAATAAAAAAAGACAAAAAAAAAAATTATAAAAAATGAAAAAAGACAAAAAAAAAAATTATAAAAATGAAAAAAAAAAAAAGTATAAAAAATGAAAAAAAATAAATAAATAAAATGAAAAATAAAATGTTTAATTAGTATTAATTTTACAGCAGGGAGTCTGTATACTTTGTTAATCACATTTTCCTTTTTTAATTAATTTCCTTTTCAAAATCCAGGAAAATAACTGATGTATTCCTAGTTTAATTGATCACAAAAGTTTATTGATGATACAAGTTATAATTTTATGTATCTTCAGGATGACGTAGATTTTTTTTTTTTTTTTTTTTTTTATTCTCATAAAATCACTGAGAATTTTTTAGTTTAAATGTTCTTATTGCAACATTAATGTAGATTAAAAAGTGAAAACGTATTTCGAAATATCTTAATATGATTTTTGGGGGGCAAAACAGGCTTTAAGAAAAATTAAAAAGTTATTAAATGTTTTATTGAAAATATAAAATCGGAAAAGAAAAAAAATAAATAAATAGAAAAACGTTTATTTAGAGTTAGTTTTACAGTAGGTTGCCTGTGTATTTTTGTCAATCATTTTTTTTTTTTCTCCTTAATAGCATGATTTTTTTTTTTTTTTTTTTTTTTTTAGTTCTCCTTTTTAAAATTCAGGAAAATAATTGAAGGTTTCATAGTTTATTATTGATCATAAAAGTTAAAGTTTTATTCATCCGAAGAAGCAGTAGAAGATTTTTATTTTTTTTATTCTCATAAAATCGCTGTGAATTTTGTGGTTTAATGTTCACATTGAAACATTAATAAAGTTCATAAAGTAATTATAGGAAAAAAGAATTCAAAACATCTTAATATGATCGTTTGGTGACAAAACAGGCTTCAAAAAAAAAAAAAAAAAAAAAAAGTGAAATTATTTTATAGAAACAACTTATTTTATTAATTATTTTCATTTTGAACTAGAATAAAAGAACATTTTCAGAGAGATTAAGATTTGTTTATTTTATTTATTTATGTATTATTTTTTTTTTTTCCTTTCTTCAAAATATTCTTCATGATTAATTTGTTTTGTCTTTATGTGTTTTAAGCCTATGCCTTAAATTTATTTGTTCTATTGTTACAGATTGCAGGATGAAAAGTTTAATGCTACATTTTTTCTTTAACGTTTCCTCTATAGATATAAAACAAACTGGTGGATTCAGGAAAATTTTCGACTTCCGATGGAATTATGTTTTAAGATGTTATGAATACAAATTGACCATGCATAGAAAATGTACGTTGAAAATTTTTGTGGCCGCTGTTTTTTACGAACTAATGAAATAAAATCTCAAATTCATTTTTAATTTGTTGGATTTTGACATAAATTCGCGCTAAGCAGATATGGGCATACATCGCTCGACAGGTGGCGCTTCCACTCTGAAAATTTCTCCTTTACAATAATACTACATCTCAGCTTCTAATAGCATATTGGTATATTAAACATGACATTAGAGATTGTTGTTATGAAAAAAAATGTTAATTCAGGTATACATCAGCCAACAAGTGGCGTTATTACGCTTTACGCTGCAGTTTTCATTGTTTAAAAGTAGACTCGAGGTCATATTATGTACAACAATGCAGTAAACATGATCTCTGATTTGTATTATTAAAGAAAAATTTTTGGTTCAATGCCAGTATATATTGGCCGACAAATAACATTGCCAAGACTCACTAAATTGCTATATCTCAGTATCAATTGGTTGAAATTTTGCAAAACTGTTTATACGAAACTTCGACTGGGCAAAGCTGTGTTATATAAAAATTGTTGCACGAAATGTTATAGAAGAAATTTTTATAAGAGTTAAAATGCGTTAAATGTTTAAGAATTATATTGAACGCAAAATATAATTGTAAAAAATTACTCTTTGCTATAAATTTATCATTATTCTTAATTTTGTTTTTCATTCAGCATTCAGTAGAAGAAATTAGAAATTAATGAAATCATACGATTTCTGAGATTTCATGGATTTACTATTTTTGGGAGGTTTAGAATACGATTCGGCCGTTTTTAGAAAATGTCTGTCGGTATGCAAATTTCTTGGCAACTCTAGCTCTATAGCTAATGCGAAAAATTACATATAAATGTATATTTCATTGGACCTTGCATACTGTATTGCCATAACTTCTGGTGCAAATCGTTCAGTCGGCGGCGTAAAGATACTACATTTACATAATTTTTAATATGCCAGTATAGGACATAACTTCGAATAAATGAATAAAATGAGAATTATTTTTAACCAAATATTGTGAAATTGGAAAAAAAAAAAAAGAAAGAAAAAGAAAATACTAATAGCTACAGTCAATCACGAAGAATGCTTTCTGTCTGAAGGAGAATCACATGCCCCCTCTACCACCGATGTGCATGTGAATGTAAGTATCTTTAAATAAGAACTTGTCAATACCTCTAAGATGAATGCTCAACCCTATTTTGTGATAATTTGAGACTCTGAAAGAGAAGAAAAGTGTTCTTCCATCAGATGTCGATTGAAAGTATTTTTATTGAAAAAGAATTTCAGATTATATTAAAACGATTGTCTGGAGGCAAAAACAGGCTCAAAAAAAATAAAAAAGTTTTAAAATTTTATCAATTGTTTCAATATGTATGTATAAAAAATATATTTATTTAGTATTTGTTTTACAGCAGGCAGTCTGTATATTTTTGCTAAACATTTGTCTTTCTTACTAGCATAAAGTTTTTTTTTCCAAAATTTAAGAAGAATGACTTAAGGTTTCTAATTTAATTCATCATAAAAGTTTATTGACCATAAAAGGTCAAATTTTATGTTTGCTCAGGAAGAGTTATTATTATTATTTTTTTTTTTTAATTCTCATAATATCACTGAGAAATTTTTAGTTTAATGTTCATGTTGAAACATTAATGTTGTTCAGAAAGTATTTTTATTGAAAAAGTATTTCAGAATATCTTAAAATGATTGTCTGGAGGTAAAACAGGCTCAAAAAAAAAAAGAAAAATGGGGGGGGGGGTGGTAAACATCTTATCAATTCTTTCAATATGTATAAAAAAAAATAATTAATTAGTATTTGTTTTACAGCAGGCAGACTGTATATTTTTGCTAAACAAATGTCTTTCTTACTAGCATGAAGGGTTTTTTTTTTTTTTTCTTTTTTTCAAAATTTAAGAAAAATGACTGACGGTTTCCTAGTTCAATTCATCATAAAAGTTTATTGATCATGAAAGTTAAAAATTTTTATAGCTCAGCAAGAATTTTTTTTTTTTAATTCTCATAATATAACTGAGAATTTTTTAGTTTAATGTTCATGTTGAAACATTAACGTAGTTCAGAAAGTATTTTTATTGAAAATGAATTTCAGTTTTTCGTAAATGATTGTCTGGAGGCAAAACAGCCTAAAAAAAAAAAAAAAAAAAAAAAATAGAGGTTCGAAATTTTATCAATTGTTTCAATATGTATATATATAAAAAATATTTATTTAGTATTTGTTTTACAGCAGGAAGTCTGTATATTTTTGCTGATCATTTTTCTTTTTTACTAGCATAAAGTATTTTTTTTTTCAAAATTTAAGAAAAAGGACTGACGGTTTCCTAGCTTAATTCATCATAAAAGTTCAAATTTTATGTTTGATCAGCAAGAGTTAGGTTTTTTTTAACACTCATAATATCACTGAGAATTTTTTAGTCTAATGTTCATGTTGAAACATTAATGTAGTTCAGAAAGTATTTTTATTGAAAAAGAATTCCAGGATATCTTAAAATGTTTGTCTTAGGGCAAATCAGGCTCAAAAAAAAAAAAAAAAAAAAAAAAGAAAGAAAGAAAAAAGTTTAGAATTTTATCAGTTGTTTGACTATATGTATATGAAAAATACTTAATTAGTATTTTTTTTACAGCAGGCAGTCTGTATATTTTTGTTAAAAATTTCTCTTTCTTGCTAGCATAATGTTTCTTTATTCTTCTTTTCTTTTCAAAATTAAAAAAAAAAATGACTGATGCATTCCTAGTTTAATTCATCATAAAAGTTCAAATTTTATGTTTGTTCAGCAAGAGTTAGGTTTTTTTTTAACACTCATAATATCACTGAGAATTTTTTAGTTTAATGTTCATGTTGAAACATTAATTTAGTTCAGAAAGTATTTTTATTGAAAAAGAATTCCAGGATATCTTAAAATGTTTGTCTTAGGGCAAATCAGGCTCAAAAAAAAAAAAAAAAAAAAAAAAAGAAAGAAAAAAGTTTAGAATTTTATCAGTTGTTTGACTATATGTATATGAAAAATACTTAATTAGTATTTTTTTTACAGCAGGCAGTCTGTATATTTTTGTTAAAAATTTCTCTTTCTTGCTAGCATAATGTTTCTTTATTCTTCTTTTCTTTTCAAAATTAAAAAAAATGACTGATGCATTCCTAGTTTAATTCATCATAATTTCAAATTTTATGTTTGTTCATTAAGAGTTAGATTTTTTTAAATTCTCATAATATCACTGAGAATTTTCTTGTTTAATGTTCATGTTGTAACTTTAATGTAGTTCAGAAAGTATTTTTATTGAAAATGAATTTCGGAATATCGCAAATGATTGTCTGGAGGCAAAATAGCCTAAAAAAAAAAAAAAATAAAGGTTTAAAATTTTATCAATTGCTTGAATATGTATATTTAAAAAAAAATATTTATTTAGTATTTGTTTTACAGCAGGCAGTCTGTATATTTTTGTTAAAGAAATGTCTTTCTTACTAGCATAAAGTTTTTTGGTTTTGTTTTTTCAAAATTTAAGAAAAATTACTTAAGGTTTCCTAATTTAATTCATCATAAAAGTTTATTGACTATAACAGTTAATTTTATGTTCGTTCAGGAAGAGTTATGGTTTTTTTTTTATTATTCTCATAATATTACTGAGAAATTTTTAGTTTAATGTTCATGTTAAAATATTAATGTTGTTTACAGAGTATTTTTGTTGAAAAAGAATTTCAGAATATTTTAAAATGATTGTCTAGAGGTAAAAGAGGTTAAAAAAAAAAAAAAAAGGCGGGGGTGTTAAAAATTTTATCTATTGTTTCATTGTGTATAAAAAAAAAATATTTAATTAGAATTTGTTTTACAGTAAGCAGGCTGTATATATTTTTTTTAAACATTTGTCTTTCTTACTAGCATAAAAGTTTTTTGAAAATTTAAGAAAAATGACTGACGGTTTCCTAGTTTAATTCATCATAAAAGTTTATTGATCATGAAAGTTAAAACTTTATATTTGTTCAGCAAGAATTAGATATATATATATTTTTTTTTTTTTTTTTTTTTTTTTTTTTTTGTTGTTTTTTTATTCTAATAATATCACTGAGAACTTTTTAGTTTAATGATCATGTTGAAACATTAATGTAGTTCAGAAAGTATTTTTATTGAAAATCAATTTCAGAGTATCTTAAAATGATTATCTGGAGGCAAAACAGCTTAAAAAAAAAATAAAGGTTTAAAGTATTATCAATTGTATCAATATGTATAAAAAAAATATTTAATTAGCATTTGTTTTACAGCAAGAAGTCTTTATATTTTTGTTAAACATTTGTCTTTCTTACTAGCATTTTTTTTTTCTTCTTTTCTTTTCAAAATAAAAAAAAAATGACTGATGCATTCCTAGTTTAATTCATCATAAAAAATCAAATTTTATGTTTGTACATCAAGAGTTAGGTTTTTTTTAACACTCATTATATCCCTGAGAATTTTTTAGTTTAATGTTCATGTTGAAACATTAATGTAGTTCAGAAAGTATTTTTATTGAAAAAGAATTCCAGGATATCTTAAAATGTTTGTCTTAGGGCAAATCAGGCTCAAAAAAAAAAAAAAAAAAAAAAAAAAAAAGTTTAGAATTTTATCAGTTGTTTGACTATATGTATATGAAAAATACTTAATTAGTATTTTTTTTACAACAGGCAGTCTGTATATTTTTGTTAAAAATTTCTCTTTCTTTCTAGCATAATGTTTCTTTATTCTTCTTTTCTTTTCAAAATTAAAAAAAAAATGACTGATGCATTCCTAGTTTAATTCATCATAAAAGTTCAAATTTTATGTTTGTTCATTAAGAGTTAGATTTTTTTTAATTCTCATAATATGACTGAGAATTTTCTTGTTTAATGTTCATGTTGAAACTTTAATGTAGCTCAGAAAGTATTTTTATTGAAAAGGAATTTCGGAATATCGCAAATGATTGTCTGGAGGCAAAACAGCCTAAAAAAAAAAAATAAATAAATAAAGGTTTAAAATTTTATCAATTGTTTCAATATGTATATATAAAAAAAATATTTATTTAGTATTTGTTTTACAGCAGGCAGTCTGTATATTTTTGTTAACGAAATGTCTTTCTTACTAGCATAAAGTTTTTTGGTTTTGTTTTTTCAAAATTTAAGAAAAATTACTTAAGGTTTCCTAATTTAATTCATCATAAAAGTTTATTGACTATAACAGTTCAAATTTTATGTTCGTTCAGGAAGAGTTATGGTTTTTTTTTTTTTTTTTTTAATTCTCATAATATTACTGAGAAATTCTTAGTTTAATGTTCATGTTGAAACATTAATGTAGTTCAGAAAGTATTTTTATTGAAAATCAATTTCAGAGTATCTTAAAATGATTATCTGGAGGCAAAACAGCTTTAAAAAAAAAATAAAGGTTTAAAGTATTATCAATTGTATCAATATGTATAAAAAAAATATTTAATGAGCATTTCTTTTACAGCAGGAAGTCTGTATATTTTTGCTGATAATTTTTCTTTTTTACTAGCAAAAAGATTTTTTTTTTTCAAGATTTAAGAAAAATGACTGACGGTTTCCTAGCTTAATTTATCATAAAAGTTCATATTTTATGTTTGTTCATTATGAGTTAAATTTTTTTAACACTCATAATATCACTAAAAATTTTTTAGTTTAATGTTCATGTTGAAATGTTAATGTAGTTTAGAAGGTATTCTTATAAAAAAGAATTTCAGAATATATTAAAATGATTGTCTAGACAAAACAGGTTAAAAAAAAAAGTTTTAAAATTTTATCAGTTGATTCACTATATGTATATAAAAAATATTTAATTAGTATTTGTTTTGCAGCAGGCAGGTTGTATATTTTTGATAAACAAATGTCTTTCTTACTAGCATAATGTTTTTTTTTCAAAACTTACGAAAAATGACTTAAGGTTTCCTTATTTAATTCATCATAAAGTTTATTGACTATAAAAGTTCAGATTTTATGTTTGTTCAGCAAGAGCTATGTTTGTTTTTTTTTAATTCTCATAATATCACTGAGAAATTTTTAGTTTAATTTTCATGTTAAAATATTAATGTTCTTAAGAAAGTATTTTTATTGAAAAAGTATTTCAGAATATCTCAAAATGATTGTCTGGAGGTAAAACAGGCTCAAAAAGAAAAAAAAAAGGGGGGGGGGGGTTAAATTTTTATCAATTCTTTCAATATGTAATAAAAAAAAAAAAAAAAAAAATATTAGTATTTGATTTACAGCAGGCAGTCTGTATATTTTTGTTAAACAAATGTCTTTCTTACTTTTTTTTTTCTTTTTTCAAAATTTAAGAAAAATGACTGACGGTTTCCTAATTTAATCCATCATAAAAGTTTATTGACTGTAAAAGTTCATATTTTATGTTTGTTCAGCAAGAGTTAGGTTTTTTTTAACACTCATAATATAACTGAGAATTTTTTAGTTTAATGTTCATGTTGAAACATTAATGTAGTTCAGAAAGTATTTTTATTGAAAAAGAATTCCAGGATATCTTAAAATGTTTGTCTTAGGGCAAATCAGGCTCAAAAATAAAAAAAAAAAAAAGAAAAGAAAAGAAAAAAGTTTAGAATTTTATCAGTTGTTTGACTATATGTATATGAAAAATACTTAATTAGTATTTTTTTTACAGCAGGCAGTCTGTATATTTTTGTTAAACATTTGTCTTTCTTGCTAGCATAATGTTTTTTTCTTCTTTTCTTTTCAAAATAAAAAAAAATGACTGATGCATTCCTAGTTTAATTCATCATAAAAAATCAAATTTTATGTTTGTACATCAAGAGTTAGGTTTTTTTTAACACTCATTATATCACTGAGAATTTTTTAGTTTAATATTCATGTTGAAACATTAATGTAGTTCAGAAAGTATTTTTATTGAAAAAGAATTCCAGAATATCTTAAAATGTTTATCTTAGGGCAAATCAGGCTCAAAAAAAAAAAAAAAAAAAAAAAAGAAAGAAAAAAGTTTAGAATTTTATCAGTTGTTTGACTATATGTATATGAAAAACACTTAATTAGTATTTTTTTTACAGCAGGCAGTCTGTATATTTTTGTTAAAAATTTCTCTTTCTTGCTAGCATAATGTTTCTTTATTCATCTTTTCTTTTCAAAATTAAAAAAAAAAAATGACTGATGCATTCCTAGTTTAATTCATCATAAAAGTTCAAATTTTATGTTTGTTCATTAAGAGTTAGATTTTTTTTAATTCTCATAATATCACTGAGAATTTTCTTGTTTAATGTTCATGTTGTAACTTTAATGTAGTTCAGAAAGTATTTTTATTGAAAATGAATTTCGGAATATCGCAAATGATTGTCTGGAGGCAAAACAGCCTAAAAAAAAAATAAAGGTTTAAAATTTTATCAATTGTTTGAATATGTATATTTAAAAAAAAAATATTTATTTAGTATTTGTTTTACAGCAGGCAGTCTGTATATTTTTGTTAAAGAAATGTCTTTCTTACTAGCATAAAGTTTTTTGTTTTTGTTTTTTCAAAATTTAAGAAAAATTACTTAAGGTTTCCTAATTTAATTCATCATAAAAGTTTATTGACTATAACAGTTCAAATTTTATGTTCGTTCAGAAACAGTTATGTTTTTTTTTTTATTTTTTATTTATTTATTTATTTTTTTTATTCTCATAATATTACTCAGAAATTTTTAGTTTAATGTTCATGTTAAAATATAATGTTGTTCAGAGAGTATTTTTATTGAAAATGAATTTCAGAATATCTTAAAATGATTGTCTGGAGGTAAAAGAGGTTAAAAAAAAAAAAAAAAAAAAAAAGGCGGGGGTGTTAAAAATTTTATCTATTGTTTCATTGTGTATAAAAAAAAATATTTAATTAGAATTTGTTTTACAGTAGGCAGGCTGTATATATTTTTTTAAACATTTGTCTTTCTTACTAGCATAAAAGTTTTTTGAAAATTTAAGAAAAATGACTGACGGTTTCCTAGTATAATTCATCATAAAAGTTTATTGATCATGAAAGTTAAAACTTTATATTTGTTCAGCAAGAATTAGATTTTTTTTTTTTTTTTTCTCATAATATCACTGAGAATTTTTTAGTTTAATGTTCATGTTGAAACATTAATGTAGTTCAGAAAGTATTTTTATTGAAAATCAATTTCAGAGTATCTTAAAATGATTATCTGGAGGCAAAACAACTTAAAAAAAAATAAAGGTTTAAAGTATTATCGATTGTATCAATATGTATAAAAAAAATATTTAATTAGCATTTGTTTTACAGCAGGAAGTCTGTATATTTTTGCTGATAATTTTTCTTTTTTACTAGCATAAAGATTTTTTTTTTTTTTTTTTTTTTTTTTTTTTCAAGATTTAAGAAAAATGGCTGACGGTTTCCTAGCTTAATTCATCATAAAAGTTCATATTTTATGTTTGTTCAGTAAGAGTTAAATTTTTTTAACACTCATAATATCACTGAGAATTTTTTAGTTTAATGTTCATGTTGAAATGTTAATGTAGTTCAGAAGGTATTCTTATAAAAAAGAATTTCAGAATATATTAAAATGATTGTCTAGACAAAACAGGTTAAAAAAAAAGTTTTAAAATTTTATCAGTTGATTCACTATAAGTATATAAAAAATATTAAATTAGTATTTGTTTTGCAGCAGGCAGGTTGTATATTTTTGCTAAACAAATGTCTTTCTTACTAGCATAACTTTTTTTTTTTTTGTTTTTTTCAAAACTTAAGAAAAATGACTTAAGGTTTCCTTATTTAATTCATCATAAAAGTTTATTGACTATAAAAGTTCAGATTTTATGTTTGTTCAGCAAGAGTTATGTTTTTTTTTTCTTTTAGTTCTCATAATATCACTGAGAAATTTTTAGTTTAATTTTCATGTTAAAATATTAATGTTCTTAAGAAAGTATTTTTATTGAAAAAGTATTTCACAATATCTTAAAATGATTGTCTGGAGGTAAAACAGGCTCAAAAAGAAAAAAAAAGGTGGGGGGGGGGGGTAAATTTTTATCAATTGTTTCAATATGTATAAAATAATAATAATAATAATAATAATTAGTATTTGTTTTACAGAAGGCAGTCTGTATATTTTTGTTAAACAAATGTCTTTCTTACTTTTTTTTTTCTTTTTTCAAAATTTAAGAAAAATGACTGACGGTTTCCTAATTTAATCCATCATAAAAGTTTATTGACTATAAAAGTTCAAATTTTATGTTCGTTCAGCAAGAGTTAGGTTTTTTTTAACACTCATAATATCACTGAGAATTTTTTAGTTTAATGTTCATGTTGAAACATTAATGTAGTTCAGAAAGTATTTTTATTGAAAAAGAATTCCAGGATATCTTAAAATGTTTGTCTTAGGGCAAATCAGGCTCAAAAAAAAAGAAAAAAAAAAAAAAAAGAAAAGAAAAAAGTTTAGAATTTTATCAGTTGTTTGACTATATGTATACGAAAAATACTTAATTAGTATTTTTTTTTACAGTAGGCAGTCTGTATATTTTTGGTAAACTTTTGTCTTTCTTGCTAGCATAATGTTTTTTTTTCTTCTTTTCTTTTCAAAATTAAAAAAAAATGACTGATGCATTCCTAGTTTAATTCATCATAAAAGTTCAAATTTTATGTTTGTACATCAAGAGTTGGGTTTTTTTTAACACTCATTATATCACTGAGAATTTTTTTGTTTAATGTTCATGTTGAAACTTTAATGTGGTTCAGAAAGTGTTTTTATTGAAAATGAATTTCGGAATATCGTAAACTATTGTCTGGAGGCAAAACAGCCTAAAAAAAAATAAATAAAGGTTTAAAATTTTATCAATTGTTTCAATATGTATATATAAAAATTATATTTATTTAGTATTTGTTTTACAGCAGGCAGTCTGTATATTTTTGTTAAAGAAATGTCTTTCTCACTAGCATAAAGTTTTTTGGTTTTGTTTTTTCAAAATTTAAGAAAAATTACTTAAGGTTTCCTAATTTAATTCATCATAAAAGTTTATTGACTATAACAGTTCAAATTGTTTGTGTGTTCAGGAAGAGTTATGGTTTTTTTTTTTTTATTCTCATAATATTACTGAGAAATTTTTAGTTTAATGTTCATGTTAAAATATTAATGTTGTTCAGAGAGTATTTTTATTGAAAAAGAATTTCAGAATATCTTAAAATGATTGTCTGGAGGTAAAAGAGGTTAAAAAAAAAAAAAAAAAAAAAAAAAAAAAAAAAAAAAAGGAGGGGGTGTTAAACATTTTATCAATTGTTTCATTATGTATAAAAAAAATATTTAATTAGTAATTGTTTTACAGTAGGCAGGCTGTATATTTTTTGTTAAACGTTTGTCTTTCTTACTAGCATAAAAGTTTTTTGAAAATTTAAGAAAAATGACTGACGGTTACATAGTTTAATTCATCATAAATTTTATTGATCATGAAAGTTAAAACTTTATATTTGTTCAGCAAGAATTAGATTTTTTTTTTTTTTTTAAATTCTCATAATATCACTGAGAATTTTATAAGTTTAATGTTCATGTTGAAGCATTAATGTAGTTCAGAAAGTATTTGTATTGAAAATGAATTTCAGAATATCTTAAAATGATTTTCTGGAGGCAAAACAGCCTAAAAAAAATAAATAAAGGTTTAAAGCATTATAAATTGTATCAATATATATATATATATTTAATTAGAATTTGTTTTACAAAAGCTGTATATTTTTGCTGATTTTTTTTTTTTTTCAGAGTTTAAGAAAAACGACTGACGGTTTCCTAGCTTAACTCATCATAACATTTCAAATTTTCTGTTTGTTCAGCAAGAGATAGTTTTTTTTTTTTTTTTTTTTTAACACTCATAATATCACTGAGAATTTTTTAGTTTAATGTTCATGTTGAAACATTAATGTAGTTCAGAAAGTATTTTTATTGAAAAAGAATTCCAGGATATCTTTAAATGTTTGTCTTACGGCAAATCAGGCTCAAAAAAAAAAAAAAAAAAAAAAGTTTAGAATTTTATCAGTTGTTTGACTATATGTATATGAAAAATACTTAATTAGTATTTGTTTTACAGCAGGCAGTCTGTATATTTATGTTAAACATTTGTCTTTCTTGCTAGCATAATGTTTTTTTTTCTTCTTTTCTTTTGAAAATTAAAAAAAAGACTGATGCATTCCTAGTTTAATTCATCATAAAAGTTCAAATTTTATGTTTGTACATCAAGAGTTAGATTTTTTTAAATTCTCATAATATCACTGAGAATTTTTTTGTTTAATATTCATGTTGAAACGGTAATGTAGTTCAGAAGGTATTTTTATTGAAAAAGAATTTCAGAATACCTTAAAATGATTGTCTAGACAAAACAGGTTCAAGAAAAAAAAAGTTTTAATATTTTATCAGTTGATCCGCTATAAGTATATAAAAAATATTTAATTAGTATTTGTTTTACAGCAGGCAGTCTCTATATTTTTCCTAAACATTTGTGTTTCTTACTAGCATAAAAGTTTTTTGAAAATTTAAGAAAAATGACTGACGGTTTCCTAGTTTAATTCATCATAAAAGTTTATTGATCATGAAAGTTAAAACTTTATATTTGTTCAGCAAGAATTAGATTTTTTTTGTTTTTTGTTTTTTTATTCTCGAAATATCACTGAGAATTTTATTAGTTTAATGTTCATGTTGAAACATTAATGTAGTTCTGAAAGTATTTTTATTGAAAATGAATTTCAGAATATCTTTAAATGATTATCTGGAGTCAAAACAGCCTAAAAAAAATAAATAAAGGTTTAAAGTATTATAAATTGTACCAATATATATAAATATTTAATTAGAATTTATTTTACAGCAGGAAGGCTGTATATTTTTGCTGATAATTTTTCTTTTTTACTAGCATAAAGATTTTTTTTTTTTTTTTTTCAAAATTTAAGAAAAACGACTGACGGTTTCCTAGCTTAACTCATCATAAAAGTTCAAATTTTATGTTTGTTCAGCAAGAGTTAGGTTTTTTTTTTTTTTTTTTTTTTTAACACTCATAATATCACTGAGAATTTTTTAGTTTCATGTTCGTGTTGAAACATTAGTGTAATTCAGAAAGTATTTTTATTGAAAATGAATTTCAGAATATCTTAAAATGATTATCTGGAGGCAAAACAGCTTAAAAAAAAAAAAAAAAAGGTTTAAAGTATTATCAATTGTATCAATATGTATAAAAAAAATATTTAATTAGCATTTGTTTTACAGCAGGAAGTCTGTATATTTTTGCTGATAATTTTTCTTTTTTACTTTTTAAAGATTTTTTTTTTTTTTCCCAAGATTTAAGAAAAATGACTGACTGTTTCCTAGCTTAATTCATTATAAAAGTTCATATTTTATGTTTGTTCAGCAAGAGTTAGGTTTTTTTAACACTCATAATATCACTGAGAATTTTTTAGTTTAATGTTCATGTTTAAACATTAATGTAGTTCAGAAAGTATTTTTATTGAAAAATAATTCCAGGATATCTTAAAATGTTTGTCTTAGGGCAAATCAGTCTCAAAAAAAAAAAAAAAAAAAAAAAGTTAGAATGTTATCAGTTGTTTGACTATATGTATATGAAAAATACTTAATTAATATTTTTTTTTTACAGCAGGCAGTTTGTATATTTTAGTTAAACATTTGTCTTTCTTGCTAGCATAATGTTTTATTTTCTTCTTTTCTTTTCAAAATTAAAAAAAAAATGACTGATGCATTCCTAGTTTAATTCATCATAAAAGTTCAAATATTATGATTGTTCATCAAGAGTTAGAAGTTTTTAAATTCTCATAATATCACTGAGAATTTTTTTGTTTAATGTTCATGTTGAAATGTTAATGTAGTTCAGAAGGTATTCTTATAAAAAAGAATTTCAGAATATATTAAAATGATTGCCTAGACAAAACAGGTTAAAAAAAAAAGTTTTTAAATTTTATCAGTTGATTCACTATATGTATATAAAAAATATTCAATTAGTATTTGTTTTGCAGCAGGCAGTCTGTATATTTTTGTTAAACAAATGTCTTTCTTACTAGCATTTTTTTTTTTTTCAAAACTTAAGAAAAGTGACTTAAGGTTTCCTTATTTAATTCATCATAAAAGTTTATTGACTATAAAAGTTCAAATTTTTTGTTTGTTCAGCAAGAGTTAGGTTTTTTTTTTTTTTTTTTTTTTTTTTTTTTTTTTTTTAATTCTCATAATATCACTGGGAAATTTTTATTTTAATGCTCATGTTGAAACATTAACGTAGTTCAGAAAGTATTTTTATTGAAAATGAATTTCAGAATATCGTAAATGATTGTCTGGAGTCAAAACAGCCTAAAAAAAAAAAAATAAAGGTTCAAAATTTTATCAATTGTTTCAATATGTGTATATATAAAAAATATTTTAGTATTTGTTTTACAGCAGGCAGTCTGTATATTTTTCTTAAAGAAATGTCTTTCTTACTAGCATAAAGTTTTTTTTTTTTTTCAATATTTAAGAAAAATGACTGACGGTTTCCTAGTTTAATTCATCATAAAAGTTTATTGATCATAAAAGTTAAAATTTTATGCAGATTACCTTAAAATGATTGTCTGGAGGCAAAACAGTCTAAAAAAAAAAAAATCTGGAGTGACTCCACTCGACTTTCCGAACATTGAGTAATTTACAGTTTTGTAGATAAAGTAAAGAAAGAGTAGTTGTTAAACAAACAAAAGAGAGAAAACCATAATAGAGTGTTTGAGTATTTTTCTCCATCTATTACACGTTGTTTTATTTAACGCTACTGAACTTTGAGCCCATAGATCATAATGACAAAGAAATTTTCGTTGTGTCCCTGCAAAAACCTATAAATGTTAGATTCACCAAAATGCTTATAGTTAGTTCAACAGTGATTTATAATACTCATATAAATTTTCAGCTGAATTCAATAAGGCGTTTAGATGCTATCGTACTTTTAAAAATTTAGTCCCATAGGCCATAATGATAAAGAATTTTTCTTTGTGTCCCTGTAAAAAAACTGTAAGTGCTAGATTCACCAAAATCTATACAGTTAGTTCAACTGTGATCTATAACATGTGTACAATTTTTTTGCTCGGATTAATAAGGCGTTTAGACACTATCACATTTTTAAAAATTTGGCCCCATAGGCATAATGATAAAGAATTTTTCTTTGTGTCCCTGTAAAAAAACTATAAGTGCTAGATTCTCCAAAATCTATACAGATTGAGTATTTGTGATCTATAATATGTGTATAAAATTTTTGCTCAATTGAATAAGGCGTTTAGATGCTATCGCACTTTTAAGATTTTGCTCCCATAGGCCATAATGATAAAGAATTTTTCTTTGTGTCCCTGTAAAAAAACTGTAAGTGCTAGATTCACCAAAATCTATAGGGTTCGTACTATGGTGACTTACAATATGCGTACCAACTTTCAGGTTAATCGAACGAAGCGTTTAGACGCTAGCGTGTTCACCCACAGACATACACACATACACACACACATACATACATCATCGTAAAAATAGTGAAAACGGACTCAGGGGACCTCAAAACGTATAGAAACATCAAAATCTCGAATTCGGATTTTTGACATGATTACAATACTTTCCTCACTATAGTGTTCGGAAAGTAATAATGTTTTAAAATTTTATCAATTGTTTCAATATGTATAATTTTTTTTTAATTAGTATTTGTTTTACAGCAGGTAGTCTTTATATTTTTGCTAAACATTTGTCTTTCTTACTAGCATTTTTTTTTTTTTTTCAAAATTTAAGGAAAATGACTGACGGTTTCCTGGTTTAATTCTTCGTAAAATTTTATGTTAGTTCAGCAAGAGTTAGATTCTTTTTAATTCTCATAATATCACTGAGAATTTTTTAGTGTAATGTTCTTTTTGAAACATTAATGTAGTTGAGAAAGTATATTTCAGAGCTGCCAACCTAATCCGGCAAATCGTTAGTACCGCCCCCTTTTCTACACCACTTAATTTTTAAAGTACTTGTCTTCTTAATTCATCGCAAATTTATTTGAAGAGATTTACCCTAAAAATTAAACAGTGTAGAAAAAGGGGCGGTACTAACAAATTGCCAGATTAGGTTGGCAGCTCTGATATTTATTAAAATAGAATTTCAGAATATCTTAAAATGACTATCTAGAGGCAAAACAGGCTCAAAAATAAAAAGTTTAAAATTTTATCAGTTGTTTGACTATATGTATATAATACATATTTAATTAGTTTTTTTTTTTTTTTTTTTTTTTTTTTTTTTTACAGCAGGCAGTTCTATATATTTGTTTAATCATTTTTCTTTCTTACTAGGATAAAGTTTTTTTTTTTTTTTTTTTTTTTTTCAAAATTTAAGAAAAATGACTGATGGTTTCCTAGTTTAATTCTTCATTAAAGTTTATTGACCATAAAAGTTAAAATTCTATGTATGTTCAGCAAGAGGTAGATTGTTTTTTCATTCTCAAAATATCACTGAGAATTTTTTAGTTTAATATTAATATTAAAATATTAATGTAGTTCAGAAAGTATTTTTATTAAAAAAGAATTTCAAAATATCATAGCTCTTTGACGCAGATGGGACACCGGTGTCCCTTTTGCTTATTTATTTTTTGACGCTCTTATTGCAAATATTATTGTTATATGATAGTTTTTTATTATAAAAGAGAGTCTAATAGTCACTATAAAAAATCTATTAGATTATCAGAGTAAATTTTTTACTAAAATAAAAATGTTAAATAAAAGTAGCTTGAAAAAATTTTATCAATCAATTTCAAAAATTTATTTCTAATTAAATTTGATTATTTAAAAAAGATCAATAATGAATTATTGCTACTCCTATATCTAGGTAATTGTAAATAAGTGCAATTTGTAAAAATATTTATTCATGAATTTACCTTTAACGCAGAAAGGGACACCGGTGCCCCACTCTATTTTTTAGAACCAAAATTAATTAAAATTATAAATATAACATTTTCCACTTATTTAGATCTAAAATAACTTTAAACTATCAAAATGTGTAAAAATTGTGTTTGATGAGAAATCTGCTTCAAAGGGTTAAAGTGATTGTTTTGGGGAAAAACAGGCTTAAAAAAAAAGTTTAAAAAGTTATCAGATTTTCATTGTACATATAAAAGAAAAAAAAGGAAAGGGGAAAAAAAAATAGTTAATGCTAGTTTCGTGATCATTAAAATAAATTACGTATTCATTTGATTTTCTTCTATGAAAGTGTGATTTACTGGGCTGAATTTAAATTGTTATTTAAAATCAGCTGGGTTTATTCTGTAAGAAAGTGACACCACCCCATAGTTTTATACTGTCAGTGTGATTAATAGTACAAATACGGTGTTACACAGCATACATATATATAGTATTGTGCGTGTTTGTGCGTGTATTTGATATCGGTTAAAAAAAAAAAAAAATTCGTAACGTGTCAGAGGGGTCTCGAAGTCAACGAAAAATCCCATCGATTTCCCATTTAAGTCACTTTTTAAGTCGGAGTTCTTTTCAGTTTTTGTTTTTACTGAATTCAAATTGCAATCGCATACACCGTTCAAATTTAAATACTTTTTAAATTTTGGCGCCCCCTGAGACACTGGCGTCCCTAGGCATGGGTCTCACGGGCCTAAGTCTAACTCCAACACTGACCCCAACTAAAAATCCAAATTAAGCAAACCCGAAATAGTATCTTAATTTATCCTAACAATGAAATTGTTATCATAGAAGCAAATCTTTTATACAGAACAATCTAGTTTATCCGATAATTTTCCATCCTCGGTGGGATTTCATGGATACTAATTAATTAAATAGAACTTTTCTTTTTCTGGTAAGTCGAGCAATAATATCTGCTCCAGTGAGAATATCAAGACGACCATGAAAGCTTCTATGTCACAATAACAGAATTATTAAACGGCTGTTATGTTACTCTAGCGAAAGCACTAGATATAAAGTTATAGAAACCGTGCTCGTATTGCCACGTCGACCATTTATTTTAAACCAGAATACTGAAGAGTAATGAACGATTGCGATACGTCAAAGGAAGCTTGGAACAAATTAAAACCTGCACAAGCGGTCATGATTCATGGCACTTTTTACAGTTCTAAGGAATTGCAGCAATGTATTCGACAAATACACAAATTTGTTTATCGGACATCTTTCCAGTAAAAGGAAATTCAGAGTTCCTAGAACAAATAAATATACGGTTTCTTTATTTCCCAAAGACGTTTTTGTAAAATTAAAGACTATTTTTAATGTCAGGGAATTTCATGGGAGAAAATATAATGGTTGTGGTAGATGGTACAACTTTTCTAATTTTGGTAAAGGTTGCGTTAAACTTTAGTTTAGGTAAGAAATTCAGTTAAAGGAGAGAATTTCTGAACTCACCCAAACAATCTAGATTAGATATCAAAAGAGTTATTTATTGTAAGAGGTGAAGGTCACATGAAAATAACAGCATGAAATTTTCAGAGCTACCTTTAAAATGGAATTTGTTTTTCTAGGTTTCATACATTCAAAGAATAATTGCAGTCTTATAATAAAAATTTCTACACCGTCATCCTTACTTTAATATAAAACACTTATAAAAATAATAGCATGAGAGGAGAGGGGATTACTTAAACTTTATAAAGGTAGTAATTTGTATTATGAACCCTATCACTTCGATAACCATAGGGAAAAAAAAAAAAAACTTTTAAATGTCTTTAACATAAGATCTGTCTATTGCTGTCGGTTATTACACCTTGATTTATGAGAACCAACAATAATGAAAAGCAGAAAGAGGTAGAAGTGTCATCTTTTGATCGTTGAGGATTTTTCGCAAAAAGCAATGATTTGCACATTGTGTTATAAATTTTATGCTTTTAAAACGTTCAAAAATCATATGTATAACGACAAAATGGTTCTTTGATGAAACAATCAAAGCAATAAGTGTTTCAGCTATGTTTCGGATTGCCCCTTGCAGCACCCTTTAGCGATAGGAGCTTTAATCACCACAGTTGGTTGAAGACAGCGATCCGCAGAGGACCTATGGTGGCTTCCCGGATCCCGTTTCCCAATGTTTTTAAGTCCTATAGAGCCTTAATCCATCACTTGGTGCTATCATGTACCCAACCATTAATTGTATGTGCTATAGAGCCCACTTCAACTTCGAAATTGCAAATAGATGTAAATATTGTATGTAAATCAGTTACCTTATTAAATTACAGTTAAGAACTATTTTCGTCTTATTTTCACGAACCTCATACAGTCCACCATTTCACGTTGGTCCCATGGGCGTCGGCAGAATGGGGAAAAGGGGGGGGCACCTGCCCCCCCCCCCCCTCTGGAAAATTCTACAAAGCATTTTTCCTTTAAATTTAAAACTATGCTATCAGAATTTTATTTTAAAAAATATATTTTTTCAGGTTGTGCCCCCCCCCCCCCTGAAATTTTTTCTGACGACGCCACTGGTTGGTCCGCTCGCGGATTAGTTGTATTAGTTATACTTCGTTTAAAAAAAAAAAAGGCAGCAATTGTTTTACTGAATCGGAAATTAGGCTGAATTAAAGCGCAAGTCACCCAGTTAGAGGCTTGAATGGCTGGTGAAACAGAAACTTGGACTAAAATAAAGACCACGTCTCGTTCAGAGAAGATCACGTGCAGTTTCGACATCTTACGTAGTGAATATTACAGCGTACTATCTGAAGAAGGCCTAACCCAGCTAGAAACGGAACTGTTGGATGTTGAAGCCCAAGTAGAAGAGCTAGAGGTAAGCTTTAACCAATTATTAAGTTATTGATACAGTTGAAAAATAAAAGTTGTGTAGCCAGTGACTTAAATTCTGAGAGCATTAATTATGCAATAAAACTCCCACAGATACTTTTAACGAACGGTATGAAGAGAGTGGCAAGCTTAAACACTTAAGCACTTAAACAAGCTTAATAATTCTCGTTTATCGGAAACTTCATTGCCTGCATGCTTTTCTCATGAAGCTAAATCATTAAAAACTCACGAAGATTCTTTTGAATCCTAATTTACAGTTTTGTAGAATAGATTTAAAAAAAAAAAAAGAATATTGGTAAATATATAAAGCAATATTAGAATTTGAAAAAAATACCAAATGAGTGATATAAAGAACTTCCATTCTTAAGAGACACAATAACACATCCGAGCATTGAATAATTTAGGTTCCGAACGAAACAAATTTTCTGATATTTTAATAACGACCATTAAAAACAAAATACAGAGGCTAAATTAGACAAAAGTACTGGAAAAAAATATGAACAATCAAATTGTGTATCGGAAATTTTAAATCTTAATAATTTGATGGAATTTTTAGAAAAAGAAGTCAAAATCTCAAAAAATTATTCATTCGTTAAAAGAAAGAAAGAAAAAAGAAAATCCTTATGAAACTAAAGCAAAAACTTTTTTTTTATTTTTTTTATTGTGTGTCAGCGCAGATAATTACTAGAAAAGTTATTCCGTATGTGTAAAAAGCGCACACCATTTTGAAATGCCAAATATTTTTACTTTCTTCTATATTCAGTAGAAAAAAGTATTGCAATCATAAAAAATTTTGGCTTCGGGTTTTCGATGGATTTACACGTTTTCAGTGGTCTAGAACACGATTTGACTATTTTTAGAAAATGTCTGTCTGTCCGTGTGTGTGAGATAAAATTTTGTGGCAACTGTATCTCGGAACTATTGCACGTAATTTCATAAAATTTGATATGTAGTTGCACTTTGAAATATATTAGTGCCTATCAACATTTGGTGAAAATCGTTCAAGAGTTGGCGTTACCATCCACTTCGAAATTTTTAACACGGCGGTAAAGGACAAAATTTCGTATAAGTTTATATAAAAATAGTTATTTTTTAATAATCATTATGAAATTAAAAAGAATTATTTATTATAGTGATAGTCAACAAAGATTTTTTACTTTTTTTTGGTATATGTAGGAGCATTGCTCTTCCACCACCTGGAGGGGAGAAGGGGGAAGTTACACCGAGGGTGGCAAATTTTCT
This sequence comes from Salticus scenicus, assembly GCA_963930645.1. Taxonomy (NCBI): domain Eukaryota; kingdom Metazoa; phylum Arthropoda; class Arachnida; order Araneae; family Salticidae; genus Salticus; species Salticus scenicus. The sequence goes on from OZ005653.1 coordinate 339,255,474, forward strand.
TTATGGATATCTTTCAAAAGAACTCGTCAGTACCATTGAAATGAATGATTGAGCCATCGATCTGCGATAATTTAAAATAAATTTATCGATTCTTTTCATTTTAACAAAATAAATAAAAATAAATTTCGCATTTTTTAAAGATGTCATATAGAGAATAAAACTGAGTTTCTTCGAATATTTAGAGTTATATTACTTCTATAAAATGGAAATCGTCAGCATTCATCATGAAAGATAATGTTAATAAATAATAATTGCCGAAGCGTCAGTGCAGGCCCTCTGTTGAGACTCAAAAAGATTTTGGGTTCCGTCTGTTTGTGTGTTTGTCTGTCGCGCGATAGCGGCCGCAAAAGTCGACTTGAAATTTGGTACACATGTTCATGATCCCCACGAAATCATCTGTATAGTTTTGGATGTGAATTCCATTTGTAGTTCGTGTACCGGGACACGCCAAAGTGTTTCTTATCATTACGACCTATGGGAAGAATTTATATATGTACCGCAATAGCGGAAGCAAAAATTCTTCGATTGACTTGCAAACTGGCACACACGTTCAAGCTTTGCATAAATAGCTGTATAATTTTTTATCGCTATTGTTTATAAACTGTGTACAGGGACACGCCAAAATTCTTGACATTACGACCTATGGGGTGAATTTCGTTTAAACGCATTTTAACATCATTACTTTGCAATGGACAAAATGAAAATAGCGTACGCGAGTAAGATGCTTAAACTTATGTTGTTTGAAGAAAATAAGTGCTCTTAAGCTTTCTAATTAATGTACAGCACCTTTTGAAAGTGTGCTGACAATGTCACGTAATCATCCAAACTATGTTAAATTTGGAACAATTATTAATGAAAAACGCAGAATAAGCTGAATAGTTTTTACTGGTGTATATAGCGGATGTTAATATGTTTATTATGCTCCATTGAAAAGAATGGAATTAACATACATTGTAAAGATGCTTAAAAGCATGTTTACTCTTAAAAAAGTTAAACTTTAAAATATAGTCAGTAAATAGGGGTTAACAGTCACTTGCGTTTCCCACTGGTGCAGAAGATTTAAAGTCTCGCAGCTTCGAAAATGAAGCTATCCATAAAGGCTGACATTTCGCAGTTCATTGGATGCGTTTGACAGCGAAACCGAGCAAAGGGGAAGAAGATTCCTACTGCATTGAATGGGAGGTAAGGATAATAATTCTAATAAAAATTGTTTTCATCTAACTATTATATTTTATGTTAGAAAATTTTTACTTTAAGTTATTTTGATAAATATTACAGTCGAACCTCGTTAACGTGAATCTCAAGGGGGATAAAAAATTTATTCATGTTATCAGTAGTTCATGCTATCAGTAACTAATCTTCATTTTGACGGGGATTGTCGAAACAGTTCATGTTAAAAGTAATTCACGTTAACAGTGTTCAAGTTTACGAGGTTTGACTGTATACCTATTCCTTGTTTAAATTTTGGCTTGTGTTATTGATTAATTTAATTTCCTTTTTTATTTTGTTTTGTTGCAAGATAGAGACTTGAGCTGCATATTTGCTGGAATTAGCTATACAGTTTTCCGAAATCTTGCATATGCTGATAGAAATGAAAGTTTCCTGATGAGTGAACATTTCTATTTTCAATTCATGAATTCCCCCCTCCCCCCACCCCTTTTAACGGAACTCTTTGGTAATTTTATTCTTTCTCTTTTCTCTAAAATGTTGACTGTTACTAATATTTCATAGTTTTTGCAAATTCTCTCATCGTTAGGCTTATGTGTTATGTTAGTGTCATTTCTCTTCTGCGTATGGACTTTCACATGTTTTTACTAATTATTGGTACTCAAATTAAATTAATACCGTGACTATTTTTAATCGAACTAAATCTCAATTAAAAATTAATTTTATGTTGGTATCTTCATCTATCTTTTGTCTGCTGAGTGTTACAATGGTACTAAATAATTCAAATTATATATATATATATATCATTAATTTTAACACTTTCGCGGCCGCATGCTTCTGTCTTTTTGATCGTAAGGTCCGCCTGTGGGCGTTATTCTTCTAAGTTATAATATTTCAAAACAAAATTTTCTGTTTCATATTCATATTACAAATGGATATTCATTATAATCTTTCTAATCAAAGTATTTCTATCCATAGTATATTTGATTGTAAAAAAGTGAATATTGGGTATATTCGTAAGAAATAAACAACATACAAATTGTGAAAAGAGCGCCCACATGCAGAGTTACAGATTTTCAAATGACGTGAATCTTCGTCAGCGGTCGCGAAAGTGTTAAAATGCAGAATTAGCTATTCCTGACACATTTACGGTATAGAATTTATTCCTAATTGTACGAAAATTTGCAAGCATGGTAATTCGTATACCAGATATAGAATAATGTTTATCATTTTTTTTCCCTGTAAAACAAATAAGAAAATAAACAATCAGAATGTATTTCGACATGAGCGTTTCAAACCTCATTCCAGTTTATGACGATGTAGATGCAGGGTCTTTACGTAAAAACCAATTGTGGCTCAAAAATATAATTTTTTAAAACTAAAAACTTTTTTTTTTAATTCATTTGAATATTAATGTTAAAAAACATTTTTTTTTTTTTTTTTTAAATAAGCTTGTGTACTGTGCGTCAGAAAAATTAGTTTCATTCAGATTTGTTTTCTTTTAATTACTTTTGAGTAAACAAAGAATCTTCCTCTCCCAAACTATATTTTTGATAATATTTAAAACTACAGCTTAAAATGAAATTAGTTATTCCATTTTTCTCGCATTTTGTTTGTTATAAAATCTATGAAACTTGATAATTAAGAGCAATTAAGATTTGACGTTTATTAATGTATTTATACATTTCATGTAAACCGTGTTAACATACTCGGAATTTTGAGATTATTATTATTATTTTTTTTTTTTTTTTTTTTTTTTTTTTTTTGCTGTTACAATATTATACGATTTTAAAAAAATATATATGATTATCTAATTCTGAAATATTTTTGACGAAATGCTAATCACTCAAAAAACCTAGTACATATTATAAATAAATTTGTGCAATTAAAATTGAATCAATTTCCATATTTATTGTTTTGGTGTATAGAATATTAAATTTACTTAAAAGGTTCATAATATTTTATTAGGGTAAAGGAGGTTTTGGGGTATGGGGGGGGGGGGGGCTTTAAAAGTGATTGTCCAAATAAATACTTCCACAAAAGTTAATGAAATTTTAGAGTACTTCGTAACGTGAAATATTTCTGTGATATGAACCTTTGCCACACTCAGGTAGAAACCACTCCCAGAACCTCGGCCTATGTATAAGGTATCTGAAACCTTTTGAGAGAACCGCATTTATCCATACCAGATTAAATGTACGTTATTAATTGCAATTAAAGCTTGACATAAAAACTAACCCCACTAAAAATAATTCGAAGATATTTTCTGAAGATATTCTTAAAATATTTTAAAAGATTTTGAAGATTTATCTTTTTTTTTATAAAATATCTAATGAAATTTTGAAGACATTTTCTAAACTTACTTAAGAAATGGGTCAAATAACTTAAAATATTCGGCAGATTTTTTTTAAAAAGAAAACTTGAGATTATCTTTATTAGGGGAAATAAGGAATTTTAGCATGATACGCTTTCGAGAGCAAAAGGGTACCAAATTTACATACCAGACACTGTTATGAAACTATTCAAACTACAACTACATTATTAATATTAAAAGGAGACTTGGTGCTGGATGTTAAAACAAATAAAAATGACAACGTCAGAAACGCCGAAAAAGAACAAAATTTGGAAAGCTGTTTCGGCAGTCTTAAGCATACCGTCTTCAGTGCATAAAGATGTACTGAAGACGGTACGCTTAAGGCTACCGAAACAGCTGTATGCTTTCCATATTTTGTTCTTTTTCTGCGTTTCTGACGTTGTCATTTTTATTCGTTATAACTACATTATTTAACTAGAAAAGCGGAAAGCCTTTCTGGAATATCGGGAACCTGATTCAAACGATAATGATCTCGAGGGTCAGTGCATTAGTCAAACATCGACAACTACCCTGAGTATCACACGCCAATAAATATAGAACATCAGTTTACTAATATCCAACGTCTATGGATACCGAATTTTCAGATTAGAATATAAATCGTGTAAGGGTATCATAAAAATTACAATTCTGAGGGAGGGGATTTCGATCCGAAAAGCAACAACTAAATCAGATGGTCCTGATATTTATTAGGATCAGCAAGAGACACTTAAATTATTTAAAAAAAAAACTAGTTGGCATAGGTGGACTCTGCTCAGTTCCCCATCATATACATGTTCGCATACATTTCTAGTGCGAGACATATTATGTTAAAAGAAATGAATTTGACCAAACGCTTGACACAGTGACAGAATGAAATCCCCGCGTGATGGGCTATCCACCGTTCACTTCGATATATTTATCTTATTCTAATCTATTAATTTATTTTATTAGGGTCAGTTTCGTAGTTTAGATTTCATGCTACTATTTCCAATGCATTAATCCACAAAATCCCTATTTATATGGAAATTTTTCAATTTTGCTTTGTTGGTAAAATCTTAAATTACGAATAACTTACGAAATTTTCCTATTAGAATATTTGTAGCCAATCATGTTAAAGCAAGTATCATTTTTTTTTTTTTTTTTTTTTTTTTTTTTTGGAGGGGGGGGGGGAGTTGTCTGATATATGATCCTCAAAATGGACGTTTATGCTCAATTTTGCCCTATTCTGCCCTGTTAAGTAAATCGTAAAGTCTAAATAACTTACGAATTTTTTTAATTGGAGGCGGGGCATTCTCAAAAAACGGCGGGTGATAAGGCAAAATGGCCGCCCTATTCGGATTCAGGAGTATAATTGATGGAAGTATTTCACTACACTACACTTCACTGTGTCGACAAAAACTGCTCAGAAAGGAAAATTAATTTCTCCTACCCATACTGTAGAAAAAATATTTTTTGAAGTTAAGTTTTCAGCTTTGGCTTGTTAAATAATAGGACGTTTTGAGATATCCTGAGTACAAAATTCAAGTTTTAGAGATGGATCTGTAGGTATGTAAGTTATCAGCATACTTTAAAAGCAAATAAGTACAGGAATCCCTTGAACAGATTGATCAAGATTTGGTAAGTTTCAACGAGCATTGCGGGTGAAAATGTCCAAGTTTTAAATAAACTTTAAATGTAATAAAAGTCTTGAATTCTTTATAAATGTTACTAGTTGATCCGGGAAGTTGAGGAAGACGATAACTCTCCTTACAAAGATTTACATATCAAATAAAAATATTCCTAATTTCATTTGGAGTTGTTTTTAAGATACGTCCATATATATAGTACTTGTTATCTTACCCTTTAACATATAAACTGTGCTTACAGTATTGAAATGCAGGGCAGCAGAAAGTCGTGTGTGGTACATGCCAGATTATTTTAAATATTTAAACACATATAAATGATCACATTTTCAAAACTACGATCCTAGTAATCATGGTTTCTTTGATTTCATACCATTTAAAAACAGACCATTGCATTCTTTTTAAAAAAAGTTTAATTGTATCATTTTTCTCTTTGCTGGTGATTATGCTTAGAAATGCAATGCTTTTTTTTTTTTTTTTTTTTTTTTTTTCTTGAAAACGCTAGACTTCTTTTTAAAATCAAATTTGCTTTTAAACTTTGTTAGATAGCCGTAACTTAAAAAAAAAAAAAATATCTGGAGGGACTTCACTCGACTTTCCGAACTTCGAGTAATTAACGGTTTTGTAGATAAAGTAAGAGGAGTTTTTAAATAAACAAAAGAGAAAAATGTAATAAGGTGTTTGGGTATTTTTCTTTACATAGTACACGATGTTTAATTTAACGCTATTTTACCGAACACGTAGATTATAATGAGAAAGAATAATTCGCTGTGTCCCTGTAAAAACCTACAAATGCTAGATTCGTCAAAATGCTTATAGTTAGTACAACAGTTACTTATAACATTTATACAAATTTTCAACTCCATCGGATAAGGCATTTAGACGCTATCGCACTTTAAAGTTTGAGCCCATATGCCACAATGATAAAGAAATTTGCATTTTGTCCCTGTAAAAAGAACCATAAGTGCTAGATTCTCTAAAGTTCATAAAGTTCGTGTGACGGTGACGTAACATGTATATAAATTTTCAGTTCATTTGAATAAGGAGTTTAGTCGCTGTCTTACTTTAAATAATTTGAGCCTATGGGTCTTAATGATGAACAATTTTTAATTGTGTCCCTGTAAAACTCGTTAAGTGCTAGTTTCACCAAAACCTATACAGATCATGAAACTGTGACCTAAAATATGTGCATAATTTTTTTCTTCAATTGAATAAGGCGTTTAGACGCTGTTTTAAAACTTAGTCCCCCATAGGCCATAATGATAAAGAATTTTTCTTTGTGTCCCTGTAAAAAAAAACTATAAGTGCTAGATTCACCAAACTCTATGCAGTTCATGCAACTATTACCTATAATATGTGTATAAATTGTTTGCTCAGTTTAATCAGGCGTTTAGACGCTATAGCACTTTTTAAATTTGATCCCATAGACCATAATGATAATGAATTTTTCCAGATCAATAGGGTTCGTGCTGTGGTGACTTACAACATGCGTACCAACTTACAGATCATTCGAACAAAACGTTTAGACGCTAGCGTGTTCACCCACATACAAACACACACACATACATACATCTTCGTAAAAATAGCGAAAACGGACTCAGGGGACCTCAAAACGTATAGAAACACCAAAATTTCGAATTCGGATTTTTGACATGATTACACTACATTTTAAAGCTCAAACATCCAGATATTAAGTTTATCATCAATTTCAAATTAGAATTTCGCACCAAAAAACGGGCTAGCAGAGCTAGATTTGAAGCCACGATTATGTTACCATGAAAACAATATATCTCAGCTTATTTCATGAAAGGAATCGTGAATCACACGCCAACTTCTATCGCACAAACAATAAATTTGAGCAATGTGATTGTATTTGAAATTTTAAAAGCAATAACGCTAAATTTTTATGTCAACGATATTGCCCTTGTTTTATGAAGATAAGACATTACTGTAAATCTATTCAACAAAGAGTTTGATTTAAAAATATCATAATTGGATAACTACTAGAATTAAAATGTATCATTTAATGCAAAATGATATTTAAAATAAAAAACATATTGTAAAATCATAACTAAAATTTCTTTTTTTAATTTAATACAGTACAATTTGATATATATATTTTTTTCCTTTTTTATAAAATATTATTCAGATATTTTCTTTTTTAAACCACAATTTTTTTTCAACTCTACATTCTAGTATTTCTTTATTTGTTATTTGTGTAGTGAGAGACTAAATTTTACATCGTATTGTCGTTACGTTATGGGTAATTGGCAACTGTCCGAATCTCTAACGGTAGCCTGGGGTCATACTATCAAAATTTTGATCCTCCCATCCTTCTATTATCCACTATTTCAGAATAAACTCGGTAGAAAAAAAAAATTCTTTGGATTCTTTCGCTTATCAGCAAACTTGAGATAAATATTTGACAATACATTAATAGGCGTAAAAACACGTTCCGTAAAATCAATACATCTGGGGGTTGCCGAACTCGGTTGAACCAGTTCCTCAATAAAGAATGGAAATTGTGACGGCATGTCTCTAGACAATTCTTAGGAATAAATCCCTATTACCCGTTGCGTAGTTTTACTGCGACGTAATATACTCATTTTTTCGGACAAAATTGCACATTTATTCATATTTCGATAACTAAAAATGCTCTAAAAATTTTCAACAAATGCCATATGCAAACTGATTTATTGATTAAATAAATTCAATTACAAATCGGTAAAAAGATAATATCTCCATGTTTTAGATATATATATAAAAATATTACAGCTCAGTGAGGGCATAAGTATCATTTAAAAGATTCAATTTTGAGCTCAATTTATAAATAAATGAACTCTAAAACTTGTCAACAAGTACTAATTACCATATTTGAGGGGCGAGTTTCAAACCGTCGGCAATTGCCGAAAGTGTAAGTCTAGTCAGAAGTAAAACCGACTTAATCGGTAAATGAAGTTACTCTAAAAATTTTTGACTAATATCATTTATCTAGTCTTCGATGCGAGTCCAAGACCTGCAATAGTGGAGCACTAAAGGGATGTAAAATCCACTCAACCGATAAATAAAGGTACTCTTAAAATAATTTAATAAATATCAGATACCATATATTAGGCGTGTGCCCTAGTATTGCCCTCTGTATTAATGCCTTCTCACTCAATTTGTGACGTCACGAACCACGGGCGGTTTCCCAGGTAATGCCGCGCGTCTCAAGATAGTGCCTTCTATATCAGCAGTTGGTCGTGGCGAATCCAGCATGAAGGCATTACAGTCGGCAGCAAAATTATTCAAGCGGTAGCAAAAATTTCTATATAAAAAAAGTACACACTAATTTGTTAAACGAATCCTTGTCGAATCTTGTTCTTTGACAGTCTATGAACATGATTCGACAAGGATTTATTTAACAAAACCGTATTAAGAGTATATATTTTTTAGATAGGAATTTCTGCTAGTGTTCGGATACTTATGCTACCGACTATATAGGTTCTCTAAAATTACTGGAAAATGATAGATAGCGTATATTAGTGGCGTGTTTCAGACCGTCGACAATGATTAATAGTGTAGCACTAGAGCGACGTAAAATCCACTCAAATGGTTACTTTAAAAGGCTTTAAAAATTTTTAATTAAATATTGTATTTAAGGAGGCGAGTGTCAAGCCGAAACAACTTCCTCACAGTGCAGCGCTAGTGTGACGTAAAACCTACTCAATGAATAAAGGTGTTCTAAAAATTTTTCAACAAATATCTATTACCTTATCTGAGGCATGACTGCAAGACCATCGCGTAATTCCCACGGTATATTACATACTGTGACGTAAAAATACAGTCAATCTAAAAATAAAGGTACTCTAATTATTCTCAATAAATGTCAGTAACCTATCTTCTCGATGAACCTTGGACCATCGTCAATTGCCCAAAATATAGGAATAGTGAGAAGTAAATCCACTCAACCGATAAAGGTACTCTAAAAATTTTAAAAAAACGTTAGTTATCGTATCTTAAAGGCGAGTCCCAGACCATCTCCAATGGTCAGTAGTGTCAAAAATAGAGCTACGGCTGGTTGGTTTATTGTGTTTTACTTCCCCCTAGTGCTGCGCAATGGACAACTGGCGACAGTCTGGGTCTCACCCCTGGAGGTGGGCCTGATTATCGCACGGGCACCCGGGGCTCGTGCCCTGGGCACGAAATTTCTGAGGGGCACAAAATTTTACTAATGGTTAAAAATATCTGATCTAAATCCCCTAGTTTTTCTTTCGTTTTCTAATTCAACTATGTTTTATTTTTATGAATAAAATTTTAAAATAAAATCTTGAATGATACTGTATATCAGATCATTTGAAATACATGAAATTGTACAATAAACGTACGGAGAAGCATCGATAATCCGGAAACTTATAATCCGGCAGCACCTATATTTGGCTGAGTGAAGTAATTTTATTAAAGCCAAAAACAGAAACATATAATTTTTATTTTTATTTTTCTGGGAGGGGGGGGGGGGGGGAACAAAATTTGAAAGTGCCCTGGGCACAAAACTTTGTTAGTCGGGCCCTGAGTGGTACGAAGATATACCATCTCAATTTTGATCCTCCACGGTTGATGGCATACTGAAATATAGTAATCTGATACTTTCTAGCCCTGTGTGGGTTAACGAAACAGGGAAACCATCTTCTCCACAGAAGATCAAAATTATGATGACGTATCTCTGGAAAATCTTTAGGGGTGAATCACGCACCTTCGCCAATTTCCCATTGTGTAGCTCCAGTGCAACGTTGAACCTACTCAACCGAGATCAAGTAAGACATTTTATATGAATGTTAAAAACAGAACGTTTTCAATGTGCATCTGTGTGATCAGTATTTCTTGCACTGTAACATGCCAAAACTATCTTGGAAAGCAAAAACACTTTTATTTCGATGTTTAAACTTCTATCCGTCAGCTGCAATCCATCTTTGAATCCTTGTTTGAACTGTACGCTGTGCATATTCAAGCGTAGCGGGTGACACGTACGCCCTGTAAAATTCAATCGGAATCCAGATATGCATTGCAGTCGAGGTTATCATCATATCGTTTCTATGTCTGTTTCAATTTATTAAAGGTATACGCTGTAATTTTTTCTCTGGAGCCTCATTTGATAGCCTTATATGAATAACAGAGAATCATCGATTCTTTTCAATCTCCTTCTCATTTGAACGTTTATATTTCATATATTTACTGATATTGGATACATATGTACTGCGTGCAACAAAAATACGTTCGTAACCAAAAATCCCGCCTAACTCGGTTTCGAATGTAGCACATCCTTTCTTTACATTTCTAAAACCTTTTTAATGTAATGTAGATGGATTCAATAGATAGTTTTTTTTTCTCATATCGCATAAAGTGACACAAACTTAAAGTGCAGTATTTAAGAAAAATTAACTTTAAAATAAGGCATTGACTTGAATAAAACTGACACGACTGACTCTCGAGTGGATAATTTTCGAGATGGAGATGTAACGTTTTTTGTGCACATTGCGGCACTTAATCTATTTTTCAGTGACATAAAATCGAAATTACCATTTTTAGAGTTTGTCACTTTTCTTGGGGGTTGCGATATGTAAGACTGCCTTACATCTGATATGTAAACGATATGTAATTCTGCCTGTCTAACGTCTTCTGATGTTCTGCTATGGATACATTTTCACTTAAAGGAAAAAAAATCATTTTGTAAAAAAATAGAACCAACTACAAAAAGCAACTATTATTCAAACAACTAAAAATGAAATGAAATCGAAAGTTGCGTCTAAATGCATGAAATAAATTCTTTCGCCGAAGAACACGAACACTACAATTAGTCATGACTTTTGAAGTCGGCGCAGAATTAAATAAAAATTGATAGTTATATTCAATACAAAAATGAAATTCTTTTTCAAATATACATCTCACTTTGACATCTACAAAACATAGCCGAAAACTATTTTATTTCAAATACAGTTAAGATTTCTTAAGCTGCAAAAGTTTGCGGAGTTGATGTGGTATCTGTCGCCCTTGGCAAAAAAAAAAAAAAAAAAAAAAAAAAGATCGCCAAATTATCTGGCGAACATATGTAATTCCTTTCAGAAATATTGTTTATTTTAATAAGGCATATTAAGAGAGCAATCAAGAATATGAAACAATATTTTGTACAATGTATATTACGAAAATATAAATCTCGCGTGTATATTTTTGCATTACGATTTGAGACACCAAATCGAAAAACTGCCAAGAACGACAAATATTAAAGCTATACCAAGTTTATAAAGAAAACTCTTGTAACTTATTAGAAATATAAATACTGAATTTCGAAGGATGTTCACTGTTCTCTGAAGATATTACTAATGGACCAATTGTATACAGCAGTGGCGGCTCGTGAACTGAAAGTAGGTGAAGAGCTCAAAAATAATATTTAAGTATTTTTAATCATAATTTTTATTAAACATGGTCTTAACTAAAATTAACTAAAAATACTTATTTAAATGTAAGTTTTTATTCTATAAATGAATACAGCTTAAAATACAGTGTGCCTCTTCACCAATTTTCGGTGCACGAGCCGCCACTGGTATACAGTGATAAAATAATAAAGGAAACTTGGAAGATGGATCATTAGGGGGAAAAGCGTTTGTAGTTATCGGTCCAAAAAAAAAAAAATTATCTAATTTTGCGCCGACTTCAAAAGTTATGATTAATTGTAAAGTTTATGTTCTTCGACGAAAGAATTTATTTCTTGCTTTCAGGCGCAATTTTCCATTTCATTTCATTTTTAGTTGTTTGAATAATAGTTACTTTTTGGAGTCTGTTCTATTTTTTTACAAAAAGATTTTATTATAAATCTGTAATGTAGTGTAATGCTTTATTATTGAATAAGTATATATTTGCATCGAATATATTTTTCATAAATATTTAATGATGATATAATGATTATTATTGAGCATGCATTATGTAGAAGATGTCTTTTGTAAATTATTTTTCGAGAATCTTGGTGTTGTCAGTTTCTTTAAACTTAAAGCTATTTTCCGAGCAACATTCGACAAGTATAAATTATGTGAATAGTATAAACTATTTTTTATTTATTACAGAGCTTTTAAGAAACGCAATAATCATTGCTAAATATTTACAGGGAATATAAAATAAATTTACTTTGAACGAAAATTGACTATACAAAATTTTGCAAACAAAAGTAGTTTTTCATTCTTTTTAGAAGTTTCATCAAAAGTATTATTAGAGTAAGCATAGTTTCACGAACCTTTCAGTTATCTACAGTTTAGTCTATGTGTTTGATTTTTTTTTTTTTTTCTGTACCATATTAAGGTATTCTTTCACATTGCCTGAGCAATTGAATAAAAAAATATCCATACTCACTGAGACTTTATCATGCAACAATATACTGGTGTTTAATTTTTTATGTTAGTTTTAACAAACCTAATATTCTTTAAAAATGTAATGAAATGTTTTCATTCATTCTTTCCTTATTTATTTGTATGCAATACTTATTATATACATCTTTTTTTTTTTTTTCTAGGTCAGATTAGAGGATAAACTTTTTTTTTTTTTTTTTGCCAGCTGGTTGCATTTTTCAAGGCACTAAATATTAATTGTGTCTTGAAAATGCATGCTTGCTAGCAAGTATTTGGATTTTTACTCCAAGTGGCTTACAAGTCGATTTAAACGAGGGGAAATTCTTGCCCAATTAAAAGGATTTTCAAGAATTTGTTAATACAGTTATTATTATTCCAAATGGTAAGGTGAGTAGAGCATTTTCCTATATAATTAATTCTTTATTCATAACTCAATCTGTGCGAATTAGATTTATATTTATTTCAGTGTAATAAAATTTACTATAAAATTTTGTGCCGCTAATACCATTAAGGCGGCCAAATTTTTGAGACTCAATTTGAGGACAAATCATTTTTTGGTTGTCCCTGTACACAAACAAGTTGCACAGGACATATAAATGTCATTTAAAATAGGGAACATTGCATAGTGAATTTGAATAACATATATAACTTTGTAAAAATTCTGAAAATATTCACGGACGCTGGGGCGGGCAGATGGATAGAGAGACAGATGGACAGACGGTCAGACTGAAATTGAAATCATATTCCCACTTAAAATGTGTTACATCGTTAAATGTAAACGAAAATGCAATTTCAGCAAATTTGCAATAAAAGCCTTCAATGTAACTGAATATTTTTGTGTGGCCCTGTAAGTCTAATTCTAATCATATTGCATTCTGTAGAAAGCATTTTTTTCTTTGAGCATATGAATAACAGATTTCAACTTTATCAAGATCTGTTCGAAGTAAAGTTATTAAAATTTTGTTTATACAAATACCTCTCTTAGAACGAATGCTTTGGAATATTTTTGTTGACTCTGTATACAAACCAGAAGCGGTATTTACTTTATTTTTTATAGCAAACATCCGATAGTGAACTTGAACAACATATTGAAATTTCGGTAAAATAAAGGAACTAAAATATAGTTCATAAAAGCACAATGTTTTGGAATATTTTGGGTTTCCTTGTACACAAGCCAGAAGAGATAACATTCCATTTTCAATAGAAAAACAACTGATAGTGAACTTGAATAGCACATAGCAGTTTAAAAAAATTCCATGAATATTTACGTGAATTAAAACGCGGATAGACGGACGGACAGGCAGACAAACCGAAGTCATTAACACTTTTCAACCTTATTGGAAATGTTATAAGCATTTAGAAAATGTTAAAAAATTTTAATATAAACGAAAATGTGATTCCAGCAAATTTCCAATAACACCCAATAATATAACTGAATATTTTTGTGTGGCTCTGTAAATCTAATGCTAATCATACTGTATTCTATGGAAAGCACTATTTTGTGCATATGAATATTATATTTAAATTTTATTAAGATTTGTGTACAGTCCTTTAAATTTGGTTTATAGAAATACCTCTCATAGAACACAGTGCTTAGGAATAATTTCGAGTATCCCTGTATACAAACCAGTGATGGTATATACTCCATTTTCAATGAGAAACATCCGACAGCGGACTATAATAACGTATTTCAATTTCATTAAGATTTGTGAAAAGTAAAAATATTAAAATTTGGTTTATAGAAATACCTCTCATAAAACCCAGTGGTTAGGAATAATTTCGAGTATCCCTGTATACAAACCAGTGATGGTATATACTCCATTTTCAATGAGAAACATCCGATAGCGGACTTGAATAACGTATTTCAATTTCACTAAGATTTGTGAAAAGTAAAGATATTAAAATATGGTTTATAGAAATGCCTCTCATAGAACACAATGCTTGGTGTCCCTGTACATGAACCAGTAAAGGTATAAACTCCATTTTCAATAGGGAACATCCGATAGTGAACTTGAATAACATATATCAGTTTCAAGAAATTTCATAAATATTTGTCGGAGTTAGAGCGCGGACAGACAGACGGACAAACCGAAGTCATAAACACTTTTCAACCTTGTTGGAAAGTGTTAAAAAAAGAAAAGCCACACTTGGGTATTTTCCTTTCTTTTTCTGAAGCCGCCAATTTTATCGTTAAAAAAGCAAATTTTCCAACAGATTTTATTACATCGTCCCCCACGTACACTTTAACACGTTAATCGCCACGATAATATCCGAAAAATTTTCACATGGGCCATGGTAACTTTATTAGATAATTTAGTTAAAAATGTATCAAGGAAACTTAATGTATCACAGAAAAAAAAATTTTTGCCAAAATTCCCGGATAAACACTATTTTTTATGTCATACATATATGACTGACATGGCCCTATATTAAAACTTTTTTTCTCGACAAGCCGTGTCAGTCATATATCTGACGCATCCAAACAACATACAACAAGTATTAACACGTTAATCGCCATGTCAGTCATATGTGCCTGACGCTAAGAAGTTCTACATGAGCCATGTCAGACATATATGTCTGACATGACTCATGTAGAACTTCTTAGCGTCAGGCACATATGACTGACATGGCGATTAATGTGTTAAGATTGAGGCCAGCGTTAAAACAAAATATAACGGTCAAGCAAATTATAATTTTGAAAGTATTTCAAAAATGGCAAGAATAAGGCCATTAACAATGCCACAAAAAGTGTTAATTTTAGAATGAAAATCAAAAAATATTTTAATACGTGAGATAGCTTAATAATTAAATGTTAATGAAATATTGGTGAAATGGTTTTTAGCAAGACATAAAATTTTTTGGCTGTTTAAACGGGAAACTTGACTTTAGGCGGCCATGTTGCTCATCCAAGCGAGATGACCGCAAGTTGAAAAACAAACTTTTAAAAAATCGATTTGAACATGTTCATAACTTAGAAAAGATTTTGAAAAAAGTGTAAAGCAAAATGCTTTCTTCAAACACCGTGCTGGAACAATTAAACAAAGTAGGTTAAAATTAAAAACCAGAAGTTCTTAAAAAAAAAAAAAAAAAAAAAAACATTACTGTGGAGGGAAAAAAAAAAAAAAAAAAAAAAAAAACAAGACTTCAGCTGACCAAAAATTAAACAAAATATCAGTTAATTATTGGGCTTAACTAGTTTTCTCTGATGAGTCAAGTTTAATTTATTTCGGACTGATGAAAAAGACTAGTAGAACAACAAAAATATCATCGACTTAATGAAAATTGTACTCTTAAAACAGTGACACTTTCTCGTGCATTATAGTACGGACATGCATAACTTTTCGAGGAGTCGGGCGAATTTCCATGCTCAAGGGATCAATTAACTCGAAATAAAACGCAGCCATTATAAAAGTGGCGCCTGATGGACTATCTTGCAGGTATCTCACTTTCCAACAAACAGCATTTCAAGATGATATTGCACCTTGCTAAAGGGCGTCTGTCGAGCATTTATTCGATTCAAATTGTTAAAATTACCTATCCATTCCCATGAGCACCTATAATTCTGTAAGTAAGCATATATTTTTTAACTTTAAGTTATCCCACAAAGAATATCGTAGAATTTCTTTTTCATCAAACTTTGAAATTCATTGTCAATCCGCTCGAAAATGTTTAGCCTTTAAAAAAACGGGTGAGGGGGGGGGGGATTCGAAATTTGCAGCCTACAACTCTGCAAGAACTAGAAAAAATTATTTATGCTATTTGGCACAGTGAAATTTCTGATATTTATATTTAAACACTGTATAATACTATGCCATTGCACATTGAAGCAGTAATTCCATATAAAGGTGGAATAATCCAATGCAGAAAACGTATTTTTAATAAGTAATTCCTTAGATCTAACAAATAAATAGTTTTATTTCATATATTAAAATATAACTTGTTTATATCATGTAATAAAACATAAGACAGTACAAAGTGTATGTTTATTATATTTCGTTTAAAAAGAAAGTTTTATATAAATTTTTAATAACTACTTCGTTGAGTGTAATAAAACGTATTACTAAATCAAAAATGTACAAATGTATCATTTCATCACCTTGGTATTATGAAAACATGACAGTTTTATTTGTTTCAGCAATTAATTTTTAAGTTATTACAAATAAAAAATGTATAAGTCAATTTATCTGCAGTGCGGCTTTTTTTTGTCCCTTAGTGTAGAGGGCCGCGGTAGCCCAGTCAGTAGAGCGCCTGCCTCGTAATTGGAAAATTGCGGGTTCGGTACTCGAGCCGGCCAAAGACCGTCGTGTACACTAATGGTGGCTGGTGCACGTAAAATCTGTCGGGGCCGCAATGTCCTCCATGTTCCCATCAAAAATTATACCTCTGGGAGTCACCCTCTGGAGAGCCGTCCCTTCCCTGGAGGATCAAAATTGTGAGGGCATGTCTCCGGACCACCCCTAGGGGTGTGTCCCAGTCCGTCGCCAATTGTCCATCTGCGCAGTACTAGTGCGACGTAAAACCCAACCATCCATCCATTCATACCTTAGTGTAGAGGGAATGAGTGTAGAGTGAATGATGTTACGTCGCACTAGCGTTAAGCTATGAGCAAGTGGCAACGATCTGGAGTACTAACGGCCGCATTCACCATCCACTTTAATTCATGGTTCAAAGCAAAAACCTCAAAAGCCTCCAAAGTCAGGGTGCATCTCATCGACGATATTAGACACCAAACTAGTAACATTTTTGCTTCCGAATATTACATTCCCACCATTTCATTCGCCAAAACGATATTTCTACCGCGAAACCGACATTCCACTTCCACCAAAGAGAGTTTCCTCCATCGCTGTTTCACATTGGGATTGGGGATAAATTAAACAAAAACCACAACCAACACTAGCTGAAATGAAAAGCACTAATCCTCGTTATTGATTCAATGCTGTTCTGATTGACTTTTCTTTGGAGTTTTGGTGGTAAGAGGAACAAACTACTTGAAATATGCAAAATCTCAAGAACCAGTCGCCAAGAAAGCTATTACGGCAAAAAAAAAAAAAAAAATAAATAAATAAATAAATTAAAAAAAAAAAAAAAAAAACGCAAAACCGCAGTGATGTTCCGGAAAAAAAATTTCATTTAAAAACTTTTGATTTTGAGGGAAATTCACCAAAGGATGTTTCGAAGTCGTGACATCGCAATTTTGATCTTTCATGCAGGGGGTGATTCAACCGCTGCGGTAACACCTACTGGTATAATTTCGGAAGGGAACATCGAGGACATTGCGACCATGACGAATTTTACTTTCAGCAGCCATCATTAACATTTAACATTACACGATGGTCTTATGGCTGTACCGAACCTGAAATCATCCAATATCGATTTTTGCGGTCTACTGATGAGTCTATAAGCTATCGAAGTACAGTCGGCTGCAAAATTTGTTGACGCACACAACCACATTTTTCATATTTTATCCTTAGTTTGATCGCCAACTTTGATTTTCTTACTTTTCTATAAACAGCATAAGACTAAAGATCATGACTCGACAAATATTTACTTAATAAAGTAGTATTAAGTTCACATCTTTAGGGTACGAATTATTTCTAGCGCTTCAATAATTTTGCTGCAGACTATAAGACAGTGCAGCCACTTTCGATTTTTAACAAACTTAAAGTAAATATTTCCAACAGAGATTAATGTGATGTGAGTCGGATTTACGTCAACTAGCATTACGCTATCAGTAATTAGCTACTGACTGTGACCCTAAAGGGAGTCCAGGAACATGCCAACAAAATTTTATCCTCCACCGAGGGGATGGCTTTCGTGCTTCGATGACTTCAATAATTCAGAATAAACTCAGAGGAAAAAATAGTTTCATTTGGATGCTTTCAATTATGAGCTAACTTGAACTACATATTTAACAATACATTTGCATGCTGAGAAGGCCAATCTTATCGAAAGTACCAGTGAAAACAATTTAACACGATACGTCCAATTTCAAAATATGAAATAGGTGAGTCCTAAACCGTCGCCAGTGGACAATCGTGTAGCACTAGAATGACTTAAATCCACTTATAAAGGTACTCTAAAATATTTCATTTGATAATAAATACATTTAAATCCCACTTAAATCCCCTTATAAAGATCCTCTAAAATATTTCAAGCGATGCTAAATACATTTTAATGACTTAAATCCACATATAAAGGTACTCTAAAATATTTCATTTGATATTAAATATATTTAAATCCGACTTAAAATTTACTTATAAAGGTACTCAAAAATATTTCAAGCGGTACTAAATACATTTAAATCTGATTTAAAATATTACTAATATTTTACTACTTTAGTAGCAAACTTATAGTACTCTAAAATATATCGAACGATGTTAAGCGATACCTTGGGGATGAATTACAGGCCGAAGCCCCATAGTATAATGTTAGCGGCACGTAAGACCCTTTCAACGCATAATAAAGGTACGCTAATAATTGTAAAAATTGTCACTTACTCATCTCAGGAAAAAGTCATAGATATTCTCCAATTGCGCATAGTGATAAATGAAACTCACCCAACCGATTAATGAACGCATTCTAAAAATTTCTAACAAATGTCTACTACAATCGGCAGCAAATTGATCCGAGTATTAGTAAAAATTCTTATGTAAAAAAGTACTCTTAATACTGTTTTGTTAAATAAATTTAAAACGTACTCAATAAATAAAGATAATCTAAACATCTTAAACAAATATGAGTTACAAAAACTGAAACTAATGGCGACTGCTACACGTAAAATCTATCTGGACCGCAATGTTCTCTATGTTCCCATCAAAATTATACAGTCGGAAGCAAAAGTATCCGAGCGCTAGCCAATAATTCCGATGTCAAAAATGTACACTAATAACAGTTTTGTTAAACAAATCCTTGTCGAATCATTTTCTTAGACTAACTGAGAACATGACACGACAAAGATTTATTTAACAAAGAAGTATTAAGTGTACTTTTTTAGAAAGGGATTATTGTTAGTGCTCGGATACTTTTGCTACCGACTGTACCTCTGGAAGTCGCCAAAGCGAGAGAACCCTCCCTTCCACGGAGGATAAAAATTGGAATGGCATGTCTCCGGACCACCTCTAGGGTTGAGTCCGAGACCTTCGCTAATTGCGCATTACGCAGCACTAGTGCGATGTAAAACCCAACCAATCAACAGAACTGAAGCTCAAATGTCGGACCATTGTCAAATTTCTATGTTGTAGCACTAGAAAGACGTAAAACCAAGTCAATCTAGTAATAAAGGTACTTTAATTACTTT
This sequence comes from Salticus scenicus, assembly GCA_963930645.1. Taxonomy (NCBI): domain Eukaryota; kingdom Metazoa; phylum Arthropoda; class Arachnida; order Araneae; family Salticidae; genus Salticus; species Salticus scenicus. Next base: position 339,275,286 of record OZ005653.1, read on the forward strand.
CAGCGATTCCATGTAATCTTATGTGATTAGTGACTCCCAGACTGTCACCAGTAGTAAGGCACTAATAAGATGTAAAACGCACACAACCGATAAATGAAGGTTCTCTAAAGTAAAGAATTTAAACAAATGTCACTTATCGTATACAAGGGGCAAGATACAGATTATCACGAACTTCTCGTAGTGTAGCATTACTAACACTCAAATCCAACTCAAACTATAAAGAAAGATACTCTAAAAATTTTCAACAAATATTAGTTACCGTATCTCATTGGTGTGACCCAGGCAGTTGAAAATTGTCTACATTGCAACTTTAAGGAAACGTAAGGTAAAACCCACTGAAATTATAAATAAAAGTAGAGTAAATTATCAACAAATCAGATGATAAGATTGTGTATCTTAGGGCGGAGTTCCAAACTACCGCCATTCGCCAAAAGTGCTGAGCTAGGTAACATAAAACCAACTGAACCGATACATGAAGGTTCTCTTAAATAATATTCACGAACGTCAAATACCGTATCCCTTAAGATACCCCCCTCGGTTACCCTTATATTAAGGGCAAAGGTTAGACCGACACCTAATAGTGCAGTACTAAATAGACGTAAAACCCACTAAATGAATAAAGTGATCTAAAAATTTTCAGAAAATATCAATGATCATATTTAAGGCGCGAGTTCCAGACCAACGTCAAATTCGTATGTTGTAGCACTAGTAAGACGTTAAACCTACACGATCTCGAAATAAAGGTAATCTAAAAATTTTCAATAAATATCAGTTGTCGTATCAGACACGCGAGTCCCGCAATACTGCCAAATTCCGATAGTTTACCTCTAGATTGACGCAAAACTTAGTCGTTTAAAAGTATAAAAATTTTCAACAAATGTCAGTCACAGTTTCTCACTGATGAAGTCTGCACCATCGCCAGTTGCCTATAGTGTAGCACTAATGCGACGTAAATCCTTCACAACCAGTAGATAAAGGTTCTCTAAAATTATGTACAAATATCAGTTACCGAATCTGAAGGGACATTCCATTCCGTCGCTAAACGCCCGAATAGTAGGTATAGTGAAAGTAACACCGACTCAATAGATAAATATAGATATTTTTGAAGTAAATATCAGTTACACTGTAAAAAAATAACTATTACCAGCTGCAAGTAACTCTCTGTGATTGGAGAAAACAATTATTTTCTCCAATCACAGAGAGTTTTTTTGCAGCTGGTAATAGTTATTTTTTTACAGTGTACAGTCGGTAACAGAAGTGTCCGAACACTAGCAAAAATTCCTATATAAAAAAAGTACACTTAATATTGTTTTGTTAAATAAATCCTTGTCGAATCCTGTTTTTAGTCAGTCTAAGAACAGTTTTCGATAAGGATTTGTTTAGCAAAAGTGTATTAAGAGTACTTTTTTTCCATAGGAATTTTTGCTAGTGTTCGGACACTTCTGTTACCGACTGTACCGTATGTGAGGCGCGAATCCTAAACTATTGCTATATTCCCATGGCGTAGCACTAATGAGACGGACATCCCACTCACTCTAAAATAAGGGGACTCTAAAAATTATCGACAAATATCAAATACGGAGGGCCCTACGTGGCCGAGTGGATATGTCACCACACTGCTAATCGCCTTCGGGCGTAGGAGAGCGGGTTCGATTCCCGTGGGCCCTAGGTGTTTTCTCCAATTCTTCGTATTGTAATTCTGTCATGTTCTATCTGTCGTTATCTGACGAAGGTTTACAAGCGGACTATAAGTCAAGCATACAAATCTGATGAATATGTTATCATGTTATCAAATACGGATACCGTATCTTAGGGGTGAATCCTAAACCGTCGCCAATAGACAATCGTGTAACACTAGATTGAATTAATATGCACTTATAAAGGTACTCTAAAATATTTTATTTGATAACAAATGCATTTAAATCCGACTTAAAATCTACTTATAAAAGTACTCTAAAATATTTCAAGAGCTAATAAATACATTGAAATCAACTTATAGAGGTACTCTAAGATATTTCAAGCGATGTTAATACATATAAATCTGACAAATCCACTTATAAAGAAAAATTAAACATACACTAAAATATTTCATTTGATATCAAGTGCATTTAAATCCGATTCAAAATCTACATATAAAGGTACTCTAAAATATTTCAAGAGTTAGTAATTAGATTTAAATCCGACTTTAAATCTACTTATAAAGGTACTCTAAAATATGTCAAGTGACTCAAAAAATTATCAACAAATATCAGATACGGTTACTGTATCTTAGGGACGAGTTCTAAACCGTCGCCAATGTTCAATCGTGTAGCACTAAACGACTTAAAATCTACTTATAAAGGTACTCTAAAATATTTCAAGCGGTGTTAAATACCTTATCTTAGGATGATTGGGTTTAACGTCGCACTAGTGCTGTGCAGATGGGCAATTGGCGACGGTCTGGGTCCCAACCCTGGTCCGAAAGCCCTGGCCCACGAAAGGTGGTCCGAAGCCATGCCATCACAATTTTGATCCTCCACGGAAGGGATATAAATGAAATACAGATACCGTATCTTAGGGGTGAATCGTAAGCCGTCGCCATTGGAGAATCTGTAGCACTAGAATGACTTTAAATCCACTTATAAAAGTGCTCTAAAGTATTTTATTTGATATTAAAAATTTTAAATCCGACTTCAACCCCTTATAAAGGTACTCTAAGATATTTCAAGCGATAGTAAATTACATATGAAAAATCCACTTATAAAGGTACTCTAAGATATTTCACGCGATGCTAATAGGTTTAAATCTGATAAATCCACTTATAAAGATATATTAAACATACTCTAAAATATTTCATTTAATATCAAGTGCATTTAAATCCGAAAGGTATTCTAAAATATTTCAAGGGATAGTAATTACATTTAAATCTACTTATAAAGGTTCTCTAAAATATATCAAGTGACTGAAAAAATTATCAACAAATATTAGATATGGATACTGTACCTTAGGGGCGAGTTCTAAAACGTCGCCAATGTTCAATCCTGTAGCACCAAACGACTTAAAATCTACTTATAAAGGTACTCTAAAATATTTCAAGCGGTGTTAAATACCTTATCTTAGAATGATTGGATGGTTGGGTTTAACGTCGCACAAGTGCTGCGCAGATGGGCAATTGGCGACGGTCTGGGGCACAACCAATACCACCTGTAATAACGCCTCCGAGCTGAGTTTTACGTCACGGAAGATCGGCCGAATTCATTCCCCATGATCCAACATGTATCATATGAAGTGTTGATTGGATAAAATCAGCCGATCTTCCATGACGTAGAGCTCAGCTCGGAGTCATTATTACAGGAGGTGTTGGCACAACACTAGAGGTGGTCCGAAGACATGCCATCACAATTTTGATCCTCCACGGAAGGGATATAAATGAAATACCGATACCGTATCTTAGGGGTGAATCCTAAGCCGTCGCCAATGGACAATCTGTAGCACTAGAATGACTTTAAATCCAGTTATAAAGGTGCTCTTAAATATTTTATTTGAAATTAAAAACATTTAAATCCGACTTCAACCCCTTATAAATGGGTACTCTGAAATATTTTATTTGATAAATACGTTTACGTTCGACTTAAATCCACTTATAAATGTACTCTAAAATACTTCATTTGATATCAAATGCATTTAAATCCGTCTTAAAATCTAATTATAAAGGTACTCTAAAATATTTAAAGAGCTAATAATAACATTTAAATCAACTTATAAAGGTACTCTAAGATATTTCACGCGATGTTAACACATTTAAATCCGACAAATCCACTTATAAAGATATATTAAACATACTCTAAAATATTTCATTTGATATCAAGTGCATTTAAATTCTACTTTGAATCTACTTATAAAGGTACTCTAAAATATATCAAGTGACTCAAAAAATTATCAACAAATATTAGATATGGATACTGTATCTTAGGGGAGAGTTCTAAACCGTCGCCAATGTTCAATCCTGTAGCAGCAAACGACTTAAAATCTTCTTATAAAGATACTCTAAAATATTTCAAGCGGTGTTAAATACCTTATCTTAGAATGATTGGATAGTTGGGTTTAACGTCGCACTAGTGCTGCGGAGATGGGCAATTGGCGACAGTCTGGGGCCCAACCCTACAGGTGGTCCGAAGTCATGCCATCACAATTTTGATCCTCCACGGAAGGGATATACAGTCGACTGCAAAATTATTCGAGCACTAGCCAATAATTCCTATATTTAAGAAGTACACTTAAGACTGTTTTGCTAAGTAAATCCTTGTCGAATCATGTTCTTAGACTGATTAAGACCATGACTCGACAAGGATTTATTTAACAAAGCTGTACTAAGTGTACTTTTTTTTGGCAAGGATTATTCCTAGTGCTCGAATAATTTTGCAGCCGACTGTAAATGAAATACAGATACCATATCTTAGGGGTGAATCTTAAGCCGTCGCCAATGGACAATCTGTAGCACTAGAATGACTTTAAATCCACTTATAAAGGTGCTCTAAAGTATTTTATTTGATATCAAATGCATTTAAATGTCTTAAAATCTACTTATAAAGGTACTCTAAAATATTAAAGAGCTAATAAATACATTTAAATAAACTTATAAAGGTACTCTAAGATATTTCAAGCGGTGTGAAATATCTTAGGTTGATTGGGTTTTACGTCGCACTAGTGCTGCGCAGATCGGCAATTGGCGACGGTCTGGGGCCCAACCCTAGAGGTGGTCCGAAGTCATGCCATCACAATTTTGATCCTCCACGGAAGGGATAAAATGACATACGGATACTGTATCTCAGGGGTGAATCCTAAGCCATCGCCAATGGACAATCTGTAGCACTAGAATGACTTTAAATCCACTTATAAAGGTACTCTAAACTATTTTATTTTAAATTAAAAACATTTAAATCCGACTTCAACCCCTTATAAAGGTACTCTATGATATTTACAGTGATATTAAATTACAGTCGGTAACAAAAGTGTCCGAACGCTTGCGAAAATTCCTATGTAAAAAAAGTGATCTTCATACGGTTTTGTTAAATAAATCCTTATCGAATCATGTTCTTACACTGACTAAGAATAGGATTTGACAAGGATTTATTTAAACTTTTCCTTACGGGTGGGATTACCGCAATCCCAAGCAAAAATGTGTTTAAGAATACGGGGTTGGTATTACCGTCGTCCCAAACATTTCTTTCCCTAAAGCATGGGGCGGAATAAAACCGTACGAAGTGTACTTTTTTTATATAGGAATTTTCGCTTGTGTTCGGACACTTTTGTTACCGACTGTACATATGAAAAATCCACTTATAAAGGTACTCTAAAATAATCCAAACAATGTTACACATTTAAATGTGACTTAAATGCACTTATAAAGGTACTCTAAAATATTTCATTTTATATCAAATGCGTTAAGTCCGTCTTAAAATCTACTTATAAAGGTACTCTAAAATATTTCAAGAGCTACAGTCGGCTGCAAAATTATTCGAGCACTAGCCAATAATTCCTATGTTTAAAAAGTACACTTAAGACTGTTTTGCTAAGTAAATCCTTGTCGAATCATGTTCTTAGACTGATTAAGAACTTGACTCGACAAGGATTTATTTAACAAAGCTGTATTAAGTGTACTTTTTTTTGGCAAGGATTATTGCTAGTGGTCGAATAATTTTGCAGCCGACTGTAATAAATACATTTAAATAATCTTATAAAGGTACTCTAAGATATTTAGAGCGGTGTGAAATATCTTAGGTTGATTGGGTTTTACGTCGCACTAGTGCTGCGCAGATCGGCAATTGGCGACGGTCTGGGGCCCAACCCTAGAGGTGGTCCGAAGCCATGCCATCACAATTTTGATCCTCCACGGAAGGGATATAAATGAAATACAGATACCGTATCTTAGGGGTGAATCGTAAGCCGTCGCCAATGGAGAATCTGTAGCACTAGAATGACTTTAAATCTACTTATAAAAGTGCTCTAAAGTATTTTATTTGATATTGAAAATTTTAAATCCGACTTCAACCCCTTATAAAGGTACTCTAAGATATTTCAAGCGATAGTAAATTACATATGAAAAATCCACTTATAAAGGTACTCTAAAATATTTAAAGCTATGTTACATTTAAGTCAGACTTAAATCCACTTACAAAGGTACTCTAAAATATTTCAAGAGCTAATACATTTAAATCAACTTATAAAGGTACTCTAAGATATTTCACGCGATGCTAATAGGTTTAAATCTGACAAATCCACTTATAAAGATATATTAAACATACTCTAAAATATTTCATTTAATATCAAGTGCATTTATATCCGAAAGGTATTCTAAAATATTTCAAGGGATAGTAATTACATTTAAATCTACTTATAAAGTTTCTCTAAAATATATCAAGTGACTGAAAAAATTATCAACAAATATTAGATATGGATACTGTACCTTAGGGGCGAGTTCTAAAACGTCGCCAATGTTCAATCCTGTAGCACCAAACGACTTAAAATCTACTTATAAAGGTACTCTAAAATATTTCAAGCGGTGTTAAACATCTTATCTTAGAATGATTCGATGGTTGGGTTTAACGTCGCACAAGTGCTGCGCAGATGGGCAATTGGCGACGGTCTGGGGCACAACCAATACCACCTGTAATAACGCCTCCGAGCTGAGCTTTACGTCACGGAAGATCGGCCGAATTCATTCCCCTCGATCCAACATGTATCATATGAAGTGTTGATTGGATAAAATCAGCCGATCTTCCATGACGTAGAGCTCAGCTCGGAGGCATTATTACAGGAGGTGTTGGCACACCACTAGAGGTGGTCCGAAGACATGCCATCACAATTTTGATCCTCCACGGAAGGGATATGTATGAAATACGGATACCGTATCTTAGGGCTGAATCCTAAGCGGTCGCATCCCTTCCGTGGAGGATCAAAATTGTGATGGCATGTCTCCGGACCACCTCTAGGGGTGTGTCCCAGACCGTCGCCAATTGCCCATCTGCGCAGCACTAGTGCGACGTAAAACAAAACCATCCAAAACCATCCTAAGCGGTCGCCAATGGACAATCTGTAGCACTAGAATGACTTTAAATCCACTTATAAAGGTGCTCTAAAATATTTTATTTGAAATTAAAAAATTTAAATCCGACTTCAACCCCTTTTAAGGTACTTTAAGATATTTCAAGCGATATTAAATTACATATGAAAAACCCACTTATAAAGGTACTCTAAAATATTCCAAGCAATGTTACACATTTAAATCTACCTTAAAACCACTTACAAAGGTACTCTAAAATATTTCATTTGATAATAAATACATTAATAAATAAATGATAATAAATACATTCCCACTTAAAATCTACTTATAAAGGTACTCTAAAATATTTCAATCGATGTTAAATACCGTATAGAAGGGGGGAGTTCCAGGCCGAATCCCAGAGTGCAGATTAGCGGTACGTAAGACCCATTCAACGCATAATAAAAGCACTCTGATTATTATAAATATTTTCAGTTACTCATCTCAGGAAAATGTCCTAGATTTTCTACAATTGCGCATAGTGAGAAATGAATCTTACCCAACCGATTAATGAACGTACAGTCGGTTGCAAAATTATTCGAGCACTAGCCAATAATTCCTATATTTAAAAAGTACACTTAAGACTGTTTTGCTAAGTAAATCCTTGTCGAATCATCTTCTTAGACTGATTAAGAACATGACTCGACTAGGATTTATTTAACAAAGCTGTATTAAGTGTACTTTTTTTTGGCAAGGATTATTGCTAGTGCTCGAATAATTTTGCAGCCGACTGTACTCTAAAAATTTTTAAATGTCAAATACAGTCGGCAGCAAATTTATCCGAGTACTAGTAAAAACTCTTATGTAAAAAATGTACTTTTAATACTGTTTTGTTACAAAAATTTAAAACGTACTCAACAAATAAAGGTCATCTAAACATTTTAAACAAATAGGAGTTACCAAAACTGAAACTAATGGTGACTGGTGCACGTAAAATCTGTCGGGGCCGCAATGTTCTCCATGTTCCCATCAAAATTATACAGTCGGTAGCAAAGGTATCCGTGCGTTAGCATATATTTCCAATATCAAAAAAAAGTACACTCAAAACTTTTTTGTTAAACAAATCCTCGTCGAATCATGTTCTTAAACTAAGTGAGAAAATGACACGACAAGGATTTATTTAACAAAGCTCTATTAAGTGTACTTTTTTTAGACAGGGATTATTGTTAGTGCTCGGATACTTTTGCTGCCAACTGTACCTCTGGAAGTCGCCAAAGCGAGAGAACCCTCCCTTCCACGGAGGATAAAAATTGGGATGGCATGTCTCCGAACCACCTCTAGGGTTGAGTCCGAGACCTTCGCTCGCTAATTGCCCATTACGTAGCACTAGTGCAATGTAAAACCCAACCAGTCAACCAAAATTGAAGCTCAAATGTCGAACCATTGTCGAATTTCCATGTTGCAGCACTAGAAAGACGTAAAACCAAGTCAATCTAGTATTAGAGGTACTCTAATTACTTTCAGAGGTTCCGTGTAATCTTATGCAATTAGTGAATCCCAGACTGTCACCAGTAGTAATGCACTAATGAGACGTAAAACGCACACAACCGATAAATGAAGGTTCTCTACAGAAAGAATTTGAACAAATGTCACTTATCGCATACCAGGAGCGAGATACAGATTATCACGAACTTCTCGTAGTGTAGCACTACAAACATTCAAATCCAACGCAAACTATAAAGAAAGATGCTCTAAAAATTTTCAACAAATGTTAGTTACAGTATCTCATTGGTGTAACCCAGGCAGTTGAAAATTGTCTACATTGCAACTTTAAGGTAACGTAAAGTAAAACCCACTGAAACTATAAATAAAAGTAGAGTAAATTTTCAACAAATATCAGATGATCAGATAGTGTGTGTATCTTAGGGCGGAGTTCCAAACTATCGCCAATCGCCAAAAGTGCTGAGCTAGGTAACATAAAACCAACTGAACCGATACATGAAGGTTCTCTTTAAAATTATTAACGAACGTCAAATACCGTATCCCTTAAGACACCCCCTTCCCCGTTACCCTTAAGATATTAAGGGCAAATGTTAGACCGACACCTAATAGTGCAGTACTAAAGAGACGTAAAATCCACTAAATGAATAAAGGGATCTAAAAATTTTCAGAAAATATCAATGATCATATTTAAGGCGCGAGTTCCAGGCCAACGCCAAATTCGTATGTTGTGTAGGCTCACCAGATCAAAGTACCTTCATAAGAGAGAAGCATTAAAAATTGCTAGAATTATCCAATTATGCATGCATTTTTTCATTCCTGATAAACAAGGACTATAAATAAATTGTTATTGATTAATAATTTAGTTTCTACAATTTTTTAAAACTTAGCAAAATGCGTTAAAAAACAAAGGCGTCCCCATTTTGTCCCCATTTGTCCCCAGAAAATGGGGACGTTTGGTCAGTATAATGTTGTAGCACTAGTAAGACGTTAAGTAGGATTTACACAATAGATAAATAAAGATAGATTTTTTTTAAATAATCAGTTACCGTATGTGAGGCGCGAATCCTAATTTATTGCTGCAGTCGGCTGCAAAATTATTCGAGCACTAGCCAATAATTCCTATATTTAGAAAGTACACTTCAGACTGTTTTGCTAAGTAAATCCTTGTCGAATCATGTTCTTAGACTGATTAAGAACATGACTCGACAAAGATTTATTTAACAAAGCTGTATTAAGTGTACCTTTTTTTGGCAAGGATTATTGCTAGTGCTCGAATAATTTTGCAGCCGACTGTATATTCCCATGGTGTAGCACTAATGAGACGGATATCCCACTCACTCTACAAATAAGGGGACTCTAAAAATTATCGACAAATATCAAATACGGATACGGTATCGTAGGGGTGAATTCTAAACCGTCGCCAATAGACAATCGTGTAGCACTAGAATGACTTAATATGCACTTATAAAGGTACTCTAAATTATTTTACTTGATAACAAATACGTTTATGGTATACTGACCAAACGTCCCGATTTTCTTGGGACAAATGGGGACAAAATGGGGACGCCTTTGTTTTTTAAGGCATTTTTCTAAGTTTTAAAAAATTGTAGTAACTAAATTATTAATCAGTAACACTTTATTTTTAGTCCTTGTTTATCAGGAATGAAAAAATGCATCCATATTTGGATAATTCTAGCAATTTTTAATGCTTCTCTCTTATGAAGGTACTTTAATCTGGTCAGCCTAGTTTATGGCGGACTTAAATCCACTTATAAAGGTACTCTAAAATATTTCAAGCGATGCTATATACATTTACATTTCCCTTAAAACCACTTATAAAGGTACTCTAAAATATTTCAAGAGATATTAAATACATTTAAATCTGACTTAAATCCACTTATAAAGGTATTCTAAAATATTTCACCAAATGCATTTAAATCCGACTTAAAATGTACTTATAAAAGTACTCTAAAATATTTCAAGAGCTAATAAATACATTAAAATCCTCTTATAAAGGTACTCTAAGATATTTCAAGCGATGTTAATACATTGAAATGTGACAAATCCACTTATAAAGAAAAAATTAAACATACTGTAAAATATTTCATTTAATATCAACTGCATTGAAATCCGATTTAAAATCTATTTATAAAGGTACTCTAAAATATTTCAAGGGATAGTAATTACATTTAAATCTCACTTTAAATCTACTTATAAAGGTACTCTAAAATATATCGACTCAGAAAATTATCAACAATATCAGATATGGATACTGTATCTTAAGGGCGAGTTCTAAACAATGCTCAATCGTGTAGCACTAAACGACTTAAAATCTACTTATAAAGGTACTCTAAAATATTTCAAGCTGTGTTAAATACCTTATCTTAGGATGATTGGGTTTAACGTCGCACTAGTGCTGCGCAGATGGGCAATTGGCCACGGTCTGGGTCCCAACCCTAGAGGTGGACCGAAGTCATGCCATCACAATTTTGATCCTCCACGGAAGGGATATAAATGAAATACAGATACCGTATCTTAGGGGTGAATCCTAAGCCGTCGCCAATGGACAATCTGTAGCACTAGAATGACTTTAAATCCAGTTATAAAGGTGCTCTTAAATATTTTATTTGAAATTAAAAACATTTAAATCCGACTTCAACCCCTTATAAATGGGTACTCTGAAATATTTTATTTGATAAATACGTTTACGTTCGACTTAAATCCACTTATAAATGTACTCTAAAATACTTCATTTGATATCAAATGCATTTAAATCCGTCTAAAAATCTAATTATAAAGGTACTCTAAAATATTTAAAGAGCTAATAATAACATTTAAATCAACTTATAAAGGTACTCTAAGATATTTCACGCGATGTTAACACATTTAAATCCGACAAATCCACTTATAAAGATATATTAAACATACTCTAAAATATTTCATTTGATATCAAGTGCATTTAAATTCTACTTTGAATCTACTTATAAAGGTACTCTAAAATATATCAAGTGACTCAAAAAATTATCAACAAATCTTAGATATGGATACTGTATCTTAGGGGAGAGTTCTAAACCGTCGCCAATGTTCAATCCTGTAGCAGCAAACGACTTAAAATCTTCTTATAAAGATACTCTAAAATATTTCAAGCGGTGTTAAATACCTTATCTTAGAATGATTAGATAGTTGGGTTTAACGTCGCACTAGTGCTGCGGAGATGGGCAATTGGCGACGGTCTGGGGCCCAACCCTACAGGTGGTCCGAAGTCATGCCATCACAATTTTGATCCTCCACGGAAGGGATATACAGTCGACTGCAAAATTATTCGAGCACTAGCCAATAATTCCTATATTTAAGAAGTACACTTAAGACTGTTTTGCTAAGTAAATCCTTTTCGAATCATGTTCTTAGACTGATTAAGAACATGACTCGACAAGGATTTATTTAACAAAGCTGTAGTAAGTGTACTTTTTTTTGGCAAGGATTATTCCTAGTGCTCGAATAATTTTGCAGCCGACTGTAAATGAAATACAGATACCATATCTTAGGGGTGAATCTTAAGCCGTTGCCAATGGACAATCTGTAGCACTAGAATGACTTTAAATCCACTTATAAAGGTGCTCTAAAGTATTTTATTTGATATCAAATGCATTTAAATGTCTTAAAATCTACTTATAAAGGTACTCTAAAATATTTCAAGAGCTAATAAATACATTTAAATAAACTTATAAAGGTACTCTAAGATATTTCAAGCGGTGTGAAATATCTTAGGTTGATTGGGTTTTACGTCGCACTAGTGCTGCGCAGATCGGCAATTGGCGACGGTCTGGGGCCCAACCCTAGAGGTGGTCCGAAGCCATGCCATCACAATTTTGATCCTCCACGGAAGGGATAAAATGAGATACGGATACTGTATCTTAGGGGTGAATCCTAAGCCATCGCCAATGGACAATCTGTAGCACTAGAATGACTTTAAATCCACTTATAAAGGTACTCTAAACTATTTTATTTTAAATTAAAAACATTTAAATCCGACTTCAACCCCTTATAAAGGTACTCTAAGGTATTTACAGTGATATTAAATTACAGTCGGTAACAAAAGTGTCCGAACGCTTGCGAAAATTCCTATGTAAAAAAAGTGATCTTCATACGGTTTTGTTAAATAAATCCTTATCGAATCATGTTCTTACACTGACTAAGAATAGGATTTGACAAGGATTTATTTAAACTTTTCCTTACGGGTGGGATTACCGCAATCCCAAGCAAAAATGTGTTTAAGAATACGGGGTTGGTATTACCGTCGTCCCAAACATTTCTTTCCCTAAAGCATGGGGCGGAATAAAACCGTACGAAGTGTACTTTTTTTATATAGGAATTTTCGCTTGTGTTCGGACACTTTTGTTACCGACTGTACATATGAAAAATCCACTTATAAAGGTACTCTAAAATAATCCAAACAATGTTACACATTTAAATGTGACTTAAATCCACTTATAAAGGTACTCTAAAATATTTCATTTTATATCAAATGCGTTAAGTCCGTCTTAAAATCTACTTATAAAGGTACTCTAAAATATTTCAAGAGCTACAGTCGGCTGCAAAATTATTCGAGCACTAGCCAATAATTCCTATGTTTAAAAAGTACACTTAAGACTGTTTTGCTAAGTAAATCCTTGTCGAATCATGTTCTTAGACTGATTAAGAACTTGACTCGACAAGGATTTATTTAACAAAGCTGTATTAAGTGTACTTTTTTTGGCAAAGATTATTGCTAGTGGTCGAATAATTTTGCAGCCGACTGTAATAAATACATTTAAATAATCTTATAAAGGTACTCTAAGATATTTAGAGCGGTGTGAAATATCTTAGGTTGATTGGGTTTTACGTCGCACTAGTGCTGCGCAGATCGGCAATTGGCGACGGTCTGGGGCCCAACCCTAGAGGTGGTCCGAAGCCATGCCATCACAATTTTGATCCTCCACGGAAGGGATATAAATGAAATACAGATACCGTATCTTAGGGGTGAATCGTAAGCCGTCGCCAATGGAGAATCTGTAGCACTAGAATGACTTTAAATCTACTTATAAAAGTGCTCTAAAGTATTTTATTTGATATTAAAAATTTTAAATCCGACTTCAACCCCTTATAAAGGTACTCTAAGATATTTCAAGCGATAGTAAACTACATATGAAAAATCCACTTATAAAGGTACTCTAAAATATTTAAAGCTATGTTACATTTAAATCAGACTTAAATCCACTTACAAAGGTACTCTAAAATATTTCAAGAGCTAATACATTTAAATCAACTTATAAAGGTACTCTAAGATATTTCACGCGATGCTAATAGGTTTAAATCTGACAAATCCACTTATAAAGATATATTAAACATACTCTAAAATATTTCATTTAATATCAAGTGCATTTATATCCGAAAGGTATTCTAAAATATTTCAAGGGATAGTAATTACATTTAAATCTACTTATAAAGTTTCTCTAAAATATATCAAGTGACTTAAAAAATTATCAACAAATATTAGATATGGATACTGTACCTTAGGGGCGAGTTCTAAAACGTCGCCAATGTTCAATCCTGTAGCACCAAACGACTTAAAATCTACTTATAAAGGTACTCTAAAATATTTCAAGCGGTGTTAAACATCTTATCTTAGAATGATTGGATGGTTGGGTTTAACGTCGCACAAGTGCTGCGCAGATGGGCAATTGGCGACGGTCTGGGGCACAACCAATACCACATGTAATAACGCCTCCGAGCTGAGTTTTACGTCACGGAAGATCGGCCGAATTCATTCCCCTCGATCCAACATGTATCATATGAAGTGTTGATTGGATAAAATCAGCCGATCTTCCATGACGTAGAGCTCAGCTCGGAGGCATTATTACAGGAGGTGTTGGCACACCACTAGAGGTGGTCCGAAGACATGCCATCACAATTTTGATCCTCCACGGAAGGGATATGTATGAAATACGGATACCGTATCTTAGGGGTGAATCCTAAGCGGTCGCCAATGGACAATCTGTAGCACTAGAATGACTTTAAATCCACTTATAAAGGTGCTCTAAAATATTTTATTTGAAATTAAAAAATTTAAATCCGACTTCAACCCCTTTTAAGGTACTTTAAGATATTTCAAGCGATATTAAATTACATATGAAAAACCCACTTATAAAGGTACTCTAAAATATTCCAAGCAATGTTACACATTTAAATCTACCTTAAAACCACTTACAAAGGTACTCTAAAATATTTCATTTGATAATAAATACATTAATAAATAAATGATAATAAATACATTCCCACTTAAAATCTACTTATAAAGGTACTCTAAAATATTTCAATCGATGTTAAATACCGTATAGTAGGGGGGAGTTCCAGGCCGAATCCCAGAGTGCAGATTAGCGGTACGTAAGACCCATTCAACGCATAATAAAAGCACTCTGATAATTATAAATATTTTCAGTTACTCATCTCAGGAAAATGTCCTAGATTTTCTACAATTGCGCATAGTGAGAAATGAATCTTACCCAACCGATTAATGAACGTACAGTCGGTTGCAAAATTATTCGAGCACTAGCCAATAATTCCTATATTTAAAAAGTACACTTAAGACTGTTTTGCTAAGTAAATCCTTGTCGAATCATCTTCTTAGACTGATTAAGAACATGACTCGACTAGGATTTATTTAACAAAGCTGTATTAAGTGTACTTTTTTTTGGCAAGGATTATTGCTAGTGCTCGAATAATTTTGCAGCCGACTGTACTCTAAAAATTTTTAAATGTCAAATACAGTCGGCAGCAAATTTATCCGAGTACTAGTAAAAATTCTTATGTAAAAAATGTACTTTTAATACTGTTTTGTTAAATAAATTTAAAACGTACTCAACAAATAAAGGTCATCTAAACATTTTAAACAAATAGGAGTTACCAAAACTGAAACTAATGGTGACTGGTGCACGTAAAATCTGTCGGGGCCGCAATGTTCTCCATGTTCCCATCAAAATTATACAGTCGGTAGCAAAGGTATCCGTGCGTTAGCATATATTTCCAATATCAAAAAAAAAGTACACTCAAAACTTTTTTGTTAAACAAATCCTCGTCGAATCATGTTCTTAAACTAAGTGAGAAAATGACACGACAAGGATTTATTTAACAAAGCTCTATTAAGTGTACTTTTTTTAGACAGGGATTATTGTTAGTGCTCGGATACTTTTGCTGCCAACTGTACCTCTGGAAGTTGCCAAAGCGAGAGAACCCTCCCTTCCACGGAGGATAAAAATTGGGATGGCATGTCTCCGAACCACCTCTAGGGTTGAGTCCGAGACCTTCGCTCGCTAATTGCCCATTACGTAGCACTAGTGCAATGTAAAACCCAACCAGTCAACCAAAATTGAAGCTCAAATGTCGAACCATTGTCGAATTTCCATGTTGCAGCACTAGAAAGACGTAAAACCAAGTCAATCTAGTATTAGAGGTACTCTAATTACTTTCAGAGGTTCCGTGTAATCTTATGCAATTAGTGAATCCCAGACTGTCACCAGTAGTAATGCACTAATGAGACGTAAAACGCACACAACCGATAAATGAAGGTTCTCTACAGAAAGAATTTGAACAAATGTCACTTATCGCATACCAGGAGCGAGATACAGATTATCACGAACTTCTCGTAGTGTAGCACTACAAACATTCAAATCCAACGCAAACTATAAAGAAAGATGCTCTAAAAATTTTCAACAAATGTTAGTTACAGTATCTCATTGGTGTGACCCAGGCAGTTGAAAATTGTCTACATTGCAACTTTAAGGTAACGTAAAGTAAAACCCACTGAAACTATAAATAAAAGTAGAGTAAATTTTCAACAAATATCAGATGATCAGATAGTGTATCTTAGGGCGGAGTTCCAAACTATCGCCAATCGCCAAAAGTGCTGAGCTAGGTAACATAAAACCAACTGAACCGATACATGAAGGTTCTCTTTAAAATTATTAACGAACGTCAAATACTGTATCCCTTAAGACACCCCCTTCCCCGTTACCCTTAAGATATTAAGGGCAAATGTTAGACCGACACCTAATAGTGCAGTACTAAAGAGACGTAAAATCCACTAAATGAATAAAGGGATCTAAAAATTTTCAGAAAATATCAATGATCATATTTAAGGCGCGAGTTCCAGGCCAACGCCAAATTCGTATGTTGTGTAGGCTCACCAGATCAAAGTACCTTCATAAGAGAGAAGCATTAAAAATTGCTAGAATTATCCAATTATGCATGCATTTTTTCATTCCTGATAAACAAGGACTATAAATAAATTGTTATTGATTAATAATTTAGTTTCTACAATTTTTTAAAACTTAGCAAAATGCGTTAAAAAACAAAGGCGTCCCCATTTTGTCCCCATTTGTCCCCAGAAAATGGGGACGTTTGGTCAGTATAATGTTGTAGCACTAGTAAGACGTTAAGTAGGATTTACACAATAGATAAATAAAGATAGATTTTTTTTAAATAATCAGTTACCGTATGTGAGGCGCGAATCCTAATTTATTGCTGCAGTCGGCTGCAAAATTATTCGAGCACTAGCCAATAATTCCTATATTTAGAAAGTACACTTCAGACTGTTTTGCTAAGTAAATCCTTGTCGAATCATGTTCTTAGACTGATTAAGAACATGACTCGACAAAGATTTATTTAACAAAGCTGTATTAAGTGTACCTTTTTTTGGCAAGGATTATTGCTAGTGCTCGAATAATTTTGCAGCCGACTGTATATTCCCATGGTGTAGCACTAATGAGACGGATATCCCACTCACTCTACAAATAAGGGGACTCTAAAAATTATCGACAAATATCAAATACGGATACGGTATCGTAGGGGTGAATTCTAAACCGTCGCCAATAGACAATCGTGTAGCACTAGAATGACTTAATATGCACTTATAAAGGTACTCTAAATTATTTTACTTGATAACAAATACGTTTATGGTATACTGACCAAACGTCCCGATTTTCTTGGGACAAATGGGGACAAAATGGGGACGCCTTTGTTTTTTAAGGCATTTTTCTAAGTTTTAAAAAATTGTAGTAACTAAATTATTAATCAGTAACACTTTATTTTTAGTCCTTGTTTATCAGGAATGAAAAAATGCATCCATATTTGGATAATTCTAGCAATTTTTAATGCTTCTCTCTTATGAAGGTACTTTAATCTGGTCAGCCTAGTTTATGGCGGACTTAAATCCACTTATAAAGGTACTCTAAAATATTTCAAGCGATGCTATATACATTTACATTTCCCTTAAAACCACTTATAAAGGTACTCTAAAATATTTCAAGAGATATTAAATACATTTAAATCTGACTTAAATCCACTTATAAAGGTATTCTAAAATATTTCACCAAATGCATTTAAATCCGACTTAAAATGTACTTATAAAAGTACTCTAAAATATTTCAAGAGCTAATAAATACATTAAAATCCTCTTATAAAGGTACTCTAAGATATTTCAAGCGATGTTAATACATTGAAATGTGACAAATCCACTTATAAAGAAAAAATTAAACATACTGTAAAATATTTCATTTAATATCAACTGCATTGAAATCCGATTTAAAATCTATTTATAAAGGTACTCTAAAATATTTCAAGGGAGAGTAATTACATTTAAATCTCACTTTAAATCTACTTATAAAGGTACTCTAAAATATATCGACTCAGAAAATTATCAACAATATCAGATATGGATACTGTATCTTAAGGGCGAGTTTTAAACAATGCTCAATCGTGTAGCACTAAACGACTTAAAATCTACTTATAAAGGTACTCTAAAATATTTCAAGCTGTGTTAAATACCTTATCTTAGGATGATTGGGTTTAACGTCGCACTAGTGCTGCGTAGATGGGCAATTGGCCACGGTCTGGGTCCCAACCCTAGAGGTGGACCGAAGTCATACCATCACAATTTTGATCCTCCACGGAAGGGATATAAATGAAATACAGATACCGTATCTTAGGGGTGAATCCTAAGCCGTCGCCAATGGACAATCTGTAGCACTAGAATGACTTTAAATCCAGTTATAAAGGTGCTCTTAAATATTTTATTTGAAATTAAAAACATTTAAATCCGACTTCAACCCCTTATAAATGGGTACTCTGAAATATTTTATTTGATAAATACGTTTACGTTCGACTTAAATCCACTTATAAATGTACTCTAAAATACTTCATTTGATATCAAATGCATTTAAATCCGTCTTAAAATCTAATTATAAAGGTACTCTAAAATATTTAAAGAGCTAATAATAACATTTAAATCAACTTATGATGGTATTCTAAGATATTTCACGCGATGTTAACACATTTAAATCCGACAAATCCACTTATAAAGATATATTAAACATACTCTAAAATATTTCATTTGATATCAAGTGCATTTAAATTCTACTTTGAATCTACTTATAAAGGTACTCTAAAGTATATCAAGTGACTCAAAAAATTATCAACAAATCTTAGATATGGATACTGTATCTTAGGGGAGAGTTCTAAACCGTCGCAAATGTTCAATCCTGTAGCAGCAAACGACTTAAAATCTTCTTATAAAGATACTCTAAAATATTTCAAGCGGTGTTAAATACCTTATCTTAGAATGATTAGATAGTTGGGTTTAACGTCGCACTAGTGCTGCGGAGATGGGCAATTGGCGACGGTCTGGGGCCCAACCCTACAGGTGGTCCGAAGTCATGCCATCACAATTTTGATCCTCCACGGAAGGGATATACAGTCGACTGCAAAATTATTCGAGCACTAGCCAATAATTCCTATATTTAAGAAGTACACTTAAGACTGTTTTGCTAAGTAAATCCTTTTCGAATCATGTTCTTAGACTGATTAAGAACATGACTCGACAAGGATTTATTTAACAAAGCTGTAGTAAGTGTACTTTTTTTTGGCAAGGATTATTCCTAGTGCTCGAATAATTTTGCAGCCGACTGTAAATGAAATACAGATACCATATCTTAGGGGTGAATCTTAAGCCGTCGCCAATGGACAATCTGTAGCACTAGAATGACTTTAAATCCACTTATAAAGGTGCTCTAAAGTATTTTATTTGATATCAAATGCATTTAAATGTCTTAAAATCTAATTATAAAGGTACTCTAAAATATTTCAAGAGCTAATAAATACATTTAAATAAACTTATAAAGGTACTCTAAGATATTTCAAGCGGTGTGAAATATCTTAGGTTGATTGGGTTTTACGTCGCACTAGTGCTGCGCAGATCGGCAATTGGCGACGGTCTGGGGCCCAACCCTAGAGGTGGTCCGAAGCCATGCCATCACAATTTTGATCCTCCACGGAAGGGATAAAATGACATACGGATACTGTATCTTAGGGGTGAATCCTAAGCCATCGCCAATGGACAATCTGTAGCACTAGAATGACTTTAAATCCACTTATAAAGGTACTCTAAAATATTTTATTTTAAATAAAAAACATTTAAATCCGACTTCAACCCTTTATAAAGGTACTCTAAGATATTTACAGTGATATTAAATTACAGTCGGTAACAAAAGTGTCCGAACGCTTGCAAAAATTCCTATGTAAAAAAAGTGATCTTCATACGGTTTTGTTAAATAAATCCTTATCGAATCATGTTCTTACACTGACTAAGAATAGGATTCGACAAGGATTTATTTAATAAAACCGTACGAAGTATACTTTTTTTATATAGGAATTTTCGCTTGTGTTCGGACACTTTTGTTACCGACTGTAAATATGGACAATCCACTTATAAAGGTACTCTAAAATAATCCAAACAATGTTACACATTTAAATGTGACTTAAATCCACTTATAAAGGTACTCTAAAATATTTCATTTGATATCAAATGCGTGAAGTCCGTCTTAAAATCTACTTATAAAGGTACTCTAAAATATTTCAAGAGCTAATAAATACATTTAAATAAACTTATAAAGGTACTCTAAGATATTTCGAGCGGTGTGAAATATCTTAGGTTGATGGGGTTTTACGTCGCACTAGTGCTGCGCAGATCGGCAATTGGCGACGGTCTGGGGCCCAACCCTAGAGGCGGTCCGAAGTCATGCCATCACAATTTTGATCCTCCACGGAAGGGATAAAATGACATACGGATACTGTATCTTAGGGGTGAATCCTAAGCCATCGCCAATGGACAATCTGTAGCACTAGAATGACTTTAAATCCACTTATAAAGGTACTCTAAAATATTTTATTTTAAAATAAAAACATTTAATTCCGACTTCAACCCCTTATAAAGGTACTCTAAGATATTTACAGTGATATTAAATTACATATGAACAATCCACTTATAAAGGTACTCTAAAATAATCCAAACAATGCTACACATTTAAATGTGACAAATCCACTTATAAAGGTACTCTAAAATATTTCATTTGATATCAAATGCGTTAAGTCCGTCTTAAAATCTACTTATAAAGGTACTCTAAAATATTTCAAGAGCTAATAAATACATTTAAATAAACTTATAAAGGTACTCTAAGATATTTAGAGCGGTGTGAAATATCTTAGGTTGATTGGGTTTTACGTCGCACTAGTGCTGCGCAGATCGGCAATTGGCGACGGTCTGGGGCCCAACCCTAGAGGTGGTCCGAAGTCATGCCATCACAATTTTGATCCTCCACGGAAGGGATAAAATGACATACGGATACTGTTTCTTAGGGGTGAATCCTAAGCCATTGCCAATGGACAATCTGTTTCACTAGAATGACATTAAATCCACTTATAAAGGTACTCTAAAATATTTTATTTTAAATTAAAAACATTTAAATCCGACTTCAACCCCTTATAAAAGTACTCTAAGATATTTACAGTGATATTAAATTACATATGAACAATCCACTTATAAAGGTACTCTAAAATAATCCAAACAATGTTACACATTTAAATGTGACTTAAATCCACTTATAAAGGTACTCTAAAATATTTCATTTGATATCAAATGCATTTAAATCCGTCTTAAAATCTAATTATAAAGGTACTCTAAGATATTTCAAGCTGTGTTAAATATATTACGTTTATTGGGTTTTACGTCGCACTAGTGCTGCGCAGATGGGCAATTGGCGACGGTCTTGGGCCCAACCCTAGAGGTGGTCCGAAGACATGCCATCACAATTTTCATCCTCCACGGAAGGGAACCATATCTTAGGAGCGAGTTCCAGGTCAAAGCCCAACAGTGTAGTGCAACATAAATTCCAGGGTACCGATAAATAAATGTACTGTAAAAGTTTTCACCTATGGGGACATACAAATGAAACACTTCCAGTTGCAAAGGAACAGACCTTAGTGGGCATTCCAGTATACTTATGTAACTTGCTCATCCCCCCCCCCCTTGAAACACTTAAAAAAAAAAAAGAAAAAAAAAAAAAAGAAGTATATACAGGTTTTTATAAGAGCAATCTATTGCATGCTTTTCTTTAAGCGTAAAATGTAGGAAGATATGAGATATTTCTTAATGGATAGCAGAAAACAAAATTTATTTTTGTGCAGACGTGCAGTTACTTAATAATATTTAGAATTTCAAAAAAACTTTCTTTTTTTTTTTTTTTAATTTTTCAAAAAGAAGCTATAAAGATGTATTCTGTTTCTAAGTATAGAGGAAGAAATCTCGCAGAAAACTAATCTGAGCTTTCATCACACAGGTAAAATAAACTGGAGATTAACAAATGCGAGAAAAACATGACAAAGCCTGGAGAGTGGGACAAATGATTTGTTAAATTTGGAGTTTATTAACTATCTAACTTTAAATGTAAGATAATTCTATTTTTTTTTTTTTTTTTTTTAAATCTTGTATAAGTAAGAATGAATAAAAATAGATCTTTATAATTCACTCTTCTTTAATTTTACTCTATAAATATGATTTTACGACTTTGCAGTAAGTCTCTTATGTTAATTTAATCCCTATTTCTGATAATACAAATGAAATTGTTCTCCATAAATAAAAACATATAAATTGAGATCAAAACATTATTTTGTGTAACAGATAGTAAGGAAATTGCAAACAATTCCATAGTACGACGCCATTTTGCATTACCGCCGCTATCTTGAACGACTTTTTGAGATGCCTCTTCACCCTCCTTCTTCTTCAATGAATTATATCGTCATAAACTACATTTCTACCAAAGGAAATCACATTTTGTATTTTTTTTTTCTACATAATGAGTCATGTAGCACATCCACTATTCTTTTTAAAGATATTGACGAGTTCTTTTGAAAGATAACAATATCGAAAATTCCTCCCGCTCCTGATAAAGAGGAAGCGATGCCTGTACATATACAAAATTATTTTGATGGTTACCTATCTTAAGTACAATATTTTTTATTTCATAGTCATACTTGCCAGCACACTAATTGATATTCCGTAGTATTGTTAGCCCCGCCTTCTTTTTCACACCAGTCACTTATTAGAGTATTTTACATCTAATTCAATTGTAATTCCATTTGAAGAATATTACTGTAAAAATTTACTGGTGTGAAAAAAAGGGCAAGGCTAACAACATTACGGAGTATTAATTAGGATGTTGGCAAGTATGCATAGTGTGAAGTAAAAAATAATCATCCTTAGTCCTATACTGTGTCTCAACAAAGTAGGATGACAAAGCTACCTTTGAGCGATTGAAACTTAAGCGTAATCGACGACAATTTTAGTCAAGGTCTAAATATCAAGTTTGGTTAAATTTCGTTCATTGATTCTTGAGATACAGCGTCCACAAAACTTTGATACACACTCACAGACAACAAACACACCAACAGACATTTTCTAAAAGCAGTCAAATCATCTATAGGATATTTCAGAACGTGTAAATTTATAGAAAACCGAAGATCGAAAATTTTCTCGAATGCATTATTTTCTACTTACTATGAAAGAAAGTAAAATACTTAAAAAATGAAACATATATATAAGAAAAAGTCCTTCCTTAAATCTTGGCTTGAACTGACCTTCTTTTGACTTTGAGTGTTATATTTCTTTGAGATGAAAATTGTCTGCATTTACAATGGAAAGTAAATTGTAGTAAGTAATAATTTTAATATGTGTTTTGTATTGAGGGAGAATATGTATAGAATGAAACAGAAGAAGGTTTTGTAAAAAACACACTTTTTTTTTTGGGGGGGGGCAATAATGTTCCTTTTTTACATTACTTATTTTATACTCTTTAGCAATAACTTTGAGTTGTTTCTAAATCTTTCAACAAAGATTAAAAGTTTTTATGACTTGACTTCGTCTGTCATTTTTCGCGTTTTCGTTTCTATGATTATTTTTTTGAATTCTACAAAATACTTTTATTGATTCTTCACATCATACACATACTAATCTATAAATATTAATTACATCATTTTCATCGGAAACATCTTTTATTGCATCCGTAAGACTCATAAACGTATATAAACCGTAAACCCTATTGAACGTTGCATAAAGATTTTGAAGCTGGTTTATAAGAAATACGTCCCTTAGATACGAATTCTTTTGTGAATGTTTGTGCACAAACCAGTTGTGCTACAGGTACGATTTTAAAATCAAACATTCTATTGAAAATCTGAAAAACATACAAGTCTTATAGATTTCTAAAACGGGTTAACACATTTTTGGGATATTTAACCCTTTAACGACTGAATTACGAATCAGACACACAATGTATTTCAAACATACTTTTTTATTTATTTATTTAAGAATATTTTTTAGAGATATAGGCAACAAAAATTTTGCATGTTATCCGACCCTATTAATTAATGAGTGTTTTGTGTAGTAGTCATTGAGTGTATTGTACTTTTTTCTAAGATTGATGTGAGATTTTTGAGGTATTATAGGAATTAATTTTAACATGTATGAAGACCGTGAAAAAGGGCAAGCAAAAACAGCGAGAGCACGAAATGAAATCCTTTCCGAAACAAAACCGGTTCCATGTAGTGTCTAGTACCTAGTAGTGAGATTAAAGTCAGATATATACTTTCTATTCTTATAAATATCTTTGACATTTGTCCCATAAATTCGATTTTATGCGCTTTTTTAACTAACGGTACTTCAAAGTATCATAAAAGGATTAAAAGACCCCCCCCCCCCCCAGAAAAAAAAAATCTTTAAGGTGCCTGCCTACTGGCGGAGGCGATTTTTTTTTTTTTTTTATAATTGAAAAATTGCCTATATATGTGCATTATAGGATAAAATATAGTAATAAACAGTGAATAACCTGAAAAAAATATGCAAATTTTAAAATATTTAGGTTCAAAATATGCATAAAATTTTCGAAAAAAAAAAAAAAAAAAAAAAAAAAAAAAAAAAGCACTTTTACAAAACATCATAAGTCAAATTTAAATATTTTTGTTCTGTAATTTTTATTTAGAATATTGAAAGGTCCCTAAGGGAGTGAACTACTCTCTAAACTAGTGCTGGACGATATCAGAAATTAAATATCGCGATATATCACCATGTTAATATCGATATTATGTGATATATTGCGATATTTCTTTCAAGATAGGAAAAAATAGAAATTTGTTATTTTTTAAAGACATATGCACACGAATTTTAAAGTATACAAGTATAAAGTGTTTTCCGTGTATTTTCTGGTATATTACTACCATAACTTTATCATGAAAAAAAAAAAAAATGCATAAAAAGTGAATCAATATTTTGTGTTTCTTATAACTTATACTGTTGCTTTTTAGTATACCTCTGTATAGTTTGTCCTCTATTCTTCCCATTTTAAGCTTTAATTATTTTAAAATCATATTTTAACACAGCTAATATGCGATCTGTGTTTTATTTGTACCAAGTATATCAAAATTCATAATTCTACTAAAAATAAAGCTTAATAAAAATTGTCTTAAGATGTAGGTATTAAATAAAAAGGAAAATCATTCTAAATAGTTAAGAATTGCCATTGGATACACCTTTTTTAGTCGTAGAGAGTAATATTTTTTACTTAAAACTCTTATATGCATCCTAAATGTCAGTTACTTGTCATTTTTATTTTTGTATCTGCTTACCAAATCATTACAATATTTTTTAAATGTATATGTGTTCAATTCACATTCGTAATAGTTTCATATATTCGTAATAGTTTCATTATATATATATATATATACATTGTCAGTATAAAAATTATATTATTTAAAGAAAGTTATGTTAAAGTTTCATTTTGTTACTTAAAGTAACTCATTTTGCAATTACATGTACGGCTTAAAAAAAAAAAAAGAAAGAAAGAAAAGGAAAGAGAAAAAATAAATGCTACATAAAAAAAGTAATAAACTATCCAATATTATATAATTTAATAAAGAAACTGTCACTGTAAAATTACTGAAGATAAAACTTTATTTTACATCAGTCAGATAGCACCCTTTCTCCCTTCCCATGTTTTCCAATGGGATTTTTGTCGCGTCGTTTTATAAAAATATTTTATTAAAAAATGAACTTTTTCGAATTATGTTTTTTTGAATATTACTCTTTGAACAGGTCGTCTTTTAGCTTAAATTCTGTTTTTTGAATATTACTCTTTGAACAGGTCGTCTTTTAGCTTAGTGAACAATTTTTCGAAAAAATAAATTTAAATATTTTACTTAGAGATCCACACTTTACCCATAATTTACTTATTGAGTCCATAATTTACTTATTGAAATAAAATATTTAAATTAATTTTTTCGAAAAATTGTTCACCAAGCTAAAAGGCGACCCGTTCAAAGAGTAATATTCAAAAAACAGAATTCGAAAAACTTCATTTTTGAATGAGATATTTTTATAAAACGAAGCAACGAAAATCCCATTCGATAACATGGGATAGGAGAAAGGGACTGATGTACAACCCAAACAGTGATGCCAGATGGTCGAAAATTATTTCCCCAAACAGGTCTTCAAATTTCCCCAATTCAGGAGGTTTTTTTCGAAAAAATCCCCAATTTGATTTCTACTAAAAAGGGGAAATAAAAATTTTTTCAAAAAAAATATCAAGCAGATTTTTCTGTGATAAAAATTCAGATTTTTCCCCAAAAGAAGGCATTTAAAAAAAAAAAATCCCCAAATACCAATAAAGATATTGAAAGTCTCTAGTCGTAGGGATAAATCATTACGTTATCAACATTGACAGAGAGTTGAAGAACTCCCCAGATTTGTCCCCAAAAATTTTAGAATTCCCCCAAAAAGTCCCCACAAACATTTGGTCCAAAAGCCTCAAAAATCCCCAAAATGGGGACAAAATCCCCAATCTGGCATCACTGAGCCCAAAGCGAGTTAAACACATGTCGCATCTTATTGGCCAGAAGATATGGATACTTTGAAATAAACCAATATCAATGAACCAATAGCAGGAAATGAGCTAAAACAAAAGATATTGTTTTCATTCGTCATACTCGTTTGTTTTTATATCGCCTGTCTGTGGTATTACACCTACGATCCGCGAGCGATGATGTGCAATATTATCAAAGAACTTATACTAACGGTAGTATAAATTCTTTCATATTATCGTTTAGAGCCAGGGAAATGCATGAATGTAGAATGAGAAGTCAATATACTCTAAGAAGTCAGTATACTATGGGAAGTCAATATACTGTGATAGTTTAATTTTCCTGATGAATATCATTGACTTTTTGTTTTTGGACAGTGATATTTTCAAGAAAGTAGATACATTGCGGTATGGAAAGAGAGGATTGGAGAGGAAGGATTGTTTGGGGTTGGGAGTTTTAGTCAGTGAGTGGAGGGGAAAAAGGGGGTTGCATTAGTATAAGCACGGAGTAATATTAATAGGAGTTGAAGGTCCAATGGGAGAAAGCTACGAAACTGTGATCTAAATTTTTGGTAAATATTGAGGGCGCCACTTGTCATTCCTCCCTACTTCGGCGCGGATATACTGTTGTTTTCAATAGAATTTTGCTGGAGTACATTTAATTTTTTTTATTTTAAGCAATTTAATTTCTTTGTAAGTTCTTAAAACTGCATAATTCAGATGTTTCAAATAAATGTTTCGTTCCTAGTTGTAAAACAGGGTATGATAGTGATAAGAAAAACAAAAAAAAGCCCTAGGAGAAAAATAAAGTCCGAGTTCGTGTTTTCTGCACCTAAAGTAAGTTTTTTTTTTTTCTTTACAAAATTTCATCCATTCTCCTTCCTCCCAATTATCTGTTTTAGCTAGCTTCGGTTCATAAGAATCGTCATTTTTTAAAAGCTTTCTTTCAAAGTAAAATTAGTATAAAATGGCTCTTAAAAAAAAACATGTTGGTTAGAATACTCTATTTAATGAAATTTGCTTTCAATCGAAATTTTTTCAGCTTGATATTATTTTAAAAAAAATAATTTAAACGAGACATTTCCCCATTGAATAACATTGCGGAAGCTGGAGAGAAGGAAGGATTGCACGCTGGCGCCCTCTGTAAACATTAGAAAACAACATCACAAAATTTCAGCGTTACCTTCTTCTCCTGTCTTTTTACTCCGTGTGTATAAGCTATTCAGGTCTCTTTTTTTTTCAGGCTTTGCTTGGCGCGCGATGATGCAGGTTTGTGGCGCGCACAAGGGGTTGCGTCACTTCCGCTAGCCAAACGGTTTGTTTGTTTTTTTAGAAAACACGGTGAATAAGCTATTCGGCGTTCTCTTTATTCCGAGCGTGGTGACTGGTGATAGGTGCTAGTGAGGAATATTATTTATCGGCGGTTCGATCGATCTCTGAGTGTGCGCTAAAGAAATATCGTTAGAGGGATATATCAGCAGAGCTAGATCTTTAATATCGTTATTGCGATATTTAAAAAATATTGATACTTGGGGATATATTGATAAATACTCCAGCCCTACTCTAAACTATAACCATGTTATTTAATATTT
Source organism: Salticus scenicus (assembly GCA_963930645.1). NCBI lineage: Eukaryota > Metazoa > Arthropoda > Arachnida > Araneae > Salticidae > Salticus > Salticus scenicus. The sequence continues at coordinate 339,303,677 of OZ005653.1, forward strand.
TAGAGAATATAACAATTTTACATGCTGAAAAAAAATCATAAATATACATGACAGTTCGTAACTTCTATCGACAAAAAAACAAAAAATAATTTAGCTAGATTCATCGCCGTAGTTCAATCTCTAAAACAACTCCTCTAGAGTATTTGGTCAAAGTTTCCTAACGTTTCAATTATAACATTTGGAGTTATGACGTTTTGGGATGAAGCAAAATGTTAAAAATCTCATTTTGAGAAAAAGCAAAAACATATTTAAAAACCAGATTTTACCTATTAAATAAAAGATAATTTTAATAAGTTCCTGATTCATTTAAAAAATTTTTATTTTCTTTTTTGAATTCATTTTATAATCAGTAACAAATTTGGATGCTTATATTGAGTAAAACATTTATGTAAACAAACATTTACGGGTCATTTTCGGTCACTTCCGGTTTCAAAAACTGGCGAGTGACTAATATTAAAATGCCTGCAACTCATGTTCTAAGCAAGATAGAAACAAAATTAAAACTGATTTAGAAAGCTAAAATGTCAGGCTTTAATACTAACCCAAAAGTGGAAAATCGGATTTTTGACCGAAAATTGCATTTAAAGGTAGGCAGGCACCTTAAAGAAAAACAGTATGTTGTAACCACCACAAAATTTTCTTCTATCTTGTACTATACAAATTCACGCAGCATAAATTATTTGTTAAAATGATTTTCCATGATCAGTCGCTGACAGTTTTCAATCCAGAGAAGTATAACACTAAATGTCGAGCGAAAGTCAATTTGGTGCTAACAATTCAGCAAATTCCCTTCCCGAAAAAAAAAAAAAATGTTTTGTTAAATATGGATGAAAATCAATAAATTTGTTTCAAATTATCATAGATCTATAGTTCAATTGTTCGTTGCAAAAGGTATTTACGAGTTCTCTTTGAAAATACCCATAATGAAAATTTACACCCCAAGGGGGGATCAAACCCCCTTACATTTAAAAAAGAAAAAAAAAATTGGATGGATATTAGGGTAGATGTTCCAGTAATTGACATCTATCCCGAAATAATCAATAAATAAGAAAAATAATAAAATCATATAATTTACATACAAGAATTTTAACATTTTTTGTCAAACACTGGAGCATGTGTTAATAACTGGTAAAATGAATAGCTAGCGGTGTCAAACACTGGAACACAGGGGGCCAATGACTGATACAATGAAAAACTGTCAGTGTCAATGACTGGAACACTGAGTGGGTGTCAAATAAAAATTCATAAAAAAAAATAATTGTTATCAAGTGTATATTGTTTAACATATAAGTGGTTCTGAATGTCTTTCATACCCTATGTACTAACTTAAGATTTCTAAAAATATTTTCTGATGACTAGAACATTAAAAACATCAGAGATTGCTCTAAAAGTGTCAATCACTGGTGTACTAGCCCTACTATCATAAATATTTTCATATTTTAAAGTTAAATAATAATTCTTATCATGTACAGTCGAGGAAATAAATAAAAAAAACGCAACTCTCGACGTCAATTCGTTGCTAATCGATGCAAAAAAATGTGATAGACATCATTTGGCAAGGAATTGTGAGTACTTTTAGAAAACAAAGTAAATTTTTGAATTGGGTGTCGTCTACATACCAAAATAAACAAACAACAACAAAAAAACTGATCTTTTTAAATGGCAATTTTTACTTCCATTACCCTACTTCCGTAGGTAATGGAAGTATTGTATTCGGTCTGAAAATTCGATATCGGGTTTTCACCTGATTTACGCGTTTTAAGGTCCCCTGAGTCCAAAAAAGTGGTTTTTGGCAATTGGTCAGTGTGTATGTATGTGTGTGTGTGTATGTATGTGGAGAATCTTCTGGCTATTATAGCTCAGAAACTAATAAAGATAGAGCTACGAAACTTTAGAATTGAAATACGTCTGGTGTACAGTTGAAATTTCCAAATTTCGGTGAAAATTGAAAAAACGGAAGTGGGACATCGGAAACCGGAAGTGCGACCGTAAGTCCGTATCTCAAAAACGGCTCTAACGATTTTCTTCAAACTTGCTATATAAACATTTTCTTAGATGTCCTTTCGAATGATATAGTTGGTTAGTTCAGGAAAATTGATAGGCGTCCTGTATAAATAGCTCAATTTCAGGCCTCGCAAAGGCGTTCCTTTAAAAACGGTTGTACGGATTTTTTTTCAAACTCGCCATTTTAACTCACTTTTAAATATGCTTTTGTATGTAATTATTGTTTTCCGGTCAATAATTGAGTTTAACCGGAAGTAGGACGTCGGAAACCGGAAATGGGACCGTAAGTCAATATCTCAAAAACGGCTCTAACGATTTTCTTCAAATTTTCTATATAAACACTCTATTAGATGTCCTTTCGAATGATATAATTGGTTAGTTCAGAAAAATTCATAGGCGTCCTGTATAAATAGCTCAATTTCAGGTCTTGCAAGCGCGTTCCTTTGAAAACGGCTGTACGGATTTTTTTTCAAACTCGCCCTATTAACTCACTTTTAAATATCATTTTGTATGTAATTATTGTTTTCCGGTCAATAATTGATTTTTTGTAAAAGTTGGTATCCCAAAAACGGCTCTAACGATTTTCTCTTTAGGTCACTTTTATGCTTTCTGATCACATTATCTTTCAAAAATGCATATAATACGTGTAATAGTGGGTAATGGAAGTCGTGTGGTTGTTTCACACCAGATTTTTTTTTTTTTTTTTTTTTTTTTTTAATTTGAATTTATGGGATCGCGGCAATGCGAAAAAGTATATTGGTTGTACATTATATTATTTTTATTTATTTATTTATTTTATATAGGGTAAGTGCTCCAGTGATTGACACTTTAACAGCAATATCTGATGTTTTTAATGTTCTAGTCATCAGAAACTATTTTTGAAAATCTTAAGCTAATACATTAGGCATAAAAGACATTCAGAACCACATACATGTTAAAATATATGCATTTGATAACAGTTATTATTATTATTTTTTTGAATTTTTGTTTGACACCCACTCAATGTTCCAGTCATTGACACTGCCAGTTTTTCATTTTATCAGTAATTGGCACCCTATGTCCCAGTGTTTGACACTGCTAGCTATTCATTTTACCAGTTATTAGCACCCCATGCTCCAGTATTTGATATGAAACGTTAAAATTATTATATGTAAAATATACGATTTTATTATTTTCCTTATTTATTAATTATTTTGGGATAGATGTAAATTATTTAAGCATGCCAATCACTGGAGCACCTAACGTATATAGAATTATAAGCATTGAAAATCTATAGGTGCTAATGTCGAATTGATATGGCAGACTTTTATTAATATCGTTACAGATAATAGCTTTATATGTATATAATATATAATTACGAGAACGAGATACAGTGTAAAAAAAAAAAAAAAAAACTAACATAATCCATGACCACTTTTGATTCAGAAGAGTAATTTTAACTATGAAAAATATGAATAAATTCATAATATATATATATTATGAATTTATATATATATATATGAATTTATATATATATATGAATTTATATATATTATGAATTTATATATATATATATATATATATATATATGAATTAGGACCTATATTAATTTTTACATAAAGTGAATGCTAATGCAAAAAAATATGAGTTCGCAAATTAGCAGCACATTAAAGTTATCAGTTTACGTTAATGACGTCGGTTTGTCAGTCTGTCCGTATATCTGAGCACGCTCTAACTCCTGTAAATATTTATGGAATTTCTTGAAACTGATAGATGTTATTCAAGTTCACTATCGGATGTTCCCTATTGAAAATGGAGTTTATACCTATACTGGTTTGTGTACAGGGACACCCGAAAATATTTCAAAGCATTGTGTTCTATGAGAGGTATTTCTATAAACCATATTTTCATATCTTTACTGTACACATATCTTAATGAAATTTAAATGCGTTATTCAAGTTCATTATTGGATGTTTCCTGTAGAAAATAGAGTAAATATCACCACTAGTTTATATACAGAGACACTCAAAAGTATTCTAACGCATTGCGTTCTATTAAAGATATTTCTGTAAATCAAATTTTAATAACTTTACTTTACACGAAGTTTTATGAAATTGAAATATATTACTTGTGTGCACAAAAGAATGCTTTGCATAGAATATAGCATGATTAGAATTAGATTTACAGGGTGACACAAAATTATTCATTTATATTAAAAGCTTTTAATAAAAATTTGCTAGAATTGTACTATCTTTTACATTAAGCGTTTTTAACACTTTCAAACATTTGTCAAGTGTGAATAGGATTTCAATTTAGTTCACTATCGGGTGTTCCCTATTGAAAATGATGTTTATACCTCAACTGGTTTGTGTACAGGGGCACCCAAAAATATTCGAAAGCTTTGTGTTCTATGAGAGGAGTTTCAATAAACCATATTTTAATACCTTTACTATATAGATACTTTAATAAAATTTTAATATGTTATTCAAGTTCCCTTTCGGATGTTTCCTACGTAAAATCGAGTATATTTCTAACTTTTTTGTATACAGGGGCACTTGAAAGTATTCCAAAGCACTGAGTTCTGTAAGAGTTATTTTTATAAACCAAATTTAAATAATTTTACTTTGCACAAAGCTTAATGCAATTGAAATAAGTCATTCGTATGCATAAAAGAGTGTCTTCTATTTAATACAGTATGATTAGCATTAGATTTACAGGGCCACACAAAAATATTCAGTTACATTAAGAGCTATTAATAAAAATTTGTTAGAATTGCACTTTCGTTTACATTAACACTAGTTACATTAATACAAGTTAGCGTTTTAGCACTTTCTTATATTTTTAGTGGGAATAGGATTTCAATTTGTGTATCTGTCTGTCCTACTGTCTACCTTTCTATCTGTTTGTTTCCGGCTCCTAGCGTCGGTAAATATTTTTAGAATTTTTTAAAAATGATACAATCAAGTTCACTATGGAATGTTCCCTATTCAAAATGACATTAATAGATCCTGTGCAACTAGTTTGTTTACACAGACAAAAAAAAAAAAAAAATGTTTATGGATTAAGTTTTAGGACAGAATTTTTAAAAAGTTATATTTAAAATCTTTCTGTTGTAAAAATCATAAAAACATTCACATGTATTTTTAATATTCTAAAATAATGTTTTGTACAGAATATGATATGACTAACTTTTTCAGATTAAAAGTTATTCTATACAACAATTACGTACAGTTAGAAAGCGTTACTAATCAATGCGTGCTGTATGATTTTTCGTCCTTTTTTTTTTTTTTTTTTTTTTTGTAAAGTTTTGCATGATATAACAGTGAAAATCTTAAAAAGTAACAGAAAAAATTAAACAAAATATTTTTAATTTTTAATTACTGGTCAAACTATAAACAACAACAACGTCGAACGGAAAAAAAAAAAAAAAAAAAAGATTAAGACATTAGTGATAGCAAACAAGAATTCTTATTTTCTAAAGGAAACAAGCCCTTAAAAACGGCCTTGAAACTGGTAAACCCTTAAAACCCTTAAAAGTGGCCTTTCAACGTTCTTTTTAAAACAACACTCTATAGAAAAGGAAAAGAAAAAATGATTTTGAGTATTCGTGTTGGAGCTCTTAATTTACGTTGGCAAAAATAGATGCAAGTGACATTTACCTCGTCGATTACTGGTGATAAATTTCAAATCCTTTAAAAAGTGGTAGAACGGAAGATCAATTAAGCAGGCTGGGGTTTACTGTTTAAAATAGGAAAATAAGTGGACGTAAAAATTGTCAATTATAAAACGAATTGTCTAATGACAACCATTGGAATGCAAGGCAGACTTGTTAAATCGCTTCTTAACTACTATCATAGTTAAAGGGTTAATCATTTAGTCCATATATTGCTTTATTTATTTTTTTTTTCGAGGGGGGGGGGTCATTATTATTTTAACCATTTTGACAGCCGCTGACGACTATATCTGGCCGCCGAGATGTTATTATTTTTTTTCTACAATGCATTTATACTTCAAAATTATATAATTATGGATTTTCAGCTCGTTTTTCAAATTTAAAGGACTTAAAAATTAGACTTAAGGATAATAATCAAGTGTACTCTTACAATTTTAATCTCATGTTAAAATAAGCATTTTTTTACTACATTAAAAAACTGTGCAGTGAAAACAACAGTACATTTTTGCCCTTTTTCAAAGGCAGTCAGATGGTATGGTAACATTGGTCTTCAAACATTACTTATATATATATATATATTTAAGAAACTATATTTTTTATAGATATTATAAAACAAATCGTACCGTTTCAAAGAGTTAAACTAACCCAAAACTGGAAAGTACGATTTAAAATGTTTAATGTGTACTTCAGGATACCTTACTAGTTTATGCGTTGTTGTTCTATTGAATTATTTTGTTTGCTCCCAAAGTTTTTATTCGTCATCCTAAAACACCATTAATTAATATCAATTTTGTCAAACATTTATGCATGTATATATACATATAGTTATATTATTGCAGTTCGTACATTATATGACGCCAACCATAAAAAATAATAATTTTTATTAAAGTAAAAGAAAATTTAAGTATTATTGGCAATCAGTGTTACCATGATAGATATTTTTTATTCGAAAAATATCGAACATTTTCCAAAAGAGCATTATCTGATCAATTTCAAGTGTGAAATACAAGTTAACTAATATAATAATTAATTATATCTTTTAAAATTTGAAATCAGGGATAGCGAAAGTGCTGTAAAAATGATAGCGCTTGTATTAACATTTATTTATTTATTTATTTTTTATTTTATTTTATTTTTTGCTAAAATATTTCCGGTGTGAAATAATAAAATTTTGTTCTATTGAAATGAATGTCATACAACGCCGTATAAAAGAGAGAAAAATAGTCTCTTTATATTAAATAAACGTGTTTTAAGAGCAATTAAGAAAAATTTAGAAAACAAAGTTGTACAACGATACAAGCATATGCTTCATTAAAAGAATATGAGTAAAAATAATAATAAATAAGATACTTTGAGCAGTTCAAATTTCAAAATCGTACAAAAGAAATTTTACTGTTAAAAATTCAAAATTAATTCATTAGAGTTACAAATAACACTATGCAAAATATTGTGAAAATCTATATGCATGAGTGTAATAAACGTCATATAACGCCGTAAAAAAGAGAGAAAAAATTCTCTCTATATTAAAGAAACGCGCTCTAAGAGCAACTAAGAAATATTTAAAAAAGAGCGTTATAGAACGTTCCAAAAATATGAATCAATTTTTAAAAAATATGAGTAAAAATACTAATAAAATACATTGAGTTGCTTTAATTTCCTACTCATACAAAAGAAATATAATTATTAAAAATTCAAAATAATTTCATTTGAGTTAATGGAAACACTATGCAAAATATCCTGAAAATCAATATGCATCAGTGCAATGAACGTCATATAATGCCGTATAAAAGAGAGAAAAATAATCTCTTTACGTTAGTGAAGCGTGCTCAAGGAGCATCTAAGAAAATTTTAGAAAACAGCATTATAAAACGTTCCTAAAATATGATTCAATTTTTAAAAATATGAGTAAAAATACTAATAAAATATATTGAGTTTTCTTAATTTCCTACTCATACAAAAGAAATATAATTATTAAAAATTCAAAATAATTTGATTTGAGTTACAAGAAACACTATGCAAAATATCCTGAAAATCAATATGCATCAGTGCAATGAACGTCATATAATGCCGTATAAAAGAGAGAAAAATAATCTCTTTACGTCAGTGAAGCGTGCTCAAGGAGCATCTAAGAAAATTTTAGAAAACAGCATTATAAAACGTTCCTAAAATATGATTCAAATTTTTAAAAAAAGAGTAAAAATACTAATAAAATACATTGAGTTGTTTTAATTTCCTACTCATACAAAAGAAATATAATTACTAAAAATTCAAAATAATTTGATTTGAGTTACAAGGATAACTATGCAAAATATCCTGAAAATCAATATGCATCAGTGCAATGAACGTCATATAATGCCGTATAAAAGAGAGAAAAATAATCTCTTTACGTTAGTGAAGCGTGCTCAAAGAGCATCTAAGAAAATTTTAGAAAACAGCATTATAAAACGTTCCTAAAATATGGTTCAATTTTTAAAAATATGAGTAAAAATACTAATAAAATACATTGAGTTTTCTTAATTTCCTACTCATACAAAAGAAATATAATTATTAAAAATTCAAAATAATTAGATCTGAGCTACACGAAACACTATGCAAAATATCCTGAAAATCAATATGCATCAGTGCAATGAACGTCATATAATGCAGTATAAAAGAGAGAAAAATAATCTCTTTACGTTAGTGAAGCGTGCTCAAAGAGCATCTAAGAAAATTTTAGAAAACAGCATTATAAAACGTTCCTAAAATATGATTCAATTTTTAAAAATATGAGTAAAAATACTAATAAAATATATTGAGTTGTTTTAATTTCCTACGCATACAAAAGAAATATAATTATTAAAAATTCAAAATAATTTGATTTGAGTTACAAGAAACACTATGCAAAATATCCTGAAAATCAATATGCATCAGTGCAATGAACGTCATATAATGCCGTATAAAAGAGAGAAAAATTATCTCTTTACGTTAGTGAAGCGTGCTCAAAGAGCATCTAAGAAAATTTTAGAAAACAGCATTATAAAACGTTCCTAAAATATGATTCATTTTTTAAAAATATGAGTAAAAATACTAATAAAATATATTGAGTTGTTTTAATTTCCTACGCATACAAAAGAAATATAATTATTAAAAATTCAAAATAATTTGATTTGAGTTACAAGAAACACTATGCAAAATATCCTGAAAATCAATATGCATCAGTGCAATGAACGTCATATAATGCCGTATAAAAGAGAGAAAAATTATCCCTTTACGTTAGTGAAGCGTGCTCAAAGAGCATCTAAGAAAATTTTAGAAAACAGCATTATAAAACGTTCCTAAAATATGATTCAATTTTTAAAAATATGAGTAAAAATACTAATAAAAAATACTGAGTTGTTTTAATTTCCTACACATGCAAAAGAAATATAATTATTAAAAATTCAAAATGATTTGATTTGAGTTACAAGAAACACTATGCAAAATATCCTGAAAATCAATATGCATCAGTGCAATGAACGTCATATAATGCCGTATAAAAGAGAGAAAAATAATCTCTTTACGTTAGTGAAGCGTGCTCAAGGAGCATCTAAGAAAATTTTAGAAAACAGCATTATAAAACGTTCCTAAAATATGATTCAATTTTTAAAAATATGAGTAAAAATACTAATAAAATATACTGAGTTTTCTTAATTTCCTACTCATACAAAAGAAATATAATTATTAAAAATTCAAAATAATTTGATTTGAGTTACAAGGAACACTATGCAAAATATCCTGAAAATCAATATGCATCAGTGAAATGAACGTCATATAATGCCGTATAAAAGAGAGAAAAATAATCTCTTTACGTTAGTGAAGCGTGCTCAAGGAGCATCTAAGAAAATTTTAGAAAACAGCATTATAAAACGTTCCTAAAATATGATTCAATTTTTAAAAATATGAGTAAAAATACTAATAAAATATATTGAGTTTTCTTAATTTCCTACTCATACAAAAGAAATATAATTATTAAAAATTCAAAATATTTTGATTTGAGTTACAAGGAACACTATGCAAAATATCCTGAAAATCAATATGCATCAGTGCAATGAACGTCATATAATGCCGTATAAAAGAGAGAAAAATAATCTCTTTACGTTAGTGAAGCGTGCTCAAGGAGCATCTAAGAAAATTTTAGAAAACAGCATTATAAAACGTTCCTAAAATATGATTCAAAATTTTTAAAAAAGAGTAAAAATACTAATAAAATACATTGAGTTGTTTTAATTTCCTACTCATACAAAAGAAATATAATTACTAAAAATTCAAAATAATTTGATTTGAGTTACAAGGAACACTATGCAAAATATCCTGAAAATCAATATGCATCAGTGCAATGAACGTCATATAATGCCGTATAAAAGAGAGAAAAATAATCTCTTTACGTTAGTGAAGCGTGCTCAAAGAGCATCTAAGAAAATTTTAGAAAACAGCATTATAAAACGTTCCTAAAATATGATTCAATTTTTAAAAATATGAGTAAAAATACTAATAAAATACATTGAGTTTTCTTAATTTCCTACTCATACAAAAGAAATATAATTATTAAAAATTCAAAATAATTTGATTTGAGTTACAAGAAACACTATGCAAAATATCCTGAAAATCAATATGCATCAGTGCAATGAACGTCATATAATGCCGTATAAAAGAGAGAAAAATTATCTCTTTACGTTAGTGAAGCGTGCTCAAAGAGCATCTAAGAAAATTTTAGAAAACAGCTTTATAAAACGTTCCTAAAATATGATTCAATTTTTAAAAATATGAGTAAAAATACTAATAAAAAATACTGAGTTGTTTTAATTTCCTACACATGCAAAAGAAATATAATTATTAAAAATTCAAAATGATTTGATTTGAGTTACAAGAAACACTATGCAAAATATCCTGAAAATCAATATGCATCAGTGCAATGAACGTCATATAATGCCGTATAAAAGAGAGAAAAATAATCTCTTTACGTTAGTGAAGCGTGCTCAAGGAGCATCTAAGAAAATTTTAGAAAACAGCATTATAAAACGTTCCTAAAATATGATTCAATTTTTAAAAATATGAGTAAAAATACTAATAAAATATATTGAGTTTTCTTAATTTCCTACTCATACAAAAGAAATATAATTATTAAAAATTCAAAATAATTTGATTTGAGTTACAAGGAACACTATGCAAAATATCCTGAAAATCAATATGCATCAGTGAAATGAACGTCATATAATGCCGTATAAAAGAGAGAAAAATTATCTCTTTACGTTAGTGAAGCGTGCTCAAAGAGCATCTAAGAAAATTTTAGAAAACAGCATTATAAAACGTTCCTAAAATATGATTCAATTTTTAAAAATATGAGTAAAAATACTAATAAAAAATACTGAGTTGTTTTAATTTCCTACACATGCAAAAGAAATATAATTATTAAAAATTCAAAATGATTTGATTTGAGTTACAAGAAATACTATGCAAAATATCCTGAAAATCAATATGCATCAGTGCAATGAACGTCATATAATGCCGTATAAAAGAGAGAAAAATAATCTCTTTACGTTAGTGAAGCGTGCTCAAGGTGCATCTAAGAAAATTTTAGAAAACAGCATTATAAAACGTTCCTAAAATATGATTCAATTTTTAAAAATATGAGTAAAAATACTAATAAAATATACTGAGTTTTCTTAATTTCCTACTCATACGAAAGAAATATAATTATTAAAAATTCAAAATAATTTGATTTGAGTTACAAGGAACACTATGCAAAATATCCTGAAAATCAATATGCATCAGTGAAATGAACGTCATATAATGCCGTATAAAAGAGAGAAAAATAATCTCTTTACGTTAGTGAAGCGTGCTCAAGGAGCATCTAAGAAAATTTTAGAAAACAGCATTATAAAACTTTCCTAAAATATGATTAAATTTTAAAAAATATGAGTAAAAATACTAATAAAATATATTGAGTTTTCTTAATTTCCTACTCATACAAAAGAAATATAATTATTAAAAATTCAAAATAATTTGATTTGAGTTACAAGGAACACTATGCAAAATATCCTGAAAATCAATATGCATCAGTGAAATGAACGTCATATAATGCCGTATAAAAGAGAGAAAAATTATCTCTTTACGTTAGTGAAGCGTGCTCAAAGAGCATCTAAGAAAATTTTAGAAAACAGCATTATAAAACGTTCCTAAAATATGATTCAATTTTTAAAAATATGAGTAAAAATACTAATAAAAAATTCTGAGTTGTTGATATTTCCTACACATGCAAAAGAAATATAATTATTAAAAATTCAAAATGATTTGATTTGAGTTACAAGAAACACTATGCAAAATATCCTGAAAATCAATATGCATCAGTGCAATGAACGTCATATAATGCCGTATAAAATAGAGAAAAATAATCTCTTTACGTTAGTGAAGCGTGCTCAAGGAGCATCTAAGAAAATTTTAGAAAACAGCATTATAAAACGTTCCTAAAATATGATTCAAATTTTTTAAAAAAGAGTAAAAATACTAATAAAATATATTGAGTTGTTTTAATTTCCTACTCATACAAAAGAAATATAATTACTAAAAATTCAAAATAATTTGATTTGAGTTACAAGGAACACTATGCAAAATATCCTGAAAATCAATATGCATCAGTGCAATGAACGTCATATAATGCCGTATAAAAGAGAGAAAAATAATCTCTTTACGTTAGTGAAGCGTGCTCAAAGAGCATCTAAGAAAATTTTAGAAAACAGCATTATAAAACGTTCCTAAAATATGATTCAATTTTTTTTAAAATATGAGTAAAAATACTAATAAAATATATTGAGTTTTCTTAATTTCATACTCATACAAAAGAAATATAATTATTAAAAATTCAAAATAATTTGATTTGAGTTACAAGGAACACTATGCAAAATATCCTGAAAATCAATATGCATCAGTGCAATGAACGTCATATAATGCCGTATAAAAGAGAGAAAAATAATCTCTTTACGTTAGTGAAGCGTGCTCAAGGAGCATCTAAGAAAATTTTAGAAAACAGCATTATAAAACGTTCCTAAAATATGATTCAAAATTTTTAAAAAAGAGTAAAAATACTAATAAAATACATTGAGTTGTTTTAATTTCCTACTCATACAAAAGAAATATAATTACTAAAAATTCAAAATAATTTGATTTGAGTTACAAGGAACACTATGCAAAATATCCTGAAAATCAATATGCATCAGTGCAATGAACGTCATATAATGCCGTATAAAAGAGAGAAAAATAATCTCTTTACGTTAGTGAAGCGTGCTCAAAGAGCATCTAAGAAAATTTTAGAAAACAGCATTATAAAACGTTCCTAAAATATGATTCAATTTTTAAAAATATGAGTAAAAATACTAATAAAATACATTGAGTTTTCTTAATTTCCTACTCATACAAAAGAAATATAATTATTAAAAATTCAAAATAATTTGATTTGAGTTACAAGAAACACTATGCAAAATATCCTGAAAATCAATATGCATCAGTGCAATGAACGTCATATAATGCCGTATAAAAGAGAGAAAAATTATCTCTTTACGTTAGTGAAGCGTGCTCAAAGAGCATCTAAGAAAATTTTAGAAAACAGCTTTATAAAACGTTCCTAAAATATGATTCAATTTTTAAAAATATGAGTAAAAATACTAATAAAAAATACTGAGTTGTTTTAATTTCCTACACATGCAAAAGAAATATAATTATTAAAAATTCAAAATGATTTGATTTGAGTTACGAGAAACACTATGCAAAATATCCTGAAAATCAATATGCATCAGTGCAATGAACGTCATATAATGCCGTATAAAAGAGAGAAAAATAATCTCTTTACGTTAGTGAAGCGTGCTCAAGGAGCATCTAAAAAAATTTTAGAAAACAGCATTATAAAACGTTCCTAAAATATGATTCAATTTTTAAAAATATGAGTAAAAATACTAATAAAATATATTGAGTTTTCTTAATTTCCTACTCATACAAAAGAAATATAATTATTAAAAATTCAAAATAATTTGATTTGAGTTACAAGGAACACTATGCAAAATATCCTGAAAATCAATATGCATCAGTGAAATGAACGTCATATAATGCCGTATAAAAGAGAGAAAAATTATCTCTTTACGTTAGTGAAGCGTGCTCAAAGAGCATCTAAGAAAATTTTAGAAAACAGCATTATAAAACGTTCCTAAAATATGATTCAATTTTTAAAAATATGAGTAAAAATACTAATAAAAAATACTGAGTTGTTTTAATTTCCTACACATGCAAAAGAAATATAATTATTAAAAATTCAAAATGATTTGATTTGAGTTACAAGAAATACTATGCAAAATATCCTGAAAATCAATATGCATCAGTGCAATGAACGTCATATAATGCCGTATAAAAGAGAGAAAAATAATCTCTTTACGTTAGTGAAGCGTGCTCAAGGTGCATCTAAGAAAATTTTAGAAAACAGCATTATAAAACGTTCCTAAAATATGATTCAATTTTTAAAAATATGAGTAAAAATACTAATAAAATATATTGAGTTTTCTTAATTTCCTACTCATACAAAAGAAATATAATTATTAAAAATTCAAAATAATTTGATTTGAGTTACAAGGAACACTATGCAAAATATCCTGAAAATCAATATGCATCAGTGAAATGAACGTCATATAATGCCGTATAAAAGAGAGAAAAATTATCTCTTTACGTTAGTGAAGCGTGCTCAAAGAGCATCTAAGAAAATTTTAGAAAACAGCATTATAAAACGTTCCTAAAATATGATTCAATTTTTAAAAATATGAGTAAAAATACTAATAAAAAATTCTGAGTTGTTGATATTTCCTACACATGCAAAAGAAATATAATTATTAAAAATTCAAAATGATTTGATTTGAGTTACAAGAAACACTATGCAAAATATCCTGAAAATCAATATGCATCAGTGCAATGAACGTCATATAATGCCGTATAAAAGAGAGAAAAATAATCTCTTTACGTTAGTGAAGCGTGCTCAAGGAGCATCTAAGAAAATTTTAGAAAACAGCATTATAAAACGTTCCTAAAATATGATTCAATTTTTAAAAATATGAGTAAAAATACTAATAAAATATATTGAGTTGTTTTAATTTTCTACACATACAAAAGAAATATAATTATTAAAAATTCAAAATACTTTGATTTGAGTTACAAGAAACACTATGCAAAATATCCTGAAAATCAATATGCATCAGTGCAATGAACGTCATATAATGCCGTATAAAAGAGAGAAAAATAATCTCTTTACGTTAGTGAAGCGTGCTCAAAGAGCATCTAAGAAAAATTTGAAAAACAGCATTATAGAACGTTCCTGAAATATTGTTCAATTAAAAAAAAAATGAATAAAAGTACTAATAAAATACATTGAGTTGCTTTAATTTCCTACTCATACAAAAGAAATATAATTATTAAAAATTCAAAATAATTTTATTTGAGTTACAAGAAACACTATGCAAAATATCCTGAAAATCAATATGCATCAGTGCAATGAACGTCATATAATGCCGTATAAAAGAGAGAAAAATAATCTCTTTACGTTAGTGAAGCGTGCTCAAAGAGCATCTAAGAAAATTTTAGAAAACAGCATTATAAAACGTTCCTAAAATATGATTCAATTTTTAAAAATATGAGTAAAAATACTAATAAAAAATTCTGAGTTGTTGATATTTCCTACACATGCAAAAGAAATATAATTATTAAAAATTCAAAATGATTTGATTTGAGTTACAAGAAACACTATGCAAAATATCCTGAAAATCAATATGCATCAGTGCAATGAACGTCATATAATGCCGTATAAAAGAGAGAAAAATAATCTCTTTAAGTTGATGAAGCGTGCTCAAAGAGCATCTAAGAAAAATTTGAAAAACAGCATTATAGAACGTTCCTGAAATATTGTTCAATAAAAAAAAAAATGAATAAAAATACTAATAAAATACATTGAGTTGTTTTAATTTCCTACTCATACAAAAGAAATATAATTATTAAAGATTCAAAATAATTTGATTTGAGTTACAAGGAACACTATGCAAAATATCCTGAAAATCAATATGCATCAGTGCAATGAACGTCATATAATGCCGTATAAAAGAGAGAAAAATTATCTCTTTACGTTAGTGAAGCGTGCTCAAAGAGCATCTAAGAAAATTTTAGAAAACAGCATTATAAAACGTTCCTAAAATATGATTCAATTTTTAAAAATATGAGTAAAAATACTAATAAAAAATTCTGAGTTGTTGATATTTCCTACACACGCAAAAGAAATATAATTATTAAAAATTCAAAATGATTTGATTTGAGTTACAAGAAACACTATGCAAAATATCCTGAAAATCAATATGCATCAGTGCAATGAACGTCATATAATGCCGTATAAAAGAGAGAAAAATAATCTCTTTACGTTAGTGAAGCGTGCTCAAGGAGCATCTAAGAAAATTTTAGAAAACAGCATTATAAAACGTTCCTAAAATATGATTCAATTTTTAAAAATATGAGTAAAAATACTAATAAAATATATTGAGTTGTTTTAATTTTCTACACATACAAAAGAAATATAATTATTAAAAATTCAAAATACTTTGATTTGAGTTACAAGAAACACTATGCAAAATATCCTGAAAATCAATATGCATCAGTGCAATGAACGTCATATAATGCCGTATAAAAGAGAGAAAAATAATCTCTTTACGTTAGTGAAGCGTGCTCAAGGAGCATCTAAGAAAATTTTAGAAAACAGCATTATAAAACGTTCCTAAAATATGATTCAATTTTTAAAAATATGAGTAAAAATACTAATAAAATATATTGAGTTGTTTTAATTTTCTACACATACAAAAGAAATATAATTATTAAAAATTCAAAATACTTTGATTTGAGTTACAAGAAACACTATGCAAAATATCCTGAAAATGAATATGCATCAGTGCAATGAACGTCATATAATGCCGTATAAAAGAGAGAAAAATAATCTCTTTACGTTAGTGAAGCGTGCTCAAAGAGCATCTAAGAAAAATTTGAAAAACAGCATTATAGAACGTTCCTGAAATATTGTTCAATTAAAAAAAAAAATGAATAAAAGTACTAATAAAATACATTGAGTTGCTTTAATTTCCTACTCATACAAAAGAAATATAATTATTAAAAATTCAAAATAATTTTATTTGAGTTACAAGAAACACTATGCAAAATATCCTGAAAATCAATATGCATCAGTGCAATGAACGTCATATAATGCCGTATAAAAGAGAGAAAAATAATCTCTTTACGTTAGTGAAGCGTGCTCAAGGAGCATCTAAGAAAATTTTAGAAAACAGCATTATAAAACGTTCCTAAAATATGATTCAATTTTTAAAAATATGAGTAAAAATACTAATAAAATATATTGAGTTTTCTTAATTTCCTACTCATACAAAAGAAATATAATTATTAAAAATTCAAAATAATTTGATTTGAGTTACAAGGAACACTATGCAAAATATCCTGAAAATCAATATGCATCAGTGCAATGAACGTCATATAATGCCGTATAAAAGAGAGAAAAATAATCTCTTTACGTTAGTGAAGCGTGCTCAAGGAACATCTAAGAAAATTTCAGAAAACAGCATTATAAAACGTTCCTAAAATGTGATTCAAATTTTTTAAAAAAGAGTAAAAATACTAATAAAATACATTGAGTTGTTTTAATTTCCTACTCATACAAAAGAAATATAATTACTAAAAATTCAAAATAATTTGATTTGAGTTACAAGAAACACTATGCAAAATATCCTGAAAATCAATATGCATCAGTGCAATGAACGTCATATAATGCCGTATAAAAGAGAGAAAAATAATCTCTTTAAGTTGATGAAGCGTGCTCAAAGAGCATCTAAGAAAAATTTGAAAAACAGCATTATAGAACGTTCCTGAAATATTGTTCAATAAAAAAAAAAAAATGAATAAAAATACTAATAAAATACATTGAGTTGTTTTAATTTCCTACTCATACAAAAGAAATATAATTATTAAAGATTCAAAATAATTTGATTTGAGTTACAAGGAACACTATGCAAAAAACCTGAAAATCAATATGCATCAGTGCAATGAACGTCATATAATGCCGTGTAAAAGAATGAAAAATAATCTCTTTACGTTAGTGAAGCGTGCTCAAAGAGAATCTAAGAAAATTTTAGAAAACAGCATTATAAAACGTTCCTAAAATATGATTCAATTTTTAAAAATATGAGTAAAAATACTAATAAAATATATTGAGTTTTCTTAATTTCCTACTCATACAAAAGAAATATAATTATTAAAAATTCAAAATAATTTGATTTGAGTTACAAGGAACACTATGCAAAATATCCTGAAAATCAATATGCATCAGTGAAATGAACGTCATATAATGCCGTATAAAAGAGAGAAAAATTATCTCTTTACGTTAGTGAAGCGTGCTCAAAGAGCATCTAAGAAAATTTTAGAAAACAGCATTATAAAACGTTCCTAAAATATGATTCAATTTTTAAAAATATGAGTAAAAATACTAATAAAATACATTGAGTTGTTTTAATTTCCTACTCATACAAAAGAAATTATTAAAAACTCAAAATAATTTGTTTTGAGTTACAAGAAACACTATTCAGAATATCATGAAAATATGTATCAGTGCAATGAACGTCATATAACGCCATATAAAAGCGAAAAAAATAATCTCTTTATGTTAAAGAAATGAGCTCTAAACGCATTTAAGTGAGAAAATTTTAGAAATCAGCCTTATAAAAGGTTCTTAAAATGTGTTTCCATCTTAAAAAATATAAGTAAAAATAACAGAATACTTTGAGGAGTTTTTATTTCCGATTAGTACAAAAGAAGTATAGTTATTAAAAATTCCAAATTATTAATTTGAGTTACAAGAAACACTATGTAATATATTGTGAAATTCGATTATGCATCAATGCAATGAACGTCATATAAAGCCGTATAAAAGAGGGAAAAATAATCTCTTTATATTAAAGAAGCGTACTCTAAGAGCAACTAAGAAAAATTAAACGGAATTGCAATTCCAGCAATTTCCGATTGTAACACTGAATGTATCAGTATATTTTAGTGTATTCCTGTAAATCTTAATGCTAAATACGCCACATTCTACATAAAGCATACGAACAATAGCTGTCAATTTCTTTACGATTTTTACAGTGCGAGGTGACTTAAATATGATTTATAAAACTGCCTCTCGTAAATTACAATGTTCTGGCATACTTTTGGATGTCCCTGTACAGAAGCTACTTGCGCTATTTATATCATTTAAAATAGGGAACATGTCATAGTAAACGTGAATAACATATACCATTTTTAAGATATTTTGGAATTTTTTACTAACGTTATAGGTGGACAGACGTATACTTAGCCAGACGAATTCAAATCATAACCACTGTAACATAGGTAGAAAATGTTAAAAAACAATTAACGAGAAAATGCAACTCTAGCAACTTACAATTAAAGCCCTTGATGTAACTGATTTTTTTTTTTTTTTTTCTGGCCCTGTAATTTTTTATGCTATAATCATTACTATAGTTTATAGAAAACCTTTTCTTGTGAATATGAATGATAAATGCAAATTTCAATATGATTTGTACAAAGCAGAAGCATTAAAATGCGATTTACAGAAATAACTGTCACAGAACGCAATGTTTTGGAAATTTTCTGCTGCCCTGTACATATATAGCAGTGATTGTATGTACCCCTTTACAGAGAACGTTCCATAATGAACTTGAATAACATATATCGGTTTCAAGAAATTCAGTGAATATTCACGGGAGTCAGAGTGGAAACAGATGGACAGACGAATAGACAAATTCAGATCATAATTCCGCTTAAACAATGTTAAAAAGTCTTAGAAACGATTAATCACAATCAATCATTAACGACAATCATAGCCATTAATGCATGCGCATAGCCATTCTCCTCCATTTCCCGTCACGCGTGCAGATTTGTATATAATCAGATTTTTATGATAAACGCTAAAAATCTAGTGTGAAACAACCACACGACTTCTATACCCATTATAACACGTATTATCTGCACTTTTTACAGATAATGTGATTAGAAGACATAAAACTGACCTAACAAAGAAGTAATATCATGATACTTAAAAATTTCCGGTAAGAGAAAGTTGATACTCATGTAAAGAACAACATATACAACATATTTACATAAGCAAGTAAAAAGATACCAAAAAAATCTGTCGAGCCATTTTTTTAAACATCCATTCCCGAGATCTAAAAACTGACTTACCTAATTAGAATGACTGTTAATTTTCGTTTCCTTGTTGGTACAGTTTAATAACAACTTTAAGCTGGACTAAAAGTAATAAAATAAACACATAGTTTTTATGGGCACACAAACATGCTTTTTATAAAACAGGGCGTGAAAAATATTTATGTTTCGTTTTCTTGTTTACAGAAGCACACAAACGAATTAGGATATATTAATGGCTACGGTTTGAAATTGCCGGAATGGCATATCAAGTGACACTATGATATTTTTTTTATATTAATTATTATTATTGCGTTTAAATTTAGTTCCCTGTGTGATGTGTGTACCATTTTTAGATGCATAGAGCTATTCAGAATCCGTCGAATATAATCTTTTCTGTTAAAAGTAATGGGTGGAATTGCTTTACACCATGTCCAGGGAAATTACTTAGAAAGGATTATTACTTTCTCTAACCCATACGGTAGAAAAAGTAATGTTCACGAGTTGAATTTCTCAAACTGAGATTTATTTCAACAAAAATCATAACAAAAATCAGTTTTTTAACAGTTGATCTCTATCTGCTTCAAAAAAATAATTTAGCGGGCGAACATTTTCTGCTTAAAACCTAATACCGAATCATGACATAATTTTATAACTTAAAACCAAATAGGTTTGCAGTTTAAATGTCGCTCTACGATCATTTTGTGTACTTGCAGGCTCATTAGACCGGGGTCTACAGCTTAAAAAAAGATTCTGAATCACTGTCAACATCCACGTCTGAAACGGGACTCGAACACGGCATCCGGCAACTGAACGTTGGAGCACAAACATTCCACAAAATTCTGAAAATAACGATTCCAAATTCCGTATTCTGTCATACGAAGTTGTCGCTTGAAAACTGTTAAACCGATGAGTTTCAAAGAGTGGTGTGGGTGAAGGTCTACGAATTACTTGAGAAATGTTTTTAATCTAATAACAGCCTTAAACGTTTTTAATATTCTAATATTCAAATTGGTGGTTGAGGTTTGTGGTATAGTCCCCCCTCTAATCCTTCTCGCCACAAATATCTAAGCTTAATAATAGTTTTTCTATAAATAGTAACTGTTTTAAAAGAACCTCAGAAATGTTAAAATTTTTATAAGTGAATTGCCAAACTTAATTATTCTTTTTTTTACTTTCCGAACACTATAGTGAGGAAAGTATTTTAATCATGTCGAAAATCCGAATTTGAGATTTTGATGTTTCAATACGTTTCGAGGCCCCCTGAGTCCGTTTTTACTATTCTTACGATGATGTATGCATGTGTGTGTGTGTGTACGTGTGTGAGTGAACACGCTAGCGTCTAAACGCTTTGTTCGAATAAGCTGAAAGTTGGTACGTATATTGTGAGTCAGCATAGTACGAAACCTATAGAGTTTGGTGAATCTAGCACTTATAGTTTTTTTACAGGGACACCAGGAAATATTCTTTATCATTATGGCCTATGGGGCCAAATTTTTAAAAGTGCGATAGCGTCTAAACGCTTTATTAATCTGAGCAAAAAATTTGTACACATGTTATAGGTCACAGTTGCACGAACTGTACAGATTTTGGTGAATTTAGCTCTTACAGTTTTTGTAAAGGGGCACAAAGAAAAATTCTTTATCATTATAGCTTTTGGGGCCAAATTTTCAAAAGTGTAATAGCGTCTAAACGCCTTATTATTCTGAGTAAAAAAATTGTACACATGTTATAGGTCACAGTTGCACCAACTGTATAGATTTTGCTGAAATTAGCACTTACAGGTTTTTTACAGAGACACAAAGAAAAATTCTTTATCATTATTCTTTGTTTTATCTACAAAACTGTTAATTACTCAATGTTCGGAAAGTCGAATAAACTCACTCCAGATTTTTTTTTTTTTTTTTACTTTTACTTTTTAGAAAGCTGTTACTAAATTCAATCACTTATTGCTATAATGTAATAAAAAACATTTTTCTATTCTTCGTTTTACTTTTAAACAGATTTTTCTTTAAGCAAAATGTAAATGAAAATAAATTGTGCTTATAAGCAGAGGATATTTATTATTAACATAAAATAATAATAAAATTTAGAAGGAAAAAAAAAGGCGACAGTGTTAAAATTTATTCTGATTCTTTTATCGTATGCTATGTTGTAAAAATATTCCATTTCATCGAAATTTCTGATGAAGATAGTATACATTAAATTAAAGAATATGCGACGATCAAAAAAACGGAAAAAAGCTCCAGAAGCATCTAAAATAATCTGGTGTGTCACTCACACGGCTTTCTCTTATCCTGAAATTTAATACTATAAATACAGGTTGGAGAGTACGAGGTAAGTTAAAGAGCATGGATATGTAAACTTATGTTAAAACAATTCAAATTAGGCTTCGGAAGAGTTTTATATGATAAATAGTTGTGTGTGAGGGGGGCTACCGCTCCCCGTTTTATTACTGCACCTACATTTATATAGAATTAAAATTTGTTATTAAAATTAAAAGTTGACTTAAAATTATACAGACAACTTTCACATGCAACATTCCTTGAAACTTATCAGTCTTGATCAAACTTTTTCAGAAACAAACTTATATTAACTTGAAAATACAACTTTTGTATCTCCTGAAATTATTAGTTTTTAAGTTACTCTAAAAGACATAGACAAAGATTAAAAGTTAAAAAACTTGACTTCCGTGATCAGGAAGCCTAAAACGTGTAAATATACAAAAAACAAGCGATGAATATTTAGCTTAAAAATATACATTGTTTACCATATGCCTATGAAGAATGCATTTCAATTTCTGAGCAGCTGTCCTGAAAATGGTAAAATATTATATATAGTAAAGCACTTCCACTAACAATAAAAAAGAAGGTTATCGCTTAAACATTTGCAGCGCGGTATAAACTTTCAAGATTATGTAGGGGAGAGTCGGGAGGGATGGGACACCTAAAATTATTCTTAAAATAAACACTGTGTTTAATTTTTGACACTTCCACCAGGTGAAGTAACTACAGCCCCATATTTGTTGCTATGTATCATTTTAGTTAGAGAACTCTGTAAGTTTATGCTACAGAAAAACTATTTTTATAACACCAAAAGTAAACAATTGCATAATTTTCAAAACAAGTTTTAAACGTCTCTCACTGATGTTAGCATAATTACTTTTCATATTTTATGTACAGTCGGTAACAAAAGTCTCCGAACACTAGCAAAAATTCCTATGTAAAAAAAAGTACACTTAATACAGTTTTGTTAAATAAATCCTTGTCGAATCCTGTTCTTAGTCAGTCTAAAAACAAGAATCGACAAGGATTTATTTAACAAAACTGTATTAAGTGTACTTTTTTCATATGGGAATTTTTGCTAGTTTTCGGAGACTTTGGTTACCGACTGTACCTCATAATACAACTTGTATGAATTAGTAGCTAAAATAAGCCTAAAAGTAGCATGTGTCTAACAATAAATTATTTTTCTGAAAAACAATGAAAAGGGAGGGATGTGACAGAACAGCTCAGGGAGGGATGGGACATGTGAGAAAAAGAAGAAGAATGAAAATTCTGATGCTCCTTAAACAGAAAATATCCAGAGGCAAATGAATGAATAGATGGAAGATAAAATGTACAAAACAAATTCAAAATTATGGGAAATAACTGGTGTGGCACGCACACGACTTTTGTTTATCCTTCTAACTTTTAAAAATACTTTATTTACCATATATGTACAAGGAATTCATTTTCATTCCCGAGCAGTTTTCCTGGACATGGTAAAATATACAAAAGAAATTACATTCATAAATTACAGTTAGGATTTTTTGGTAATATTTGTTCTTGAGATATGCTGATAACACACACAGACTAGCCACTAAAAACCTTATTAATGTTCAGGGAACCACAAAAAATGTAAGTGTAACAAAAAATTAATGTTGAATGTTTGAACTAAAAAACAGCACTTTCTCTGCTAGAATTAAAAAAAAAAAAAAAAGATGAAGTAATTGAGCATTTGAAAAGTTTTATTTAAGTGGTACATTATACTCTAATGTTGGATAAAATAGATGTTATTAGTAATTAATTAACCTTACATACATCGTGTCCTACTGTTTTTGTCATTTTTCGTAGTATGTCTCTATATTATGTATTTATTTTAACTTTATAAAAATGTCCCATCCCTCTCTCATATAAGGGAGGGATGGGACATTTTTATGACTATGTTAATTGTCTTACAAAATTAATATTTTAATAATTACCATCAAATTTATATTTTTAATAGATGTTAAAATGTTTCAATTTGTTTCTCTGAAACTTAGTGTTGTACCAATAAAAGTAGATTTGTAAAAAATATTTTTGTCAGAACTGTCCCATCCCTCCCTACTCCCCCCTACAGACCGCATCATGCACCTAAATATAATCCTATAGTAATAATACACGACATAACCTGATATATATTTTCATTAATTTTCAGCTATTGCCGCACTATAATCTAATTCTTGTGTGTAGCCCTGTAAATGAACAGTGAATGATTTCCCTACCCTATTCCACATGAGACATGTTTTTACGCATATAAAAAATATATATTCATTTCATTTTTTTTAGTGCAGTCTATAGATGTTAAACTCTACTTACCTGAAATTTCCCCCATAGACGTAGTGTATTTAAATTCTCTTGGGTGTCCCTGTACACGAACCGTTTGCTTCATTTCAACGAAAAGCTTAGTGTAGCATCTTTATATCATACGCATTTGGAATACCAAGTTTGGACTTTCTGCTACTATTAATTCTTGAGCTATGCACATAACACACACAGACAGACAGACAGACACACAGACCATTGGCTAAAAACATTATTTTCGTATTCAGGAAACCTCAAAACGTGTAAATATAACAAAAACTCACGTTCGAAAATTTGACCCTAAAACAATACTTTCTCTACCTTATGGGTAAGAAAAAGTAAAAAAGACAAGATAATCATTTCATATAAAGAAAATGTTAGTTCGAAGATGAAGATGAAGATGAAGCGGAAGATGTTTGAAGAAGATGATGTCACAGAAAGTACAGTAGTGTGAGGAAGGTATAAATTAATTACGCTAGATTATTTAGCCTTTTTAATAAATATAAATTGCAGAAGTGTTCATCCAATTCACGTGGTCAGTAAAGTTTTTTACTTATACTGATTTTATTTACAATTTTTTTTTTAATGTGAAGTTTTTTCCCCTGCTGTTTCATCCAAATTTTCATGCAATTCTAATGTGCGTCGTATGGTGGTTGTTCGGCATCTGGTTCGGCTGACAAACAGCTTCAGTTGGACCCTGAAATGCTCCACCCATACCCATGCTCCTTCCTTTCTTCAACAAAACTACATTTACTTTGTTATAAATTTTGTACGATTTTATTGGTGTAAATTTCTTATGTTCTTTCTGTGCTATTTTAAGAATATTTAAATAGAATTCTAATGTACGACGGTCGCTTATCCACAAAAAGACTACACTGTGGTAAGATTTATGTATATAACCAACTGAGACATGGCGGACATTGAATTCCTGTCCCGGTATTTATCTCTATTTGCAAAAAATCCCTTTCGTTTGTAGAGCGTTGGTGGTGTGGTATGTCAAAAGACGCGAGTTCGAATTCTGACCTTATTATTTTTTGCTCATTCTAAATTTGTTTGATTTTCCCACCCGGAATGTGTTCAAAACTCTTCAACTTATAGACGCTGTTTCTTTACAAGAATAGCCTGTATTTCACGGCAATCTAACTTCTGGTTTAATTATTCTTTTTGAGACTAAATGTTACATAGCTACAACAAAGTATTGAAATAAAGAAAATGCAATCTTGTTCGTGGTTTAGAACGAATTAAATAATGAGAAAAAAAGATATTTTAATAGAAAAAAATTCCGTCACTACTGCAATAATGTATTTAGAACAGGAAATTAAGTTTTCATCCATAGATTGAAACAAATAATTTAAAAAGATAAAGTAAATTTTAAAAATAAATAGGATTATATCTTATATAAACATGTCAATAGCGTTGATTTTTATGGATTTTATTTTTAATAAAGATGTAGTTAACCTATTGCCTGACATGTTTTACAAAATTTACATAGGCATCCTATTATATGCCCAAAACTAAATAATTAAAACTTCATAAGACGAAACATTTACACTGATGAACATCCACTTATATCCAGTAATGTATCTAAATTTTTTAAGGCCTGTAAATCAATGCTTATCTTGTCATATTTTACAGATTTATTTTTTCTATTTTAGTAATTATGTTACTTTCGTTATGTTCCATGCCATATAAAGATATTACAATATGTTTTAAACACACACATATATATACATACATACATATATATAAATGATAGATATCATAATAAAATTTAACCTTAAAATTTTAGCATTTAATAGATACATGTTAATACCAACACAATAAAAATAAAACAGATTGTAACACAGGGCAAAAACTAGCACAGAAATGTTGCGATTCATGTTTATATATATTTACATATAAACCTCATGGAATTCATTTGCGAGCCCCAGTACACAAACAGGTAGTGGTTCTTTCTTACACTATTTTCAATAGTGAAGATGCTAAAGAATGTATATGAATTTCAAGACAACCTAAGAATATTTACGAAAGTAGAGCTCCGACAGGCAGACACACCGGAATCATTAAAACTCCTCAACTTTTTAGAAAAATAATAAAAAAGCCCAACACAACCAAACGAACGCTTCAAGTAATTTGCCGATACATTCCATAATATAACCGAAAATTTTTGTGTGGTCATATAATATAAACGATTTATCGATATCACCCGCCAGATACTCTATAATAATAAGTCATATATAAGCTTTTGTGCTTCAGAGCAAAGTATGTTAATTTAGTCATGCTGCATGTAGTATAAAGATATTAAAACATGCTTTCATTTTATTGACCGTAATGCTTCAGGAAGCTTTTGCGAGTCACTGCCACAAACCAGTAGCCCTATTAACATTATTTTAGTGGCATGCCACAATAAATTTGAATAATATATATCAGTTTTACCTCACAGATGGCAGAGAAGTTCCACTCTCGAAGCTTATATACGGGATGTGCCGGGTTCGAGTGTACGTCGTGCTCGTCAGCTTAGCCGTTTGTAGTTTTCAATCGTATTTCTCCGAAACTAATGTGAATATGGGCTAGCACCCTTTAGATTAATACTTAGAGGACATAGGAACCTCGAGTAGCTAATTCGTTTTAGCACAAACAGCGTCTATCAAAAAAGGCATTTTTCGACGATTTTCAATAGAGGTGGACTATCGTAGAGGTTTCATTGCATTTTCGAGTAATAATACTCATGGATCATCATGACACATTTGAATTTCATTGTGCGACTCTGTATATACTAGTTTACCCATACCCAGCATCAAAATAAAATATTCTTTACCGGAAGAAAAGGAAAAACCATAATTTATATGCATTTACAGAATTTACATCGAATCGAAATACTTCCTTGTTCCCTGTATAAGAACTACATACGTATTCTAAAACTTATTTAAATTTACCTATTTCAGTTAAATATGGATGGATGGATGGATGGGTTTTACGTCGCACTAGAGCTGCGCAGATCAGTTAAATATGCATAAAATAAATGAATACTCTTCCAGATAATACTGCCCGTAGAAATTAATGCAATAATTTTATTTCGTGTGGTCCTAGAAATCTGCAATAATATACTAATATTTTTATTTACATGGATAATGTAGATTTACTTTGTTATATTGTATCATGTTTAAAACAGTGTTAACAATATATGTTTCAAAAATGCGAATAGATGCGAATCATGCTGTAGCCAACCTTAATAACCAACATTAATTTTACAGCCAGTTACGAAAACATTTTACAAGAGTTCCAGTTTCAATCGATAAAAAAAATAATCTGGTGTGTCACTCACACGACTTTCTCTTACCTTGAAATTTAATACTATAAATACAGGTTGGAGATTAAGAGGTAAGATAACAAGTGCTGTTATGTAAACCTATGTTAAACAATTCAAATTAGGCTTCGGAAGAGTTTTCTATGATAATTAGTTCTGTGTCAGGGGGGCTACCACCCTCCTCAACCCCCCGTTTCATTAATGCACCTACATTTATATAGAATTCAGTTATTAAAAAAAAATTATAGAAATTATTATTTAAAAAAATTATCTTTTATGATAACGCAGACGATTTCCATATTATAGAAGAAGGAAACACTTAAAAAAAAAAAATGTTGAATTTATTCTCGATATTACTTTTTTCTTTGTGTTAAAAATGAAAAAATCGATAACTTTATTTTAAATTATCGCAGGTCGATGGTTCAACCCTTCGTTTTAAAGGTATTGGCGAGCTCTTTTGAAAGATACCCATCATGAAAATTTATTCCCCTCGAGGGGGGACTTCCCCCCCCGGGGGGGGAGGCGGGGCTCCTACATACACAATTTTTTTTTCCCAGCTGACTATCTCTATTACAAAAAATATATATTCATTTCATTTGGTTTAGTGCCCTCTATAGATGTTAAACTCTACTTTCCTGCAATTTCCCCCATAGACGTAATGTTTTTGAATACTTTTGAGTGTCCCTGTACACGAACCATTCGCTTTATCTCAAACGAAAAGCTTACTGTAGCATCCCTATATGATACACATTTAGAATACCGAGTTTGGAATTTCTGCTGCTATTTGTTCTTGAGATATGCTGATAACAGACACACAGACCATTCGCTAAAAACATGATTTTCGTATTTAGGGGACCTCAGAACATGTAAATATAACAAAAACTCGCGTTCGAAAATTTGACCCTAGAACAATACTTTCTCGACTTATGGGTAAGAGAAAGTAATAAATATATTCTTTCATCTTGTTAAAAGTGAAAAAAAAAAAAAAAAAAAAAAAAAAGAAACTTATATAAATTGTAAGTAAAATACTTTATTTTTTCATAATTAATTTCTTTTCTTTCACCTCCCTCCCCCCCCCCATTTTTTTTTTTTTTTTTTAAAGTGAATTTTATTTCTGACACTTTGTTTTAGATATATAAAAACAAGAAATAAAAAATAGTTTGCACATATTAAAAATCATTTCTAACTAATAGTCTATATCCTGTAAATTTAATTTAATTTTACTTCTGTCATGGCACCCTAAATTATACATTTATTATTTCATAACGAAATTAACTGAAAAATCATTTTTGCAGCTTTATTTTTTAAGAAAAATCATGCAATAGATTGCTTTAACGTATAAACCTGTACATTGTCTTTAATCGAAAAAAAAAAAAAAAAAAAAAAAAAAAAAAAAACCACAAAAATATATTATGATTTTAACTTATCATTATAAAAAATATATCACAAGAATCGTACAATAAAAAGATAATTTTGGATTTAAAAAACGAAATTACGACATTGAATACTAATATCCACTTCATGGAATTTAGGATATATCAAGTTTCTGCAATTTATTTTGTAATGCCCTTTGTTACAGTTATATAACTGTCATAAAATTAATTTGCACATATTTTCAATCGCGATTTAAAATCTCTGTTACAGCTGTTACTGAAAAGATGTTATTCTATCGCCAAATATGTATACATATATAAATGTTCATAAAAAAAAAAAGTAATCTATTATATTATGACAAAAACAAGGAATCCATCTTAAAAAAACGATCTTGTAATATGCTAAATAAAGAGGAATCGCTTACCTTGTGCTGATCAGTCATATGTCGATCTGTACGAACTTTTTATCGAAAGCTCCAAATAATATAGGACAATGATGTTAACACAACACATCAAAAAAACAATTCATTGTTTTATGAAAGCATTGTAAATAATCACTTCCCTTCGATGGGTAAAAACTTTGTTTACTTTCAAAAGATTATAATTTTACAAGTTTTTTTATACATTCAAAATTCAAAAAGTAAATATTTACATTTTTATTAAAATATGCAGAAGACACACATTAATCTAAAGTCGTTGCCAGAATGCGTTAATAATTCTGAATGATACAAACATTAACATAGGGGTACATACAAATGAAACACTTCCGTTTGCAAAGCCGTCTGCAGCCGTTTGCAAGCGTTCCAAATGTATGACTACAGTCGGCAGCAAAAGTATCCGAGCACTAGCAAAAATTCCTATGTAAAAAAAGCACACTTAACACTGTTTTGTTAAATAAATCCTTGTCTAATCGTATTCTTAGACTGAATAAGAACAGGATTCGACAAGGATTTATTTAACAAAACTGCATTCAGTGTACTTTTTTTATATAGGAATTTTTGCTAGTGTTCGGGTACTTTTGCTGTCAACTGTATTTGCAAAAAACTTGCAGAATTTACGTCATCGAAGTTGCAAGCGTTCCGTTTGTATGTAACCCATAAAGATAAACCAATTTCTTGCAAATATTTACTTTGACCACTGAGCTAGAATGTCAGTGACTTAGAAAAGGAGTGAAGTGGATATTACGTCACACTAGTGCTACGCTATGGGCAATTCTTCGACATACATGAAACAAAAACATTCAAAAAATAGAAGCACCTGTTTAAATAATACAGTTTTATAAAAGAAGGGGAAATTTAAAAAATAATATTGCTTCATTAATCAAATTATCATTTTTCTTCAGAGAAAAATTAGAATATATTTTTTTAGAAATTTCTTCCCTTTAAAATTCGGCAAATAGTGAAGCTGAGGCAACGGAATATGCTTCTCATTGCATAACGATCATAGATATAGTAATAAGACATAGATTGATCAGCGAGAGGGAAAAAGTGATGCCTTTTTTTTCTGGAAAAGTCACTCTAATGGCTGCTTTTCCCCGAGTAAATCACACACAGGAATAAACACGGATAATTTAGTAAATAAAATTTGTGAATAATTTATTTACTAAAGGTGAATGAAAAACTCCAGATACAGTTTCAAATTCCTTTTCCTTTTCTTTTCTTTTTTTCAGTACTCTCTAATGGCTGATTTTAGAACTTTTTTTCGGCATCAAAAATTTTTGCTTGATAACATGGGAATGATAGATCTATATATATTACTATATCTATGATAACGGTGACTCTATTTTTAAAACCAGGGGGGAAATTTCATTTGGAATCTCGTTCCATTTGCAAAATTTTGCAAGACAGCTGTATCGTTTAAAGGAGAATACCGAAAACTCATCAAATTCACCTTTATTTTACCATGTTTTTATTAACTTCTATTCTTGTTTGTTTGTTTGTCCGGTACAAATCTTGCAATCTATTTTTAACTAACTTCCCTACTAGCTAGACATTTGAAACTTTCACAGTAGCTCAAAGACCGGTGACAACACAATACTTCTAAGTCAAATTTTAGAATTTTAGAATTTTCGAATAGTTTTCTTTTAATTAATTAAAACATGAAAACAAAAAGCTCCTAATAGCAATAAAAATAGCCATTAAAATATTAGCTATAATCTAATTGTTGCCAAAAAGAAATTTACGTGTTCATTTTCTTTCGACATAAAAATAAATACATGTAATTAAACGTGAACTTAAAAAAAAATAAACTTTTTTTTTTTTTTTTTCATTATTATTATTAGTTCACTGAACTGAGTCCGCGTGCTTAAATATTGCTTATATATTATTTTTTATCCTCGCGTATTTTATTAATGATTCATCAGAAAATTTAAATCATGGTATATAAAACGTTTTTTTTTTTTTTTTTTTTAAATCTTATTTTACGTTTAGATCAGAAGAAACAGGAAGACAAAAAAATAAAGGGGGGGGGATGTCTAATATCTCTTTAGGTTAGGTTAATTGGGTTTAGCGTCGCACTAGTACTGCGTTATCGGTAATTGACGATGGTCTGGGACGCATCCTTAAGGATGTTCCGGAGATAGGCCATCATAATTTTGATCCTCCACAGAGGGGATAGCTTTCCGCTTCTGAGACCCCCAAAGGTATAATTTGGAAGGGAACATGGAGGACATTGCGGCTACGACGGATTTTACGTGCGGCAGCCACCATTATGTGGGCTTTATAGTTATCGTTCCGTTCTGCACACCGCAAGCACTGAGCTAGAATGCAAGGAGTGATAACTTCCTATTGAATAAGAAATAGCATTGAATTAAATTGATTTGGAAGTTATCACGCCTTACTCCTTGTATTCTAGCTCAGTGCTTGCGGTGTGCTGAACGGAACGGCCACTATAAAGGCGCCTTTTAGTGTACACGACGATCTTTGTTCGGCTCGAGTATCGAACCCGCAATCTTCCAATTATGTGTTTGTCGCTCTATCGACCAGGTATCTCTTTTAGATAAAATTTAAACGTGTGTTTGAACTTATATATGACTCCGAGAACTACGAATTTTTTGCAGAATCATCTGGATTATAATGAAATGTTCTTAGTCTACTGATCAAATTCATCTAACTCTGTTACGATAAAATTGAGCTAAATATTTTATGATAAAGCTAAACGTTATTTATCTGCTTCGAGACTGATTCTTTACTTTATCGTTACATTAACTTTACGTGACGACATAAAGAGTACTGAAGCCATGACAGGCTAGTTGTCTCAAGGATTGAATCTGCAATTCTGTTTTGTCTAGAAAAGATTCCTTTCGGAGTTAAAAAAAAAAAAAAAAAAAAAAAAAAAAAAAAGTTTGGAATTGGCTTTCAGGCATAGATATTTTGTATGCAAAGAAACTTAACTTAAATGACAAGGGATTCACATATTACAAACACAACATCTAGATTACTTCGTTCTATTATTTTATTAAATGTAAATTTTTATTCTTTAACCATTTAAAAAGTTTGGTTGAGGATGAGGTTGAGTGGGTTTTATATCGCACTAGAGTTACACTATGGGCAACCATAGATATAGTAATAAGACATAGATTGATCAGCGAGAGGGAAAAAGTAATGCCTTTTTTTTTCGGGAAAAGTCACTCTAATGGCTGCCTTTTCCCGAGTAAATCACACTCAGGAATACACACGGATAATTTAGTAAATAAAATTTATTAATAATTTATTTACTAAAAGTGAATGAAAAACTCCAGGTACAGTTTCAAATTCATTTTTCTTTTTATTCTTTTTTCAAAACTCTCTAATGGCTGATTTTAGAACTTTTTTTCGGCCTCAAAATTTTTTGATCGATAACATGGGGACAGTGGCGGATTTAAGGGGGGGGCTAGGGGGCTGAAGCCCCCCCCCCCCAAAACACTCACATTTACAATTGAATATTACAATTGTAAAAATTTTTATTGGTATAGAATAACATTTTGAAAAGTCTTAGCCCCCCCCCAAAGTTAAGTTCTGGATCCGCCACTGCATGGGGATGAGAGATCTCTATATATTACTATATCTATGTGGGCAACTGTTGACGATATGAGACTCACCATAGAAATAAGAGGTGCTGCCATCATCGCCAAGTTAGTATACAGATTTGAAAATTTTCACGCCAATAGTGCTAACTTTTGTAATGAGATGAGAGTTGTCATAGTTTAATAAAAACGACATCATATTTGAGCATATGCATTTTGCGATTATTATGCTACCACGGCACATTGAAATATTTTGAAGGCAAAATCTTTTCACAAAGCAACAATAATCTATTCATGTTATAACCATTATAAAGTGGTGATATACTATACTCACATTGTTCTTGACAAAGGATCTTTTTAGCTTTTTCAAGTTTTCAATAAAATCCATAAATTGTTTCCTGAAATGCTTCAACGACGTACATTTCGAAATTGTTTTTTCTGCAAAATGCATTTTCAAACTTATATAAAGTGTCGAATATAGGACATCTAATGGCATATTTTAGAAATTTTTTTAAAATGTTTTTCTCTATCGAGAACTAAATTGTTTTGTCGGGTAAAATAGAAAATTTATTATTAGTGTACCAGATTAGAAATGACACATTTTGCAGTCTTTCTTCGAGAATATCGTAACTCGACATAAAAAAGAGGTATTTTAAGAAATTAAAAAACTGAAGTTTAAGACGAATAGATTTTAAATATTTCAAGCCAATTAAGCTGATAAAATTTAAAAATATTAAAAAGAAAAATATATGGAGTAGTTGCATTGAAAAGCCAAAAATGTGGGACTCAAAAAATTTCACGAACGCGCACGAGATGGTAAACTCAAGTGACATTAGTTTTCTTTTTCCAAAATGAAAGTATCCAGATGTTTAAGAATGGAATTGCATTTCCCTCCTCACCGATAGTTATAAAAAATTATTTATCTAATGCAGCAGATGTTTTCTTGTTTCGTTTAATCACCAAACGCAGACGATTTTAAATTTTTAGACATAAAAAATATAGACATATTTCTATATCAAATGGATGTGTATACACATGTCGTCAACTCGTCAACACTAATAAATATTTTTCACTAAGGTATCATTCCATAATGACTGACGCCAATTACTTTAAGTTCTGTATAAATTCAAGAATACTGAACGTTTTTGCCCCCCAAATTGAACGATTACAGTTGTTTTACCTTTTTATTCATCAGTTTCTTTTAAAATTTCTAAAAATTTTTCACCGTTTGGTGTAAAAGTCATTTGAAATTGAATTATCCTCTTTTAAAGATCCCATTCCTACTGAAAATCGATCTGGAATTTATTTCACCCCGTATTTGTCGTGCAGTTTAAGTTATATTAGTCTAAGGAAGCCTTTGAAGTAGAGGCTGCACGGGCCGGGCTTACGGCCCGAGCCCGAGCCCGGGCCGGGTTCGGGCTGAAATTTTGAATTTGCTTTTAGGCCGGGCCGGGCTCGGGCTTAAAAAAAATTTCTGGTTCGGGCTCAGTTTTTTTTTTGTGTATATTCGGGCCGGGCCGGGCCTGAATGAAATTTTCTCCGGGCCGTATTGGCCCGAATCTTTTTCTGGTTTCCTCGTTAATCACCGAAAAAGGAAAATGATAAAATATTTTTTCAAGTCATTTATTTTACATAATTTTACAGGCTGGTATGTCACATAAAGTTCTATTTTGTTAAAAAGTGTAACTTCAATTTAATTGCCTATCACTCTGTCTGTCCGAAATGGGATTTTTCGCAAATATTTTTAGCATGCCTCGAAATTAACATATCTTATTAAAAGTAGTATTAGATGGTTTCCCATTCTAAATAGTATCATGTCACTACCATTTTGCGTACACGTACATAACAAAAGAAATTAGATACGTTACTGTGTATAAGGCTTTGTTTCTTATCATCTGTTGAGTTAGGTGGTATAAAGGCTATAAAAATCTTTCCGCTGTAATTTTTTCTCTAAGGTTCCTTTTCCTTTCTCCTGTGGACGAAAGTAGCATCATTTTTATCATGGGCAAAAGCAACTTTTCAATTGAATATGGTTGGATTAGCATTAAAGTTTTGTTTACCGGAGCACATGAAAGATTCGGATACATTACGGTATATAAGAGAAAATTGTTGAAAGTGCATTTTTAGTAGTATTAACCATTTTAAATACCTTCCTATATTGTTTGATGAATGCTAATATTTTCGATTTGACTTTCTGTTTGTCTTTGTGCCTTGTCTATAATAATGAATTTCTGTTTATATATAATTATCTTGTAAAAGTTCAGCAGTTTTGTTAAAGAACGTACTATTGTTTGGTTATATAAAACCTCTGCAAAACACGTACTAAAAATCTTTTTCATAGAAAGGCATTTATTTATTTATTTATTTTTTTACATATTTTTTAATCAGGCTGGGCCGGGCCGGGTCGGGTCGGGTCTGGTTTTTTGGTTTTTTGCCCGGGCTGGGCCATACACCGTTAAAAAATAAACGGGCCAGACCCGGGCCTCGAAATTTCGGCCCGTGCAGACCTCTAGTTTGAAGTATAAAGTAAAATTAACACCGTTGGAATGTTCATAATGAAGAGATTTCTAAATCTTCTATTTCTTGCCACTGTTTGTCTCACGGTCATCGTTTTAATTTTTCTAAAACTAATAAAATTCCTTCTCCTGCCTCCTCTTCCCATTTGGATATCCATGGCGCTTTTTACATATTTAAAAATTCGAAAAATCTTGTTAATGATATTTCTTCCACTCCGTTCTTGTCTGATGCTTTGAAATTACTCACATAACTTCAATTTTCGTTTAATTTTGATATTTTGAAATATTTTTAGATTTTGAAATATTTTTTAATCATTTATGTATTTATTTTCTTCTTTTATTTGATGATTCTGATCACGCCAGTATTTATATTTACATTCGTCTCCCTATATATTTTTGCTTTTCATTTAAAGCGGTTTTATGCGTTGCCGCTTTCGTTATTTAAAAGTTTATAATATACAATATATATATATATATATATAATTTTAAGATGCGTTGCCGCTTTGGTTGCGGCACTCGTACCTACTTTTTTCGCCTGACGAAGGGTCGTGTATTATTTCGACCCGAAACAATTGTTGCGAATTTATTACATTTTATGGTGTGTATTCAAAATTTTGTACTTATTACTTTAAAAGGCCAGTTCTGTGGTACTATCTTCATATTACCTTTATTAACATATTGCAAAATATAGCAGAAATTAAGTTTACTCAGAAATGGATATGATGATTGTGATGAATGTTTAGGGTTACGGGTTTTATTAGAACAATCGATTGGATTTATTCTCATTTCCAGCATAATTTGCGTTCTCTATTCTTTAAAGTGAAAAATCGACTGAATTTATCCTCATCTTCAGGAAAATTCACGTTCGCTGAGTTTCAAAAATAGTAAAATAAATAAATAAGGGTATACTATGAAGTAAGTTACAACGATTTTGATAAACGTTTGAATATATTTTTTTTCTTCTCGAGGGAGGGTTGAAAATTAGATTGAATTTATCCTCATTTCCAGGAAGAAATTAGGTTTACTCGGAAATGGATATGACGATTTTGGTAAAAATTTGGTCTTCACTGTTCACCCTTTATCTGCCGGTAGCAAAATATGGCAGAAATTAAGTTTACTCGAAAATGCATACGATGATTTTAATAAAAGTTTGGAGTTGAGGGATTTTTTGAAGAGAAAAATCGATTGACTTATTCTCAGCCTTAGAAAAATGTGCATTTTATGTTAACCCCTTATTAGCTTATTGCAAAGTATGGCAGAAAATTAGGTTTACTTGAAAATAAATATGACGATTTTGATAAAAGTTTGGATTTAAAGGTTCTTCTTTAAAGTGAAAAATTGACTGAATTTATCCTCATCTTCAGAAAAATTCGCATTCATTGTTAGCGCTTTACCTGCCAGTTTCAAGAAAGGCAAAAACTGGGTTTACTCGGAAAGGAACATAACAAATATCGTAAATGTTTGAAGTTACTTTTTTTTTTTTTTTTTTTTTTTTTGGGTGGGGGGGGGGGGAGAGAATTCTCGTTCACTATTAATATTCCACTGGCCGGTTGCAAAATATGGCAGAAATCAGGTTTACTCGAAATGAAAAAGTTCGTAGAAACGCGGTAGAAACATGTTTTTCTTGGATATCGCTGAAACGATTTTGGAGGGGAAAGAAAAAATTAGAATTGGAAGATTTTTGAGATGAAAAGTCGTCATAAATTATCTTCTTCTTCAGGAAAATTGGCCGATTCTGATAACCTGTGAAGGAAAATATATCAAAAATATGTTTTTTTTTTTTTTTTTTTTTTTTTCTGAGAAATTGTTTGAACGATTTTGAAAAGGAATTATAGTAAGAAATTTGAGATGAACTTGATATGATCTGAACTTGTCTTATCACCAAGAAAATTGTCTTCAGTCAGTAACTCGTCTGTTCCAGACAAACAAATAAGAAGTACATTTCTGCAACATTTTCGCAAATGGTTGCTGTGGATGCCAAACACGTAAACAAGGCAAAAATACGCTTTTTAAAATGGTGCCAGTTTTTCAAATTAACTGAAATAAATTAAGCTTATTTTGAAGATTAATAAAACAAACATTTAAAGTTAAGCTACTTCACTTCTCGTGAGCCTGAAAATGCATGAAATTATGTACTGCAACGTTTAGTAATACTACAGCGTCTAGAATAAACAGTGTGGAAAGCGGCGAGTGAAATTGTACTAAAAAAATTAAGCCTGTCACCAGATGTCATTGTAATCGAAGCTAGTGTCACGACAACAAAACCGAGACTCCCTATTGGTTAGTTATATGCTTAGATCACGTGATTAAACTGACGAAACTGGGAAAAGCCAATCAGGTCTTCGATTTGGGCAATAGCTTCGATCACAGCGACATCTGGGTAAGCTTAATTTTTGTAGCATCATTTTAACATCGCGGTTATAGACGATTGCCACACTGTTTATTCTAGACGCTGTATGTAAGTTTCACGTACATGAAAACCAGAAAAAAACATCACTGGATATAGCTAATTCGTCGTGCATGAATCTGAAAATGCATGAAATTCTGTACTGCAACGGCACGGGCTAGGACCCCTTAGAAAGACCCCCCCCCCACGGAGGGCACTACCCCTCAGACCTAGGACCCTACAGTAGTTAATGAGCCTTACTCCCAAAACAAACAAACAAACTATACTCCAGCGGTCAGTAATACGAATGTATGCGTACATGTACGCTTCGTGTACAGGAAAATAAAAAGAAAAAAATCACTGGGATACAGGTAACTGCCATGCATGAACCTGAAAAAGCATGAAATTTTTGTACTGCTGCAATGAGTAATACGCATGTATGTATGCTTCACGTATATGAAAACCTGTAGCCAATCAGCCTTAGTTCACACAATAGCAATAATAACACAGGTCGACATGTAAAATTTTGATTTTATAATTTCTGCTAATCGTTATGTTTTTTGGTGTGTTGAAACCGAAAATGAAGCCAGTTTTTCTCTGTCACGTATAGATTTTTTTCAATACCTACCTATACAATTTCTTCCACTACTCTTCCACCAATGTAATTATATGGTATGTTTTATAGAATGTTTCTATGATTAATTAATCATGGATACCTATTGTTGTAATTGCGAAGCACTAATGCGACGTAAAACCATACCAACCAACCAACCAACCTATTGTTATGATGGTATATGTAAGAAATTGTGTCGGTAAACTCCCTGTATTGACAAAAATCTATACGTGATGGAGAAAAATGAGCTGCATTTTTGGTTTCAGCGCATCAAAAAACATAAAGATCAGCTAAAATCATCAAATGAAATTTTGTCAACTTCATTTTTGTAGGCCTGTGATTTTAACATCGCTTATAATATATTTTATCACTTGTAGATGGCAGCACTACAAATTTTAATACGAACAGGTCATCTGGTAATTTCAATGTAAGTCAATGTAAGCGTCAATGTAAATTTCAATGTAAGGAGAAAAAATTTTCGGAAGGGGTTCAAACCTAAGTTATATGATGTTGAGTGTTGAAACTAAAGTTTAACTCAAAAATTTTCAACAAATCCGCCAAATTTCTAGTGGCTACGGCCTTGTTGTAAGTCCATTAACCCACCAAAGCTGAGTAATAAACTAAATTTAAGTAATAAAACTATTTCAAGTGTAATAATAATATTTATAAATTCTTTTTTTTTTTCTTTAATGAAAGTTTACTTATTTATTTCTTTATTTTATTTAAAAAAAAAAAATACCTATTTGTATTTTAACGGCCCTCTTCACTTACCGTTGCCGGAAGCCCGAGCCAATGTTATTCTATGGGGAAATTTTCTTTACAAATAACTTATTAACTAATACATATTTTTAAATTTTGTTTTCACATTCAGAAAATTCCTAATTGTTAAATTGACGGTCCTTTTTTAAAAATGTATTTTTTTTTTTTTTTTTTTTTTTTTTTTTTGAAATTGCAAAATGAAAAAGTTTCACAAATTGAAAATTCGTATTTTGCAACTTCAAAATAAAATATAAAAAATGAAAAAAATAATTTTTTAAAAAAGGTCCGACCATTTAACAGATGGGAAATTTCAGAATGTGAAAACAGAATTTAAAAATATGTGCCAGTTAATAAGTTATTTGTAAAGAAAAAATTCCCATGGGAATTTTTACATTAGCTTTGGCATTTTATAACATTAAAGCATTTTATAGCATTAGCTTTGGCTTCCGGCGGCGGTGAGTGAAGCGGGCCCTTAATAACAGGCACGTATTAATTTCTATAAATACCAATATTTCAATAAATATACAATAATTTAGTATGTATTTATATTTAATTCGGATTATATAAATGATTCATCAACCACGCGTGCTTATCTCTGTACAAATAAACAGATAAGAACATGTATGCTGCTAGGATATTTTAGCAAAATACAATACTTATACAGGTGATGGACAAAATAATGCGAACATTTTAGCTTTTTTACGTTTTGTTAAATACCTTGAGAAGTTCTTTAGGAATCATCTTGTAACATTGGTATTGTAAAGAACATGTTATACTTCATATTTTTCAGCAAAAGCAGTGTCCTGAAAAGGAAAAGGGGACCCGTAAACAAATAAACAAAAATCAAAATATTTTGGATCACCCTGTAAGAGATAATACTTTAAATGCGTTTTAGCTGTAATATGAGGTTATGAGGATTTCTCTCATTATCTGCATACAATTTTATGAGGCTACCCCATATATTCATGGAGATATAACGGTTTCTTTAAAAATTTGCAAAAACAGTTTCCACTTTTGAACACTTTCCAACAAAGCTGAAAAGTGTTAATTACTTCATTTTGTCTGTCTGCCTGTCTGTACGCGCTCTAACTCCCGTAAATATTTATGGAATTTCTCGAAACTGATATATTTTATTGAAGTTCACTATCGGATGTTCCTTACTGAAAATGGAGTGAATAACTCTTCTGGTTTGTGTACAGGGGCACCCAAGAGCATTC
The DNA here is from genome assembly GCA_963930645.1 of Salticus scenicus. Taxonomy (NCBI): domain Eukaryota; kingdom Metazoa; phylum Arthropoda; class Arachnida; order Araneae; family Salticidae; genus Salticus; species Salticus scenicus. The sequence continues at coordinate 339,344,397 of OZ005653.1, forward strand.
GAAAGCACTGTGTTCTAGGAGTGTTATTTATATATATATTTTCCCTATAGAATGTTCCCCACTTAAAATGACATTAATAGGTCTTGTACAACTAGTTTGTTTACAGGGACAACAACCAGAACAAAAAAAAAAAAAAAAAAAAAAATGCTAATGCATTACGTTTTAGGACAGAATTTTTTTTTTGAAAGTTATAGTAAAAATCATAAAAATATTGAAATGTATTGTTAATATTCTAAAATAATGTTTTGTATAGAATATGATATGATTAACTTTCTGATTTACAGGGCTACACTAAAATATTCAGAGAGATCGAAAGCTGTAATTATAATCTAATGGCTGTATTTTTTTTTACGTTACGTTAAGCCTTTTTAACACTTTCCAGAATGCCTATAAGTAATTTTAAAATCAATTAGTCTATCTGTATATTTTTCAGTCCTTCTGTCTGATGTGTGATAACGTAGGCAAAGAATATTAAAAGTTATTCGATACAACAATTACGTACAGTTGGAAAGTGTTACTAATCAATGCGTACTGCATGATTTTTCTTTCTTGATTAATTATAACTCGTAGGGTATTAGACCCAATGCAAAGCCATTTTCAGGAAATAGGGCATACTACATCAGACATAGCATAAGCAATCAGAATGAAAAAATATTGAATATCTTACGAAATACGAGCACTTTTACTAAATAATGTTTAACTACGCATGCGCAAGCTTTGTAAAAATTTCATTTGCATAATTTAATAGTCAAAGGTATTGAGCAACTTATATGAAAACCCAAACAAATATCATGTAAATTTAAAACTTTACGAGAGACAGAATAAACAGAATTTCAGTTCGCGCAAAATAAAAGCTAAACGATAAGGGGTTTTATTCACATTTTTAATACAACAAAGGTTGAAAAGAGTTAATGACTTCGGTTCGTCTGTCTGTCTGTCTCTCCGCGCTCTAACTCCCGTAAATATTTATGAAATTTCTTGAAACTGATATATGTTATTCAAGTTCACTATCGGACGTTCCCTATATTGAAAATGGAGTTTATACCTATACTGGTTTGTGTACAGGGGCACCCGAAAGTATTTCAAAGCATTGTGTTCTATGAGAGGTATTTCTATAAACCCTATTTTCATATACCTTTAGTGTAGACATATCTTAATGAAATTTAAATATGTTATTCAAGTTCACTATTGGACGTTTCCTGTATAAAATGGAGGAAATACCACCATCAGTTTATGTACAGGGACACTCAAAAGTATTCCAAAGTATTGCGTTCTATGAGAGATATTTCTATAAATCAAATTTTAATAAAGTTATTTTCCACGATGTTTTAGGAAATTGAAATATGTTATTTATATGCAGAAGAATGTAGCATTTACATGCAATGTAGCATGCAAATGCTTTGCATAGAATGTAGCATGATCAGCATGAGATTTACAGGGTGGCACAAAAATATCCAGTTATATTAAGAGCTATTAATAAAAAATTGCTAGAATTATACTTTCGTTTATGTTAAACGTTTTTAACACTTTCTAACATTTTTTAAGTGTGAATGTGATTTCCGTTTTTTGTATCTGCCTGTCCGTCTAGAAATTGCTAGAATAATAATAAAAATAATTACAGGGTCTGTATTTAACTACATTAAATACAGGGCCGTCATTAAAGAAATTCGTTCGGTAAAATGTGCACAAGAAAATTCGCTTACGATTAAAACCAAAATGCAAACTCGTATTATGTACCTCTACGATATATGAAACATGCTATCTCATTATAAATGCATGTGTGAGGAAACGTTAAAGATGATAGTTAAACCAAATCATTAAAAAAAAAAAAAAGACTCAAAATTCATGCTCTACGACCCAGTTCTCATACTTCCCCATGCAGGACAGCTTTAGTGTAGGACCCCCATGACAACTTTTAAATATTTGCACCTTGTTGGCGATGCCTTTTAATTTATTTCATTATTTATTCGTTTTGGAAAGTTTTTTTTTTTTTTTTTTTTTTTTTTGTTGTTGTTAAAAAAAACTTAATGTACCTATTTTGATTATACTTTTTATTATTGCGTTTCTTTAGTCAATTTATGACAAAAGTTCATATTTTGTTTATATCTTTAAAGTATTGCTAGGTTTAAAATAACGCTTGCAAAGATTGTAAAGATGCAACTTTCAAAAATAAATTTTTCTATAAAATGATCTCATCACACATTTAATAGCTTTTTATGAATTACTGTAGTCGAACAACTAATGTTATTCATATTATTTTCAAATTTGCTTTAGTGAACCTAAATACATATATCAGTTTCAATGGATGCTAAAAATGTTTTCGAAAATCAGAGCACGAATAAATTAAAGGCATCAACTTTTTTTGTTCCTTTTTTGAAAAATATTAATATATATATATATATATATATATATATATATATATATATATATAAATATACACACATATATATATATATATATATATAATAGATATCGTAATAAAATTTAATCTTAAAATTTAGCTATTAATAGAACTAAAACAGTAACAGCTCACTAAAATATAGAACTGAATTTAACATAGAGGAAAGAATTACACAAAAAGTTGCGATATAGATTAAGAACCAATGAGTTACGATAGTAACTTAAAATACTTACGCCGACCTGAATGATAATAAAAAAGCACCATTAAACTTATGAGAGGGAAAACAAATAATAAATCACAGAAATAATTGGATTATATATATATTATCTCGCACGTTCACTATGGTGCTCCAGTGGCCCAGAGGTCCTGCTCCCAAAGCTGGATGAAGAAAAGTGCCACGTTTGATTCCAGATCAAGTACGTCGGCATAGTCGCTTGGCTCTATCATTGGTATTTGCGTAAGTACGAGCTAGGAATCATTAGAAAGTCTTCATGGAGAGCTTTTCTCCCAGGCCTAACCCTAGCGTAGTCTATCACCTTTAACCCTTACAACCACAAAAATAAACCAACCACAACTTTCACTACGATTCAGAGTGAAACACTGTCATTCCTTTTATCATACACTATTAAATATGCATTATAAATGCAATTTTATCTATTAAAAAATCTGAAAATGGTCGAATGATAGCTATGATACACAGCAAATTTAAATGAAGGTTAAGGTATATTGTAATTATCACAGAATTTGTATATTATATGGATCTATCCTCCCCATGTTATAGATTGTTGATGCCAAAAAATTTTTTTAACATTACCATGTATTGAAACTCGGCAATGGTAATACAATAGAATGTTGATGGATTTTTAAAATGCCGAAATAAGTTTGATAAGTAAGTTATGTTTGATTAATTTATAATAAATATAATTTTTTATAATCAGTTGCTTTGTTATTATTATGACATAAATACAGTTATGATATTTAATGAATTTTTATAAATATTTTAATATGTTTTAAGAAATAATAAAACTCTCTCAAAAGTTTAACTAAAATTCAGCATTCTTTTTTAGAATTAAAATAAAGAAATTATTTGAAGTTATACATGAATAGAGGAAAACTTGTAAAATAGCAAACATTTAAAATTTTCTTTTATTCATTTGAATACCTTTTGAATTTAAAAATATTTCAGGTAAAAATAAATTTTGTCTCTAACTGGTGCGACAAAATATATTTTATTAAATATATAGGGAAAAAATAACAACTATATAATATTCAAAATTAGCTTAAAAGGAATCGGTAAAATTTTAATCATAAGTAAATTTTTACTCAAAATTAGAATTTAAAAAATCCTTTATATTAAAAATATAGACATTTCTATGCAATTACAAAAGTAAAAAAAAAAAATTATATATATTTATTTATTTATTAAAATTCAAAATATTAAACTTTATTATTATTATTTTAAAAGTTTCGGATCAGGCAAATTCTCAAATTTTGTATAATTATCTTCTTCTTTTACTCTTCTTTTTACTTTATTTTCTTCCTTTCTTTTTTTATTTATTTATTTATTTATTTTTTTTTTTTAATTATACACTTGGAATCTGCAATAATTACTAAATACTCAAAATTGATTTTTTATTTTTTTTTTTTTCTGTGTTTGAAAAACTCTATGAAAATTAAATTAAATTTTTCGTTTCATTCAATTTTTAGAAACATGAAATTTTAGGTGGGGGGGGGGATTTTAAAATTAAATTTATAACAATTGAAGAAATTACGAAAGTTAAAAAACAGTCAACTAATTTCTCTTTACTAAAACTTCGAAAATTTAAATTAATTTTTTTAAATTAAAACTTTTATAGTTCAGAGTAAGGCAAATGTTCAAACTTAATAATTTTAAAAGTAGAACTTGTTTTCTTAACTAAACACATAGAAATTCGAATAAATTATTTTATTTTGATGATGAAATATTAGACCTTCAGAGTATCATGTCACCTGAAATAACGAAAACATACCAACCGGAAAGCAAAACTTGACTTTCCATCTGTCTCCTTCGCAAATTTACCTTTTCTACTCTTTTTACTTTCTTCTATATGTAATATAGAGAAAGTATTGGATTCGCGAAAATTTTCGACCTCCGTTTTTTGACGGATCTACACGTTTTGGGATGTCCTGAACACGAATTGACAGTTTTTAAAAAATGTCTGTCTGTGTGTCTGTCTGTCTGTCTGTGGTTTAGTGTTTTCACCGTATCTCACGAACCAATGAATGAAATTCAACCAAACTTGGTATATAGTTGGACACTAGCGGGGCATTGTGCAGATTAGATTTGGGGATCAATAGCCCTTCAGGTGGCGCTGTGATCGCATATTACGTAAATTTTTAACATGGCAGTATAGGACAAATTTCGTATTTTTCACCGTATCTCACGAACCAATGAATGAAATTCAACCAAACTTGGTATATAGTTGGAACCTGACGGGGCATGGTGCTGATTAGATTTGGGGATCCATCGTCCAGCAGGTGGCGCTGTGATCACAAAATTTCGTATGTTACACCGTATCTCACGAACCGATGAATGAAATAGAACCAAACTTGGTGTATAGTTGGACCCTGACATGGAAAGGGTCTGATTAGATTTTGGGATCAATCGCCCAGCAGATGGCGCTGTGATCGCATTTTATGTAAACTTTTAACATGGCAGCATAGGACAAAATTTCGTATAAATGTACATAATGAGCGTTATTTTAAACTTGTGATTGTAAAATTAATATGAATTATTGATAATAGTAGTAGTTAACTACGAAAAAAATTTTGTGCATGTGGGGGCACCGGTTCCCCCCCTGGGAGGGAAGTACCCCCCCGGGGGGGGGTAAATTTTCAAGATGGGTATCTTTCGAAAGATCTTGTCAATACCTTTAAAACGAATGGTTGAACTATAAATCTGTGACAATTTGAAACAAAGTTATCGATTTTTTTACTTTTAACAAAAAAAAAACTTAGAAAAAAAATCTTTTTTTTTTTTTTTTTTTTTTTTTTTAAAAAACGAAACTTAACCAAACTTGGTATTTAGTTGGTCCCCGACATAAACTGGTGCTGATTACATTTAGGGATACGTAGCTCAACAGGTGGCGCTGTGATCGCATTTTTTCTAAATTTTTAACATGGCAATATAGGACAAAATTTCGTATAAATGTACATAATGAGCGTTATTTTAAACTTGTGATTGTAAAATTAATATGAATTATTGATAATAGCAGTAGTTAACTACGAAAACAATTTTGTGCATGTGGGGGCACCGGTTCCCCCCCTAGGGGGAAAGTACCCCCCCGGGGGGGGGGTAAATTTTCAAGATGGATATCTTTCGAAAGATCTCGTCAATACCTTTTAAACGAATGGTTGAACTATAAATCTGTGATGATTTAAAACAAAGTTATCGATTTTTTTTTACTTTTAACAAAAAAAAAAAAAAAAAAAAAAAAAAAAACTTAAAAAAGTCGTATTTTTTTTTTTTTTTAAATATTGTTACTGTTTGAATATGTATTACTTTTACCAAAAAAAAGAAAAAAATCGTATTTTTTTTTTTTTTTTTTTTTTTTTTTTTTAATATTGTTACTGATTGAATATGTATATAGGAAAATATAGAAGAAAGTCTTGTGGTGGCCACAACATAGTAGTTTTAAACTATCACAGCAGCTGCATGACGCAACATACGCGAGGATTTCCGCACGCACCAATTCTTTTCACATCACCGAAGACGACCCCTAGTTTCAGGTTTTCCAATCAAATACCGAAAAGGCAAATTATCCGAATTATTCTCTTCATCCTCTAATACCGAGAGATAGTTGCATCATATCTGTGTTTTTTGAATTTTGCATTTTCAGCTAACGTAATTGAGTGTTTATCTTTTATAAAGAGGATTCACTTTGTTAAATGAAAGTTTCCTTTTAGAATATAACTGTTATTAGAATGTAAACGATATTCTGATGTAAAAGATTGTTTTAAAGAATATACTATGTCCTTTTTTCGTTAAATAATTTATATGATTCAATTGCTTATACTTAAATACTCTCGTGTATATTATTTAAAAAAAGTAAAAAAAAAAAAAAAAAAAAAAAGCACCACAGAACTGGCGTTTAAAAGTAATAAATACAAAACTTTAAACAAACCCCATAAAATGCAAGGACTCGCAGCAATTGTTTCGGGTCGAAAATAAAAAAAAACACGACCCTTCATCAGGCTAACAAAATAGGCATGAGTGCTGCAAACAAAGCAGTTTGTGTCTGTTATGTTCCCCTGACGAAGGATCGTGTTTTCTTTCGACCCGAAACAATTATTGCGAGTTCTTGCAATTAATAGGGTTTATTCAAAGTTTTGTATTTGTTACTATCATGTGTAATTTTAATTTTTTTAATTAATTTCATATTTAATAAGTTATTCAGTTTAAAGACAAATTTATACAGAATTTAAAACTTTTTCCCTTTACGATAAAGAAACATTGTTTAAAAATTTTTGCATACACCAATACTTTTCAAACAACTGATGACCCCCCCCCCCCTGCCCATTTCAAGTTCTTTTTCTAGAAGGCAAATTACTTGTATCCAAATTACTCTTAGAGAGGTATGGGCATGCAATTTAAAGACAGTTTTATACAAAATTGTTTTTATCCTTTTAAAATAAGAATATTATTTCAGAAAATTTTGGAGTGGAAGGCTGATTTTTTATACCAACTATGTGAAAAATTCCAGAGCCGGGAATCGAACTATTATTCAAACAACTAAAAATGAAATGAAATCGAAAGTTGCGCCTAAAAGCATGAAATAAATTCTTTCGCCGAAGAACATGAACACTACAATTAATCATAACTTTTGAAGTCGGCGCAGAATTAAATAAAAATTGATAGTTATATTCAATACAAAAATCAAATTCTTTTCGAAATATACATCTCACTTTGGCATCTACAAAACATAGCCGAAAACTATTTTATTTCAAATGCAGTTAAGATTTCTTAAGCTGCAAAAGTTTGCGGAGTTGATGTGGTATCTGTCGCCCTTGGCAAAAAAAAAAAAATAAAATAAAAAAAAATCGCCAAATTATCTGGCGAATATATGTAATTCCTTTCAGAAATCTTGTTTATTTTAATAAGGCATATTATGAGAGCAATCAAGAATATGAAACAATATTTTGTACAATGTATATTACGAAAATATACATCTCGCGTGTATATTTTTGCATTACGATTTGAGACACCAAATCGAAAAACTGCCAAGAACGACAAATATTAAAGCTATACCAAGTTTATAAAGAAAACTCTTGTAACTTCTTAGAAATATAAATACTGAATTTCGAAGGATGTTCACTGTTCTCTGAAGATGTTACTAATGGACCAATTGTATTCAGTGATAAAATAATAAAGGAAACTAGGAAGATGGATCATTAGGGGCAACAGCGTTTGTAGTTATCGGTCTAAAAACAAGGGCCCTCCGTGTGTGAGTGGACATGTCACCACACTGCTAATCGCCTTCGAGCGTAGGTAGGCTACCCTTTTCCTTGCTACTGTAATTTTTTCGTGCCCAGTTTTCCACTACATTATACTGGGTTCAATTTTGTATTTCAGTTTTCATGCAAGCAAATCCATGCTATTTCAATAACACAAATTTTTGCGAAATACCTCCTATTATGAAAAATATGGAAGTTCTAAGAGTAATTTAAGAAAAGTTTTAAGAAAGCCTATTATTATAAATAAAAATGTAAAGATTTAAAAGTATAATATTAAATCCCAATAATTAAATCCTGTTTGCTAGTATCATAAATGATATTTTAAACTAGTTGTACATTAAAAAAAAAAAAAAAAAAAAAAAAAAGAAAAAAAAAAGAAAAGAAAAAGAATCTTTAGTTTAGTACACGTATATTTGAATTTTTGTGAATGTATTCGTAGATATATATATATATTCATAAAAAAAAAAAAAAAAAAAAAAAAAAAAAAGAGTAAGAGAATTTAAAATAGATTATAAATAGCTTGTTGTAATAAGGAGGATTATTATTCTGCTTTTATTTATATTTATCTTATTTTTTATTTTATTTACTTATTTTTACTTATTATTATTTGCATTTCCTAGAAACTGCTGAAATTAAAATAATCATTGATATAAAATCTACATCTCTGATATGAAATTATTTCACTAACCTAAATGCATTTTTATTTTTAATATTAAAAATATAAATAATCATTAAAAAATATACTATTATTCCATTTAATCTATGTGTAACATGTGTTAAACCAGTAATCTTTGTTTAATCTTTTATATTTTAAAGATGCTTATCTTTCAATGCAAGAGTTATAAAATAAAGATAAGAATCATTTTCACGAATAACAGGAATCTCATTTTTAAAGAAAAAAGAGAATCTGTGAACATAAACTCACGCCTATAGAGCATAGTCCTGTGATAGCAGATCCTTTCATTGATTAGCATCGGCTATCAGCGAAATGAAATGTCCATTACTTTTATGAGAGGGCGGCAATTTGTCACACTGCCTCAGGGCTATAGGGTATGGTACATCTCCCGTAACTCTGGGTGGTCTTGCCAAAGATCTTTGCATCGTGGCACCAGCGTAAAGCAATGTTACTAGTATTTATAGTATTGTAGAATGCAGGAAGTTGTCTGCAGCCGAAGTATTGTACTACGTAACAAAAGGTTCTCACGCTTTTTTCTTTTGAATCCAATACAATGTTGCTGTGTATCCTTTACTAATTACCTTTAACCTATATGTTCGAATTTTGCTGAAAACACTAAACAAATCCCTCTCTTCAAAAATGGTCAGGAAACTTACCATATAACTGTTATTTATAAAGTGTATTTATTCGCAATAATTTCCAAGAAATTTTATAAACATGTTTAATTTGTTGTGAAAAAAAACTTATACCTCAGATTTATCATTTCAATATATATTACTATGTAAAAGGATGAGTTTTTATTTATTTATTTATTTATTTTAATTCTTTTAAGCTTTTATTAAGATTTATTTTTAGTTCTGTAATATACATTTAATAAAGTTTGAGATTTATAAATCAAAGATTGAATTTTAGGATGTATATTCAAAATGAGTTTCAAGATATGAGGTTCAAGGTATGAGGTTCAAGATATAACACTTTCAGATCATTATCAATTGATATTTCTTGAATATATATTATAAAATTAAAAATGGTTTGAATTAAGAAGTTTTGTTTATATAATTTTGGAACAAATTAAAATAATAATCTAAAATATTTTTCTTGCTATAGTAAAATTTTCGTGTACATGTTATTTATTAACAATAGCAGAGATTAAATTCATGAGTGTGAAAATCGTGCATTTGAAACTATTAGATAGTCCTATGAACACCTTTTAAATTGTTTTCTTATAAATATGTTCAGATTTTGATACCTAGTAATTCCACGAAGATTTGAGAAGTTTACAAAAAGTACGCATTTTTTCTTGCTAATATTTCTGAAGAAATTGAATAAATCTTAAAAACTATTAAAAAAGTGAGAGGGTAGGGGGGGGGAGAGACTAACTCTATTTTTAATATGTAGTATTTTGTAGACGAAACTTATACAAAAAGTTCGCTCATTTTTTGAAAGAAGACTTTATTTCATGTTTATTGGTTATTGATATAAGGCAATTTCTTTGAATTTCTGGAAAATGCAAGCGGAAGGACAAACTGAACGCTGTGAACTCATATATACGGCTAGTTTGACATCAAAGAGATTTATAAAAGCCGACACTTAATATCTCAACAAATATGCCATATTTTGTTCTGATCTTTTCAAAATAGTCTTTTGTCTTCGGTCTTAATCTATACTGAAAATTTTACATTTCTACATGCAGTATGTTTTGAGATCTGAATCTCAATTTAAAGTCAAAAAGGGAATATGTGTGGTGTAAGGATGTAATGGACTAAATTCATGAAAATATATCTCTAAAACGGCACGAATGTTTTTCTTGTAATTAATATATGTTGTTAATAAGATCTTTCTGAATCTAGTAACGTTTTCGTTTTTTTCAGGAAAACTCTTGTTTTTTATATAAATCGCTTTAAATATGGAACTATATTACTCCGCCAATTACATGTGTTTCTCCGGGTGAAAACGCTGTTATGCGGTTCTTTCTTGTGAGGTATGTGGGCTGGTTGATTGTCCGACTTCAATGCAGCCAATGAATTATTTAGATTTTTTTTTTAACGCAAAAGTACTTTATTACATGTTTAAAATATTTATTGTATATATACAAAGTCAAATTCACTTAAATATATTTTCTCTTCTGCTATGAAAAAGATATTTTTGATTTCAAAATTTCATATTTGGTCAAAAAAGTATTTAGATAACATTTTAAATAAGGAAGTATTTTGTAATTTTAGATATTCCATTTTATCATAATAATGATGAATTTACAATTTTTTAAAGCAAAAAATTTGTAATCATTCATAAACATCGATTTTATAGTAGCTCAATGATTTGCGATTCCTATTCATGCATCCTTCCGCACAGGGAATAGGAAACAACAGCAAATGGAATTTTGGCGCCATCTTTTGTTTTTAATTTAAATTAAAACATACACTTTTGCAAATATATATATATATTTCTTTTTAAAAATTAAAAATCTCTTTTTAAAATACAGTTAGAGTTTATTCATATGTTTACTTTTCAGACTTTAAAATGATACATATTTTAAATATTAGCATAATCAAACTAATTTTTTTATTATTATTTAAAGCTATAATGGCTAGGGAATGAAAGAATACATACACTGTATATTTAAAAAAAAAAAAAAAAACCATGAAAATAGAATTAAAATTCATGAAAAATGTGTCAAATAGCAATTATTGAAAAACACGTCAAAATAAATAAATAACATATTTACTTTGAAACCCATAGTAATTTATTTAAAAAATATAATTCTCTCTTTCCTTTTCTTTTTTTATTAATTAATTTCTGCATAAAAAATTCCATTTCATAAATGTATTTAAAACTACAATAAACAAAAAAAAAAAAAAAACCTTTAATTTTAAATAATTATTTCTACATGTTTCTAAGCAATTAAAAGTTTTTTTTTTAAAGAAAAATAGCTTAAATATCGGAATGTATATGGTTCTGTCATGAAGGTAATAATTTGGCCATCTATTGGTGCCATCTCGTAGCTTATATTAAACCATATACATTCCTATATTTAATTTATTTTTCTTTGAAAAAAAAAAGACACTTTTAATTGCTTATAAACATGTAGAAATAATTATTTAAAATTAAAGGAGGGTTTCTTTTTGCTTATTGTAGTTGTAAATATATATATGAAAAGAATTTTTCATGCAGAAAGTAATTAATTAAAAAAAAAAGAAAGAAAGAAAGAGAGAATTATATTTTTTAAATAAATTATTATGGGTTTCAAAGTAAAGATGTTATTTATTTATTTTGACGTGTTTTGCAACAATTGCTATTTGGCACATTTTTCCTGAATTTTAATTCTGTTTTCATGTTATTATTATTATTATTATTATTATTATTATTATTTATATACAGAGTATTTATCCCCTCTTTCATCCCCTAGCCATTGTTGCTTTAAATAATAATAAAAAAATTAGTTTATGTTAATATTTAAAATATGTATCATTTTAAAGTCTGAAAAGTAAATATATGAATAAACTCTAACTGTCTTTTAAAAGGAGATTTTTAATTTTTTAAAAGAAATATATATATATAACTGGTATTTTCCATAAAACTTAAGCTTAACTTGTATTTTACTTAACTTGTATTAACTTTAGCTTAACTTGTATTTTCCATAATTTTTTTCTCCAAATGATTTTATCTTATTTTTAAAATTATTGAAATGTAGAGTTTAATTTATATTTTATCTGTTTTGCGAAGCTTCTCCATTTTGGTTTCCAAGTGGCAGGCTACTCGAAAATTTGTCAGAATGATAACGTTTGAAATACTGAATTAATTCAAACTAAATTTGTAGTGTGGATTTATCTCAGAAATGCATTTGTTATGTTCATTTGCCAACTTAATCTACCCTCTTGTTTCCTTGTGCCAGCCCACTGAAAATTTCAAATTTACATTAGAAAGGTTCTACGAACCGATTTGCTTAAAACTCCATATATACAAGCCTTCATTAATAAATCCACCAAGTCCATTAATAAATTGTAGCTGCCATTTTGAAAAAAAAAAAAAAAAAAAAAAAAAAAAAAAATGGTGGCAACTTCATAATAAAAGATAAATCAGTTTACCCTTCCTAGGAGCCAGAAGGACTTTTTTTTTTTTTTTTTTTGATCAATAACCCCTAAAAAGTAATGATATCAGTACAAGAAACCTTTAACGGGTTAAAAGTTTGTGACGCCGCTACTTTATGGCTATAAGAATTTGAAATATGAGTCTTAAAAATAATGATATCAAATTTTAAGTGACGCTTTGCAATTAGTTAAAATATACATAGATTTTCTTATTTGATCATTTATTTTCTACTTTTATTTATATTTATAATGCAAACGTAATATTTTTAGCTTCAAGATCAGACAGATATATAAAATACACTCACTGATGCTTTTTCATTCACATTTCAAATTCAAAATAACAGTTTTAAATGGAATGATATAAAAATTTCAGTGGCGCCTCGGTGTTATTTTAAAAGATTTGTTTTTAGATTCCATTAAAATTACTTTTGTTTTGTCTAATAAAGTATATTTACATATTGAAACAGTGCTTTTAATTTTCAAATATACTGTCAAATAATTATACTTTCACTGAGTTTGCATTATAAATTAAAACTATTTATTTCAATAAATTGATTTATCTTTTGCGTCACGCTATCCAAAACTGCAAGTAAAATCTATGTAAATGTTTTCTTTACGCCACACTGCCTCTTTGCGCAAATTTTCACTCAGTTGGATACTATGATACTGTGTATAACAAATAAATAATTAATTAATTAATTTTAAAAATATATGCATGCCTTTGCATGAAAAATATTTTTAGTATGTGTTTTGCAGAGGTTTTATATAGTCAAGCAATAGAATGTTCTTTAACGAAACTGCTGGATAATTATATATAAACAGAAATTCATTATTACAGACGTACAGAAGGCACAACACAAAGACAGACAAAAAGTCAAATCGAAAGTATTAGCATTCATCAAACAGTATATGGAGGTATTTAAAATGATTAATACTACTGAAAATGCACTTTCAACCATTTCCTTTTATATACCGAAATGCATCCGAATATTTTATGTGATTTGGAAAACAAAGCTTTGATGCTAATTCAATCACCACATTCAATAAAAAGATGCTTTTGTACATGTTAAAAATGATGCTACTTTCATTTAGTGCGTTAGGGAAAAAAAAAAAAAAAAAAAACGGGAGCTTCCTGCAAAAAGTTACAGTGGAAGAATTTTTATTGCCTTCATACCACCTAAACTCTACAGACCATAAGATACAAAGCCTTCTACACAGTAACGTATCTAATTTCTTTTGTTTGTACATGCGCGCAAACTACAAGTGACTTGCATACTATTTTGAATAGAAAACCATCTAATATTACTTCAAGGTGCCTGCCTACCTTCGGAGGTGATTTCTTTTTAATAATTGAAAAAATGCCTATTTATGTGCATTATATGATAGAATATAGTACGAAACAGTGAATAACCTGAAAAAAATTTGTAAATTTTAAAATATTTTGAAATTTAGGCTCAAAATATGCATAAAATTTGCGAAAGAAAAAGCACTTTTACAAAACATCATAAGTCAAATTTAAATAAAGATATTTTTATTCTGTAAATTTTATTTAGATTATTGAAAGGTCCTTAAGGGAGTGAACTACTCTCAAAATAATAACCATGTTATTTAATATTTTAGAGACGATAACATTTTTACATGCTGAAAGAAATCATGAATTTACATGACAGTTCATAACTTCTATCGATTAAAAAAAAAACTTTAGCTCGATTCATCGTCGTAGTTCAATCCCTAAAACAACTCCTCTAGAGTGTTTTGTCAACGTTTCATAACGTTTTAATTATAACTTTTGGAGTTATGATGTTTTGGGATAAAGCAAAATGCTAAAAATCTCATTTTGAGAAAAATCAGAAAACAGATTTAAAAACAAGATTTTACCTATTAAACAAAAAATAATTTTAATAAGTTCCTGATTTATTTCAAAGCTTTTTATTTTCTTTTTAAAATTCATTTTATATTCAGTAACAAATTTTGATGTTTATATATTGAGCAAAACATTTATGTAAACAAACATTCACGAGTCATTTCCGACCACTTCCGGTTTCAAAAACTGACTTGTGACTAATATTAAAATGCCTGTAACTATTGCCATGCCTGTAACTCAAGTTCTAAGCAACATAGAAACAAACTTCAAACTGATTTAGAAAGCTAAAATATCAGGCTTTAATACTAAACCAAAAGCAGAAAATTGGAGTTTTGACCGAAAATTGCATTTCAAATGTAGGCAGGCACCTTAAATAAAATATATTAATTTCGAGACATGTTAAAAATATTTACGGAAAATCAAATCGCGAACAGACAGACTGACAAACAATTAAATTGAAGTGACAGACATTTTTTTACATAATAAATTTTTATGTGACAAACAAGCCTATCAGATTATGTAAAATAAATGACTGAAGAAAAATTTTATCATTTTCCTTTTTCGTTGATTAACAAGGAAATTAAAAAAGATTCGGAGCGACACGACCAAGAAAAAAATTTCATACCGGCCCGGCCCGAGAACAAATTGAAAAAGCTGGCCCGAATCCGGCCCGTGCAGACTTCTAGGTATGGTTCTCCTAATTGCACTCGTGACTAAATCAATCGTGAAAAATATGAGTTTGGAAATGTTCTTCGCATGTCTGAAGTCTAAGCGTCCTTTCGTTCAGTATTTTTACTTTCCGAACACTATAGTGAGGAAAGTATTGTAATCATGTCAAAAATCCAAATTCGAGATTTTGATGTTTCTATACGTTTCGAGGTCCCCTGAGTCCGTTTTCACTAATTTTACGATGATGTATGTATGTGTGTGTGTGTATGTATGTGTGTATGTCTGTGAGTGAACACGCTAGCGTCTAAACGCTTTGTTCGAATAAGCTGAAAGTTGGTACGTATATTGTAAGTCGCCATAGTACGAACCCTATAGATTTTGGTGAATCTAGCACTTCTAGTTTTTTTACAGGGACACAAAGAAAAATTCTTTATCATTATGGTCTATTGGACAAAAATCTTAAAAGTGCGATAGCATCTAAACGCCTTATTCAATTGAGCAAAAAATTTATACACATATTATAGGTCACAGATACTCAATCTGTATAGATTTTGGAGAATCTAGCACTTATAGTTTTTTTACAGGGACACAAAGAAAAAAAGTTTTTGCCAAATTTTTAAAAGTGTGATAGCGTCTAAACGCCTTATTAATCTCAGCAAAGAATTTGTACACATGTTATAGGTCACATTTGAACCAACTGTATAGATTTTGGTGAATCTAGCACTCACAGTTTTTTACAGGGACACAAAGAAAAATTCTTTATCTTTATGGCCTATGAGGCCAGCGATAGCATCTAAACGCCTTATTGAATTGAGCTGAAAATTTGTATGAATATTATAAATCACTGTTGCACTAACTATAAGCATTTTGGTGAATCTAGCATTTATAGATTTTTAGAGGGACACAACGAAAAATTCTTTATCATTATGATCTAAGGGCTCAAAGTTCAGTAGCGTTAAATAAAACCACGTGTGATATAGGGAGAAAAATACTCAAACACTCTGTTATGGTTTTCTCTTTTTTGTTTGTTTGGCAACTCCTCTTTCTTTACTTTATCTACAAAACTGTTAGTTACTCAATGTTCGGAAAGTCGAGTGGAGTCACTCCAGATTTTTTTTAAGAGGTTACATGTTTTTCGAAGGGTAAAAGACATATCTTCACTCTCTTCCTCCCTCTTATATTTTATTTTCATGGTGAGGTAAATAATATTTTTCGTTCAAAATATTTAGCCTGGGGGTAGCCAGTGTAATTTTTAGACAAAAAGTAAACTTTTGTTATAAAAAGGGTTTGTTTGGATATTGTTCAAATTTTATATTTTTATATTATTAATATTATATGAATTATCTTATCAGAATACTCAATTAATGTCTTTCTAAATAAAGAAAAATTAAAAAAAATAAAAACGTGCCTAAGAATTACCCCGGCAATTGGGGTAATTCTTAGATATGCACGGGTTAATTGTTAGACACTGTATTTCTATGTTTTATGAATAGAAAATAAGATATTTACAAACAGTACTTGTTAGTCAGTATTTGGTTATATTGTGTACTTCAAATAGGGTAAAATAATTGGCGATTTAATGAACACGCACAAAAAAAAGTTACATGTTTGATTTCACACTTTATAACAATTTATAAAAATCTGGGAAAAACATGTCAATGACTAAAAACATAGTTTAATTATTAAATCTGGATGTACTAGATACGAGGTAAGTTGTGGCGATAAAGCAGAAGAATTAAAAAGTAAATTAACTCAAAAAACAGACTTTATTAACATGAAGTTGTTATCCATTTCAACTAGAACAAAACAAATAAATTCAAATAATTTTTCTTTGTTCATTCACAAAAACATCCTTATGGAACTTCTTAAGGGTTCTATAGACGTCAGCAATCGAATCATTTAATAACAGGAGACTTGGCGTTGGAATATTAAAACCCGAATAAACTACTACGTCTAAAACGCCAAAGAAAAATATTGGAAATGCATACAGCTGTTTCGGCAGCCTTATGCGTTTCTGAATCTGTAGAAATGCTCGTATATATAGGAGAGGAGCCGAATTTAGTTCAACCAATAGGATTACGGGAAGGGTGGGGAGCGTGGCCAATAGGAATTTATTAAAGTTAGCTGTGTGAACAGTAGAAAAATTAAGAAAATGTGGACTGAATATAAAATTTCCAACAGTCAGACAAATAGGGAACAGCGAAATTCCAATTTACAAGGTTTTTAAAATTTTTATAAATATGAAAAGAAGAAGAAAGAAATTTTCTTTGAAGCTTTTCATATTTATAAAAGTTTTAAAAACCTTGTAAATTGTGATTTCGCTATTCCTTATTTGTCTGACTGTTGGAAATTTTATATTCAGTCCACATTTTCTTAATTTTTCTACTGTTCACACAGCTAACTTTAATAAATTCCTATTGGCCACTCTCCCCACCTTTCCCGTAATCCTATTGGTTGAACTAAATTCGGCTCCTCTCCTATATATACGAGCATTTCTACAGATTCAGAAACGCATAAGGCTGCCGAAACAGCTGTATGCATTTCCAATATTTTTCTTTGGCGTTTCTGACGTAGTAGTTTATTCAGGTTTTAATCTAATCGTTGCTTGAAATTTTAAAGTAATAGACAGAATATGTCTGAATTGGACCATAAAATAGATTCAGGAACTTTCTCAAAATCTGGTACTGAAGGTTACCAAAATTTGTTGTTCTCATACCATTTCACAAATTTCAATTCCAGATGCTACACTTTCTCAATATAATATGGAGTTTCAAACAGCAAAAAATTTATCACGAGCAATCTTGTTTATTACATTTGTTAAGTGTAGCTTCAGCAGATGTGGACTTTTTGGTAAGACCTATTTTTTAATATTAATGGTAGCATCAGAGTTGCCTGTTAAACTGATATCAGAGGATGCATCGCTGTGAAAACTTTCATCATCTGAAGAACTTCCTAATTCTTCTGGTAAAACCTTTTTGTTTGAAGTGTTGTTCTTTTTCTTTAAGAAACATTTTCCCCTTATTTATTTATTTATTATTTTTTTTTCCATATAATTATCAGCTGTTATAACAACAACTGCACCCATATTTATTATCATCTTAAAATGTTTTAGTAACAAATAAATTTACTTTAAGGATAAATAAATAACCTAGTTCCACCTTTAGAATCTCTTTCAAGTTCTCTCACAAAAAGTAAATAAAGACCTCAGATTATAGTTAACAAGCTATAATCTATATATTCATTGTAATAACCTAATGTTTTTGACTGTAACTTAACGTTTTTGTTCACTTGAGTTTTACTTTATTATGAATTGTAAATATAATAGTTTAAGTTATCTGATTTTTTAATTAAGTACTTACAGTTTTATAATATTTATTGATTTCTTTTTAATTGTGCCTGTAATATAATCAATAAATGGATAATCAATAGTAACTGGGCTCTTCAATTTTTTTTTTTTTTTTTTTTTTTACATTGTATTAAATTTACCTTTGATTAGAACATATACAAAATAATTTAAACCCGTTTTTTTTATTGTCTAAGAATTACCCCAGCATGAAACAGTACAACAATGCCTTTACTCATCTCAGTTTATAAATTCTGCAATTTTCTGTTAATAAATTTGAAGGTAATGAATTTCTTCTTTAATACAATTTAAAATCTGCAACTAAATAAATATATGGAATAAGCAAATTTGAAAACATTGAAAGTAAAAGTTGATAGTTAATTTTTCAGAGACATTTTCTAGTGAAATAGAAAACTTGTTAATATGAGGATTACTGTTTAGGAAATTTTTATACAATGAGAAAAGACATTTAAAAACTTAAATTCAAATACAAAATCAAATAAAAGTTAATAGCTTTTAAACACCAAGTGCGTCTAAGGAATACCCCAAAGTTTTCGTGTCTAAAATTTACCCCGGTCACCCCTATAGAAGAGCAATACTTAAACGACATTTTATAAAATGTTCGTTTAATAATTTGGAAAATTTGACCCGTGGGCTTTGGTTGTCGGAGACCCTTCGGGAAAGTGGGTACCGATCTCGTAGAAATTTCGCACGCTTCTTCAAAATACGAAGGACTTGTGCTTGAACGAAAGGTTGAAAAAAAAAGAATTAGAAGTTTTAATTTTTTGGCAGAGTTGTATACAAAAACAGTACAATTTTCTCTACATTTTACCCCATATACAGCCTTGTAAAATGAGTTGTAATAGAAAAAAAAAAAAAAAAGAAAAGAAAAGAAAAACCTTTGTTCAAGCACTACTCAATTCCATTTTTGTAGAAGTGTGCAAAGTTTCGATGAACACGGTGCATATATTAGTTTTGCAGAAATAGTGCCCACCGCTTTTCTGAAGGAAACCAAGACCCACCGTCTGAATTTTTCAAAATTTTTAATGAAAATTTCAAAAAATGTTGCTTAAATGTTGCTCTTTTTATATACTCAAAATTTTGAATAAAACGTTTTATTTATTATGTTGGGGAAGGGGGGGGGGGGAGTGCGAGAAAGAGAGTTTTTTTTTTTTTTTAAGCTTTTGAAACCAATGTAATCTTTTAAAGTTGTACATCAATCATATTCCCCCTTCTCTTCCCCCCCCCCATGTTATCCTATGGAATTTTCGTTACTTCGTTTTATAAGAATATCTCATTCAAAAATTAAGTTTTTCGGATTTTGTTTTTTAAATATTATGGGAAGAAAGAAAAAAGGAACCTGACTGGTGTACAGCTTTAAGAGTTATGCACAGAAGAAGAAAACGAGAAAACAACCTGTTGCTTAACTTTTAACATCCAGCATAATTTCGAAATGAGAACAAACACGCTGCTCTTCTGCAGCGTTTCTTCAATGAACGAAGTCCACAATGTGTTTAAGTTTTCATCTTAGATAAAATATGCTTCCAGTTTATATTCCTTTAAGAGATTAAAAAATTACACACAAGTAGTGTAAAAAGAGGAGTTCACCAACACGGTGGAGGAGCCAGAAATGCAAGGTGAAGGCGCGGAGTCCCGGTGGAGGGTCATGGGGATGACGTCGCGTTTCACGAGGAGTCATCATCTTGAATGAGGGGGTATTGCCACCGGAAGAATAGAAATTTTAGAGCGTGGCCATAGGAAGATGAGGTTTGCAACGAGTCATCAACTTTTACGAGGGTTCTATTTCGAACTATTTTGAATGGAGAATTTCAGTGCTGCCATCTACCAGGGAGAATTGGAATTTTTTCGCGTTTGCAAATGAATTTTAGGGACTTAGCATTTTTAGAAGTATTAGAGTATTATTAAAAAAGCAGGGGATGTAAACGAAAAAAACTCACAATGTTAAATGTTTGGAGGGAAAAAACCGGCTGACACCGGAAAGGATAAAAGGACAAAATTGACTAGAAAAAGACAAGACATCGAAGAGCGGGAACGGGTGGGCTGAGGGCATTAAAGCTATCGTCGAGGCTTTAATACCACTCGATATAATACTCTAATAGTTATTATTATTAGAATTCGAATAAGACGCCCATTTTGCCCTATCACCCAACGTTTTTCAGAGATGGCCCCCTATTTTAATCACTTTTTGGAGATTTTATGACTATAAATTTTATTTGTAGGGGAGAAAAGGACTATTTTAACTGTTAAATATCTTCTGAGGGACTATAGAAAGGAAAAATTCTAAAATATGAACATTTGCAGCAAATGAGAACTTTAAGGTGAGGAAGATTTTCCACTAAAATTATAAATTACATCTATGAAATTTTTTAATCAATTATTATTATTACTTATTTTACATTATATTTTTTTCAGTTTTTAAGTGTTAAATTTATACTTTTCTATTCTCGAAATCGACTTCATGCCCATAAAATTACCGAACAGTGATAAAAAATTGGGGGAGAGGGTGGTGCACCGAGAAAACAATGCGTGATAGGACAAAATGGGAGTCATATTCGGATTCAGAAGGTCATTCTACGTAAGAATCTGCAGGAATGGTATCAAGGCTCGGATTTTTTTTTTTTTTTTTTTTTTGTGTGTGTGTGTGTGTGTGTGTATGTGTGTGTGTGTGCAGAGCAGTTGAATCAAAGTCTGTCCTCAAAAGAGATATTAAAAAAAAAAAAAAGAGAGAGAGAGAGAGAGAGAGAGAGAAGGAAAATATTGAAGACTTTAAGAAAAATATTTGTTTACTAGCAGGCTTTACTGCTTTGCTAATCACTATATTAAAAGAAATTTTCAAAAAACTTTAATCACTACATTTTAAATCCCTTTATTAATAAAAATTTCAAAGAAAGTTGAAATCGCTTAAAATGTTGCTTTATAGATACTGCTGTTATCAAGCGCTCCGTTTTCCAGATAAATATTTATGGGACAGATTTGTAGTAATATCAGTACAGTCGGTAACAAAAGTCCCCGAACACTAGCAAAAATTCCTATGTAAAAAAAGTACACATAATACAGTTTTGTTAAATAAATCCTTGTCGAATCATGTTCTTAGTCAGTCTAAAAACAGGATTCCAGAAGGATTTGTTTAACAAAACTGTATTAAGTGTACTTTTTTTTACATAGGAATTTTCGCTAGTGCTTGGAGACTTTAGTTACCGATTGTATGTTGATAATAGCTGATTTATCGGTGTGCGTGTGTGTCGTTGTGTTTTTATGTCTGTAACGCTATATTTGTCTGAGTATCACGTGAAAATGGCTGAACAGAATTCAAAAACACTTATCAGAAATTTAGGTCTGAACTTAAAATTATGTCTTTCATTTTATTTGAAATTATTATTATAGATTCCCCCGCGCGTCCGCTTTTCTTGGGTGACAAGAGGCAAAAACACATTTATAAGCATAACAGAGCTCTAAATTGCTTCACGGTGAAGAAATTTGCACATGGAAAGACTAGACTTGGGTTAAAAAATATATATATGTATATATATATGCGTTTTTGGAATTCTCTATTTTTAAGGTGGGATGAAAATTGCTTTTTGGGGAGAAATTTCGCAAATTCCATATTTTTGAGTAGAATTCAACCGAGAATAATACAAAGATGCTTAAACAGTCATATACGTCTCCTTTGGGGTACTTTTAAAAGCCTTTTTTTTTTTCTTTTTTAGGGGGAGGGGCACTACGAGGAGACAAATTCGACGCCCCCCCCCTACTTTTTAGCGCTAAATTTGCCACTGGAAATATGTGGCAGCTGCAGTCACGAATTTAGGTGAGGGGATTGTTTATATGTATCCGACATCCACTTTAACATGATTTTATAAAATTCCCCCTTTCCTCTTTGGGGTGGAGGGAAATAAACACGTATATGTTTATTGCTCGTCCAACACGTATAAAGGGATTCTCCAAATTTCATACCCATTAAGAGCAGAGGGACAAACACACGTTTTCAAACATAACTCTGCTCCAAATTATCTCAGGAAGGCGTTTTTTTTTTTTTTTTTTTTTTTTTTAATGCGTCGATAGGTTATGTGCATACAGCACGCACTAGGGATTTTGCGAAATTACCCCCTCCCTCCCCGCCCAAGTCAGGAGGGGAAAATAATACGTTTTCAAGCTTAAATCTGTTTTGAATTACTTTAAAATGCCGAATTTTTGTGCATGGATGTTAATTAAATGTATGCAGGATGCACTTTAGTGGAATTTCGCAAAAATTCTAACTTACATGCGAGTGAGAAAAAAGCACTGCCGATGGCAGTGGAAATATTACGAGCGGAAAAACCACTAATGTAAGGCAGTAGGAAATCTAATTTATATTTCGACTGATTTCAGTTATTCTTTTTCTTTTTTTTTTTTTTTGATCTTTTGACATTTTAATTTTTAGAATTACTTAAATTGTATAGTGACCAGGCAAACAAGTAAACCCCACTAGTATTTTAAAGAATAAATAATTGGCAACAGTGGGGGGAAAAAGCATTGGTTAATTTCATTTTGGTTATAATCAAGATTTTATCTGTTTTCTCTAACAATGATTTAATTTAAACAATGTTTCCAACAATGGTAATCGTCTATAATATGAAATTTATTGTTACATGAAAGAATTCTGCGAGTCTTTCACCGATTTCAATCTTTGCATGTGAATTATTTTAAGCGTAAAAGATTTATTTATTATTTTATTGCTAATAATATTCAAAGATAACTTTTTCGAGAATTTGAAATGTTTTCCAACAGGGTAATTCAAATAAAGTTTACTAATATCAATTTTAAATTAATATTTCGATCGGTTCATATCTTTGATGTCTAGAGGTTCAGTTCTGTTGGATATTATCATAATTTCTCTCATAGATTAATTGGAATATTCTCGACTAATCAATATAAAGATTAAACTAGTGGGTACAGAGTTAACTAGTATAGGATCCCCTTGATAACTTTTAAATTGTGTTTTTTTAATGATAATTTAAATAACTATTGCTATTGCATGAATAAAGACCTTGGCGAGAAATATTCCAGCTACTTTGGTGCCGAATTTCGCCAAGAGAATATTATACTACTTCTTTTCAATATTCATAATATATACGTATATATATATATATATATATATATATATATGTATGTATGTATGTATGAGTGCGTATTGATTACATTTTAAATTCTTAATAATTTTTATCGTGATCTGTTTCTTTTGGATCCTTTGCATTATCATGATGAAATAATATATACAAGGTGACAAGAAATAACTTGGACACACATGATACATTATAACTTTAATGCTAATGAAAATATTACGACCAAACTTCAATAAATATGAACACATTATTTAGTCTATTATATTTACAAATTTTCAAAGTGGCTACCTTTAGCCTTCATACAGAGCTTTAAACGTGTCACAAAATTTTCGGCTATGGGCCGCAACTCACTTACTGATATTTTATCCCATTCCTTGCGTAAAAATTCCTTTAGGGATGCCAAAGTTTTATGAGGTTTAGCACACACCCTTGTCTCCAAGATGGACCAAACAGAATAATCCATTGGGTTCAAATCTGGGAAATACGGTTGCCATTCTTGAGCTCCAATAAAGTTAGGAAAATTTGTCTTGCACCTATCTTGAGTGCCTTTAGCTCTGCGTGCAGGTGCGGAATCCCGTTGTAAGGTCCATCTTTTATTTTCAAAGAATTTTTGCGACCAAGGTAAGACAACATCTTCCAAAATGAGTTTGCGATAGTGGTAGTTACAGATATTTGGTTTGAAACTTCGTCCAAGTTATTTCTTGTCACCCTGTAGATAGAATATAAGAACTCAAAGCTATGAGTAACACGATTAAAAAATTAAACATAAAAAATCACAAATAGCATATCAGATGAAAATTTGTCAAATGTAAATTTACATTTAACAATCTATGATAAATACAAAAATAGTAACATTATGTACTGTACCCATGCAAACACAGTTGCATCAGTATATATACGTTTTTTGTTTTACCACAAAAATTTATATTGCTGTAAGTGTGATGTAACATCTAAAGACTCTTTCGAAATCAGACTTTAAAAAAATAGCAATCGCAACTGCAGCTGAATTTAGAGTATATACAGTACATTAAAAGTTTGAAATAGCTAATTCAATGAATATAGAAATGAACGGCCAAATAAATATAATACCAGTACATATAGGATGCAATAATGAATAATAATTCAATGTAAAAAAAAGATGTTTAATAAAAGGTACAAATTTAGTGCACAGAGGTAACTTATTGAACTTTATGTGTATGTATGTATATATATATATATATATATATATATAATATCTATTTCTGTATAAACTTGTTCTGTATATATATAAATTTTTAAGGTCCCACTACAGTGTCCTGCTGATATTTTAGCTGTACATTTTATAGAAAAAAAATGAAGTTGATTAGAATCGAAACACCATTTCCATGTTCTTAACATGATATCACTGATGCATTCTCCATACACATCTTAGGAACGCAAATATCAAATTTATATCCAGTATATTGGTCACATAATAAAGATAGTAGACATATTATGTGAACTCTTCATTCCCCATTCTATATTTGTTCTAATAAATTTTTACAATAGCTCACCCTATATTCACATCCAAATAACGGAATTCTACTAATCAGTCAACATGCTCGCAGAATGAAATGTCCCACTCATGATGCTACCCTACGTTTGGTTTGATACATTTACCTAACCCTAAATCTGTACTGATAAGTATAAAGGATTTAAGTCCAAAAATGTCGATTTTCAAAGTACATAGTCAGACTCAGAAAAAAATTCTCAATCGATTGGTATAAAGGATTTAAGTCTATGTCATTTACTCTTTGAGAAAATCCATTGGTTAAAAAAGGTTCAAGTCAGAAATTTATCATTCATTTATGTTATAAAATATTTAATTTAACTTTTTCCCGTTATTAAATGAAGGCTGACAATCACTGAATGGTATAAAGGGTATAAGTCAACGAAATCCTTTTTTCCTAAATAATTCTTCTGATTTGTATTTAGTTAGTTTAACTTTATTTTTCGTCTCCTGAAAAATCAAGAATATGGACTTAAATCCTTTATACTTATCAGTACAGAAATGTAGTTTAATTTTTTTCAATTTTCATGCATCTTCACAGTATTTCCGATGCAACAGTCCACGTAATGCAAGTTTATGCAATATGTGCCTCATTCTGACATATTAAGGAAAAGCGAAACATACGAATAATTTGCGAAATTCTGAAAGTAGAATGTTCATAGTCAACTATATGCTCATGCCAGTATCGTATATGACATTTTAAAGCGAGTGAATATATTCAGGAGGAAAATAATCCTCATAATACATGTTTATGTAAAAGTTTGCCCTATTCTCCCATCTTATGAAGAACGTAAACTTCCAATAAATCACAATGTCGCCAACCGCCCATTGCGCAGCACTAGTGCGACGTAAAACCCAACCAACCAACCAATAAATGACAAAGTTTTCAAGTTAGAAAACAAACAGGGTTTTCGCCACAGTGTCATAAATGATATTTTTGACTATCAAATACGTACACAAACAAACTAATATACTGACAAACTGACAAACCTACGAAGGAACACCACATCAATTTTCTAATTTTCAGATCCCTCAAATCACAAAACGTGTAAAAATGTCAAAAAACGGAGGTCGAAAATTTCCATGAATACCTAAATTCTTCATACCTATAGATTGGAGAATATTTCGATTGATACAATCTTTGCCAAAATATTTTTTTTCCTATTTTTTATTTATTTATTTTTTTAATATTCTTTCCACTTTCTAAAAAAAAAAGAAAAAAAAAAAACGAAGTGATTTTGAACTTCTGACATGCGAAGTACATTTAGAAACTTATATTTTGCTCTATGGATTTAAATCCCAAGTACAATTAGGAGACCAACCACAAATAGGAGAAAAACACAAATACTTTAGATTATCATGTAAATTCTGTTGATGAGTCTTTTCCCAGGACAAATTTAGGGCTCAAAGGTGTGTGTGTCTTTGTCCTCTCGTAACCCACCCCCTAAATAAATAAATAAATAAATCAGAATCTCACACACACACACACGAAAAAAAAAAAATGTTTTTGAAAATATTTTAAAGAAGACGTATGGGTGTTTTTAACATACGTTTCATATTTGGCAGAGTTTTACCCAAAAATCTGAAATTCGCGGAATCTCCTGCCAAAAATCAACTTTCCCCCCCCCTCTCTTTTTTTTTTTTTTTAAATAGAAAATTCCGAAATCGCAGATAACGTTTTAATTGCACTCAAGTTTAGTCTCGCCATGCGCAATTTATTCACCCTGAAGTAATTTGGAGCTCTGTTATGCTTACAAACGTGTTTTTTCTTATCCCAATCCCCCCCCCCCCCCAGAGAAGGAATTTCACAAAAGTTGATAGATATGATATTAAGTTGGGTAAAAGCCTAAATTCCTGCCAAGTGTTACTGAATTTCGTACATCCGTTTTCATGTGATTTTTGGACAAAATTAGTGTTACAGACATACAGACGCAACGACACGCACACATACACACACACAGAAATGTCCTTTCTGAAGTCCTTTTCGGCTTTCATGGTGTGTGAAACTTGAAGATATCGCATTTTTTTTTTTTTTTAATCTGAGACATTTACAAACAAAAGTATGATTTTATTAATATATATATATATATATATATATATATAGAGAGAGAGAGAGAGAGAGAGATAGATAGATAGATAAATGATAGATATCGTAATAAAAACCTTAAAATTTAGCAATTAATAGATACAAAACAATTACCAACACAACAAAACTAGAACCAATTTCAACTTATAGGTAAGACTGACACAAAAATGTTGCGATACAGATTAAGAACCAATAAGAGACAAAAAAAAATTTAAATTACTTACGCCAACATGAATAATAATAATAAAAAAAGGACCCTTAAACTTAATGACGGAGAAAGTAAATAAAGGACTACAGAAATAATAATTGGATAAAAATGCTTAAAATTTGAAGTATAAACGCTTCAGGGGACATGTACTTCATAAAGCTGTGAAAGCTGCATCGATTACGTAAAACAATATAGCTAATCATAGGAATTTATATTGTTTCAGCCCCGATCGAGGCAACAAAACCATTTTTAATGAGAAATTAAATAAATTATTAAACCAAATCATCAAGAAATCCAGAGAGATAACTAGAAAAAAGCAGAGTAGCCACATGTAAAACTTTTACACAAACTGGAGAATAGGAAAATGCCAACAAATTAATGAAATTAAAAATAAAAGCATTGGAAACAATGTTTAATCGATAAAGAATGAACGACTGAGCATTTTCATTAACGATAACATTCACTGAGTAATTATTTATTTAGTTAAATTATAATTTTAAGTTAGTTAAATTTTAAATATATATATACATGTACATACATATATATACTCTCTCACTCTCTCTCTCTACACACACACATATATATATATATACACACACATATATATATATATATATATATATATATATATATAAGATAATATGAATGAAATTTTCCATTCAAAATTTTGAGAATAATTTATAACATTTTCATTGAAAAGTTTGGAAACTTCAGCATTGTCTTGGTTTTGAAACACTTGAGAAAAACGATGGGCAAGGTTTCTTAGAAATTAATGAACCGACCTCATTAAAATTTTACACAATTCTTCAAAATAGAAATGACTTGTACGTCAACATAGACTTAAAAAAAACTGAAATGTGAATTTTTGGCCGAGTTCTAGGCAAAAACAGTACAATTTCGGTGCATTTTACTCCAGGTATAGCCTTGTAAAATTAGTCGTAATCACAAAAAAAAAAAACCTTCGTTCCAGCACTAGTCAATTCTATTTTAAAGAAGTGTGCAAATTTTCAATGAGATCGGTGCATTACTTTTTCAGAAATCGTGCCCACTGCTTTTTTGAAAGGTCTACGGAAGCCAGAATTTTCCAAATATTTTAATGAACATTTCAAGAAACGTCGTTTAAATGTTGCTCTTTCATATGTTCAAAATTTTGAAAAAAGTTTTATTTACTATGCTAAAAAGAAAGAGAGAGAAATTAAAATTGAAATAGAACTTTTTAATCTTGATAAGAACTTATCACACACCAATCCATGTTATGTGGTTAGAGAAAAAAAAAAAAAAAAAACGCAATTATAATCAGTGTTACTTTAAATATACTAAAATTTCTTTGAAACAAATATCTTTAACATGATCACTCATAATATACAAAAGTAAAAATTACTGTAGTTTTAAAAAAGGTTATTCTTATTATTCATTTATTTTCCAGGAAACTGTTGTCGACGAAGTCCATCAAGTCGAGTGTGATTATAAGTAAGCAATACTTTGTGCTATAACATTTTAAATTTTATTATTGAGTTATTTACTTGAGGATGCTGATTTAACCGAGAACGATCTATGTTTGATGAAAATCTGCTCGGTGTATATATATAGGAAACTATTGAAACGAATTTATATTTATGAGTTTAAAGATTAGAAAAACCAAAAGGAGAATCACAAACCAATGCGCAAAATTGCTGCAAAAGGAAATGCAAATCTTAAATATAGGAGTAGATTATCAATTGATTGAAATGAAATAAACCCCCAAAATATACAGAGGTCTTCATCAAGGAGGCCCTCCAGTATAGGGGTGAAAGAGAAGTTTCAGAAAGAACAGTTGCAAATAGCTAATAATTATCCTTAGCCCCCAACTTCTCACCAAATAGAAAACCACCATTAACTGAAAAAATAAGACATACATATAATGTAAAAATTCTAAAATATTATAAAATTACAAAAGTTATAAAATTACATCAAATTAATTTATATAAAATATACAATAATATAAAGAAATGCGGAATGTAAACAAGAAAGTAATTAAATGAAATAAAATAAAATAAAACCCCCTACCTTATAAAGTAAACCTCTTCGGCCGACGTAGCTACTCGTCGGTATTTAAATATTGCCCTTGAATGAGTAAATAGAACAAACCGAAAGAGGAAAACATTGAAAACATTCAGTTAGAAATTGAGACGGGTAACAGTTAATTTGCAAGGTTTTTCTTAAATCTTGAAGACCTCTGTGATTTTTGGTGTTTTTTTTTTTTTTTTTATTCAATTGATAATTTATTCCTATATATACATATATATTTAATTATTTAAAATATGGTTTTGTTTTCGGTTATTTTGGAATGATATTTTTAAATTTGCCATGACTAATTGCCAAAAATCACACTTTTGAATTCAATAGATCGTATAACATGTAAATTAGATACAAATACAGTATCGAAATATTTGACCGAATACAATACTTCCATTACCTACGGTAGTCGACTAATGGAAAAAAAAAAGATTCATTAAGGGGGGGGGGTACGCATTAGTGAAGTGATGTACAAAACTTCCCCATTGTATTATAATATGTGTCAGATACAGGACAAGCCAAAAAATTTTTGTATTTGACCACATTCCAGTATCTTCACATTAGCATTCTGATGGAAAGAGCATGCAGGTAGTATGTGTTATGGAAGTCATATACCTAATTTAAGTGAAGAGAATTAATAACGTAAATGAATACACTCCTTCTCATATTTATAAGGACACTTTATATTTTGAAATAACTAACGTAAAAATAATTGTGAACAAGATTAAGTTAAGTGCACTTAATATATCTAGTATTCTAAAAACCAAAACTGCTATAATTTTTTTAATATGAAACAAAATTAATAAAAAATAATGCAAAATTTTTTTTCTCCAAGTTTTTAGATGTTCATAATTATAGGAACAATCAAGGTTTTTTGGTTTTATTCAATTTACAAGCGGATAAATTACAGCTGACATGCGAATTCGTTAACTACTGGACTAGATTAATTCATATATAAGCCTTCAATTTTTCATGGACGGACATTACTGATAATTCCACGAAAAAAAGAACGTTTATGTAGTGAAGTATGATAAATGTGTTTTTTAAGTTGAAGGATAATTTCAATCCGCCGAATTTCTAATGAAATTCGAAGATCTAAGATGGCTGAAGGAAATGTGATCAAACGTTGAACTGCTGGTTCGATAGGAGAGAGATCTGATGCAAAATCATAGTTGTTTCACAGAGATCGAAGACTCATAATTCCTCTTACTGTTCTCCTCATAATGACTGCTACTGAATTTGCTCGTAATTTTTAACGAAAGGTTGGGGTCCACATTTATGCATGTTTAAAATAATTGATAATATGTTAAAATGAATAAAAAACCTTTAATAATCAATAAGCATTTAATCGGGGAAAGAACGTCTGTGTTAAAGTTGAATAAAGGCAATATTGAATGGTAATATGTTATATTTTCGGATGAAAAACATTTTATTCTTGATTAACCAAATTGTTTTAACAGTTACTGGCACAATCTGAAGATAGCGAAATACAGAGCAGATTTTTTAAAGGCAGATATGAATCGGGCATTTTACAGGTGGATTTTTGGTGCTCTGGGGAGCTGTTTCTACTGAAGGCAGAATGAATTTACTAATTTTTTCCATTATTATGAACATCAAGAGAACATCCAGAAATTTTAAACTTGGAATTCTCAGATTTTTGTTAGATTTTGGGGGGTAATAATAATTTTTTCAACAAGACTTACATTTTTGCTCTACTTCTAGAGCAATAGGAAAAAGTTTTCGAAATAAACTTCTGTATTGTTGCCTTTCCCGTGGCCTAAAAGTTGAAAAAACCTTAACTTATCATATTAGAAAAGTGCATGCAAGTGGAAAGCAATTTTAAATGGTTTAAATGTATTCAGAATATCATCTATTCTGTATGAAATGGTATTGAAAGTGAAACTGAATATTAAAGAATATATATATATATATATATATATACCAGAGAGAATGTCTGACTGTTTCACCCTAAAAATAGACCCCATAAAATATTAATTTAAAAAATAAATGAAGAAAAGTACTAAGATTCGAGCTGTCCTTATAATTGTGAACGCCTGAAAAATCCTTTTTTTGACCGTATTTAAAGTTTTTTTTAATAGAAAAACGACAAAACTTTTTAAATATCGTCTATTAATGAAATTCAAATTAATAAAAAATATATTTGTTTAAATAATAGTGTTCAGTGTTAAGTTAATATAGAAAAACGGGTGTCCTTATAATTATGAAAAGGAGTGTACACTTGTTTACAATTAATTTTGTGAATAATCCACCAATAACTTTGTATAAATAATCACATGTATGGCATGTGAAACCTTTCTTATCTTTCTTGGTAAGCCCTACACATTCCTCGCGTACATAATTATGACACACAACACATAATCTCATATCCGCAACTTTTTCCTTGTTGCAAATACCGTTAAACCATCTTTCTTTGGGGTACATACAAATGATACACTTCCGGTTGCAAAGCCGTTTGCAAGCGTTCCAAATGTATTACTACAGTGGGCAGCAAAAGTATCCGAGCACTAGCAAAAATTCCTATAAAAAAAAAATGCACACTTAACACTGTTTTGTTAAATAAATCCTTGTTCTTAGACTGACTAAGTACAGGATTCGTCAAGGGTTTATTTAACGAAACTGTATTAAGTGTACTTTTTTTATATAGGAATTTTGATAGTACTCGGATACTTTTGCTGCCGACTGTATTTGCAAAAAATTTGCAAAATTTACGTCATCGAAGTTGCAAGCGTTCCGTTTGTATTTTGTATGTAACCCTAGATCACTTTTTCTTTGCTCAGGGACCATTTCCACTATTATTCATAGACTGTTTTTGTTTATATCACTGTTGTGATGCGTGAGTGTATTCAGTATTATTTTGAGAAGCCCTCGGAAAGAAGTCTTTTCTTCAAAATTAGAGCACGATAGTTCATTGCAGGTTTTATGACAGCAGTACTTGAGGGACAAAGAGTATGAAGAACCTGTTTTTCAGAAGATGTCGCAGAGGAAGAAATTTGTTTTCCACTTTTGGCACTATTCTTTGTTGGAGGTGGCTTTTCAGACACAGAACTTGGAGTAAAAATTTCCTCGGGAATTACATTGACATGATAGATGGGATAGGATTGACACGATAGATACTTGTCCCTTTGAAGCCACCTTTAACGCTGGAAATGTCAATGTCATAGCTTTGTCCCAAACTGGAGAAAATATTCTTCCAAATCGAGCTTTTGTAATGTTTTCATGGTTAGTTCGTTCCAAAAACAAAAGAACGTCTTGGTCTCAAAATTATTTAAATGGTCCAGAACAGGATTTATCCAAAGGCTGACACTCATGGGTTGTAGTAGAAGGTGAACAAGGTTGAAGAAAGTTTTCCTTTTTTCAGCCTCATCCAGAAATAAGTAATCAAGATGGGATTTGATCCCATCAAAGGTGAGAAGACAGCGTCCTTGTTGTTTAAATTTTGATACATGCAAAAAGTCATATGCCCACTGGGTATATTGTCAACAATAATGGGTTTTAAAAAACCATTCGTAATTCTGTCTAAAAACTCAGCAATTGAAATTCATTTATACAGTTGAAAAGACCATTAAACTCACTAAAATATTATGTGTAACACTAAGTACAGATACGTTGTTTCAATTAGAAAAGTAACAAACTTACAAGAGACAAATTTATAAAATGGCTTTGCAATTGCAACTAACAACAAATCAACAATGACTGTTTCCCCATGCACTTGATCAAGGTTAACGGGCAACGCAGAACTGATAAACTATGTTCTTCTAACGAGCGACTAGAGATCCTATATTAGGAAGAGACTAGACATTGACGGAAAGTCGGCCATTTTAGTGCCAAATCGGAGCGACTCCCGTAGAACGTAACGCTTTTTTCTTCACGATTAAAACTTTTCTACGCAACATAAATGGGTATTAAATTTGTTCAAAAAGCAACACAGAATATAAATATGTAATTTTTTTCGTCTTAGAAAAAAAAAAAAAAAAAAAAAAAACTTGAAGAAAAACGAATTTTGTTTTAATCTTCGCTAAGATATAGTTATTTTATCAACTCTGATCGGAAAAAAGAGGATTTTTTGTTATATATTTCTGCATTAAGCAAAATACGTTGATTGTGAAAGTAGTTCGACTTTTTTTTTTTTTTTTTTTTTTTGCGGATATACATTTTACATTTAAAAAGTTAAAAAATTTTTTAACAGAAGTATAGTAATCTTAGTTTTTGTCAAAGTAATTCATGAATAAATGTAAAACTACGGCAGAAGAAAGGAAATTATTTTTTATAATTTTATAAAAATATGTATGTAATATTTTGAAAAGCTAAAAATACATATTTTATTCATCTCAATTATGCCTTATTATTAATAATGATGTAATTACTATTTTTGTAAAAAATATTAACCAATAATTAAAAATAAAAATTTAATAAAAATTTGTCAAAATATTAAGTAATAATTTTAGAAATTAAAAAATATGTTTTTATTTATTTTATTTACGTTTACTTGTTTCGTTGATATTTTTTTTCTTTTTTAAGTTTTTAAAAGTATTATGTTAATAAATACAGTAACTTATTGAAACATTATTATTTAAAGGAAATTTATATTTAATATGCCAGTAAATAATGTACACCTTATTTTCTTTATTTTTTATCAGAGTTGCAGAATCTTCAGAGCTACTGTTTGGTGATGTTGGTAAAGGAAAGCTACTATTAATAATTAATGATGACGAATTTTTTCTCTTGTTGCCTGCAAAAAAACCCAAGAAATTGAAAGCTATACGAAATTTTTTTTCAAGTTTGTTCTGTTGCTGCAGAAAAGCTTTTTAGAGACATCATGCCACATCCAAAATAGACATTCTATAAAAAATATAACCAAAATAGAAGTAAGAAAACCTAGCTTAAAAGAAATAATAGTAAATTTAATGAGGAAGTATTTCCCTCAGTGATGTCTATTTGTCAAAGGCTGACGAGGAAGGATTTCCCTCGTCAGTCTTTGTACCATTCGTATCGACGAGGAAGGGTTCCCCTCGTCGATACGAATCTGTCATGCAGGGTAGAGGAAGGATTTCCCTCCCCATCATGAATCTGTCACATCTCACCCAATCTCACGTGGGGGAGAGGGGGGAGGGTCCTCGGCAAACATCACGTAATTTTTCCGCAGCAAAAAACAGTGTAAAATTGCAAGAAAATTGAGTTAAATTCAAGTAAAACATGTTTCTTGACTTAGGTATGGCAAAATCTGACACGACAATATTTATCGTGGCTATTCGAACGCCGCGAAGCAGCCCAGTGGCCTTTCGATTGTTTTAGGGCGAAATCGGCCAGCCACATGCGCGACTCGACGAACGTCGCAGCGTACGAGCCGACAGGGACGCACGGACAGCTTCCAACCTTCTTTGTTTACGCCCTTAAATATTTCGTTACACAACTACTCAGATTAGTTTCTATTTAAGTATTTTATTGTTCAGTTTTATTACTGTGATTCTAGACTATGATCCATACAATCTTAAAAACTAGTCCTCAATAAAAATAATAAAGCAAATGTGTTTTTTGATATAAATTCAACGCATTTGCAGTAAAAGTACGAATTTTGAAAAATCACACGTGAGATTAGGGAGGGGGGGGGGGAGGGGGTCGAATCAAATTTCACCAGGGGGAGGGGGGTGTCAAAAAATCGCCAAAACCGCCTCACGTTATTAATGGACGTCCCCTTTCGGGACAAAATCTTCGTTGAAATACGTGTAGAATAGCACGTTCCTTAAACCCAAAATCTAGTAGGCTTTTCTTTAGACGTTTGACAACATGATTTAAATTCGAAGTTCGCATTATTTTGTCACCATTCTGTATAAATAAGCTTTAGGATCTGATCCAAGATTTAATATATATATATATATATATATATATTATTATTATTAATTCAAAAAATATTATCTTCATGTTGATTTGAATTTCCTTTTCTTGCATTGTTTTTGAAATTTTTTGCATTTTAATATTATTTATTAATTGACTCATGGATTTATTTTACAGTCGGCTGCAAAATTATTCGAGCACTAGCCAATAATTCCTATATTTAAAAAGTACACTTAAGACTGTTTTGCTAAGTAAATCCTTGTCGAATCATGTTCTTAGACTGATTAAGAACATGACTCGACAAGGATTTATTTAACAAAGCTGTATTAAGTGTACTTTTTTTTGGCAAGGATTATTGCTTGTGCTCGAATAATTTTGCAGCCGACTGTATTTTGGTTTTAGTTCTTTATAAACTGTGATTTATGTTGTATGTTTTAATATCAGACTGCTCAATTTTTAATCTTCATTTTATTAATTTTTTTTTCTAGTTCTTCATATGATACTTCGTTATATCTACTGCAATGAGTAAAAAGGTTTTTAATATACACAGTCATTTGCAAAAGTTTAAGATCAGTAGCCGATTTTCAGTATTTTAACACATTGCATCATTTGCGCAGATTATTGCCTCCTCTCATGCTCTGATTGCATCAGAGGCATTCTACTCCTGTAAATAAAGATGTCCGGCACGTTTATCGCCGGTTATTTAGTGGATTTTGTCGTAGACAGTGCTGTTGTGTAATTATTGTAATGGGTAAAAAACCTTCACTACTGTTATACAAAGGTCAGAAATATTGACCCTGCATAAAATTGGATTTTCTGAACGTCAAATAAGTTCGAGGGTAAATGTGAGCAAGACAGCTTTGAATCAAGCTATTAGTAAATTTAAAATTTCGGGAAAATTTGTGGAACTTAAGAGAAGCGGTCTCCCTAGATAAACGAGTGCACGTGTTGATTAGAATGGTCGTACGAGATCCAAGAACCTCCTGCAATTCGATTAGACATTCTCTTGCTGCAAAAGGCACCAACGTCAGTTTGAGTACAATTTCAAGATGTTTGGACAAAGATTTTGATTTATTATCCCATAAACCTGCAAGGAAACCTCGACTTACTCCAAGTATGAAAAAGAAATGACTCTTAAGGTCCACAAATTTTCCCGAACTTTTAAATTTACTAAGAGCTTGATGCACAGCTGTCTCGCTCACATTTAACCTCGAACTAATTTGAAGTTCAGGAAATCCAATTTTATGCAGGGCCAATATTTCTGACCTTTTTGTAACAGTAAATGAAGGTTTTTTACCCATTACAATAATTACATAACAGTACTGTATACGACAAAATCCAATAAACAACTGGCAATAAACGTGCCTAGCACCTTTATTTATAGCAGTAGAATGCGTCTGATGGAATCAGCACATGAGATGACGCAGTAATCTGCGCAAATGAGGCAATGTGTTAAAATACTGAAAATCGGCTACTAGTCTTAAACTTCGGCAAATAACTATATATACATATTCTTTTTAAAAACAAACGTATCACTTTTAAGATTATATTTCTGATTTATAAATAACATAAATTGCTGTCAGATTTTAAACGTCTGTTTGCGCGTTACATACATAAATATTATATTTTTCACTAAGCATTAAGGTAAAGACACCAGTGCTCGTCACCCCTAAAATCTGCACCACTAGTCGTCACCCTCTTAAACGAAGTGTTAAAACAAGCGTTAATTAACATCTATGAGTTTCAATCGACCAGCACTAGATTCTCCAAAGCCTTCTGCTTCTTATCACACAAACAGTTCGATTTCAAGTGTTGAGGAAAAGTGGGTTAAAGCAAAATAAGTGAAGTATGCGTTAAATGACAATTGGATTGAGTAAACGTAAAGCAAATGATTAAGGAATGAGGTATGCATTTCTTGATATATTTTGTTGTTTGTTGTATTTGACATTGCTCATGAAGCATTGTATATAAAGTTTATGATATGTAGAATACGATTTAAGTGCGACTTTTTAAAATTTAACATAATATAAAGAATTTTATGGTATGACGCCTTCTGGTGCATATTTTACACGTTTCACCAGTGCTCGTCACCCCGGACGAGCACTGGTGTTTTAACATTTTTAATAATTGGGTAATGTTTTTTACTAAAAATACTATATTTTCGCTTAGAATTATGATGGTATAGTTTTTACTTTAATTGGACTACTGGCACCAGTAAATGTAAACAAACGTATTTTGACTCCAAGAACGTGACCTGTATTGCATTTGTAACTTTTGTCTAGCTTGTTTAAATAAAGTCAATCCTGGTAACTTTAATTCACTGAGACTGAATTTAAACCACCTATAATTTTCCATTGTATTTTGCTCGAAAAATTAAATAAATGTCACATAAACATATTTAGTTATAAAGATCCTTTTCTAGTTTTTTTCTATATATTTTAGAAAAACAGAAATGATTACTCTATACGTCTGCCTAATGTATTTTAAACTTTTATGATGTCATGCTTTTACGAAGATGTATTTAAGTGATGCTTTAAAGTTGCTTCATACTAATTAGTTACAAACTAATTAGTTGTTCTTTTAAGCACTTTATTATGCATTTTATATTTTTATAAGTTTTTATTGATCGTAATTAATTAAATTCATATATATTTCGAAAGTTATAAAGTACAAAGCCTTAATTCCATAATCAGCATAACTGTGAGTCGATTCAAAATTTTATGAAGGATTTTTGTTATGTTAGATATAGGTGACTAGGAATTTATGTAGAAAATATTAAACGAAAAAACATTTCTTAAGTAAGCTTTCTATTTATCTATTATATTACTTATGTAAGGTAAACACACGAAACATATAAATAATTCTTTTCATTAAAAAAACTTTAAGTATGTAGTGCTTTTTTTTTTTGTGTGTGTGGAGGGGAAGGGGTAAAAGAGGTAATATATTCAGTAGCAGTGGATTGTTCTTTGGAAATTCAAAGGATTGTTCTTTGCCTGTCTAGCATATACAGTGTTACATTAGTTGAAAGACTAAAAAAACAAGATAATGGGAACTGCATTTTAAAAATTTCGGAAAATGTATAAGCCTTTTTTAAAAATTTAAACTTTCTTATAGCTCTTATTTTACATAAAAATATCATATTTATATTTTTTTTATGATGGCTCAAAATCACCCATAATGGCAGTGTAAAACTGAAACAGATACAAATATTATTTGTTGTGTTTATACCAGAAATATTTGCTAAGTGTTATAAGATTAAGTTATAATTAAGTCAAAATGTTTTCATTTTATGTCAATAATTATGAAAGTATTTTAAGTTACGCAGTTAAAGTTCCCTCTGCCTTCTGTAATAGCTTTCCGGCCCACAATATGATGATTGGCTTCACCTGCCTTTTGCATCGTCTTAGCCGCTTTTTATCCCCCCCCCCCTCCCCAAGAGTGAATTTAAAAGTTTCGCGAAATTCCATCAAAGAGAATATTGCTTACACTTAACCAACACACACATCAAAAATCGCCTCTCTGACGTAATTTGGAGCTGAGCTAAGGTAGAAAACGTGTTTTTGGTCAGCCCGCATGTGGAAAGGGGAGGTAATTTTGCAAAATCGCCTTATAATACGTTTTGAGTACCCATACCATAACCCACCGAAACATAAAAAAATCCCCTTCCTGAAATTATTTAGAGCAGAGTTGAGCTTGAAAACGTATTCTGTGAAAACCAGATGACTACTGGTGAAACTCATTTTTCAAGTGACGAGCACTGGTGCATTGTTATAGGTTCAACTTTTATTATTATTTTTTTTTAATTGGCGTAATGTATTGAAAAATTGAAAGTGTCTAACAACAACTAGAAGAATCAGTGTATAAAATAGACCAAAGTATAACATTGATACATGAATACTTCACGAATACTACGCGAAAAAGAACAAACATTTTAAAAATAAGGCGTTAAGACTGACGAGCACTGGTGTCTTTACCTTAAATCTTCAATAGAAAAGTGTTATTTATTTTTTCTTCCGTAACTAAATGATTTGCAATAAATTCGTGTTAAATCGAAAGCATTAAACTTATCAGATAAAATTACACAATCGTAAAAATAAAACTTGACTCTATTTAAAATTTTATTTAAAATTAGATTTTACATCAAATCATATTTTTATTCTTTGGTATCATTTAGATTCAAATTCATCTGTCGAAATCTAATGGACATTTTTATATTTTAGTAGCATCCGTGATAACAAAAATCGTGAAAATAGTGGCAACAATATTCAAAGACTTTCATCAAAAAATAGAATTGAAAATAATCATGAAATCATTCAGAATGCTTTTTCCATTGAAACGCCTCGTATTTTTGTTAATAATAGTCATTGTACTGAAAAAAATCCAAATAACCAAGTTGAATACATATTGCAAAGGTGATTCTCAAAAGATTCAGAAAAACGAACATACCAAATTCCAGAGTCAAGATGATTACCCTTCAAATTTGAACCCTTTTAGTGATGATTATGACGAGAAAAATATTGATGACTATCCTTTGTATCTCAATTCGTTTGAAATGAGCTTAGCTGATGAAAACGCCGACTTAAAGTCAAATTCTAACAAAGAAATTGCTTGCTTCCAAAATAACAATTTAAATGATCAGTCGAAAATACTAATGATCAAGAAAAAACTAATGATCAATATCCTAATCACCTAAACCCTTTTCATGAGGATGAAGAAAATATTGATAAATATCCATCACAATTTAATCAGTTTGAAAACAAAGAATCACTGAAAACCACTGAATCTATGAAAACTAGAAATAATGTATCCCAAATTCGAAAATATAGAAAAAAATATTCTGCACCTAAGCCACCGACTGTACAGTTTCAGCCTCAAAATAACCTTGAGAAAACAGTGAATTCTGAAAAGACAGATTTAAACTGCAGAATACAAGCATATGATATTAAAGCTAAACAAGGGTTGAAGCCTAGCAAAAAGAAAAGACGGGCTCCAATGCCACCTATTCACAAACCAGAAAATGATATGAATTGCGAGCCTTCATCATCTACCGTCATAGACCTTATATAGATAGACTACGCCACCAATAGGACTTCCCATTATAGTGAATGTCTTCAACATGAGGGTGTAATCTGAAGCCTCCATCCTTTGCGGTCAGCGTCGTATGTCACGTGCTAGGGACCTGAGGGAGATTCTTCCATAAGAAAGCACTTATTTTTGTAAGAATTCAAACAAAAAATTCTCCCCTTGAAAATGTTTCTCACAAAAGATACTTTTTTATAATTAATCTATGACATTTTAGCTTCCCAACGATGCATAAATCTAAAGGCTTAAATGAAAAGTGTGTGTACAATACAGAAATTAAAAAACTCAAAACTACTTTCTTTCCTATGGAAAAATGACATAATATTCATTCTTGTCTCTCTCTCCAGGTCCGCATCACGTGATAATTTAGTGGGGAAGCTACTTCATGTCGCTAGGCAGATAATGAGGGGGGATGCGTGGTCTATCTACAAAAGGTCTATGTAGTGGACTGAATGGGGGCAACAACGAACAAAATACACTTAAAGTAAAAACAAAATGTAGTATAACTGCCTAATTCGTTCCGCTTCTGATTTCTACAGAAATAATGCGTTGAATATTCCTTAACAAATGAAAGAAACTTCTTTCCGGGAAGAGGGAAGTTTCTACAATGTTTCTCATAAGGGCTGAATATTTTAACTAAACATTTGAAAATTATTATTGAAATAAGTGCTTTTTCTGTTGTTATTATTGAAATTATATTATTAGACAATATTTTATCATTTTTTTTTAGAAAAAAAAAAAAAAAAAAAAAAAAAAAAAAAATAAGAACGATGTCAAATAATAACTTTTTTCACACATTTGCAATTATTAAAACGATTCGACTGTTCACTTATTATTATTGTTATTATTATTATTATTAGACATTCTTTGAGTTTATATTTCGTCTTTCCCAGTAAAACAATCAGCCATTCTGTCTATATAATTTTGTTGTCAATAGCGAATGTTCTTTAAAATATTCAGATCCAGTCAATGCCATGCTACATAGATATTATTGTCTTCCATTTCCATGCATTTTTTAAAATCAGTGTTACCTGACTTTTCATATACCACGTTTTTAAATTTTCTGTTCAATCATAGCTATATTAGCACTTTATCAATGTGTATAAAATTTTTTAAATGATAATGATGTCAATTTTTGTGAGATGCATAATTTAACTTTTTATATTTTTTTAATGTTCACGTTTAATTAAATGTATATATTTTTATGTCGAAAGAAAATTCACTCGCATTTTTTTTTTTTTTTTTTTTTTTTTTTTTTTTTAACAACTAAATTGTAGCTAATATTTAAATGGCTAATTTTAAAGCTATTGGGAGGTTATTATTTTCATATTTTAATTAATTAAAAGAAAACTGATCGAAAATATGAAAATCGAGCTTCGAGGTACTGTTACAAGAGTCTAACTAGTCGGTAAAGTAGTTAAAAATCGATTGCAAGATTTGTACTAGACAAACAAACAAGAAAACGAGTTAATAAAAACATGGTAAAATAAACCCCAAAAATATTGCAATTAAACCAATAGATTGGTGGTGTTTTACAAAATTAGCAGTGGTAAAAAATAAAATTACAATATTGATTTATGAATCCTGTTTCGAATATGATAAGTGAAACATTTTTCTATTATTTTTAGGACTCGAGAATATAGTAGTTAAATCGAAATATTGATGTTCTGTGCTTCAAACAATTTTTAGTGCTCTAAAAGTAAAGTAAATATCGTTATCTGATTAGAGCTGCACGTACTCTGAGTTCTCCTTGCATACGCCCATAAATTATTTGCCGGACAACGTGTAACTTTTTACATATCTCAAGAAGCAGTTATTTTGAACATTCAACTGTAATATACCTGGATGTTCTAAAAAAAATGTCACCCTTTTTTTTTTTTAGTTCCCCATCATACTATAGGTATGGGGAACTTAGGTAATCGTTAAAATTTTCGACCTCGGTTTTTTGACTTTTTTACACGTTTTCAGGTGTGAGGAATCCGAAAATGACAAAATTTCTATGGTGTCTGTCTGTAGGGTGTCTGTTAGTCTGTTAGTCTGGTAGTCTGTTATTCTGTTAGTGTGTAAGTCCGTTAGTTTGTTAGTCTGTGTACACGATA
This sequence comes from Salticus scenicus, assembly GCA_963930645.1. Classification (NCBI taxonomy): domain Eukaryota; kingdom Metazoa; phylum Arthropoda; class Arachnida; order Araneae; family Salticidae; genus Salticus; species Salticus scenicus. The sequence goes on from OZ005653.1 coordinate 339,386,965, forward strand.
TCTCAAGAACAAATTGTCGCAGAGAGGTCAGATCAGTTTTAAAATATTACTTTCGACACTGACAAGAACTCTATTTATTTGCAATATTCGAATTTAAAAACTTCGTAAGTTATTAGAAATTTACGATTTTCTTAACATGGGAGAATAGGACAAAAATTCACTTAAACGTGCATTAAATGGAAACTTTTTACTGTAAAAATGTCAGACCAGTTTTAAAATATCAGTTTTGATGCCGGAAGGAACATCAGTAACTATAAATATGCTACTTTGAAAATTTCGCAAGTTATTCGAAATTTACGAATTTCTTAACATGGCAGAATAGGGCAAAATTTCACATAAACGTCAATTTTTAGAAATATTTTCATCGTAAAGATGTCAGATTACTTTTGAAATATTATTTAGGACACTGGTATGAATATTAATGACTATGAATTTTCCAATATAAAAATTTCGTAAGTTATTGGAAATTTACGAATTTCTTAACATGGCAGCATAGAGCAAAATTTCACATAAACGTCAATCTTGAGGGATATTTTCATCGTAAAGATGTCAAACCTCTTTCGAAATATTATTTAGGATACTGGCATGAATATCATAGACTATGATTTTTTCAATTTAAAAAAATTCGTAAGTTATTTGGAATTTACGATTTACTTAACATACCAGAATAAGGTAAAATTGAGCATAAACTTTCATTTTGAGGCTCATAAATACATTAGACAACTTCAAAATTACATTTATGATATTTGTTTGAACATGATTGAATACAAATATTCTAATAGGAAAATTTCGTAAATTATTTGTAATTTACGATTTTACCAACATAGCGAAATTGTAAATTTTTCATATAAATATGAATTTTGAGGATTATTGCATTGGAAATAGTAGCATGAAAACTAAACAACGGAATTGACCCTGATAAAATAAATTAATAGATTAGAATAAGATAAATATAAAGTGAACGGTGGATAGCCTATTAGGCGGGGTTTTCATTCTGTCACTGTATCAAGCTTTTGTCAAATTCATTTCTTTTAACATGATTATATCTCTCAAACTAGAAATTTATGAGAACATAAATATGATGGGGAACTGAGCAGAGTCCACCTATTCCAACTAGGTTTTTTTTTTTTTTTTTTTTTTTTTTTAAATAATAATAATAACAATAATAATAACCCGAACAACATAGAAATCCAATAATTTTGTCGTCTCTTCGCTTCCCTTTCACTAACCAAGGGAAAATTTTATTGTTTAGAACTTCTTTTCAAGAAATGTTTTCTAATTAGAAGTTTTTGCTTTAAATTATTTAGGGAAACAGTCAAAATATTGGAACAATACGTAATAATTTTTAAGAACCATTTTTTTTAATGGTATGTATATTCAACCTTAAGATTTTAGTCTGAAATTATTTATGAGCTTTCCTGTTATTCATACACATATTTTACAGTTATTGTCATTCTTAGAATTATGTGTATCAAAAATAGGTTATCTCTTAATATTTGGAAAATATTATGTTACTATATATTGGACAAAATTATTAAAAAGTGTGTTAAAAATAATAATTAAAAAAAAAATGTTTCATTTTTTATTGTAACAAATAATAATTTTTTTTTCTTCCATGTTTTTCTTTGCAGACTTCTCAAAAATCACGGATGCCTGGAATAGGAAAACTTTTCAAAAAACTATTTAAGAAAACTTAACATTATCTGAAGAGATTTTTATTTCATCGGTTTTATTATTTTCATCAAAATTATCCGTATATTCTTTCAAAATCCTGAAAAATTCCCCATAAAAAAAATACGTATAATTATCTTATTAAAACAGAAAAAAATAATGTAATATAAAATAAAATAAAAAGTTATATATATTTAAAAAAAAAAAAAAAAAACATCTACAGAGCTCCTTTTATCTGAGCCGTCTGATCTTCCATCTGTGTACTGCTATGTACCACCAACATTGCTCTTTCCATCTGAGCAGTCTCTCTTCCTGTATGAACTCTCTCTTCTTCCATCTGTGCCATCATTTACCATCTCTACAAGCTCTTGCCATCTGAGCTATCTCTCTTCCTGTATGAACTGTATGTCTTCTTTCATCTATTCCATCATTTACCATCTCTACAAGCTCATGCCATCTGAGCTGTCTCTTCTTCCATCTATACCATCATTTACCATCTCTACAAGCTCCTTCCATCTGAGCTGCCTCTCTCGATCTGACAAGTCCATCGTCACTGCTGAATATTGTCTGCTTCTTCATCAAAAAGCCACCGAGCTACGACCCTATACCATCTCAGGGCGTAAGGCGGTGTGTATAAGGGATTCCCGTATGAACTGTCTCTTCATCCATCTATGCCAGCATTTACCATCTCTACAAGCTCCTTCCATCTGAGCTGCCTCTCTCGGTCTGACAATTCCATCGTCACTGCTGAACATCGTCTGCTTCTCCATCAAATAGCCACCGAGCTACGACCCTATACCATCTCAGGGCGTAAGGCGGTGTGTATAAGGGATTTCCGTATGAACTGTCTCTTCGTCCATCTATACCATCATTTACCATCTCTACAAGCTCCTTCCATCTGAGCTGCCTCTCTCGGTCTGACAATTCCACCGTCACGGCTGAACATCGTCTGCTTCTCCATCAAAAAGCCACCGAGCTATGACCCTATACCATCTCAGGGCGTAAGGCGGTGTGTATAAGGGAGCAACAGTAACCTGCCTCCAAGTGGCGCTCCCGGTTAACGTTTTTGGATCCAGCGAAAATGGCTGAATGGTTATATCACTGAAATATGTATTTAAAAATATGCATGCAGACGTTATTAGTGCAATATAAATGTTATTTTATGCAAATGCAATGTAATGTTAATGCTATTTAATAGTTTGTATTGTGCAAAATATTGTTATCATTAAATACCTTGAAAAAAAAAATGTTACCAAGCGAATAATTCATTTATTGAGTTTAAATTTAGTCTCACAAATAATATAAAAAATGACAACATAAAATATTGGAATTCAATGTGAAATCCATTTATCTGTTTTTATTTAAAGAATGCTATTTATTCACTATGTCTATTTTAAGAATATAGCTTTTATTTTAATATTTTCAGATGTATTTTACAGAAAAAAAAGTGACCATTGTTTCTTAAAATTAATGTAAAATTTGCAGCTTATGATAAACATTTACTATTACGAAATTCATATCATACTCATATCATTAATATCGTTTTCGTATTAACGGTGAGAGACTTCGTTTATAGAATAAGCGAAAATGAATAATCAATGAAATATGGGATCACTGTTACTGGTCTCTGCGTAATTTGCGTCCATAAATTGTTAATACAGTGATTACTACAATTGTGTACAGCTTGCATTATTCTTATTTTACAAATTTTTTACGGCGCCTAACCTTTGTTATTAATTTTGGAATTTCTGTATAAAACTTTTACAAATTTCACATGAAAACTAACGTTTTTCCATTATTCTATAGATCATTGTTATCAAAATTTTTTATTTGGAAATTAAAAATGTCAAAAATTTTTACAATTTTATAATAAATTTGGGGACCATGAGTGTCGATGGCCGTATTTTTCGAGGGTCACTAAACAAATGGTCTATATATAGAAAAGGGACCCATGCAATTTTAATTAATTATCAAAATTTTCGCGGCACCCGGTTTAATGCCCCTATTATACACACGAGTGTATGCCCAAATTTTGAGCCAATTGTTAATTTGAGCCAATTTTGTTGGCTCAAATCTCCTCAAAGCCCAGTGTAATAGGAATTGGGAATACGAACAATTCTTTCTGGCTAGTCAGAAAAAGTTGTTCATATGAGCAACTTCTTTTACTGTGACAAGCCAATGAGAAGAAAGCAGCGGCGGCTCGTGCACCGAAAATTGGTGAAGAGACACACTGTATTTTACACTGTATTCATTTATAGAATATAAATTTACTTTTAAATAAGTATTTTTAGTTAATTTTAGTTAAAACCATGCTTAATAAAAATTATGATTAAAAATACTTAAATATTATTTTTGAGCTCTTCACCTATTTTTGGTTCACTAGCCGCCACTGGAAGAAAGTTCCTTACTCTTCGAAAAAAGGCAGCGTCGGGGTGAAATTTGTTCACCGTTGTTCTTTTCGCTCTCCCTGCGTCGTCCCCGTTAAAACAGCGATAAGTAACTTCGCTTGTCATGTATACTGTGTACCCTGCAAACCAGTTTTTCGAACAATTTTTGACTCAACTATTGTCTCTTTCGGATTTCGGATTTCAAAAATTGAAGTAAAAATTGGCTCAAATGAGAGTTGTCTGAAGGATCGTTGAGTGTAATACTGCCTTTAGAGACACGGATGTTATAGAAAATAATGGGCAACGTTTCCCACAGATCAACGTGCTACGCAAAAGTAATTCGTTGGGAATTATCGAAGTGGAAAAGTCATCATCTCTGCTCTGCGGAGAATCAAAACTAAGATGACATGCCTCCGGATGCGGAAGAAAAAATTCAATTAGCACTGACCAGAAAGTACACGAAAAGTAATTAAGAGAAAGCGTTCGAATATTTCAGTGTTAGCAGCAGCTAGGAGCTCTGGAATCGTCGACAGAGCTTCCTAATTCCTGTTTATTATGTGCCTTAACTTATTTTAAATGTTACGTTGGTAACAATTGAATGACTTTTCTTCATATTTTGCGGAGAATAGACTGTATGGTTGGTTATAATCAGATATGATCGGATGTAACTGTTGGTTAGTCTCCATAGCCTCCGTCACGTGGCTCAGAAACTTGGAAACAGTTGAAGAGGTAGACAGCGCCACCTGGTACAGATAGCGCTACTTTTTTATTCAACTCTCACCAATAATTTTAAGAAGTTGGATTTGATATACATAAAAGGCGAATAGAATCTAAGAAACGTCGATTATATATATCATATATATACTGACCAAACGTCCCCATTTTCTGGGGACAAATGAGGACTTTCTTTTTTTTTAAGGCATTTTTCTAAGTTTTAAAAAATTGTAGAAAGTAAATTATTAATCAATAATACTTTTTTTTTAGTCCTTATTTATTAGAAATGAAAAAAATACATCCATAATTGGATAATTGTAGCAATTTTTAACGTTTCTCTATTATAAAGGTACTTTGATCTGGTCAGCCTAATTCATATATCACTTCTTAAAATTAATGGTGAGAGTTGAATAAAAAAGTCGCGCAATCTCTACCAGGTGGCGCTGTCTACCGCTTCAAATGTTGCCAAGTTTTCGAGACACGCGACAGGCATCTATTTTAGGAGGCTATGTTCTGAAATGTATGAAGCACAAGCATTCCATTCGGAAATTTATTGTCATTTTGTGAATTTGACTATTTAATAAAATATATATATATATATATATATATATATATAAGGGCATATGTTCAGAACGATGTTTAACAAAATAAAGCGTAACATTGAATATATAAAGCATTGTTGATTTGCATTTTGTTTTGAATATAGTTAATGTTCATAGCTGTCAATATTTTAACTTATTCCGGAGTACTTTTAGCCCCGCCTTTATTTCGCACCACTTTATTTATAGAAAAATTTTCTCCAACTTCGATAAAATAAGACAAAATTACTTTTAAAAAATAAGTGGTACGAAATAAGGGCGGGGCAAAAAATACTCCGGAATAAATTAAAATATTGGCAGCTATGAACGTTGTACCTATACATTGAAAGTACTTTTTATGGCTGTCTGATTGTAAAAATCTTTTTAAAATTAAAATATTGATTATAATACACTTGCTGTGGGATGCGTCATTTATATATATATATATATATATATTTAAAAAATAAATAAATAAATAAAAACGTATTTTATGCACAGAAATGTTTTTAAATTCTGTCTGTATTCCCCTCTATCAGCATGTAATAATGAATTTCAGCTTATATGTCAGTCTTCCCTGTGAGCACTAATTTTGTTAACCGATATTCGTTTATCTAGCTGTATAAAACCTCTTAAAATTACGATATTAAATTTTTTTTACATAGAAATACATCTTTTTTTTTATTATATTCATTTACTTATTTTTAATTTTCTTCGAATTAGGCCGGACTTTATTTTATCGGATTTTGTCCGGGACGGACAATACATTTGAAAAAAGTAAATGGGGCGGGACTGGTCCGGGCCGAAATTTAATTTGTTATATTGGCCCGGGTTGTGTAAGAATTTGCACGGCCTAAGCTTCAAAATTCCAGCCCGCGCAGACCTGTAAAGAAGCGTGAAAATCCACCTCCCTGTCTACGCCCTTAACAAAATAAATAAAAACTATTCAATTTAGTGGGCAAAATATCTTTTTTTTTTTTGTTTCATTTTTCAGAATTCTGGTGTCATCAGTTAAAGAGACAGCATCAGGTTCTGTTGTGATATGACGCTGTCTTAAACACAAGTTTCATCGATATCAATCACTTTCTACGAAAAGTACAGAAAAACTTTACAAAACTGGGAGAGCCAAGTTGCGTTCACTAAGATAATTTCCGTCCGATCTATGCGGATGGGGAGAATATAAAAAGAAAAAACAAACTTCTAAACTAACTTTCTTCATTTATGAAATTTGAGTTGAGACTGAGTATGTTGGGGGAGGGGGGGGAGGGGGGGTTGGCACACATGCCTTTTTTTACAGATTCCTGTAAGAAATTTAAAAAAAAAAAAAAAAAAAAAAAAAAGTTTTTATCAAAAGTCGAAATTCAGTAAACATTTGCTAGGGCGGACAAAGTTTTCTCCAGGTGGGGCATAGCCCGTACTGGCCCCCGTCTAGCTACGAGCCTGAAGTAAGTTATGTACGTACACTACATACACACAGTTACAGTTGCTAAAACCTAAAACACAATGTATCAATAAAACAAATTAAATATTTTTGTTTTATTATTGTTATTTTAAATTACAGAAGGTAAATATATATATATATATATTTGGTTAGATAAAAACGAAATTTTGAAAAATCCCCACTGTAGTGGGAAATCCCTACGTCTGGCAACACCGACGTGAGTAGGACCAACGTTGCCCTCGGTTGGTTGGTTGGTTGGGTTTTACGTCGCACTAGTGCTGCGCAGACGGGCAATTGGCGACGGTCTGGGATACACCCCTAGAGGTGGTCCGGAGACATGCCATCACAATTTTGATCCTCCACGGGAGGGATGGCTCTCCCGCTTCGGTGACCCCCAGAGGTATAATTTTTTATGGGAACATGGAGGACATTGCGGCCACGACAGATTTTACGTGCACCAGCCACCATTAGCGTACACGACGGTCTTTGGCCGGCTCGAGTACCGAACCCGCAATCTTCCAATTACGAGGCTGGCGCTCTACCGACTGGGCTACCGCGGCCCCGTTGCCCTCGGAGGAAGGATAGATATGGAGAGGGCGAGAGCTCGTTCAAGTGAAGCTCCAACTGTAACCGGTTCAGCCATATTGGTTTACCCAAAACATTTCCGAAAAACGTGTTGGGTAGTGCAAATTATGACATACTAGTGTTTTTCTTCGAATCAACGTTTCATTTTGAATTTTTAGCTTATTTATAATTATATGTATAATTAATAATGCCGTCTTGTTCGGCATTTGGCTTCACTAATAGACCTAGACCATCAAAGAAAATTCCGGGGAAACTTTACACAAGAAAGTCCCTTTAATACTTGTTGATTTTTGTTTTATTATTTTAATGAAATATATGCTATTAAAAATTACTAGATTACCATATAGACTTAGCTGATTATATGCAGAGTGTTACAAGCCTTTTGAATAAAAATTGAAAGTATATATTTTCCGAATGAAGTTATAATTTTTAAATAGTTAATCTCTTTCATTTTAACATTACAAGGAATTTTGTTTTAGCATTGAACTCGGGTCGTATTCGTCTACTCAGCTGTTCCCATTGTTTTCTCTGCAATTCAGTACATACACGATAGGACTCTTCAGAAAGACACCCCCCTACAAAGGAAGGTATCTCCTTTGAGACCGAGGTCGTAGATAATTGGACTTAATCCAAGCACCAATACCATTTTTGAAATTAGCTCATTTTCAGTATATATATTATATATCATGCATTTCATAATAATAGAAAAGAATGAGAACGAAGAATAGTCTATCAAATAAATCACCACAGAAACACACACAGTCCAAACAAAGTAACTAGTTATCTTGATTGATTTCTTGATCTAAATTGATTTAATTTATATATATGTGTGTAGATAGATAGATAGATAGGTAGAAAATTAACTAATTTAAAAAATGGTGTGGGTGCTTGGGTAAATTATTGGCGCAATTATCTACATTAGGGAGGGGGGGGGAGGGTTGTTATTTTTTGCATTGAATATTAAAGCGCCAAGTTTCATTTGTAATTTTCTTCAAAAATTTGCAATGTAAATTCTTTTATTATTATTATTATTCAAATAAAATTGTTTTTTTATATTGCATAAGAAAACAAATTGCCACAAATAACACATTCAAGTGCAAGGGTTTAAAACAAAGGATATGAAATAAAACAATTCTTTCCTTAAATTATAACAAACAGGGATCAGGAGAACTATTTTAGAAGGGTTTTATCCCCTTCTACATACTTGCCAATCTTTTAATTTTAAACTAGTATGTTGTGGCCACCATATGACTTTCTTCTATATTTTCCTATACAAATTCACTTAGAAAAAAATATTTATTAAAATTATTATTTAAAAAAGTTATCTTCCATGATAATGCACAAGTTTTCCATATTAGAGAAGTAGTATAACTATGAATAGCAAAGAAAAAAAAAAGTCAATTTTATTGTCACTATTATTATAATTTTTTTAAGCTATTGCATAGCTTCTATCGCGGGCTTTGGGCGCGACGACCGAATCAAGAAATTCCGTAACGAAAAAAAACCTAACACAGTTCGGCAGACTTCGGCAGACAGTTAGTTCGGCAGAATTCGGCACTTCAAAACGTAATTTCACAAAATCCTTCATTTCTCAAACAAAAAAACAGATATCCGTAAAATTTTTGCTTTAAAATATAGCTAATAGAAATGTCTAAAAATCGGTTTCTGGAATTTTTGAATTCGGTCCCCAAGGGGGGGGTGGGGGGGGGCAAAACGTGATTTCGCATAATCCTATATATCTCAAACAAAAAAAAAAAAAAAAATAGATAAACGTGAAATTTTTGCTCTAAAATATAGCTAATGCAACTATCTAAAAACCAGTTTCTTGAATTTTAGAAATTCAGCCCCCAGGTGGGGCAGGAAGTGGGGGGGCTATGGAGCAAAAACAAATAGAAATACAGTTAGGCTGTTCAAAATTGGTACAGATAGGTTTTAAAGGCCTGCAAGTCGAATGGGGATATTTTCGATTGCGTAAAGTTATTAGGAGGGGCAAGAAGGGGGAGGGGAGGGGGGCAAAAAAATAAAAATAGTGTCAGATCGTTCAAAATTGGTACATAGAGGTTTTCGATACTTACAAATCGATTGCGGAGATTTTTGAATTTGTGAAATTATTAGGAGGGGCGGGTAAGGGGGGTGGGGCGGTAAGGAGGGCTATGGGGCAAAAACAAATAGAAATACAGTTAGGCCGTTCAAAATTCGTACAATAGGTTTAAGAGGACTGCAAGTCGAATGGGGATATTTTCGAAAGTGTAAAGTGATTAGGAGGGGCAAGAAGGGGGGAGGGGAGGGGGGGGCAAAAAAATAAAAATAGTGTCAGATCGTTCAAAATTGGTACATAGAGGTTTTCGCTACTTACAAATCGATTGCGGATGATTTTGAATTTGTAAAATTATTAGGAGGGGCGTGTAGGGGGTGGGGCGGTAAGGGGGGCTATGGGGCAAAAACAAATAGAAATACAGTTAGGCCGTTCAAAATTGGTACAGATAGGTTTAAGAGGTCTGCAAGTCGAATGGGGATATTTTCGATTGTGTAAAGTTATTACGAGGGGCGAGATGGGGGTGAGGGGAGGGGGGGCAATAAAATAAAAATAGTGTCAGATCGTTCAAAATTGGTACATAGAGGTTTTCGCTACTTACAAATCGATTGCGGATGATTTTGAATTTGTAAAATTATTAGGAGGGGCGTGTAGGGGGTGGGGCGGTAAGGGGGGCTATGGGGCAAAAACAAATAGAAATACAGTTAGGCCGTTCAAAATTGGTACAGATAGGTTTAAGAGGTCTGCAAGTCGAATGGGGATATTTTCGATTGTGTAAAGTTATTACGAGGGGCGAGATGGGGGTGAGGGGAGGGGGGCAATAAAATAAAAATAGTGTCAGATCGTTCAAAATTGGTACATAGAGGTTTTCGATACTTACAAATCGATTGCGGATGATTTTGAATTTGTAAAATTATTAGGAGGGGCGGGTAGGGGTAGGGCGGTGAGGGGGGGCTATGGGGCAAAAACAAATAGAAATACAGTTAGGCCGTTCAAAATTGGTACAGATAGGTTTAAGAGGCCTGCATTCGAATGGGGATATTTTCGAAAGTGTAAAGTTATTAGGAGGGGCGAGAAGGGGTAAGGGGAGAGGGGGGGCAAAAAAAATACAGTTAGATCGTTCAAAATTGGTATATAGAGGTTTTCGATACTTACAAATCGATTGAGGATATTTTCGAATTTGTAAAATTATTAGGAGGGGCGGTAAGGGAGGACTATGGGCAAAAAAAAAAAAATAGAAATACAGTTAGGCCATTGAAAATTGGTACAGATAGGTTTTAGAGGCCTGCAAATCGAATGGGGATATTTTTGAAAGTGTAAAGTTATTAGCAGGGCCGGGGAGGGGGGGGGCAGAGGAAATAGAGTTAGATCATTCAAATTTGGTACATCGAGGTTTTCGATACATACAAATCGATTGCGGATATTTTTGAATTTTTAAAATTATTGGGAGGGGCGGGAAAGGGGGGAGGGAGCGGAAGGGTAAAAAATAAATTAAATAAATAAATATAATTGCATAAGTTGATAAAAAATGCTATGCAATAGCCTTACCGCGGCAGTCCCCGAGTGCCACACGTATTTTTTTTGTTGTTGTTGTTGTTAAAAATGCAAAAAATCGATAACTTTATTTTAAATTATCGCAGATCGATGGTTCAACCATTCGTTTTAAAGGTATTGGCGAGCTCTTTTGAAAGATACCCATCATGAAAATTTACTCCCCTCGAGGGGGGACTTCCCCCCAGGGGGGGGGGGGTGAGGCGAGGCTCCTACACATACAAAAAAAATTTCCAAGTTGACTATCTCTATTATAAATAATTATTGTAAATTTCATAATGATTATTAAAAAATAATTCTCTTTATGCACATTTATACAAAATTTTGTGCTATACCACCATGTTAAAAATTTAGAAAAAGCGGAATGGCAACGCAACCTGTATAACAATTTTTACCAAAAGTTGATAGGCACTAATTTATGTCAAGGTGCAACTACATACCAATTTGTTTGAAATTATGTGCAGTAGTTCCTTAGATACAGTTGCCACAAAATTTTGTCACACACACACAGAGACAGACAGACATTTCCTAAAAATCGACAAAACGTGTTCTACAGCTCTCAAAACATGTAAATCCATCTAAAAACCGAGGTTGAAAATTTTTACGAATCCAATACTTTCTTCTATTGAATATAGAAGAAAGTAAAAACAGTGGATTTTATAAATTGACATTTTTAACAATAGAGACTGAATTTATATAAATATATAATTGACAAAAAGGAAAATATATGAATATTTACATAAGATTTTCTAAAAAATAGCAATATTCTTTAAATAAATAGCCCATCTTTCAAATAAAATATTGAGATTATATATATATTAAAGAATTAATTTCAAATCCCAAAAATAAGACAAAGAAAATATCACCTTACATATGTAGCAGATTTTGCTTTATTAAGGAAAGAACAATTAAATTGTTGTTCATAACAATTTTAAATTAAATTTTCATTGCATTTAGGAATTAAATTGTTCTTCAGATTTTTATCATATAATGAGAATCAGAATTACGTTTTTAATTATGTTATCTGGCTGAAAATACACTCACAATGACTATGTAAATATATTTAATTACAAAAGCATTATTTAAAAAACCCAAACATTTAAAATCATTTTGAGATAATTAAAATCAATATTGCAATTTTTACACTTATAATAAATTTTTACACTTAATTTACACATTACTTTTGCAATTTTTACACTTAATAAGCCCCACAGCATAGCAGCGCCACCTGTTAGGAAATTTACTACGAAGTGTTATCAGGATAAAATCCCATTAATATCCAATTAAATATAAAATTTTACGAAATTATACATAACAGAAGATGAAATATAGCTTTATCTTAAATGGGAGTAATATGTATAGTAGCGCCACCTAATGGACGATTTACTCCGAAATATAATCAGCACCAATTCATATGAAGATTTAACTAAATATAAAGTTTTGTGGAATTCCGCCCATTACTTAATGAGATACAGCACACACAAAATTTTGATAACACATACACGATACACAGTCAGACTTGCATTTTTTAAAATGACCAAATCATTTTCAAGACTTTACAAAACGTGTAAATGCATCAAAATTTTTTACGAATTCAATACGTTCTTCTTCTGAATAGAAGAAAACAATAAAAATCATTATTTTTATCATTATCACAGCTTCAAATAGAAAGCAACCTATATTCTCGCCAATTTAACATAATCTTAAAAAATATATTTCTTATAAGTTTTTAGCTTTTTTAATGTGATATTTAACTTTCAATGAGAAAGTTATTGCAGGCCGCTGTGTTGTGTAATTTTACGGCATGAAAAAGGAAAAGAATATTTAGCGATAAAATGCTCCTGCTTTTATTTCATTATTAAAAAAAAAAAAAAAAAAAAAAGAAAAAGAAAAGAAAAAAAAAGAAAAGAAAAGAAAAAGATTGATATACTAAACAAAAAATATTTCTCAGTATTTTTGAGGGATAAACCGTGATTTATATCATTTTTACTTTCTTCTATATTCAATAGAAGAAAGTATTGGATTCTTAAAACCTTTCGACCTCGGGTTTTTGATGGATTTACACGTTTTGAGAGCTGTAGAACACGATTTGACCATTTTTAGAAAATGTCTGTCTGTCTGTCTGTCTGTGTGTGTGTGTGTGTGACAAAATTTTGTAGCAACTGTATCTCTGGAACTTATGCACAGAATTTCATACAAATTGGTATGTAGTTGAACCTTGACATAAATTAGTGCCTATCAACTTTTGGTAAAAATTGTTTTACAGGTTGCGTTGTCATCCCGCTTTTTCTAAATTTTTAACATTGTGATATAGGACAAAATTTTGTATAAATGTGCATAAAGAGAATTATTTTTTAGTAATCATTATGAAATTTACAAGAATTATGTATAATAGAGATAGTCAACTGGGAAAATTTTTTTGTATGTGTAGGAGCCTCGCCACCCCCCCCTGGGGGGTCATCCTTCGAGGGGAATAAATTTTCAAAATAGGTATCTTTCGAAAGGTCTCGTCAATACCTTTAAAACGAAGGGTTGAACTATAAATCTGTGATTTTTTTTACTTTTAACGAAAAAAAACTTAGAAAAAAAAATTTTTTTTTAACGAAATTTAACGAAACTTGGTATTTAGTTGGTCCCCGACATAAAGTGGTGCTGATTACATTTGGGAATCAATAGCTTAACAGGTGGCGCTGTGATCGCATTTTTTCTAAATTTTTAACATGGCAGTTTAGGACAAAATGTCGTATAAATGTACATAATGAGACTCATTCTTAACCTGTGATTGTAAAATTAATATGAATTATTGATAATAGTAGTAGTTAATTAGGAAAAAAATTTTGTGCACATGGGGGCATTGCTTCCCTCATACAGTTACTTCACTCTTTCTCCATTGAAAATCGGATCTCGCCGTCTCCATTCTTATCCTTCCTCCGAGATGTTGCCAGATGAAAATTTAAACTCTCCCTACAAAAGTCATAAAAAATCCCTTTTCACCCTACACTAAAAAAATTTCACCCTTCGGAAATCCCTACTTCAAACTACACTAGTGGCGCCATCTATTAAGCAAATTGATATTTCTTATTTATTTTGTCAAAGACAACAATTGTTAGTACTGAAATGTTAAATTTAAAATTCAATTTTGGTGTATTTTACGTAATTTGATTACGTGAAATATCGTCATTCATCATTATTTCTTATTAAAACAAATTATAGTATTTTTATAAAAACGGAATTAATGAAAATGTATATTGTTGAAGAAATATATTCCACTTACATATCCTGCCAATTAAATTATAAGAATATGAATAAAACCATACTTTTCAGCATATTAAACTATTTATAAAATATCTTTATATCCCGACGTTTCGGTTAATGTTCAATTTTTAACCATCTTCAGGGAAATGATGTACATATACTATAAAAGCAAATGAACAAAAGCAAATGAACAAAATTTTGATGTCGACTGACGTATAATCATTAGAACGGACTTGATCGATGTCATTCGTTTGATCGTCGTTTGATCGGATTTGTTCGCTTATTGCACCGTTGTATCGCTTCAGGGAAAAAAGATATTACATAATAATTTTAAGGGGGCGAAATTCTCGATTTTTTGAAATTATTCAAAAATAAAAACCAATATGTCATTCAACAGAAAATCGTTCGATCGTTGCAGATTGACGTATTTCCACGTTTGATCGACAACGGAAGTGGCTTAAAATGTCGCCTAAAAAGTTTGAAATTTTACGACTTTACTCTATTGAAACATGGAATTTTCCTACAATATATATGTAGCCCCCCCCCCCTTTGGAAAGGAGTACAAAATTTCACTAATGTCATTCGTTTGATCGTCGTTTCATCGGATTTGATCGATTAATTCCACCGTTTGATCGCATCAGGAAAAAAAGATATTAAGCAATAATTTTAGGGGGGGGGGGGCTAAATTCTCGTTTTTTAGAAATTTTTCAAAAATCAAAACCAATATGTCATTCGATAGAAAATCGTTAGATCGTTCCAGATTGATGTATTTCCACGTTTGATCGATACCGGAAGTGGCTTAAAAAGTCGCCTAAAAAGTTTGAAATTTTACGACTTTACCCTAATGAAACATGGAATTTTCCTACAATATATATGTTACCCCCCCCCCCCCCCCTCGAAAGAAATTCAAAATTTCACTAATGTCATTCGTTTGATCGTCGTTTGGTCGGATTTGATCGCTTATTGCACCGTTTGATCGCTTCAGGAAAAAGAGATATTACATAATAATTTTAGGGGGGTGAAATTCTCGATTTTTAGAAATTATTCAAAAATAAAAACCAATATGTCATTCGATAGAAAATCGTTAGATCGTTCCAGATTGACGTATTTCCACGTTTGATTGATACCGGAAAGGGCTTAAAAGGTCGCCTAAAAAGTTTGAAAATTCACGACTTTATCCTATTAAAACTTGGAATTTTTCTACAATCTATATGTTAGCTCACCCTCGAAAGAAATTGAAAATTTCACTAACGTCATTCGTTTGATCGGATTTGATCAGCTAATTCCACCGTTTGATCGCATCAGGAAAAAAAGATATGAAGCGATAATTTTAGGGAGGGAACATGAAAATTTCCTACAATCTGTATGCCATTCGATAGAAAATGGTTAGTTCGTCTGAAAATAACAGTTTACAGGATTTGATCTGCAGCGAAAGTGATTTAAGATTACCTATGAAAACCTCCAAAATATTCATATATGCCTCAAAATGTGCATTTACCCTCCCCCCCCCCCCACACACACAAACACTTAGATTTTAAAAATACTTATGTCATTCGACGTAGAATCATTAGAACGAATTTGATGGACAAATTGCATCATTTGATCGCATCATTTGATCGCATCATTTGATCGCATCATTTTTAGAAATTATTCAAAAACGAAAACCAATATACCATTCGAAAAAAAAATCGTTAGATCGTTTCAGATTGACGTATTTCAGCGTCTGATCAATACCAGAAGTGGCTTAAAAAGTCGCCTAAAAAAATTTAAAATTTTAAAACTTTACACTTTTAAAACATGGAATTTTTCTACGATCTATACGCCATTCGATAGGAAATGGTTAGTTAGCCCTAAAACTTGGATTTAATGCCCTAAAACTTGGATTTAACCGCCCCACCCCCTTTCACACATATACTTAGATTAAAAAAAAAAAAAAAAAAACTTATGTCAGTCGACGTAGAATCGTTTGATCGAATTTAATCGTCAAATTACATTGTTTGATCGCTTCAGGAATAAAAGTACAAGAAGAGTACTCTTAATAGAAAACCGTTCTTTTTTATATATTCTTGTGACGAATTAAATAATTGTCAAATTGTTTCTCTACATTGAAATTGGATTGGCTAAAATGACAGTCATACTTTTCTGATCGCTCGTGCTGTGAACAAGTGAAAATCTTATATTGAGTGAATATAAGATATATGGCATTGTCTCATCTGAATAAAGTTATTAAAATGCTCTTATAATGTTTGCATTTCATTCATTATTGTTCTATTATTATTTTTCCTTCAGCTCTCTGGAGAATATTTCAAAACTTGAACCGTACTTTTCATTTTATTTATTTTATTTATTTATTTATTTTTTTTTAATGGATTTACCACAAATTTTCCAAGGCTCAAAAGCTACAAAAAAAAAAAAAAAAAGAAAAGAAAAGAAAAGAAAAGAAAAGAAAAAAAAAAAAAAGACTGGTTTAGTTTTAGTTTTCGAACAAACTCAAGTTCATAAGATAAATATACACAATAGAACACCAAGTGGTAGAAATCACAACGTAGCAGTATACACTCTCGAGTGTAATTTCATCAAAATTTGATAAGGCATCAATTTATATCAAAGATCCTCTAAATATAAATTTTAATAAAATTCTGTGCATTGTTTCTCGAGCTGGAGTTGCCACAAACGTTTTGCTACCCACACACAGACAGACATAAAAAAAAGTGATCTAGTTGTGTTTAGGATTTCTCAAAAACAGAGTAAACAGACTACAAATGTAAACAAAGGCTACAAATGTAAACGAAGGCTCTAAATATAAACAAAGAATCTAAATGTAAACAGACTACAAAAGTAAACAAAGACTACAAATGTAAACAAAGAGCACAAATTTAAACAGGCTCTGAATGTAAAAAAAGACTTAAATGTAAACAAAGACTACAAGTGTAAACAAAGACTACAAATATAAATAAAGACTCCAAATTGAAACAAACTACAAATGTAAACAAAGAGTACAAACGTAAACTAAGACTCTAAATGTAAAAAAGACTGCAAATGCAAACAAAGGGTCTAAATGTAAACAAAGACAACAAATGTAAGCATTCTAAATGTAAACAGAGGCTACAAATGGAAACAAAGATTCTAAATGGAAACACACTAAGGTAAAGACACCAGTGCGCGTCACCCCTAAAATCTGCACCAGTAGTCGTCACCCTTTTAAAAGAAGTGTTAAAATAACCGTTTTATAACCTGTATGAATTTGAATCTACCCGCATAAGATTCTCCAAAGCCTTCTGCTTCTTATGACATAAAAAGTTCGATTTCAACTATTGGGGAAGAGTAGGGAGAAACAAAATAAGGGAAGTATACGCTAAATTACAATCAAATTGAGTCAACGTAAAGCAAATAACTAAGGGAATAGATATGCATTTCTTGATATATTTTGTTGTTTGCTGCATTTGGCATTGCTCATAAAGTATTGTATGTAATGCTTATGAAATGCAGAATACGATTTATGTGCAACTTTTTAAAATCTGACATAATATAAAGGTTTTTAAGGTATGACGACTACTGGTGCATATTTTGCAAGTTTTACCAGTGCTCGTCACCCCTGACGAACACTGGTGTTTTAACATTTTTAATAACTGGGTAACTTTTTTGATGAAAAATACTATATTTTCGTTTAGAATTATGATGGTATAATTTCTACTTTAATTTGACTATCGGCACCAGTAGTCGTCAGGGGTATTCGTAAATGTAAACAAATGTATTTTAACCTCAAGAACGTGAACTTTATTGCACTTGTGACTTTGTATAGCTTTTTTAAATAAAGTCTGTCATGGTACCTTTAATTCACTATGACTGACTTTAAACCACCTAAAATTTTCCATATCATTTTGCTGGAAAAATTAAACAATGGCACATAAACATATTTAGTTATAAAGAGCTTTTTCTAGTTTTCTGTTATATATTTTAGAAAAACAGACATGATTACTCCATACGTCTGTCTAATGTATTTTAAATTTTTATAATGTCATGCTTTTGCGAAGATGTATTTAAGTGATGTTTAAGTTTTTTATTGACCATGATAATTTAATTTTAATTCATATATATTTCGAAAATGATAAAATACAAAGGCTTAATTTCAAAGTCAGCATGACTGTGAGTCGGTTCAAAATTATGTTAAGGCTTTTTTGTTATGTTAGATGCAGGTGAATAAAGACTTATATAGAAGATATTAAACATTAAAAACATTTCTTAAGCAAGTTTTCTGTTTATACATTATATTAACTATGTAAGATAAACAAATAGTTAAAATGTTGATCAAAATTACCCTGTTGACTGTTGTTCTTAAACAATTAAAATTTAAGATAATATTTGATAACATTAATTAACATTAACATTTGATAACATTAATATCCATAATATTTGATAACATTAGCTTGATGCGTAGAATAATACTGGCAAGCTTTGCCACCTTCGCTGGTCCCTATATTTAAATAAAATAGGAAAAAATTCCTATTATTATCAAAAAAAAAAAAACTTTGAAATCAGTCGAAACCGCAGTTAATGTTCCCGCTGGCTTCTGTAATAGCTTTCCGTCCCGCAATATGATGATTGACTTCTACTGCCTTCGGCATAGACTTAACCGCTTTTTATCCCCCCCCCTCTACCACGGGTAAATTTAGAATTTTAACGAAATATTATCAAATTACATATTGCGTACTTTTAACCAATACCCACACATCAAAACTCGCCTTTCTGAGTTCATTTGGAGTAGAGCTAAGATTAAAAACGTGTTTTTTGTCCGCCCGGACGAGGGAAGAGGGGAAGGGTAATTTTGCAAAATCGCATTATAATGCGTGTAAGGTACACACACACACACAACCAACCAACGCATAAAAAAAATCCCCTCCCTAAAATAATTTGCAGCAGAGTTTAGCTTGAAAACATATATATATATATATATATACTCGTCGGTACTTAGTACCGACGAGTAGCCCCGTCGGCCGAAGAAAAGTTTTATTTTATTTCATTTTATACTTTCTTGTTTACCTTCAGTAATTCTTTATTGTATTGTATATTTTTAAAGGAATTGATGTAATTTTATAACTGTTTTAGTATTTTTATACATTATATATATATGTTTGATTTCTCTTCAGTTGTTGTTGGTTTTCTGTTTGGTGAGAAGTTGAGGGCTAAGGATTGTTATTAGCTAAATGCTACTGTCCTTTCAGAAACTTCTCTTTCACCCCTACACTGAGGGGCCTCCCTGATGAAGATCTCAGTGTTTTTGGGGGTTTAATTTCATTCATTTGTTTATATATTCGTACATTTATACATTTAAGTTTTTGCATTTCCTTTTGCTGCAATTTTGCGAATTGGTTTGTAATTCTCCTTTTGGTTTTTCTAGTCTTTATACTTATCTTTTTATATATAAATTCATTTCAATAGTTTTCTATATATATATATATATATATATATATATATTTATTTATTATTTTTTTACCACCCTCACATAGACGAAAGATCTTCGCAAAATCTCTTTATACTAGGTGTTGGATGCATATGACCAACTCACACATCAGAAGTCGCCTTTGTAAGATTATTTAGAGCAGAGTTATGCGTAGAAATACGTTTTTGCTTCCCTTTCTCAAAATTTTGTCGGAAAGAATTACGCAAAATACTTTTAAAGTATTTTTGGGTACTCATAACCAATCAACGCATCAAAAAATTGCTTTCCTGATATAATTTGAAGAATAATTACTCTTGAAAACGTGTTTTTGCATCCACCCCACCCTTAATGAGGAAGGAGAGGCGAAGGATTTCTCAAAATTCCTTTATAGTATGTGTTAGGTACGCATAATCAACCCATACGTTTAAAAAAAAATAATTGCAATACAAAAAGAATTTTTTAAATACCGTGTTTTAAAATTTTCTGTTGAATCATATAAATGGTATTGAAGGCAGCGAGAACCCGAAACAATTGGCTAAAAGTAATTTAAAAATGCATCGTCACTGTGTTCTGAGCTCTTCTGAAAATTACAAAAATCTAGGTAGTCGGGAAGATTGATGATCGGGATGAGTATATGATTGATGAATCATATAAACGCTACTGAAGGCAGCGAGGACCCGAAACAATTGGATAAAAGCATTGAAAAATGCATTGTTATCGTGTTTAGAGCTATTCTAAAAGTTTCAAATGTCTAGCTAGCCGAGAAGTTAGTTAAATAAATTTTCTGTTGAATCATGTGAACGCTACCGAAGGCAGTGTGGACCCGAAATAGTTTGCTAAAAATATTTTAAAAATGCATTGTCACCATGTTTTGAGCTATTCTGAAAGTTTCAAATGTCTAGCTAGTCGGGAAAAAAGTTAAATAAATTTTCTGTTGGACCATATAAACGCTGCCGAAGGCAGCAGTAACCCGAAACAATTGGCTAAAAATATTTAAAAAATCCATTGTTACCGTCTTCTGAGCTTTTCTGAAAGTTTCAAATGTCTAGCTAGTCGAGAAGTCAGTTAAAAATCGATTGCAAGATTTGTACTGATAACGCTGCCGAAGGCTGCAGGGACCAGGAGCAGTTAGCTAAAAGTATTTAAAAAATGCATTTTCATCGTGTTCTGAACTATTCTGAAAGTTTCAAATGTCTAGGTAGTCGGGAAGTTAGTTAAAAATCAATTGTAAGATTTGTACTGGACAAACAAACAAGAATACGGGTTAATAAAAAGCATGGTAAAATCAATCTTACTGCGATAATTTGGAACAAAGTCACTCTTAAAAACGTGATTATTACCCCCTCCCCTGCTACTTACCCTCTGCTTTAAGTAAAGATATTTTTGAGAACGAATAAAATTTTGAAAACTTTTCTTAAAAGCAAAGAATTTTCAAATTATTTCACATATGAATTTGTTTTATTCGCAATATTTTGAATTTTACCATTTAATGTTTTGTGTTTTAAACCCTAAGAATGGTTTTGGGTTCTAAATATGTTTCAAAGATATTCTGTTTCATTTAATTTTTCAAAAATGCAATTAAAATCAAACTATTGAGCAAATTGTTGCGTTTTATTTACATGACGACCACTGGTGCAAACACCTGACGACTACTGGTGAAACGCAGTTTTCAAGTGACGAGCACTGGTGCATTTTTATAGGTTTAATTATTATTATTTTTTAAAAATTGGCTTAACTTATTGAAAAATTGAAAGTGTCTAACAACAACTAGAAGAATTAGTGTATAAAATAGACCAAAGTATAATATTGATACATAAATTCCACATGAATGGCACGCGAAAAAAACAAACAGTTTAAAAATAAGGCCTTAAGAGTGACGAGCACTGGTGTGGTTACCTTAAATGGAAACAGACTCTAAAGGTAAACAAAGACTACAAATGGAAACAAAGATACCAAATGAAAACAAATACTACAAATGTAAACAAAGACTGTAAATGCAAATAAAACTCTAGGTGTAAACAAAGACTCTAAATGTAAACAAAGACTATAAATGTAAATAAAGACTACAGATGCAAACAGACTTTAAATGTAAACAAAGACTATAAATGTAAATAAAGTCTACAAATGTATATAAAGACTTTAATGTAAAGAAAAACTACAAACGTAAACAGACTCTAAATGTAAACAGATTACAAATATAAACAAAAACTCTAAATGTAAACAAAGAATCTAAATGTATACATACTAGATATGTAAACAAAGATTACAAGAGTAAATAAAGAGCACAAGTGATAACAGACTCAAAATTTAAACAGAGACTCTAAATGTAAACAAAGAGTACAAATTTAAACCGGCTGTGAATGTAAACAAAGACTCTAAATGTTAAGAAAGACTGCGAATGTAAAGAAATACTACAAATGTAAACAAAGGCTCAAATGTAAACAAAGACCACAAATATAAACAAAGAATACAAATATAAACAGACTCGAAATGTAAACAAAGACCACAAATGTAAACAAAGACTACAAATGTAAACAAAGTGTACAGATGTAATCAAAGACTCTAAATGTAAGCAAAGATTACAAATAAAAACAGACTCTAAATGTAAACAAATACTACAAATAAAAACAAAGACTACAAATGTAAACAAAGACTACAAATAAAAACAAAGACTACAAATGTAAACAAAGACTCTTAATGTAAATTAAGACTTGAAATGTAAACAAAGGCTCTTTATGTAAACACTGTAAACGTAAACAAAGACTACAAATGTAAACAAATTCTCTAAATGTAAACAAAGACTACAAATGTAAGTAAAGACTACAAATGTAAACAGACTCTAAATGTAAACAAAGGCTTTAACTGTAAACACCCTAAATGCAAACAAAGACTACAAATGTAAACGAAGACTCCAAATGTAAACAGACTCTAAATATAAACAAACTCTATAAATGTAAACTAAGACTACAAATGTAAACAGACTCTAAATGTAAACAAACTCTATAAATGTAAACTAAGACTACAAATGTAAACAAAGCCTCTAAATGTAAATACTCTAAATGTAAACAAATATATAACAGTAATTGAATAAACCCATTAATATGGATTAATAATTTTTGAAACTGCAATTACTGATACAATATTTAATTTAAGGAGCTTAAATTTTTAAATCACTCGTTAAATTAAAAAATGGCAACAATAGCGAAGTAAT
Organism: Salticus scenicus; assembly: GCA_963930645.1. NCBI lineage: Eukaryota > Metazoa > Arthropoda > Arachnida > Araneae > Salticidae > Salticus > Salticus scenicus. The sequence goes on from OZ005653.1 coordinate 339,409,830, forward strand.
GTATATTTGTGGAAAACCCCTCAGTTTGAAAGACTTGAGGAAAAACGCATAGGTAAATTCGGGACCAATGATTGGTCTCGAATTTAGCTATGAGTTTGATCGGGGGGAAAGCTATATAATTACTTTGGTCCTGAATTCATCTACTCCCAGATTTTTTTAGGACGGATGACTATTAGTTTCAGTCTGGAGTTTTTATAGACCAGTTTTGTGTAATACCAAAATAAATTAGAAATATCAGTCCTATCGTTTCAAATATGGTACCAAATGAAAGGGGCGATTTTTCCGAATCCAGGGGTGCAAACATGGTCGTCAGCACAATAGGTCAAGGGGTGCACTTCCCCCCCCCCCTGGAAAATTCTAATAAGCATTTTAACCTTAAAACTATGCTATCAGAATTTTACTAAGGAACATTTTTTCCAGAGTTCCCCCCCCCCCTTGAAATTTTTTTTTTTTTTTTTTTTTTTTTGCGATGCCACTGCTAATAAACATTGCTTGCAGTTAAAATTTGTTTTACATTTAAAACAATCTAACTTTTAAAGGAAAATATAAATATTTAAAAGAAGCAAAATTCTTTTAGTATTCATCGGTTATTAATACTTTCGAACTGTACGTAATCTCTGCATCGTTTAAACTTCAATATTCTTTTCTTACGTCATCACACAACAGACATAAGTACAGAAAGGCAGATAGACTAACTGAATTCATAATTACTTTTAAACATTCTTGGAGTGCTTCAAAAAAATTTAACGTAAACGTAATTACCGTCGGTAACAAAAGTATCCGAATACTAGCAAATGTTCCTATGTAAAAAAAGTAGAGTTGATACTGTTTTGTTAAATAAATCGTTGTCGAATCATGTTCTTAGACTGACTAAGAACAAGGATTTATTTAACAAAACAGTATTAACTGTACTTTCTTTGCATAGGAATTTTTGCTAGTGTTCGGATACTTTTGTTACCGACGGTACAATTCCAGCAATTTTCAGTTGCAGCCCTTTATATGTCTGAATATTTCAGTGTAGACTTTTAAATCTGAAATCGAAACATATAATATTTTAATTCAAACATTATGTTACCATATTAATAATGAATGTCAATTTTGTGATAGAAAATTATTTAACCCGTTAGTAGTCGCTATCGACAGCGCCACCTATTACAGATTGCGAACTTTTTATTTAACTGCCACCAATAATTTTAAGAAGTGATGCGATCGACGTTTCTTCGATTTTATTCGCGTGTTATGTATATCAAATGCCACTTCTAAAATTTTTTGGTGGCTATTGAATAAAAAAATCTGGAAAAACTGAAGGATGGGCGGCAAATCGACCAACTAGCGACTAAACGGGATTTAAAAAAAAAAAATCTCTCTTAAAACATAAAGCATTAGCATTTTTAAGGTGTCCATGTACACAAAACAGTTCTACAGAGCCTATTAATGCCATTTTAAATAAGGAGCATTGAAACTTGAATAATATATATAAGGAGGTGGTCAAACGGACAGATAGACAGACGGACAGTCAGACATAGAGATCAGTGTTGTGCAAGTTCACGAAAAAAACGAACTAGTTCAAACTCAAGTTCATCGTGTAAAAAACGAGTTAGTTTGCGCTCAAACTCATGTCTGAAAGAAATGAACGCGTTCAGTTCAAGTTCATTTTTAAAAAGGAGCGAAGCTCCCTAAAAGTTCATTTTTACGTATATATATATATATATATATATATTTTTAATAGATCTTATACTCTGTGAACACTTTCATAGGTAATTTCCCCCTTTTTTTTTTTTCTAAAATTACCAATTACCTTGAAAATTATTTTTAATTTTACGCTTAATTAAACTTATTAACTTATAATTCTTAATTATAACTTATTAATTTAATTGTAGTAAAAATTTATTTAGCAAACACTTCTGAATAGTGTACCCACTGTTTTTGCATATTTTTTTATTCTCAAATTTTCAATACGTTTGTTTATGCGCATGAGAACTTATTAATAGGAGACAAATTCTATCATTTAGAGGTTCCCTTGTTTTAAATCAGTGTTGCGCAGGACCGCGTTCATGAGTTTAATTAAAACTTTTTTAGTTTTGAGCTGAATTTCGCTCGTTTTTTAAATTGCGAACTTGAGCTGAGCAAAGTTCGTTTTCTCATGAATTTGAGCGGGAAAAGTAACTCAAACTCATATGGATTTTATTCCTTTGGGAAAAAATTTTATATTCTTGATAGCAATACTTTCTACCCTTTTAATCGCAAGAGTGGACGCATTTCTCACAAGAGTGAAACGCATAGGGTCGTGTAATCGATTATTACCTGCTTTGCTGGTCGGGCGCAGATAAAATTTGCATTAATTTTTATTCACAAAATATTTTCTCCGAAGATTGTTTTATGCTTTACTTATGAATCTAAACTTCTAAATGAAGAGATTGGATGACATTGTCTTCCTTCCTAGTAATTTAAAGACATGGCTGATAACATGAATTTAATTACATTTACCTAAATATTAATACTTAACGTTTAAAGCTTTATATGGGAAAATATTTTTTTTCCGACCTATATTTGCTTCCTTATTTTACTGTCAAAATACTTGGAACAGTGGATTTTTTAAATATATGTTTTAATATAGCTAACAGTTTGTTTATAATTAGATAAATGCACTGTTGTAATATTTTTATACTATATTTAATTGTCTGAAAGATTTCTTCAATGATATAATTGTAGTTTGTTTAAAAGAACTTTTATTCAGTTTATTATATAACACAATTTTAACAGTATAGCGGGCCAGAAGCTGCAGATTCAGTTCGGGTTGAAGGTCAAAAACCATTTTGCAGGCTGACAAGGCTGTGAGTCAAGTTTACTCGAACCACGCAGGACTCTAAGCCAGTCCTTTCATAAGAAGAAATATAAATTCCGCTGATCACCTAATGCAATTGAAGACTTAAATGCCCTATCAAGTACAGCGTGTTCGAATCCCGCGCTGGTCCTGGGTGTTTTCTCCAATTCTTCGTACTGTAATTCTGTCATGTGCTATCTCTCGTTATCTGACGAAGATTTACAAGCGGACTATGAGTCAAGCATACAAATCTGATGTATGTTATCAATATCTAAAAACAAATCTGTTAAAAAATAAAAAAATTTCTAATTTTGCACCGACTTCAAAAGTTATGATTAATAGTAAAGTTTATCTTCTTCGGAGAAAGAATTTATTTCATGCTTTTAGGCGCAATTTTCGATTTCATTTCGTTTTTAGTTGTTTGAATAATAGTTGCTTTTTGAAGTCGGTTCTATTTTTTTACAAAAAGATTTTATTATAAATCTGTAATGTAGTGTAATGCCTTATTATTGAATAAGTATATATTTGCATCGAATATATTTTTCATAAATATTTAATGATGATATAATGATTGTTATTGAGCATGCATTATGTAGAGGATGTCTTTTGTAAATTATTTTTCGAGAGTTTTGGTGCTGTCAATTTCTTTAAACTTAAAGCTATTTTCCGAGCAACATTCGACAAGTATAAATTATGTGAATAGTATAAACTATTTTTTATTTATTATAGAGCTTTTAAGAAACGCAATAATCATTGCTAAATATTTACAGGGAATATAAAATAAATTTACTTTGAACGAAAATTGACTATACAAAATTTAGCAAACAAAAGTAGTTTTTCATTCTTGTTAGAAGTTTCATCAAAAGTATTATTAGAGTAAGCATAGTTTCACGAACCTTTCAGTTATCTACAATTTAGTCTATGTGTTTGATTTTTTTTTTTTTTTTTTTTTTTTTCTGTACCATATTAAGGTATTCTTTCACATTGCCTGAGCAATTGAATAAAAAAATATCCATACTCACTGAGACTTTATCATGCAACAATATACTGGTGTTTAATTTTTTATGTTAGTTTTAACAAACCTAATATTCTTTAAAAATGTAATGAAATGTTTTCATTCATTCTTTCCTTATTTATTTGTATGCAATACTTATTATATACATCTCTTTTTTTCTAGGTCAGATTAGAGGGTAAACTTTTTTTTTTTTTTTTTTTTTTTTTGCCAGTTGGTTGCATTTTTCAAGGCACTAAATATTAATTGTGTCTTGAAAATGCATGCTTGCTAGCAAGTATTTGGATTTTCACTCCAAGTGGCTTACAAGTCGATTTAAACAAGGGGAAATTCTTGTCCAATTAAAATGACTTTCAAGAATTTGTTAATACAGTTATTATTATTCCAAACGGTGAGGTGAGTAGAGCATTTTCCTATATAATTAATTCTTTATTTATAACACAATCTGTGCGAATTAGATTTATATTTATTTCAGTGTAATAAAATTTACTATAAAATTTTGTGCCGCTAATACCATTAAGGCGACCAAATTTTTGAAACTCAATTTGAGGACAAATCATTTTTTGGTTGTCCCTGTACACAAACAAGTTGCACAGGACATATAAATGTCACTTAAAATAGGGAACATTGCATAGTGAATTTGAATGACATATATAACTTTGTAAAAATTCTGAAAATATTATGGACGCTGGGGCGGGCAGATGGATAGAGAGACAGATGGACAGTCGGCCAGACTGAAATTGAAATCATATTCCCACTTAAAATGTGTTACATCGTTAAATGTAAACGAAAATGCAATTTCAGCAAATTTGCAATAAAAGCCTTCAATGTAACTGAATATTTTTGTGTGGCCCTGTAAGTCTAATTCTAATCATATTACATTCTGTAGAAAGCATTTTTTTTTCTTTGTGCATATGAATAACAGATTTCAACTTTATCAAGATCTGTTCGAAGTAAAGTTATTAAAATTTTGTTTATACAAATACCTCTCTTAGAACGAATGCTTTGGAATATTTTTGTTGACTCTGTACACAAACCAGAAGCGGTATTTACTTTATTTTTTATAGCAAACATCCGATAGTGAACTTGAACAACATATTTAAATTTCGGTAAAATAAAAGAATTAAAATATAGTTCATAAAAGCACAATGTTTTGGAATATTTTGGGTTTCCTTGTACACAAGCCAGAAGAGATAACATTCCATTTTCAATAGAAAAACAACCGATAGTGAACTTGAATAGCACATATCAGTTTAAAAAAATTCCATGAATATTTACGTGAATTAAAACGCGGATAGACAGACAGATAGACGGACGGACAGACAGATAAACCGAAGTCATTAACACTTTTCAACCTTATTGAAAATGTTATAAGCATTTAGAAAATAATAAAAAATTTTAATATAAACGAAAATGTGATTCCAGCAAATTTCCAATAACACCCAATAATGTAACTGAATATTTTTGTGTGGCTCTGTAAATCTAATGCTAATCATACTGAATTCTATGGAAAGCACTATTTTGTGCATATGAATATTACATTTAAATTTTATTAAGATTTGTGTACAGTCCTTTAAATTTGGTTTATAAAAAAACCTCTCATAGAACACAGTGCTTAGGAATAATTTCGAGTATCCCTGTATACAAACCAGTGATGGTATATACTCCATTTTCAATGAGAAACATCCGATAGCGGACTTGAATAACGTATTTCAATTTCGATTTGTGAAAAGTAAAGATATTAAAATTTGGTTTATAGAAATACCTCTCATAGAACACAGTGCTTAGGAATAATTTCGAGTATCCCTGTATACAAACCAGTGATGGTATATACTCCATTTTCAATGAGAAACATCCGATAGCGGACTTGAATAACGTATTTCAATTTCATTAAGATTTGTGAAAAGTAAAGATATTAAAATATGGTTTATAGAAATGCCTCTCATAGAACACAATGCTTTGAAATACTTTCGGGTGTCCCTGTACATAAACCAGTAAAGGTGTTCACTCCATTTTCAATAGGGAACATCCGATAGTGAACTTGAATAACATATATCAGTTTCAAGAAATTTCATAAATATTTGTCGGAGTTAGAGCGCGGACAGACAGACGGACAAACCGAAGTCATAAACACTTTTCAACCTTGTTGGAAAGTGTTAAAAAAAGAAAAGCCACACTTGGGTATTTTCCTTTCTTTTTCTGAAACCACCAATTTTATCGTTAAAAAAGCAAATTTTCGAACAGATTTTATTACATCGTCCCCCACGTATATTTTAACACGTTAATCGCCACGATAATATCCGAAAAATTTTCACATGGGCCATGGTAACTTTATTAGATAATTTAGTTAAAAATGTATCAAGGAAACTTAATGTATCACAGAAAATTTTTTTTTTGCCAAAATTCCCGGATAAACACTATTTTTTATGTCACACATATATGACTGACATGCCCCTATATTAAAACTTTTTTTCTCGACAAGCCGTGTCAGTCATATGTCTGACGCATCCAAACAACATACAACAAGTATTAACGTGTTAAGATTGAGGCCAGTGTTAAAACAAAATGTAACGGTCAAGCAAATTATAATTTTGAAAGTATTTCAAAAATGGCAAGAATAAGGCCATTAACAATGCCACAAAAAGTGTTAATTTTAGAATGAAAATCAAAAAATATTTTAATACGTGAGATAGCTTAATAATTAAATGTTAATGAAATATTGGTGAAATGGTTTTTAGCAAGACGTAAAATTTTTTGGCTGTTTAAACGGGAAACTTGACTTTAGGCGGCCATGTTGCTCATCCAAGCGAGATGACCGCAAGTTGAAAAGCAAACGTTTAAAAAATCGATTTGAACATGTTCATAACTTAGAAAAGATTTTGAAAAAAGTGTAAAGCAAAATGCTTTCTTCAAACACCGTGCTGGAACAATTAAACAAAGTAGGTTAAAATTAAAAACCAGAAGTTCTTAAAAAAAAAAAAAAAAAAAAAAAAAAAAAAAAATTATTGGGCTTAACTAGTTTTCTCTGATGAGTCAAGTTTAATTTATTTCGGACTGATGAAAAAAACTAGTAGAACAACAAAAATATCATCGACTTAATGAAAATTGTACTCTATAAACAGTGACACCTTTCTCGTGCATTATAGTACGGACATGCATAACTTTTCGAGGAGTCGGGCGAATTTCCATGCTCAAGGGATCAATTACCTCGAAGCAGCCATTATAAAAGTGGCGCCTGATGGACTATCTTGAAGGTATCTCACTTTCCAACAAACAGCATTTCAAGATGATATTGCACCTTGCTAAAGGGCGTTTGTCGAGCATTTATTCGATTCAAATTGTTAAAATTACCTCTCCATTCCCATGAGCACCTATAATTCTGTAAGTAAGCATATATTTTTTAACTTTAAGTTATCCCACAAAGAATATCGTATAATTTCTTTTTCATCAAACTTTGAAATTCATTGTCAATCCGCTCGAAAATGTTTAGCCTATAAAAAAACGGGTGAGAGGGGAGGATTCGAAATTTGCAGCCTATAACTCTGCAAGAACTAGAAAAATTATTTATACTATTTGGCACAGTGAAATTTCTGATATTTATATTGAAACACTGTATAATACTATGCCATTGCACATTGAAGCAGTAATTCCATATAAAGGTGGAATAATCCAATGCAGAAAACGTATTTTTAATAAGTAATTCCTTAGATCTAACAAATAAATAGTTTTATTTCATATATTAAAATATAACTTGTTTATATCATGTAATAAAACATAATACAGTACAAAGTGTATGTTTATTATATTTCGTTTAAAAAGAAAGTTTTATATAAATTTCTAATAACTACTTCGTTGAGTGTAATAAAACATATTACTAAATCAAAAATGTACATATGTATCATTTCATCACCTTGGTATTACGAAAACATGACAGTTTTATTTGTTTCAGCAATTAGTTTTGAAGTTATTACAAATAAAAAATGTATAAGTCAATTTATCTGCATGCGGCTTTTTTTGTCCCTTAGTGTAGAGGGCCGCGGTAGCCCAGTCAGTAGAGCGCCCGCCTCGTAATTGGAAAATTGCGGGTTCGGTACTCGAGCCGGCCAAAGACCGTCGTGTACACTAATGGTGGCTGGTGCACGTAAAATCTGTCGGGGCCGCAATGTCCTCCATGTTCCCATCAAAAATTATAAATCTAGGAGTCACCGAAGCTAGAGAGCCGTCCCTTCCCTCGAGGATCAAAATTCTGAGGGCATGTCTCCGGACCACCCCTAGGGGTGTGTCCTAGTCCGTCGCCAATTGTCCATCTGCGCAGTACTAGTGCGACGTAAAACCCAACCATCCATCCATTCATACCTTAGTGTAGAGAGAGTGAGTGTAGAGTGAATGATGTTACGTCGCACTAGCGTTAAGCTATGAGCAAGTGGCAACGATCTGGAGTACTAACGGCCGCATTCACCATCCACTTCAATTCATGGTTCAAAGCAAAAACCTCAAAAACCTCCAAAGTCAGGGTGCATCTCATCGACGATATTAGACACCAAACTAGTAACATTTTTGCTTCCGAATATTACATTCCCACCATTTCATTCACCAAAACGATATTTCTACCGCGAAACCGACATTCCACTTCCACCAAAGAGAGTTTCCTCCATCGCTGTTTCATATTAGGATTGGGGATAAATTAAACAAAAACCACAACCTACACTAGATGAAATGAAAAGCACTTATCCTTGTTATTGATTCAACGCTGTTCTGATTGACTTTTCTTTGGAGTTTTGGTGGTAAGAGGAACAAACTACTTGAAATATGCAAAATCTCAAGAACCAGTCTACAAGAAAGCTATTATGGCCAAAAAAAAAAAAAAAAAAAAAAAAAAAAAAGCCAAACCGCAGTGACGTTCAGGAAAAAAAATTTCATTTAAAAACTTTTGATTTTGAGGGAAATTCACCAAAGGATGTTTCGAAGTCGTGACATCGCAATTTTGATCTTTCATGCAGGGGGTGATTCAACCGCTGCGGTAACACCTACTGGTATAATTTCGGAAGGGAACATCGAGGACATTGCGACCATGACGAATTTTACTTTCAGCAGCCATCATTAACATTTAACATTACACGATGGTCTTATGGCTGACACGAGTACCGAACCTGAAATCATCCAATATCGACTTTGCGGTCTACTGATGAGTCTATAAGCTATCGAAGTACAGTCGGCTGCAAAATTTGTTGACGCACACAACCACATTTTTCATATTTTATCCTTAGTTTGATCGCTAACTTTGATTTTCTTACTTTTCTATAAACAGCATAAGACTAAAGATCATGACTCGACAAATATTTACTTAATAAAGTAGTATTAAGTTCACATCTTTAGGGTACGAATTATTTCTAGCGCTTCAATAATTTTGCTGCAGACTGTAAGACATTGCAGCCACTTTCGATTTTTAACAAACTTTAAGTAAATATTTCCAACAGAGATTAATGTGATGTGAGTCGGATTTACGTCAACTAGCATTACGCTATCAATAATTAGCTTACTGACTGTGACCCTAAAGGGAGTCCAGGAACATGCCAACAAAATTTTATCCTCCACCGAGGGGGATGGCTTTTGTGCTTCGATGACTTCAATAATTCAGAATAAACTCCGAGGAAAAAATAGTTTCATTTGGATGCTTTCAATTATGAGCAAACTTGAACTACATATTTAACAATACATTTGTGTGCTGAGAAGGCCAATCTTATCAAAAGTACCAGTGAAAAAAATTTAACACGATACGTCCAATTTCAAAATATGAAATAGGTGAGTCCTAAACAGTGGACAATCGTCCAGTGGACAATCGTGTGGAACTAGAATGACTTAAATCCACTTATAAAGGTACTCTAAAATATTTCATTTGATGGTTGGTTGGTTGGTTGGTGTCGTGTCCATGAGGAGAACTATAGAAAATCATGAGCGTGCAAAACACAGCCGGCCAACTCCTTGATGTTATCGGAGTACAGACTCTCGATGTCAAAGGGGGAGAATTCCCCAAGCTGAGCCAGGGATCTTAAAATGGCTGGGCAGACAAAAATATGTTTTGGTGTTAGTGGAACATCATCACAGTTGCTGCAGAGACGGTAGGTTCTATTGCCATCTCTCAGGATGTTCATACCTCGATAATGACCAGTTCTAAGGCGGGTGATAGTTTTGGTAAGGTCTCTGTTAGCGTCTTGTCTTGTCATTTGATAATAAATACATTTAAATCCCACTTAAATCCCCTTATAAAGGTCCTCTAAAATATTTCAAGCGATGCTAAATACGTTTTAATGACTTAAATCCACATATAAAGGTACTCTAAAATATTTCATTTGATATGAAATATATTTAAATCCGACTTAAAATTTACGTATAAAGGTACTCAAAAATATTTCAAGCGGTACTAAATACATTTAAATCTGATTTAAAATATTACTAATATTTTAGTACTTTAGTAGCAAACTTATAGTACTCTAAAATATATCAAACGATGTTAAGCAATACCTCGGGGATGAATTACAGGGCGAAGCCCCATAGTATAATGTTAGCGGTACGTAAGACCCTTTCAACGCATAATAAAGGTACTCTAATAATTGTAAAAATTGTCACTTACTCATCTCAGGAAAAGTCCTAGATATTCTCCAATTGCGCATAGTGATAAATGAAACTCACCCAACCGATTAATGAACGTATTCTAAAAATTTCTAACAAATGTCCACTACAATCGGCAGCAAATTGATCCGAGTACAAGTAAAAATTCTTATGTAAAAAAGTACTCTAAATACTGTTTTGTTAAATAAATTTAAAACGTACTCAATAAATAAAGATAATCTAAACATCTTAAACAAATATGAGTTACAAAAACTGAAACTAACGGTGGCTGCTACACGTAAAATCTATCTGGGCCGCAATGTTCTCTATGTTCCCATCAAAATTATACAGTCGGCAGCAAAAGTATCCGAGCGCTAGCCAATAATTCCTATGTCAAAAAAGTACACTAATAACAGTTTTGTTAAACAAATCCTTGTCGAATCATTTTCTTAGACTAACTGAGAACATGACACGACAAAGATTTATTTAACAAAGAAGTATTAAGTGTACTTTTTTAGAAAGGGATTATTGTTAGTGCTCGGATACTTTTGCTACCGACTGTACCTCTGGAAGTCGCCAAAGCGAGAGAACCCTCCCTTCCACGGAGGATAAAAATTGGAATGGCATGTCTCCGGACCACCTCTATGGTTGAGTACGAGACCTTCGCTAATTGCGCATTACACAGCAGTGCGATGTAAAACCCAACCAATCAACAGAACTGAAGCTCAAATGTCGGACCATTGTCAAATTTCTATGCTGTAGCACTAGAAAGACGTAAAACCAAGTCAATCTACTAATAAAGGTAGTCTAATTACTTTCAGCGATTCCATGTAATCTTATGTGATTAGTGACTCCCAGACTGTCACCAGTAGTAAGGCACTAATAAGATGTAAAACGCACACAACCGATACATGAAGGTTCTCTAAAATAAAGAATTTAAACAAATGTCACTTATCGTATACAAGGGGCAAGATACAGATTATCACGAACTTCTCGTAGTGTAGCATTACTAACACTCAAATCCAACTCAAACAATAAAGAAAGATACTCTAAAAATTTTCAACAAATATTAGTTACCGTATCTCATTGGTGTGACCCAGGCAGTTGAAAATTGTCTACATTGCAACTTTAAGGTAACGTAAGGTAAAACCCACTGAAATTATAAATAAAAGTAGAGTAAATTTTCAACAAATATCAGATGATAAGATAGTGTATCTTAGGGCGGAGTTCCAAACTACCGCCAATAGCCAAAAGTGCTGAGCTAGGTAACATAAAACCAACTGAACCGATACAAGAAGGTTCTCTTAAATAATATTCACGAACGTCAAATGCCGTATCCCTTAAGATACCCCCCTCCGTTACCCTTAAGATATTAAGGGCAAAGGTTAGACCGACACCTAATAGTGCAGTACTAAAGAGACGTAAAACCCACTAAATGAATAAAGTGATCTAAAAATTTTCAGATAATATCAATGATCATATTTAAGGCGCGAGTTCCAGACCAACGTCAAATTCGTTTAAAGTAAGACGTTAAACCTACTCGATCTCGAAATAAAGGTAATCTAAAAATTTTCAATAAATACGTATCAGAGGCGCGAGTCCCGCAATACTGCCAAATTCCCATAGTTTACCTCTAGATTGACGCAATACTTAGTCGATTAAAAATTTTCAACAAATGTCAATCACAGTTTCTCACTGATCATCGCCAGTTGCCTATAGTGTAGCACTAATACGACGTAAATCCCTCACAACCGATAGATAAAGGTTCTCTAAAATTATCTACAAATATAAGTTGCCGAATCTGAAGGGACATTCCATACCGTCGCTAAACGCCCGAATAGTAGGTCTAGTGGAAGAAACACCGACTCAACAGATAAATATAGATATTTTTGAAGTAAATATCAGTTACACTGTAAAAAAATAACTATTACCAGCTGCAAGTAACTCTCTGTGATTGGAGAAAACAATTATTTTCTCCAATCACAGAGAGTTTTTGCAGCTGGTAATAGTTATTTTTTTACAGTGTACCGTATGTGAGGCGCGAATCCTAAACTATTGCTATATATTCCCATGGCGTAGCACTAATGAGACGGACATCCCACTCACTCTAAAATAAGGGGACTCTAAAAATTATCGACAAATATCAAATACGGAGGGCCCTCCGTGGCCGAGTTGATATGTCACCACACTGGTAATCGCCTTCGGGCGTAGGAGAGCGGGTTCGATTCCCGTGCTGGCCCTGGGTGTTTTCTCCAATTCTTCGTATTGTACAGTCGGTAACAAAAGTCTCCGAACACTAGCGAAAATTCCTATATAAAAAAAGTACACTTAATACAGTTTTGTTAAATAAATCCTTGTTGAATCCTGTCTTTAGACTAACTAAGAATAGGATTCGACAAGGATTTATTTAACAAAACTGTATTAAGTGTACTTTTTTTACATAGGAATTTTTGCTAGTGTTCGGAGACTTTTGTTACCGACTGCAATTCTGTCATGTTCTATCTGTCGTTATCTGACGAAGGTTTACAAGCGGACTATAAGTCAAGCATACAAATCTGATGTATATGTTATCGTGTTATCAAATACGGATACCGTATCTTAGGGGTGAATCCTAAACCGTCGCCAATAGACAATCCTATAACACTAGAATGACTTAATATGCACTTATAAAGGTACTCTAAAATATTTTATTTGATAACAAATGCATTTAAATCCGACTTAAAATCTACTTATAAAAGTACTCTAAAATATTTCAAGAGCTAATAAATACATTGAAATCAACTTATAGAGGTACTCTAAGATATTTCAAGCGATGTTAATACATATAAATCTAACAAATCCACTTATAAAGAAAAATTAAACATACTCTAAAATATTTCATTTGATATCAAGTGCATTTAAATCCGATTTAAAATCTACCTATAAAGGTACTCTAAAATATTTCAAGAGAGAGTAATTAGATTTAAATCAGACTTTACATCTACTTATAAAGGTACTCTAAAATATGTCAAGTGACTCAAAAAATTATCAACTAATATCAGATACGGTTACTGTATCTTAGGGGCGAGTTCTAAACCGTCGCCAATGTTCAATCATGTAGCTCTAAACGACTTAAAATCTACTTATAAACGTACTCTAAAATATTTCAAGCGATGTTAAATACCTTATCTTAGGATGATTGGATGGTTAGGTTTAACGTCGCACTACTGCTGCGCAGATGGGAAATTGTCGACGGTCTGGGTCCCAACACTAGAGGTGGTCAGAAGTCATGCCATCACAATTTTGATCCTCACGGAAGGGATATAAATGAAATACAGATACCGTATCTTAGGGGTGAATCCTAAGCCGTCGCCAATGGACAATCTGTAGCACTAGAATGACTTTAAATCCACTTATAAAAGTGCTCTTAAATATTTTATTTGAAATTAAAAACATTTAAATCCGACTGCAACCCCTTAAAAAGGTACTCTGAGATATTTCAAGCGATAGTAAATTACATATGAAAAATCCACTTATAAAGGTACTCTAAAATATTTAAAGCGATGTCACATTTAAATCAGACTTAAATCCACTTATAAAGGTACTCTAAAATAATTCATTTGATATCAAATGCATTTAAATCCGTCTTAAAATCTACTTATAAAGGTACTCTAAAATATTTCAAGAGCTAATACATTTAAATCAACTTATAAAGGTACTCTAAGATGTTTCACGCGATGTTAATAGATTTAAATCTGACAAATCCACTTATAAAGATATATTAAACATACTCTAAAATATTTCATTTAATATCAAGTGCATTTAAATCCGAAAGGTACTCTAAAATATTTAAGGGATAGTAATTACATTTAAATCCACTCATAAAGATTCTCTAAAATATATCAAGTGACTCAAAAAATTATCAACAAATATTATATATGGATACTGTACCTTAGGGGCGAGTTCTAAGACGTCGCCAATGTTCAATCCTGTAGCACCAAACGACTTAAAATCTACTTATAAAGGTACTCTAAAATATTTCAAGTGGTGTGAAATATCTTATCTTAGGATGATTGGATGGTTGGGTTTAACGTCGCACAAGTGCTGCGCAGATGGGCAATTGGCGACGGTCTGGGGCTCAACCAACACCACCTGTAATAACGCCTCCGAGCTGAGTTTTACGTCACGAAAGATTGGCCGAATTCATCCAATCCCCACGATCCAACATGTATCATATGAAGTGTTGATTGGATAAAATCAGCCGATCTTCCATGACGTAGAGCTCAGCTCGGAGGCATTATTACAGGAGGTGTTGGCACACCACTAGAGGTGGTCCGAAGACATGCCATCACAATTTTGATCCTCCACGGAAGGGTTGGTTGGTTGGTTGGGTTTAACGTCGCACTAGTGCTGCGCAGATGGGCAATTGGCGACGGTCTGGGACACACCCCTAGAGGTGGTCCGGAGACATGCCATCACAATTTTGATCCTCCACACCACGGAAGGGATATGTATGAAATACGGATACCGTATCTTAGGGGTGAATCCTAAGCCATCGCCAATGGACAATCTGTAGCACTAGAACGACTTTAAATCCACTTATAAAGGTGCTCTAAAATATTTTATTTGAAATTAAAAACATTTAAATCCGACTTCAACCCTTTTTAAGGTACTCTAAGATATTTCAAGCGATATTAAATTACGTATGAAAAACCCACTTATAAAGGTACTCTAAAATATTCCAAGCAATGTTACACATTTAAATCTACCTTAAATCCACTTACAAAGGTACTCTAAAACATTTCACTTGATAATAAATACATTAATAAATAAATGATAATAAATACATTCCCACTTAAAATCTACTTATAAAGGTACTCTAAAATATTTCAATCGATGTTAAATACCGTATAGCAGGGAGGAGTTCCAGGCCGAATCCCAGAGTGCAGATTAGCGGTACGTAAGACCCATTCAACGCATAATAAAAGTACTCTGATAATTATAAATATTTTCAGTTACTCATTTCAGGAAAATGTCCTAGATTTTCTACAATTGCGCATAGTGAGAAATGAATCTTACCCATCCGATTAATGAACGTACAGAAGCCTGCAAAATTATTCGAGCACTAGCCAATAATTCCTATATTTAAAAAGTACACTTAAGACTGTTTTGTTAAGTAAATCCTTGTCGAATCATGTTCTTAGACTGATTAAGAACATGACTCGACAAGGATTTATTTAACAAAGCTGTATTAAGTGTACTTTTTTTTGGCAAGGATTATTGCTAGTGCTCGAATAATTTTGCAGCCGACTGTACTCTAAAAATTTTTAAGAAATGTCAAATACAGTCGGCAGCAAATTTACTGGAGTACTAGTAAAAATTCTTATGTAAAAAAGTACTCTTAATACTGTTTTGTTAAATAAATTTAAAACGTACTCAACAAATAAAGGTCATCTAAACATTTTAAACAAATAGGAGTTACCAAAACTGAAACTAATGGTGGCTGGTGCACGTAAAATCTGTCGGGACGGCAATGTTCTCCACGTTCCCATCAAAATTATACAGTCGGTAGCAAAGGTATCCGTGCGTTAGCATATATTTCCAATATCAAAAAAGTACACTCAAAACTTTTTTGTTAAACAAATCCTCGTCGAATCATGTTCTTAAACTAAATGAGAAAATGACACGGCAAGGATTTATTTAACAAAGCTCTATTAAGTGTACTTTTTTTAGACAGGGATTATTGTTAGTGCTCGGATACTTTTGCTGCCAACTGTACCTCTGGAAGTCGCCAAAGCGAGAGAACCCTCTCTTCCACGGAGGATAAAAATTGGGATGGCATGTCTCCGGACCACATCTAGGGTTGAGTCCGAGACCTTCGCTCGCTAATTGCCCATTACGTAGCACTAGTGCAATGTAAAACCCAACCAGTCAACCAAAACTGAAGCTCGAATGTCGAAAAATTTCCATGTTGTAGCTCTAGAAAGAGGTAAAACCAAGTCAATCTAGTATTAGAGGTACTCTAATTACTTTCAGCTGTTCCGTGTAATCTTATGCAATTAGTGAATCCCAGACTGTAACCAATAGTAATGCACTAATGAGACGTAAAACGCACACAACCGATACATGAAGGTTCTCTAAAGTAAAGAATTTAAACAAATGTCACTTATCGTATACAAGGGGCAAGATACAGATTATCACGAACTTCTCGTAGTGTAGCATTACTAACACTCAAATCCAACTCAAACTATAAAGAAAGATACTCTAACAATTTTCAACAAATATTAGTTACCGTATCTCATTAGTGTGACCCAGGCAGTTGAAAATTGTCTACATTGCAACTTTAAGGTAACGTAAGGTAAAACCCACTGAAACTATAAATAAAAGTAGAGTAAATTTTCAACAAATATCAGATGATAAGATAGTGTATCTTTGGGCGGAGTTCCAAACTATCGCCAATCGCCAAAAGTGCTGAGCTAGGTAATATAAAACCAACTGAACCAATACATGAAGGTTCTCTTTAAAAATATTAACGAACGTCAAATACCGTATCCCTTAAGACACCCCCTTCCCCGTTACCCTTAAGATATTAAGGGCAAAGGTTAGACCGACACCTAATAGTGCAGTACTAAAGAGACGTAAAACCCACTAAATGAATAATGGATCTAAAAATTTTCAGAAAATATCAATGATCATATTTAAGGCGCGAGTTTCAGACCAACGCCAAATTCGTATGTTGTATAGGCTCACCAGATCAAAGTACCTTCATAAGAGAGAAGCATTAAAAATTGCTAGAATTATCCAATTATGCATGCATTTTTTTATTCCTGATGAACAAGGACTAAAAATAAAGTTTTACTGATTAATAATTTAGTTTCTACAATTTTTTAAAACTTAGAAAAATGCCTTAAAAAACAAAGGCGTCCCCATTTTGTCCCCAGAAAATGGGGACGTTTGGTCAGTATAATGTTGCAGCTCTAGTAAGACGTTAAGTAAGATTTACTCAATAGATAAATAAAGATAGATTTTTTTGAAATAATCAGTTACCGTATGTGAGGCGCGAATACTAAACTACTGCTACAGTCGGCTGCAAAATTATTCGAGCACTAGCCAATAATTCCTATATTTAAAAAGTGCACTTCAGACTGTTTTGCTAAGTAAATCCTTGTCGAATCATGTTCATAGACTGATTAAGAACATGACTCGACAAAGATTTATTTAAGGCTGTGGTTAAAGCTACGGCAGCCGTAACTTTAATGGGCTTACGGCAGTCATATTACGCATGCGCAGAAGGAATGCCGGAGTCTTGTGCCGGATGATTCAGAGAACGAATCATTTTTTGAATGAATCTGTTTTACGGCAGTCGATTTTATGCTCACGGAAGGTAAGGAACTGTTGTTGACGGTACTACTTTCCGGTTTGGCTACGGTAAATCTGGTTGCTGTAGTCACAAATTTACGTACAGTCGGTAACAAAAGTGTCCGAACACTAGCAAAAATTCCTATGTAAAAAAAGTGCACTTCATACGGTTTTGTTAAATAAATCCTTATCGAATCATGTTCTTA
This sequence comes from Salticus scenicus, assembly GCA_963930645.1. Classification (NCBI taxonomy): domain Eukaryota; kingdom Metazoa; phylum Arthropoda; class Arachnida; order Araneae; family Salticidae; genus Salticus; species Salticus scenicus. The sequence goes on from OZ005653.1 coordinate 339,427,819, forward strand.
CACCGACTAAGAACAGGATTCGACAAGGATTTATTTCACAAAACCGTATGAAGTGTACTTTTTTTACATAGGAATTTTTGCTAGTGTTCGGACACTTTTGTTACCGACTGTATATCATATAAATACTTTTGCTTTAGCTCAAGTATTTGGATCTTTTTTTTTCCAGTTTCGAAAGAGCTGTTAATCCAATAAATCTTTTAAACGATAAAAACTTTAAAACGAATTTCTAGTTAAACACACAAGTCCGTGTTTTATATATGTGTAAACAATTAATCTATAAATAAATAAACAAAAAACGACATTTCGGAATTTAGTTATTAATTACTAAAACAATTAAACACATAAGTTAACTTCCAAAACTAATGTTATATTATCATACTATATGAGATAAATGCTTGTTGAACCAATTTATTTGACAAAAAATAATAAAATATTATTAATTTGCATTAAACACTATGTTCAACATTTGAAAAAGAGAGATGAACTCTTAGGGCAACTTTAATGCTTGTTGTAATTTTTTTCAAAGTTTGATTCGTTAAGTGCTGATTCTAGAATAAAAGAGTAATTGAGTAAAAACTTAATAAAAAGGGGCATTTTTTTTGTTTTTTAAAGCAATATTTGCCTTTTATTATTATTATTATTATTATTATTATTACACTTGCCGAATTTTTCCATATTTTTTTTTTTTTTATCCTCTATGTTTCATTTTTGTTTGTGACAAAAGTAAACTGTTTATATAATTTTTATTTATATTCACTTGTTCTTGCACTGCAACTAAACTGTCTTCCAGAAAGATACAATGTTAAGAAAAATATTTTAAAGCCTCTATACACTTAAAATTTCAGGAAGGGCCACCAGGTGTTAAGATGCTTCAAAATGCCTGCTGGTACTGCACCCTGCTAAATTATCCTAGAGTCAAACAATTAAGAAGGTTGTCACACCGAAATGTCCAAATGAAAGATTAACACCAGACTTAAGGAAAAATTATCACTGCCCTAACTAAAGCATACCAAGCCAGTAATACTGATATTAAATTTAATAAAACTACAAAAATTGCAAATTACAACAAACTTAACTATGCATTCTGTTGTGAAACGTTGGAAATAGTTAATAATAGCAGTTCCTATAAAACGACAATGAATCGAATATACCAACTCTAAATACAAAGCTATAAAGTAAGGTTTGAACTTTTAATTAAATTATGCTTCAATTAAAAAAAAAAAAAAAAAAAAAAATGTTTATTCATACCAATAATAAATTATATTTAGAGAGTTCTTTATACAGTGTAAGGCAAGTTAAATATTTAAAATAAAAATTTTAGTAAACTAAATAATTTATCTAAAATTCAGAGACAGCAAAATTCTCAAAAAATCTGAATTCAGGTGTAACAGAGATGGCCAGTGTGTTGACGTGTCGACACATCATTAGTGTGTCGAGGTTTCCAACACATTACTCTGTCATAGTTGACAACATTTTAATTCATTTTTAAATAGGTTAAAAATGAATATTCACGGTTGATGAATTCATGTACAAAAAATTTCTAAATTTTAATTTATTCCGGAGCATTTTTAGCCTCAATTTTATTTTGCACCACTTTATTTTTAGAATATTTTTCACTATTACTTAATTACAATAAAATAAGAAAAAATTACTATTTAAAAGAAAAAAATGGTATAGAATAAAGGCAGGGCTTAAAAATACTCCGGAATAAATTAGAATGTTGGCTGCTCTGCTCTGTGCAGATTTCAATACAGTATCAAATTTTGGCACATTTGTTTCATTTCCCTGTGTGATAATTATCTATACATATAAACATACAGTGATCAGAGGACAAAATTACATAATTTGTAACTGTCAATCTACTAATCTACTGAAAACGTGTTGATGCGTTAACACGTAGTGTGTGGACACAGAAAAAGGTATCGAAATGCCCATCACTAAGATGTAGCCCCTGGAAAGTTTCTCCCCCGTCTTTTTGGAGATATCGTAATCAGAAACGAAAAAGGTTGACCCAACTAATAATGACTCTTACATACTTTCCTGTGATGACCAACTAATATGCATGTCATAAACAGAAATCTAAAGACTTTATATAGCAAATTAAAAAATATATAGAGAGAGAGCTGTTTTTTGAAACACCTATTTGAGAAATATATAAAAATTGATCTAAATAATCAGAAACATATCAACTTTTCTGTGCTAACCAATTAATTCAGAAAAAAAGATATTTAGACAGATGTTTATGCAGCAAAATTAATGAAAATTAACCTTTTTTAGATACTGATGTTGGTACCCCCACCTGATTTTACCAAAACTTTGTAAACACATGTACACTGGACATCAACTAATACATATGAAAGGACATTTAAAAGGCAGATAAAATGGTGATTTTGCAAAAAACGTGTAGAAGCAGTTTTTGAGATATGAACTTAAATAAAATGTGACCTGACTTACAGCTTTCCAATTTTTGAACAAAATTTGGAAAACACATCTGTACACCTAACTTGTCTTCATTATAAAGTTCTTTTTTTATCTTTGAGATGAAGTGGTCAAATCTCAAAATAATTCAAAGATCAGAAATCTATTTATTAACTTTTTCTTTCTTTTAGTCGCAACAGCTGTTATATTGAAAGAATTGAGGTGCTAAACACTATATTACAGGGGTCGATCCAGGCAAAATTTGGGTCCCTTCACAAAATTCCACATAGTAAAAAGGTACCCTTCACAAAATTCAAACTCATAAAAAGGGACCCTTCACAAAATTCAAATCCATACAAAGGGACCCTTCACAAAATTCAAATTTATAAAATGAGTCCTTTCACAAGATTTTGTTTTATAAAAATGATCCTTTTATTAAATGTTTTCATATTTTCAGTATTATTTTTAATTTATGCCTTAATTTGGCTCAACGAAACTCTATTAACTTGATATTAAACATTACATAAACTGATTGTAAAAACTGAATATTTTACACAATATTTTACTTTTTCACAAAAATATTTTATATTTCACAAAAATAAATAAAAATTTCACAAAAATATTTTGTTTTTCACAAAAAAGGGACCCAAAAATTAAAACCTGGATCGACCCCTGATATATATATATATTTTTTTTTTCTTTTACAAATGAAATTGTTTTTAAGCATTCAATTTTAGATTTGTTTTGTACAGCAGCGGCACATTTTGATTGATTGGCATTAAAGCTGATGTGCACTAATTTGTATCAAGGTGAATTTATACGCAATTCTGCACATTAGTGCCTGAGATATATCCCTAAAATTACAGAAACTGCTGCATATAAGCATCACCTGTTGAGCGATTGGCACTAAAAGTTGAAAGGCATAAGCACTAATTCATGTCAAGATGCAAATTCATATAAATTTATATATCATTTTATGCAGTAGTTCCTGATATAGAGTTGCAATAAAATTTTTGTCATATACATCCTGATACAGACATTTTCTAAAAATGGTCAGATCTTGTTTTGTACCTTACACAATGTGTGAATCCATCAAAAACCAGAAGTCGAAAATTTTAACAAATCCAATAATTTCTTTTATTGAATAGAGAATAAAATGAAAACTTAAATATGCATTCATTTATTCATTACTTTCTTCTATAATCAATAGCAGAAAACAATGGATTAGTAAAAATTTTTGACTTCTGGTTTTCGATGGATTTACACATTTTGAGAACCTCAGAACTTGACTTGACCATTTTTAGAAAATGTCTCTCGGTGTGTGTGTGAGAGAGAGAGAGAGAAAAAAAAAATTTGGCAAATGCATCTCAGGAACTACTGCACAGAATTCCATATAAATTTATATATAAATTCTGCACCTTGACTTAAATTAGTATCTATCAGCTTTTGGTGGAAATTGCTTAAATGGTGCCGCTGCTATTCATTAATTTCTGCAATTTTAAGGGAAGGCTACATCTCAGGAACTAATGAATAAAATTGCATATAAATTTATAAGGAAATGCCCACCTTGACACAAATTAGCATACATCAACTTTTGGTGCCAAACACTCAACAGGTGGTGCTTCTGTATGGCAATTTCCTTAATTTAAGGCTAAGCTATAGCTCCTGTTCTATTGCATATAATCAAACAAAACTTGATACATGAAAAGGTCATTATGAGACATTATGCTGATTAAATTGCGTGCAAATTTACCAATAGGTGGCACTTCTATATTTCAACTTTCCCCGTAAACTAGAAAGATATCATGTTCACAGAAAAAATTCACTTTCTTTGAATATTCAGTATAATACCATTCTGAGATGAGAATCATCTGCATTCATAATTGGTTCTTTTATGCCAATGCTTCTGTTTAATTTTAAATTTAACCTCCGACGGGGACGGCATTGTTGGTTAGGTGGCGTTATTATGCACATTTCAAATTTAAGCAGGCATATTTTCCATATCCTCAAAAAGATAAAAATTAGTGTAGTTAATAGGTTGAATTTAAATAAGCTTACGTACTGTGCATGGGCCTGCACTGCCGAAAGTGATGGGACCTGGAGTGAGATTTTTTTCTTCAATCAGAAATACTTTTATTTTTTTATTTTTTCTGACTTATAAAGAAATAGTATCATTAAGAGGAACAAATTTTGAGAAGAGTGAGTAACAAACTCAAGTTTACACTGCCGAGGGCAGTGGGGATCTGGTGTGAATTTTTCTAAAATCAAAAAAGATTTTTTCCCTTACTAATAAAATATAAGTGATTTGGAGATTTTTATTCATCAACCTTGAAAAGTCCTTTCAGATAAACTAGAGGGGATTGTTGACTGTTATACCAACTATGTGAAAAATACCAGAGCCGGGAATCGAACCTGGGCCCTTCGATTCCCAGCTCTGGTATTTTTCACATAGTTGGTATGCCTTGACAACGAGTATTATTAACATGACTCGAGAAAGATTTATTTAACAAAGCTGTATTAAGTGTACTTTTTTTTGGCAAGGATTATTGCTAGTGCTCGAATAATTTTGCAGCCGACTGTATATTCCCATGGTGTAGCACTAATGAGACGGATATCCCACTCACTCTACAAATAAAGGGACTACAAATAAAGGATACGGTATCTTAGGGGTGAATCTTAAACCGTCGACAATAGACAATCATATAGCACTAGAATGACTTAATATGCACTTATAAAGGTACTCTAAAATATTTTACTTGATAACAAATACGTTTATGTTATACTGACCAAACGCACCATTTTCTGGGGACAAATGGGGACAAAATGGGGACGCCTTTGTTTTTTAAGGCATTTTTCTAAGTTTTAAAAAATTGTAGAAACTAAATTATTTATCAGTAACACTTTATTTTTAGTCCTTGTTTATCAGGAATGAAAAAATGCATCCATAATTGGATAATTTTAGCAATTTTTAATGCTTCTCTCTTATGAAGGTACTTTAATCTGATCAGCCTAGTTTATGGCCGAATTAAATCCACTTATAAAGGTACTCTAAAACATTTCAAGAGATGTTAAATACATTTAAATCCGACTTAAATCCACTTATAAAGGTATTCTAAAATATTTCACCAAATGCATTTAAAGCCGACTTAAAATGTACTTATAAAAGTACTCTAAAATATTTCAAGAGCTAATAAATACATTAAAATCATCTTATAAAGGTACTCTAAGATATTTCAAGCGATGTTAATACATTGAAATGTGACAAATCCACTTATAAAGGAAAATTAAACATACTCTAAAATATTTCATTTAATATCAACTGCATTTAAATCCGATTTAAAATCTACTTATAAAGGTACTCTAAATTATTTCAAGGGATAGTAATTACATTTAAATCTCACCTTAAATCTACTTATAAAGGTACTCTAAAATATATCGACTCAGAAAATTATCAACAATATCAGATACGGTTACTGTATCTTAGGGGCGAGTTCTAAACCGTCGCCAATGTTCAATCGTGTAGCTCTAAACGACTTAAAATCTACTTATAAACGTACTCTAAAATATTTCAAGCGATGTTAAATACCTTATCTTAGGATGATTGGGTTTAACGTCGCACTAGTGCTGCGCAGATGGGCAATTTACCACGGTCTGGGTCCCAACCCTAGAGGTGGTCTGAAGTCATGCCATCACAATTTTGATCCTCCACGGAAGGGATATAAATGAAATACAGATACCGTTTCAAAGGGGTGAATCTTAAGCCGTCGCCAATGGACAATCTGTAGCACTAGAATGACTTTAAATCCACTTATAAAGGTGCTCTTAAATATTTTATTTGAAATTAAAAACATTTAAATCCGACTGCAACCCCTTAAAAAGGTACTCTGAGATATTTCAAGCGATAGTAAATTACATATGAAAAATCCACTTATAAAGGTACTCTAAAATATTCCAAGCAATGTTACACATTTAAATCTACCTTAAATCCACTTATAAAGGTACTCTGAAATATTTTATTTGATAAATACGTTTACGTTCGACTTAAATCCACTTATAAAGGTACTCTAAATTTTTTTATTTTATATCAAATGCATTTAAATCCGTCTTAAAATCTAATTATAAAAGTACTCTAAAATATTTCAAGAGCTAATAAATACATTTAAATTAACTTATAAAGGTACTCTAAGATATTTCAAGTCATGTTAATACATTTAAATCTGAAAAATCCACTTATAAAGTTATATTAACCATACTCTAAAATATTTCATTTGATATCAAGTGCATTTAAATCCCAATTTGAATCTATTTATAAAGGTACTCTAAAATATATCAAGTGACTCAAAAAATCATCAACAAATATTAGATATGGATACTGTATCTTAGGGGCGAGTTCTAAACCGTCGCCAATGTTCAATCCTGTAGCACCAAATGACTTAAAATCTACTTATAAAGATACTCTAAAATATTTCAAGTGGTGTTAAATACCTTATCTTAGAATGATTGGATAGTAGATTTAACGTCGCACTAGTGCTGCGCAGATGGGCAATTGGCGACGGTCTGGGGCCCAACCCTACAGGTGGTCCAAAGTCATGCCATCACAATTTTGATCCTCCACGGAAGAGATATACAGTCGGCTGCAAAATTATTCGAGCACTATCCAATAGTTCCTATATTTAAAAAGTACACTTAAGACTGTTTTGCTAAGTAAATCCTTGTCGAATCATGTTCTTAGACTGATTAAGAGCATGACTCGACAAGGTTTTTTTTTAACAAAGCTGTATTAAAAGTGTACTTTTTTTTGGCAAGGATTATTGCTAGTGCTCGAATAATTTTGCAGCCGACTGTAAATGAAATACAGATACCACATCTTAGGGGTGAATCCTAAGCCGTCGCCAATGGACAATGGGTAGCACTAGAATGACTTTAAATCCACTTATAAAGGTGCTCTAAAGTATTTTATTTGATATCAAATGCATTTAAATGTCTTAAAATCTACTTATAAAGGTACTCTAAAATATTTCAAGAGCTAATAAATACATTTAAACCAACTTATAAAGGTACTTATAGATATTTCAAGCGGTGTTAAATATCTTAGGTTGATTGGGTTTTAGGTCGCACTAGATCGGCAATTGGCGACGATCTGGGGCCCAACCCTAGAGGTGGTCCGAAGACATGCCATCACAATTTTGATCCTCCACGGAAGGGATAAAATGACACACAGATACTGTATCTTAGGAGTGAATCCTAAGCCATCGCCAATGGACAATCTGTTGCACTAGAATGACTTTAAATCCACTTATAAAGGTACTCTAAAATATTTTATTTTAAATTAAAAATATTTAAATCCGACTTCAAACCCTTATAAAGGTACTCTGAGATATTTCAAGCGATAGTAAATTACATATGAAAAATCCACTTATAAAGGTACTCTAAAATATTTAAAGCGATGTCACATTTAAATCAGACTTAAATCCACTTATAAAGGTACTCTAAAATAATTCATTTGATATCAAATGCATTTAAATCCGTCTTAAAATCTACTTATAAAGGTACTCTAAAATATTTCAAGAGCTCATACATACATTTAAATTAACTTATAAAGGTACTCTGATATTTCAAGCGTTGTTAAATATCTTAGGTTGATTGGGTTTTACGTCGCAGTAGTGCTGCGCAGATCGGCAATTGGCGACGGTCTGGGGCCGAACCCTAGAGGTGGGCCGAAGTCATGTCATCACAGTTTTGATCCTCCACGGAAGAGATATGTATGAAATACGGATACCGTATCTTAGGGGTGAATCCTAAGCCATCGCCAATAGACAATCTGTAGCACTGGAATGACTTTAAATCCACTTATAAAGGTACTCTAAAATATTTTATTTTATATCAAAAACATTTAAATCCGACTTCAACCTCTTATAAAGGTACTCTAAAATATTTCAAGTGATATTAAATTACACATGAACAATCCACTTATAAAGGTACTCTAAAATAATCCAAACAGTGTTACACATTTAAATGTGACAAATCCACTTATAAAGGTACTCTAAAATATTTCATTTGATATCAAATGCATTTAAATCCGTCTTAAAATCTACTTATAAAGGTACTCTAAAATATTTCAAGAGCGCATAAATACATTTAAATTAACTTATAAAGGTACTCTGATACTTCAAGCGGTGTTAAATATCTTAGGTTGATTGGGTTTTACGTCGCAGTAGTGCTGCGCAGATCGGCTATTGGCGACGGTCTGGGGCCGAACCCTAGAGGTGGGCCGAAGTCATGTCATCACAATTTTGATCCTCCACGGAAGGGATGGATGGATGGATGGATGGTTGGGTTTTACGTCGCACTAGTGCTGCGCAGATGGGCAATTAGCGACGGTCTGGGACACACCCCTAGAGGTGGTCCCCTCCACGGAAGGGATAAAATGACATACTGATACTGTATCTTAGGGGTGAATCCTAAGCCATCGCTAATAGACAATCTGTAGCACTGGAATGACTTTAAATACACTTATAAAGGTACTCTAAAATGTTTTATTTTAAATTAAAAACATTTAAATCCGACTTCAACCCCTTCTAAAGGTACTCTAAGATATTTCAAGTGATATTAAATTACATATGAACAATCCACTTATAAAGGTACTTTAAAATAATCCAAACAATGTTACACATTTAAATGTCTTAAATCCACTTATAAAGGTACTCTAAAATATTTCATTTGATACCAAATGCATTTAAACCCGTCTTAAAATCTACTTATAAAGGTACTCTAAAATATTTCAAGAGCTAATAAATACATTTAAATCGGACAAATCCACTTATAAAGATATATTAAACATACTCTAAAATATTTCATTTGATATCAAGTGCATTTAAATCCGTCTTTGAATCTACTACGAGTGAATCTACGAGTTCTAAACCGTCGCCAATGTTTAATCCTGTAGCACCAAACGACTTAAAATCTACTTATAAAGGTACTCTAAAATATTTCAAGCGGTGTTAAATATCTTAGGTTGATTGGGTTTTACGTCGCACTAGTGCTGCGCAGATGGGCAATTGGCGATGGTCTGGGGCACACCCCTAGGGATAGTCCGAAGACATGCCATCATAATTTTGATCCTCCACGGAAGGGAACCATATCTTAGGAGCGAGTTCCAGGTCAAAGCTCCACCGTGTAGTGCGACATAAATTCCAGGACACCGATAAATAAAGGTAGTCTAAAAGTTTTCACCTAGGGGTACATACAAATGAAACACTGCCAGTTGCAAAGGAACAGATCTTAGTGGGCATTCCAGTATACTTATGTAACTTGCTCATCCCCCCCCCCTCCAAACACTTAAAAAAAAAAGAAGTATATACAGGTTTTTATAAGAGCAATCTATTGCATGCTTTTCTTTAAGCGTAAATATAGGAAGATAAGAGATATTTCTTCCTGGATAGCAGACAAAATTAAAACTGATTTAGAAAACTAAAATGTCAGGCTTTAATACTAACCCAAAAGTGGAAAATCGGATTTTTGACCGAAAATTGCATTTTAAGGTAGGCAGGCACCTTAAAGAAAAACAGTATGTTGTAACCACCACAAAATTTTCTTCTATCTTGTACTATACAAATTCACGCAGCACAAATTATTTGTTAAAATGAGTTTCCATGATTAGTCGCTGACAGTTTTCAATCCAGAGAAGTATAACACTAAATGTCGAGCGAAAGTCAATTTGGCGCTAACAATTCAGCAAATGCCCTTCCCGAAAAAAAAAAAAAAATGTTTTGTTAAAGATTGATGGAAATCAATAAATTTGTTTCAAATTATCATAGATCTATAGTTCAATTGTTCGTTGCAAAAGGTATTTACGAGTTCTCTTTGAAAATACCCATAATGAAAATTTACACCCCAAGGGGGGATCGAACCCCCTAACATTTAAAAAAGAAAAGAAAAAATTGGATGGATATTAGCGTAGATGTTCCAGTAATTGACATCTATCCCGAAATAATCAATAAATAAGAAAAATAATAAAATCATATAATTTACATATAAGAATTTTAACATTTTTTGTCAAACACTGGAGCATAGGGTGTTAATAACTGGTAAAATGAATAGCTAGCGGTGTCAAACACTGGAACACAGGGGGCCAATTACTGATAAAATGAAAAACTGTCAGTGTCAATGACTGGAACACTGAGTGGGTGTCAAATAAAAATTCATAAAAAAAAAAATTGTTATCAAATGTATATTGTTTAACGTATATGTGGTTCTGAATGTCTTTCATACCCTATGTACTAACTTAAGATTTCTAAAAATATTTTCTGATGACTAGAACATTAAAAACATCAGAGATTGCTCTAAAAGTGTCAATCACTGGTGTACTAACCCTACTATCATAAATATTTACTTATTAATTTCATACTTTAAAGTTAAATAATAATTCTTATCATGTACAGTCGAGGAAATAAATAAAAAAAAACGCAACTCTCGACGTCACTTCGTTGCTAATATATGCAAAAAAATGTTATAGATATCATTTGGCATGGAATTGTGAGTATTTTTAGAAAATAAAGTAAATTTTTGAATTGGGTGTCGTCTACATACCAAAATAAACAAACAACAACAAAAAAATCTGATCTTTTTAAATGGCAATTTTTTTTTAAATTTGAATTTCTGGGATCGCGGCAATGCGAAAAAGTATATTGGTTGTACATTATATTATTTTTACTTATTTATTTATTTTATATAGGGTAAGTGCTCCAGTGATTGACACTTTTAGAGCAATATCTGATGTTTTTAATGTTCTAGTCATCAGAAACTATTTTTGAAAATCTTAAGCTAATACATTAGGCATAAAAGACATTCAGAACCACATACATGTTAAAATATATGCATTTGATAACAGTTATTATAATTTTTTATTATGAATTTTTGTTTGACACCCACTCAATGTTCCAGTCATTGACACTGCCAGTTTTTCATTTTATCAGTAATTGGCACCCTATGTCCCAGTGTTTGACACTGCTAGTTATTCATTTTACCAGTTATTAGCACCCCATGCTCCAGTATTTGATATAAAACGTTAAAATTATTATATGTAAAATATACGATTTTATTATTTTCCTTATTTATTAATTATTTCGGGATAGATGTCAATTAATGGAGCATGCCAATCACTGGAGCACCTAACGTATATAGAATTATAAGCATTGAAAATCTATAGGTGCTAATGTCGAATTCATATCGCAGACTTTTATTAATATCGTTACAGAAAATAGCTTTATATGTATATAATATATAATTACGAGAACGAGATACAGTGAAAAAAAAAAAAAAAACTAACATAATCCATGATCACTTTTGATTCAGAAGAGTAATTTTAACTATGAAAAATATGAATAAATTCATAATATATATATATATATATATATATATTAGGACCTACATTAATTTTTACATAAAGTGAATGCTAATGCAAAAAAATATGGGTTCGCAAATTAGCAGCACATTAAAGTTATCAGTTTACGTTAATGACTTCTGTTTGTCAGTCTGTCCGTATATCTGTCCGCGCTCTAACTCCGGTAAATATTTATGGAATTTCTTGAAACTGATAGATGTTATTCAAGTTCACTATCGGAGTTCCCTATTGAAAATGGAGTTTATACCTATACTGGTTTGTGTACAGGGACACCCGAAAATATTTCAAAGCATTGTGTTCTATGAGAGGTATTTCTATAAACCATATTTTCATATCTTTACTGTACACATATCTTAATGAAATTGAAATACGTTATTCAAGTTCATTATTGGATGTTTCCTGTAGAAAATAGAGTAAATATCACCACTGGTTTATATACAGGGACACTCAAAAGTATTCTAACGCATTGCGTTCTATAAGAGATATTTCAGTAAATCAAATTTTAATAACTTTACTTTATACGAAGTTTTATGAAATTGAAATATATTACTTGTGTGCACAAAAGAATGCTTTGCATAGAATATAGCATGATTAGAATTAGATTTACAGGGTGACACAAAATTGTTCCTTTATATTAAAAACTTTTAATAAAAATTTGCTAGAATTGTACTATCGTTTACATTAAGCGCTTTTAACACTTTCAAACATTTGTCAACTGTGAATAGGATTTCAATTTGTATATATGTCCGTCTGTTTGTCTGTCTTCCCGTGATTTAACTGCCGTAAATATTTATGAAATTCTTTGATACTGATATATGTTATTCAAGTTCACTATCGGGTGTTCCCTATTGAAAATGAGGTTTATACCTCAACTGGTTTGTGTACAGGGGCCCCCAAAAATATTCGGAAGCTTTGTGTTCTATGAGAGGAGTTTCAATAAACCATATTTTAATACTTTTACTATATAGAGACTTTAATAAAATTTTAATATGTTATTCAAGTTCCCTTTCGGATGTTTCCTATGTAAAATCGAGTACATTTCTAACTTTTTTGTGTACAGGGGCACTTGAAAGTATTCCAAAGCATTGAGTTCTGTAAGAGTTATTTTTATAAACCAAATTTAAATAATTTTACTTTGCACAAAGCTTAATGCAATTGAAATAAGTCATTCGTATGCATAAAAGAGTGTCTTCTATTTAATACAGTATGATTAGCATTAGATTTACAGGGCCATACAAAAATATTCAGTTACATGAGGAGCTATTAATAAAAATTTGTTAGAATTGCACTTTCGTTTACATTAACACTAGTTACATTAATACAAGTTAGCGTTTTTGCACTTTCTTATATTTTTTGTGGGAATAGGATTTCAATTTGTGTATCTGTCTGTCCTACTGTCTACCTTTCTATCTGTTTGTTTCCGGCTCCTAGCGTCGGTAAATATTTTTATAATTTTTTAAAAATGATACAATCAAGTTCACTATGGAATGTTCCCTATTTAAAATGACATTAATAGATCCTGTGCAACTAGTTTGTTTACACAGACAAAAAAAAAAAAAAAAAAAAAAATTGTTTATGGATTAAGTTTTAGGACAGAATTTTTAAAAAGTTATATTTAAAATCTTTCTGTTGTAAAAATCATAAAAACATTCACATGTATTTTTAATATTCTAAAATAATGTTTTGTATAGAATATGATATGACTAACTTTTTCAGATTAAAAGTTACTCTATACAACAATTATGTACAGTTAGAAAGCGTTACTAATCAATGCGTGCTGCATGATTTTTCGTCCTTTTTTTTTGTAAAGTTTTGCATGATATAACAGTGAAAATCTTAAAAAGTAACAGAAAAAATTAAACAAAATATTTTTAATTTTTAATTGCTGGTCAAAGTATAAACAACAACAACGTCGAACAAAAAAAAAAAAAAGATTAAGACATTAGTGATAGGAAACAAGAATTCTTATTTTCTAAAGGAAACAAGCCCTTAAAAACGGCCTTGAAACTGGTAAACCATTAAAACCCTTAAAAGTGGCCTTTCAGCGTTTTTCTTAAAACTATAGAAAAGGGAAAGAAAAAATGATTTTGAGTATTCGTGTTGGAGCTCTTAATTTACGTTGGCAAAAATAGACGCAAGTGACATTTACCTCGTCGATTACTGGTGATAAATTTCAAATCCTTTAAAAAGTGGTAGAACGGAAGATCAATTAAGCAGGCTGGGGTTTACTGTTTAAAATAGGAAAATAAGTGGACGTAAAAATTGTCAATTATAAAACGAATTGTCTAATGACAACCATTGGAATGCAAGGCAGACTTGTTAAATCGCTTCTTAACTACTATCATAGTTAAAGGGTTAATCATTTAGTCCATATATTGCTTTATTTATTTTTTTTTTTTCGAGGGGGGGGGATTATCATTATTTTAACCATTTTGACAGCCGCTGACGAATATATCCGGCCGCCGAGATGTTATTATTTTTTTTCTACAATGCATTTATACTTTAAAATTATATAATTATGGATTTTCAGCTCGTTTTTCAAATTTAAAGGTCTTAAGAAATAGACTTAAGGATAATAATCAAGTGTACTCTTACAATTTTAATCTCATGTTAAAATAAGCATTTTTTTACTACATTAAAAAACTGTGCAGTGAAAACAACAGTACATTTTTGCCCTTTTTTAAAGGCAGTCAGATGGTATGGTAACATTGGTCTTTAAACATTACTTATATATATATATATATATATATATATATATTTAAGAAACTATATTTTTTATAGATATTATAAAACAAATCGTACCGTTTCAAAGAGTTAAACTAACCCAAAACTGGAAAGTACGATTTAAAATGTTTAATGTGTACTTCAGGATACCTTACTAGTTTATGCGTTGCTGTTCTATTGAATTATTTTGTTTGCTCCCAAAGTTTTTATTCATCATCCTACAACACCATTAATTAATATCAATTTTGTCAAACATTTATGCATGTATATATACATATAGTTATATTATTGCAGTTCGTACATTATATGACGCCAACCATAAAAAATAATAATTTTTATTAAAGTACAAGAAAATTATGTATTATTGGCAATCAGTGTTACCATGATAGATATTTTTTATTCGAAAAATATCGAACATTTTCCAAAAGAGCATTGTCTGATCAATGTCAAGTGTGAAATACAAGTTAACTAACATAATAATTGAGTATATCTTTTAAAATTTGAAATCAGGGATAGCGAAAGTGCTGTAAAAATGATAGCGCTTGTATTAACATTTATTTATTTATTTATTTATTTTTATTTTTTGCTAAAATATTTCCGGTGTGAAATAATAAAATTTTGTTCTATCGAAATGAAGGTCATACACAACGCCGCATAAAAGAGAGAAAAATAGTCTCTTTATATTAAATAAACGTGTTTTAAGAGCAATTAAGAAAAATTTAGAAAACACAGTTGTACAACGATACAAGCATATGCTTCATTAAAAGAATATGAGCAAAAATAATAATAAATAAGATACTTTGAGCAGTTCAAATTTCAAAGTCGTACAAAAGAAATTTTACTGTTAAAAATTCAAAATTAATTTATTAGAGTTACAAATAACACTATGCAAAATATTCTGAAAATCAATATGCATCAGCGTAATAAACGTCATACAATGCCGTATAAAAGAGAGAAAAATATTCTCTCTATATTAAAGCAACGCGCTCTAAGAGCAACTAAGAAATATTTAAAAAAGTGCGTTATAGATATAGAAAGTTCCTAAAACATGAATCAATTTTTAAAAATATGAGTAAAAATACTAATTAAATACTTTGAGCTGTTTTAATTTCCAACTCATACAAAAGAAATATAATAATGAAAATTTCAAAATTATTCGATTTCAGTTACAAGAAGTACTATGCAAATTATCGTGAAAATAATTATGAAGCAATGTATTGAACGCCACAGAACGCTGTATAAATGAGAGAAAAATAATCTCTTTATATTAAAGAAACGTGGTCTAAGAGAAACTAAGAAAAATTTACAAAACAGCGTTATACAACGTTCTTAAATATGCTACAAGATCACAAAATATAAGTCAAAATACTAATGAAATACTTTAAGCTCTCCCAATTTAAAACTCGCAGAAAAAAATATATATATATATATTAAAAAATCTAAAGTGTTTGATTTGAGTTACAACAAACACTATGCAAAATGTTGTGAATATTAATATCCATCAGTGAAATGAACGTCATATAACATCGTATAAAAGAGAGAAAAATAGTCTTATAATAACTCTTAATAGTCTCTCCTTGATATTAAGTAAACATACTCTAAGGACAACTAAAAAAATTTAGAAAACACAATTATACAACGTTCCAAACATATGCTTCATTAAAAAAATATTAATAAAAATGCTGATAAATAAGATACTTTGAGCAGTTCCAGTTGGACTCGTACAAAAGAAATATAACTATTAAAAGTTCAAAATTATTTGATTTGAGTTACAAATAACACAATGCAAAATACTGTGAAATTAATATGCATTAGTGTAATAAACGTCATATAATGCTGTATGAAAGAGAGAAAAATAATCTCTTTACATTAATGAGACGTGCTCTAAGAGCATCCAAGAAAAATTTACAAAACAGCATTATAGAACGTTCCTAAAATATGATTATATTTTACAAATTATGGGTAAAATACTAATAAAATACTGTGAGCTGTTCCAATTTCCATCTCGTACAAAAGCTATATAATTATTAAAAGTTCAGAATTATGTGACTTCAGTTACAAGAAGCACTAGACAAAATATCGTTATTTTATTAACATGCATCAGTGCAATGAACGTCATATAATGCCGTATAAAAGAGAGAAAAATAATCTCTTTACGTTAATGAAGCGTGCTCAAAGAGCATCTAAGAAAGGATTAGAAAACAGCATAAGAGAACGTTCCTAAAACACGATTCAGATTTTCAAAATATGAGTAAAAATACTAATAAAATACATTGAGTTGTTTTAATTTCCTACTCATACAAAAGATAATTATTAAAAATTCAAAATAATTTGATTTGAGTTACAAGAAACACTATGCAAAATATCCTGAAAATCATTATGCATCATTGCAATGAACGCCATATAATGCCGTATAAAAGATAGAAATAATCTCTTTACGTTAATGAAGCGTGCTCAAAGAGCATCCAGGAAAAATTTGGAAAACAGCATTAAAGAACGTTCCTAAAATATGATTCATTTTTTAAAAATATGAGTAAAAACACTAATAAAATACATTGAGTTGTTTTAATTTCCTACTCATAAAAAAGATAATTATTAAATATTCAAAATTATTTGATTTGAGTTACAAGAAACACCATTCAAAATATCCTGAAAATCAATATGCATCAGTGCAATGAACGTCATATAATGCCGTATAAAAGGGAGGAAAATAATCTCTTTACGTTAATGAAGCGTGCTCAAAGAACATCTAAGAAAAATTTAGAAAACAGCATTATAGAACGTTCCTAAAATAAGATTCAATTTTTAAAAATATCAGTAAAAATACTAATAAAATACATTGAGTTGTTTTAATTTCCTACTCATACAAAAGAAATATAATTATTAAAAATTCAAAATAATTTGATTTGAGTTACAAGAAACACTATGCAAAATATCCTAAAAATCAATATGCATCAGTGCAATGAACGTCATATAATGCCATATAAAAGAGAGAAAAGTAATCTCTTTACGTTAATGAAGCGTGCTCAAAGAGCATCTAAGAAAAATTTAGAAAACAGCATTATAGAACGTTCCTAAAATATGATACAATTTTTAAAAATATGAGTAAAAATACTAATAAAATACATTGAGTTTTTTTAATTGTCTACTCATACAAAAGAAATATAATTATTAAAAATTCAAAATAATTTGATTTGAGTTACAAGAAACACTATGCAAAATATCCTGAAAATCAATATGCATCGCTGCAATGAACGTCATATAATGCCGTATAAAAGAGAGAAAAATAATCTCTTTACGTTAATGAAGCGTGCTCAAAGAGCACTAAGAAAAATTTGGAAAACAGCATTATAGAACGTTCCTAAAATATGATTCAATTTTAAAAAAAAAAGACTAAAAATACTAATAAAATACATTGAGTGTTTTTAATTTCCTACTCATACAAAAGAAATATAATTATTAAAAATTCAAAATAATTTGATTTGAGTTACAAGAAACACTGTGCAAAAGATCCTGAAAATCAATATACATCGCTGCAATGAACGTCATATAATGCAGTATAAAAGAGAGAAAAATAATCTCTTTGCGTTAATGAAGCGTGCTCAAAGAGCATCTAAGAAAAATTTGGAAAACAGCATTATAGAACGTTCCTAAAATATGATTCAGTTTTTAAAAATATGAGTAAAAATACTAATAAAATACATTGGGTTGTTTTAATTTCCTACTCATGCAAAAGATAATTATTAAAAATTCAAAATTATTTGATTTGAGTTACAAGAAACACAATGCAAAATATCCTGAAAATCAATATGCATCAGTGCAATGAACGTCATATAATGCCGTATAAAAGAGAGAAAAATAATCTCTTTACGTTAATGAAGCATGCTCAAAGAGCATCTAAGAGAAATTTAGAAAACAGTATTATAGAACGTTCCTAAAATATGATTCAATTTTTAAAAATATGAGTAAAAATACTACTAAATACATTGAGTTTTTTTAATTTTCTTCTCATATAAAATATAATTATTAAAAATTCAAAACTATTTGATTTGAATTACAAGAAACTTTAAGCAAAATATCCTGAAAATCAATATGCATCACTGCAATCAACGTCATATAATGCCGTATAAAAGATAGAAAATAATCTCTTTACTTTAATGAAGCGTGCTCAAAGAGCATCTAAGAAAAACTTGGAAAACAGCATTATAGAACGTTCCTAAAATATGATTCAATTTTTAAAAATATGACTATAAAAACTAATAATACATTGAGTTTTTTTAATTTCCTACTCATACAAAAGAAATATAATTATTAAAAATCCAAAATGATTTGTTTTGAGTTACAAGAAACACTATGCAAAATATCCTGAAAATCAATATGCATCAGTGCAATGAACGTCATATAATGCCGTATAAAAGAGAGAAAAATAATCTCTTTACGTTAATGAAGCGTGCTCAAAGAGCATCCAAGAAAAATTTCAAAAACAGCATTATAGAACGTTCCTAAAATATGATTCAATTTTTAAAAATATGAGTAAAAATACTAATAAAATACATTGAGTTGTTTTAATTTCCTACTCATACAAAAGACAATTATTAAAAATTAAAATTATTTGATTTGAGTTACAAGAAACACTATTCAAAATATCCAGAAAATCAATATGCATCAGTGCAATGAACGTCATATAATGCCGTATAAAAGAGAGAAAAATAATCTCTTTACGTTAATGAAGCGTGTTCAAAGAGCATCTAAGAAAAATTTATAAAACAGCATTATAGAACGTTCCTAAAATATGATTCAATTTTTAAAAATATGAGTAAAAATACTAATAAAATACATTGAGTGTTTTTAATTTCCTACTCATACAAAAGAAATATAATTATTAAAAATTCAAAATAATTTGATTTGAGTTACAAGAAACACTATGCAAAAGTTCCTGAAAATCAATATACATCGCTGCAATGAACGTCATATAATGCCGTATAAAAGAGAGAAAAATAATCTCTTTGTGTTAATGAAGCGTGCTCAAAGAGCACCTAAGAAAAATTTGGAAAACAGCATTATAGAACGTTCCTAAAATATGATTCAGTTTTTAAAAATATGAGTAAAAATACTAATAAAATACATTGGGTTGTTTTAATTTCCTACTCATGCAAAAGATAATTATTAAAAATTCAAAATAATTTGATTTGAGTTACATGAAACACAATGCAAAATATCCTGAAAATCAATATGCATCAGTGCAATGAACGTCATATAATGCCGTATAAAAGAGAGAAAAATAATCTCTTTACGTTAATGAAGCATGCTCAAAGAGCATCTAAGAGAAATTTAGAAAACAGTATTATAGAACGTTCCTAAAATATGATTCAATTTTTAAAAATATGAGTAAAAATACTACTAAATACATTGAGTTTTTTAATTTTCTTCTCATATAAAATATAATTATTAAAAATTCAAAACTATTTGATTTGAATTACAAGAAACTTTAAGCAAAATATCCTGAAAATCAATATGCATCACTGCAATCAACGTCATATAATGCCGTATAAAAGATAGAAAATAATCTCTTTACTTTAATGAAGCGTGCTGAAAGAGCATCTAAGAAAAATTTGGAAAACAGCATTATAGAACGTTCCTAAAATATGATTCAATTTTTAAAAATATGACTATAAAAACTAATAATACATTGAGTTTTTTTAATTTCCTACTCATACAAAAGAAATATAATTATTAAAAATTCAAAATAATTTGATCTGAGGTACAAGAAACACTATGCAAAATATCCTGAAAATCAATATGCATCAGTGCAATGAACGTCATATAATGCCGTATAAAAGAGAGAAAAATAATCTCTTTACGTTAATGAAGCATGCTCAAAGAGCATATAAGAAAGATTTAGAAAACAGCATTATAGAACGTTCCTCAAATATGATTCAAATTTTTTAAATATGAGCAAAAATACTAATAAAATACATTGAGTTGTTTTAATTTCCTACTCATACAAAAGAAATATAATTATTAAAAATTCAAAATAATTTGATTTGAGTTACAAGAAACACTATTCAAAATATCCAGAAAATCAATATGCATCAGTGCAATGAACGTCATATAATGCCGTATAAAAGATAGAAAAATAATCTCTTTGCGTTAATGAAGCGTGCTCAAAGAGCATCTAAGAAAAATTTGGAAAACAGCATTATAGAACGTTCCTAAAATATGATTCAGCTTTTAAAAATATGAGTAAAAATACTAATAAAATACATTGGGTTGTTTTAATTTCCTACTCATGCAAAAGATAATTATTAAAAATTCAAAATTATTTGATTTGAGTTACAAGAAACACAATGCAAAATATCCTGAAAATCAATATGCATCAGTGCAATGAACGTCATATAATGCCGTATAAAAGAGAGAAAAATAATCTCTTTACGTTAATGAAGCATGCTCAAAGAGCATCTAAGAGAAATTTAGAAAACAGTATTATAGAACGTTCCTAAAATATGATTCAATTTTTAAAAATATGAGTAAAAATACTACTAAATACATTGAGTTTTTTAATTTTCTTCTCATATAAAATATAATTATTAAAAATTCAAAACTATTTGATTTGAATTACAAGAAACTTTAAGCAAAATATCCTGAAAATCAATATGCATCACTGCAATCAACGTCATATAATGCCGTATAAAAGATAGAAAATAATCTCTTTACTTTAATGAAGCGTGCTGAAAGAGCATCTAAGAAAAATTTGGAAAACAGCATTATAGAACGTTCCTAAAATATGATTCAATTTTTAAAAATATGACTATAAAAACTAATAATACATTGAGTTTTTTTAATTTCCTACTCATACAAAAGAAATATAATTATTAAAAATTCAAAATAATTTGATCTGAGGTACAAGAAACACTATGCAAAATATCCTGAAAATCAATATGCATCAGTGCAATGAACGTCATATAATGCCGTATAAAAGAGAGAAAAATAATCTCTTTACGTTAATGAAGCATGCTCAAAGAGCATATAAGAAAGATTTAGAAAACAGCATTATAGAACGTTCCTCAAATATGATTCAAATTTTTTAAATATGAGCAAAAATACTAATAAAATACATTGAGTTGTTTTAATTTCCTACTCATACAAAAGAAATATAATTATTAAAAATTCAAAATAATTTGATTTGAGTTACAAGAAACACTATTCAAAATATCCAGAAAATCAATATGCATCAGTGCAATGAACGTCATATAATGCCGTATAAAAGATAGAAAAATAATCTCTTTGCGTTAATGAAGCGTGCTCAAAGAGCATCTAAGAAAAATTTGGAAAACAGCATTATAGAACGTTCCTAAAATATGATTCAGTTTTTAAAAATATGAGTAAAAATACTAATAAAATACATTGGGTTGTTTTAATTTCCTACTCATGCAAAAGATAATTATTAAAAATTCAAAATTATTTGATTTGAGTTACAAGAAACACAATGCAAAATATCCTGAAAATCAATATGCATCAGTGCAATGAACGTCATATAATGCCGTATAAAAGAGAGAAAAATAATCTCTTTACGTTAATGAAGCATGCTCAAAGAGCATCTAAGAGAAATTTAGAAAACAGTAATATAGAACGTTCCTAAAATATGATTCAATTTTTTAAAATATGAGTAAAAATACTACTAAATACATTGAGTTTTTTAATTTTCTTCTCATATAAAATATAATTATTAAAAATTCAAAACTATTTGATTTGAATTACAAGAAACTTTAAGCAAAATATCCTGAAAATCAATATGCATCAGTGCAATCAACGTCATATAATGCCGTATAAAAGAGAGAAAAATAATCTCTTTACGTTAATGAAGCGTGCTCAAAGAGCATCCAAGAAAAATTTCGAAAACAGTATTATAGAACGTTCCTAAAATATGATTCAATTTTTAAAAATATGAGTAAAAATACTAATAAAATACATTGAGTTGTTTTAATTTCCTACTCATACAAAAGATAATTATTAAAAATTAAAAATTATTTGATTTGAGTTACAAGAAACACTATTCAAAATATCCTGAAAATCAATATGCATCAGTGCAATGAACGTCATATAATGCCGTATAAAAGATAGAAAAATAATCTCTTTACGTTAATGAAGCGTGTTCAAAGAGCATCTAAGAAAAATTTAGAAAACAGCATTATAGAACGTTCCTAAAATATGATTCAATTTTTAAAAAAAAAGACTAAAAATACTAATAAAATACATTGAGTGTTTTTAATTTCCTACTCATACTAAAGAAATATAATTATTAAAAATTCAAAATAATTTGATTTGAGTTACAAGAAACACTGTGCAAAAGATCCTGAAAATCAATATACATCGCTGCAATGAACGTCATATAATGCCGTATAAAAGATAGAAAAATAATCTCTTTACGTTAATGAAGCGTGTTCAAAGAGCATCTAAGAAAAATTTAGAAAACAGCATTATAGAACGTTCCTAAAATATGATTCAATTTTTAAAAATATGAGTAAAAATACTAATAAAATACATTGAGTGTTTTTAATTTCCTACTCATACAAAAGAAATATAATTATTAAAAATTCAAAATAATTTGATTTGAGTTACAAGAAACACTATGCAAAAGTTCCTGAAAATCAATATACATCGCTGCAATGAACGTCATATAATGCCGTATAAAAGAGAGAAAAATAATCTCTTTGCGTTAATGAAGCGTGCTCAAAGAGCACCTAAGAAAAATTTGGAAAACAGCAATATAGAACGTTCCTAAAATATGATTCAATTTTTAAAAATATGAGTAAAAATACTAATAAAATACATTGGGTTGTTTTAATTTCCTACTCATGCAAAAGATAATTATTAAAAATTCAAAATTACTTGATTTGAGTTACATGAAACACAATGCAAAATATCCTGAAAATCAATATGCATCAGTGCAATGAACGTCATATAATGCCGTATAAAAGTGAGAAAAATAATCTCTTTACGTTAATGAAGCATGCTCAAAGAGCATCTAAGAGAAATTTAGAAAACAGTATTATAGAACGTTCCTAAAATATGATTCAATTTTTAAAAATATGAGTAAAAATACTACTAAATACATTGAGTTTTTTTAATTTTCTTCTCATATAAAATATAATTATTAAAAATTCAAAACTATTTGATTTGAATTACAAGAAACTTTAAGCAAAATATCCTGAAAATCAATATGCATCACTGCAATCAACGTCATATAATGCCGTATAAAAAATAGAAAATAATCTCTTTACTTTAATGAAGCGTGCTCAAAGAGCATCTAAGAAAAATTTGGAAAACAGCATTATAGAACGTTCCTAAAATATGATTCAATTTTAAAAAATATGACTATAAAAACTAATAATACATTGAGTTTTTTTAATTTCCTACTCATACAAAAGAAATATAATTATTAAAAATCCAAAATGATTTGTTTTGAGTTACAAGAAACACTATGCAAAATATCCTGAAAATCAATATGCATCAGTGCAATGAACGTCATATAATGCCGTATAAAAGAGAGAAAAATAATCTCTTTACGTTAATGAAGCGTGCTCAAAGAGCATCCAAGAAAAATTTCGAAAACAGCATTATAGAACGTTCCTAAAATATGATTCAATTTTTAAAAATATGAGTAAAAATACTAATAAAATACATTGAGTTGTTTTAATTTCCTACTCATACAAAAGACAATTATTAAAAATTAAAAATTATTTGATTTGAGTTACAAGAAACACTATTCAAAATATCCAGAAAATCAATATGCATCAGTGCAATGAACGTCATATAATGCCGTATAAAAGATAGAAAAATAATCTCTTTACGTTAATGAAGCGTGTTCAAAGAGCATCTAAGAAAAATTTAGAAAACAGCATTCTAGAACGTTCCTAAAATATGATTCAATTTTTAAAAATATGAGTAAAAATACTAATAAAATACATTGAGTGTTTTTAATTTCCTACTCATACAAAAGAAATATAATTATTAAAAATTCAAAATAATTTGATTTGAGTTACAAGAAATACTATGCAAAAGTTCCTGAAAATCAATATACATCGCTGCAATGAACGTCATATAATGCCGTATAAAAGAGAGAAAAATAATCTCTTTGCGTTAATGAAGCGTGCTCAAAGAGCACCTAAGAAAAATTTGGAAAACAGCATTATAGAACGTTCCTAAAATATGATTCAGTTTTTAAAAATATGAGTAAAAATACTAATAAAATACATTGGGTTGTTTTAATTTCCTACTCATGCAAAAGATAATTATTAAAAATTCAAAATAATTTGATTTGAGTTACATGAAACACAATGCAAAATATCCTGAAAATCAATATGCATCAGTGCAATGAACGTCATATAATGCCGTATAAAAGAGAGAAAAATAATCTCTTTACGTTAATGAAGCATGCTCAAAGAGCATCTAAGAGAAATTTAGAAAACAGTATTATAGAACGTTCCTAAAATATGATTCAATTTTTAAAAATATGAGTAAAAATACTACTAAATACATTGAGTTTTTTTAATTTTCTTCTCATATAAAATATAATTATTAAAAATTCAAAACTATTTGATTTGAATTACAAGAAACTTTAAGCAAAATATCCTGAAAATCAATATGCATCACTGCAATCAACGTCATATAATGCCGTATAAAAGAGAGAAAAATAATCTCTTTACGTTAATGAAGCGTGCTCAAAGAGCATCCAAGAGAAATTTAGAAAACAGTATTATAGAACGTTCCTAAAATCTGATTCAATTTTTAAAAATATGAGTAAAAATACTAATAAAATACATTGAGTTGTTTTAATTTCCTACTCATACAAAAGAAATATAATTATTAAAAATTCGAAATAATTTGATCTGAGTTACAAGAAACACTATGCAAAATATCCTGAAAATCAATATGCATCAGTGCAATGAACGTCATATAATGCCGTATAAAAGAGAGAAAAATAATCTCTTTACGTTAATGAAGCGTGCTCAAAGAGCATCCAAGAAAAATTTCGAAAACAGCATTATAGAACGTTCCTAAAATATGATTCAATTTTTAAAAATATGAGTAAAAATACTAATAAAATACATTGAGTTGTTTTAATTTCCTACTCATACAAAAGATAATTATTAAAAATTAAAAATTATTTGATTTGAGTTACAAGAAACACTATTCAAAATATCCTGAAAATCAATATGCATCAGTGCAATGAACGTCATATAATGCCGTATAAAAGAGAGAAAAATAATCTCTTTACGTTAATGAAGCGTGCTCAAAGAGCATCTAAGAGAAATTTAGAAAACAGTATTATAGAACGTTCCTAAAATATGATTCAATTTTTAAAAATATGAGTAAAAATACTAATAAAATACATTGAGTTTTTTTAATTGTTTACTCATACAAAAGAAATATAATTATTAAAAATTCAAAATAATTTGATTTGAGTTACAAGAAACACTATGCAAAATATCCTGAAAATCAATATGCATCGCTGCAATGAACGTCATATAATGCCGTATAAAAGAGAGAAAAATAATCTCTTTACGTTAATGAAGCGTGCTCAAAGAGCACCTAAGAAAAATTTGGAAAACAGCATTATAGAACGTTCCTAAAATATGATTCAATTTTTAAAAATATGAGTAAAAATACTGATGAAATACATTGAGTTATTTTAATTTCCTACTCATACAAAAGAAATATAATTATTAAAAATCCAAAATTATTTGATTTGAGTTACAAGAAACACTATGCAAAATATCCTGAAAATCAATATGCATCAGTGCAATGAACGTCATATAATGCCGTATAAAAGAGGGAAAAATAATCTCTTTACGTTAATGAAGCGTGCTCAAAGTGCATCTAAGAGAAATTTAGAAAACAGCATTATAGAACGTTCCTAAAATATGATTCAATTTTTAAAAATATGAGTAAAAATACTAATAAAATACATTGAGTTTTTTTAATTGTTTACTCATACAAAAGAAATATAATTATTAAAAATTCAAAATAATTTGATTTGAGTTACAAGAAACACTATGCAAAATATCCTGAAAATCAATATGCATCGCTGCAATGAACGTCATATAATGCCGTATAAAATAGAGAAAAATAATCTCTTTACGTTAATGAAGCGTGCTCAAAGAGCACCTAAGAAAAATTTGGAAAACAGCATTATAGAACGTTCCTAAAATATGATTCAATTTTTAAAAATATGAGTAAAAATACTGATGAAATACATTGAGTTATTTTAATTTCCTACTCATACAAAAGAAATATAATTATTAAAAATCCAAAATTATTTGATTTGAGTTACAAGAAACACTATGCAAAATATCCTGAAAATCAATATGCATCAGTGCAATGAACGTCATATAATGCCGTATAAAAGAGAGAAAAATAATCTCTTTACGTTAATGAAGCGTGCTCAAAGAGTGTCCAAGAAAAATTTCGAAAACAGCATTATAGAACGTTCCTAAAATATGATTCAATTTTGAAAAATATGAGTAAAAATACTAATAAAATACATTGAGTTGTTTTAATTTCCTACTCATACAAAAGATAATTATTAAAAATTAAAAATTATTTGATTTGAGTTACATGAAATACTATGCAAAATATCCTGAAAATCAATATGCATCAGTGCAATGAACGTCATATAACACCGTATAAAAGAGAGAAAAATAATCTCTTATTTATTTTAAAGAAATGAGCTGTAAACGCATTTAAGTGAGAAAATTTTAGAAAACAGCCTTATAAAAGGTTCTTAAAATGTGTTTTCATCTTAAAAAATATAATCAAAAATAACAATAGAATACTTTAAGGAGTTCCAACTAGTTATTTCTAACTAGTACAAAAGAAGTATAATTATTAAAAATTCAAAATTATTAATTTGAGTTACAAGAAACAGTATGCAATATATTGTGAAATTCGATTATGCATCAATGCAATGAACGTCATATAAAGCCGTATAAAAAAGAGAAAAATAATATCTTTATATTAAAGAAACGTACTCTAAGAGGAACTAAGAAAAATTAAAATACTAATAAAAAGGAATTGCAATTCCAGCAATTTGCAATTATAACCCTGAATGTATCAGGATATTTTAGTGTATTACTGTAAATCTTAATGATAAATACGCCACATTCTATATACGAACAAAAGATATCAATTTCTTTGCGATTCTTACAGTGCGAGGTGACTTAAATATGATTTATAAAACTGCCTGTCATAAAACACAATGGACTGGCATAATTTTGGATGTCCCTGTACAGAAGCTACTTGCGCTATTTTTATCATTTAAAATAGTGAACATGTCATAGTAAACGTGAATGACATATACCATTTTTAAGATATTT
This sequence comes from Salticus scenicus, assembly GCA_963930645.1. NCBI lineage: Eukaryota > Metazoa > Arthropoda > Arachnida > Araneae > Salticidae > Salticus > Salticus scenicus. The sequence goes on from OZ005653.1 coordinate 339,455,740, forward strand.
TGGAATTTTTTACAAACGTTATAGGTGGACAGACGCATACGTAGCCAGACTAATTCAAATCATAACCACTCTAACATAGGTAGAAAATGTTAAAAAACAAGTTACGAAAAAGAAAATGCAATTCTAGCAACTTACAATTAAAGCCCTTGATGTAACTGATTTTTTTTTTTTTTTTGCTGGTCCTGTAAATTTTTATGCTATAATCATTACTATAGTTTATAGAAAACCTTTTCTTTTGAATATGAATGATAAATGCAAATTTCAATATGATTTGTACAAAGCAGAAGCATTAAAATGCGATTTACAGAAATAACTGTCACAGAACGCAATGTTTTGGAAAATTTCTGCTGTCCTGTACATATAGCAGTGATTGTATGTACCCCTTTACAGAGAACGTTCCATAATGAACTTGAATAACATATGTCGGTTTCAAGAAACTCCGTGAATATTCACGGGAGTCAGTGTGGAAACAGATGGACAGAAGCAGAGACAAATTCAGATCATAATTCCTCTTAAACAGCGTTAAAAATCTTAGAAACGATTAATGCATACAATCATAGCCATTAATGCATGCGCATAGCCATTCTCCTCCATTTCCCGTCACGCGTGCACATTTGTATATAATCAGATTTTTATGATAAACGCTAAAAATCTAGTGTGAAACAACCACACTACTTCTATACCCATTATAACACGTATTATCTGCCCTTTTTACGGATAATGTGATTAGAAGACATAAAACTGACCTAACAAAGAAGTAATATCATGATACTTAAAAATTTCCGGTAAGATAAAGTTGATACTCATGTAAAGAACAACATATACAACATATTTACATAAGCAAGTAAAAAGATACCAAAAAAATCTGTCAAGCCATTTTTTTAAACATCCATTCCCGAGATCTAAAAACTGACTTACCTATTAGAATGACTGTTAATTTTCGTTTTCTTGTTGGTACAGTTTAATAACAACTTTAAGCTGGACTAAAAGTAATATAAAATAAATACATAGCTTTTATGGACACACAAACATGCTTTCTATAAAACAGGGCGTGAAATATATTTATGTTTCGTTTTCTTGTTTACAGAAGCACACAAACGAATCAGGATATATTAATGACTACGGTTTGAAATTGCCGGAATGGCATATCAAGTGACACTATGATATTTTTTTATATTAATTATTATTATTGCGTTTAAATTTAGTTCCCTGTGTGATGTGTGTACCATTTTTAGATGTATAGAGCTATTCAGAATCCGTCGAATATAATCTTTTCTGTTAAAAGTAATGGGTGGAAGTGCTTTACACCATGTCCAGGGAAATTACTTAGAAATGATTATTACTTTCTCTAACCCATACGGTAGAAAAAGTTATGTTCACGAGTTGAATTTCTCAAACTGAGATTTTGCTAGAATTCCACGTCTTCGGATAACAAAAATCAGTGTTTTAACATTTGATCTCTATCTGCTTCAAAAACATAATTTAGCGGGCGAATATTTTCTGCTTAAAACTTAGTACCGAATCATGACACCACTCTATAACTTAAAACCAAATAGGTTTGCAGTTTATGTGTCGCTCTACGATCATTTTGTGTACTTGCAGGCTCATTAGACCGGGGTCTACAGCTTAAAAAAAAGATTCTGAACCACTGTCAACATCCACGTCTGAACCAGGATTCGAACCCGGCATCCAGCAACTGAACGTTGGAGCACTAACATTCCGCAAAATTCTGATAATAACGATTCCAAATTCCGTATTCTGTCATACGAAGTTGTCGCTTGGAAATTGTTAAACCGATGAGTTTCAAAGAGTGGTGTGGGTGAAGATCTACGAAATACTTGAGAAATGTTTTTAATTTAATAACAGCCTTAAACGTTTTTAATATTCTAATATTCAAGTTGGTGGGTAAGGTTTATGATATACTCCCCCCTCTAATCCTTCTCGCCACAAATATCTAAGCTAAATAATAGTTTTTCTATAAATATTTTTAACTGTTTTAAAAGAACCTCAGAAATGTTAAATTTTTTATAAGTGAATTGCCAAACTTAATTCTTTTTCTTTTTTTTCCTTTTTTCTTTAACTTTTTAGAAAGCTTTTGCTAAACTTAATCACTTATGTTTATAATCTATATAATATTTCTTTAACGTGGACCAGTTTCAATTATTTTTTGACGAAACGATACGATACGCGAGGATAAAAAAAAATAATATTTGTACATGAACATTATTTAAGCACGCGAACTTAGCTCAATGGACTAATAGGAAAAAAGGACGACATTTGTCGGATGAGATTATTTTACGAAAAAAATGTATTTTTAATAGTTGTTTCTTCAGAATCTTTGCAAGCGTCATTTTAAACCTAACAATATTTTAAAGATACATATAAAATATGAACTTTTGTGTCAAAAATTGACTAAAAAACACAATAATAAAAAATATAACTAAAATAGTAATTATTCTACTTTATTTTATTTACTTATTTATTTAAAAAAATATATATATATACCAAAATTAATAAAAAGTCATCGCCAACATCACGACAAAAATTTAAAAGGCGCCGTGGAAGTCCTATAATAAAATTGTGCTGCCTGTGGAAGTATGAAAATTGGGTCGTGAACCTTGAATTTTATTTATAAACCTTTCTTTGAATGATTTTGGTTTCTTTATTCTACAATATTAATTTGGTTTTAGAATTTGGCTTCTGGTAAATTAAAATTTTAATTAGGTGGAGAAATTGGTATAGCATTTATGAGTTTCAAATTTTAAAGGTAAATAACAAAATAAATAAAATGCGAATATTTCGCACGGGTTTGTTAGTGTAATAATAAAACATTTTTCTATCCTTCGTTTTTTTAAGCAAAATACGCAAGCGAAGTTTGACGTCCCTGACCGTCCGTGGATGCAAGAAAACTATTTCCTATGTTAATCGTTCACTGAATTTTTTGTAAAAAATTATTAAAAATCGAGGGAAATTATTTCCCGATTTCAATCCCCATATTTAGATACAGATATGTATTAGTTATCGTGTGCATGCGTTCAATTAAGTTGTTTTTGCTGAAAAAATGATAAAATTTGAATTTTTAATTTCAAAACTCTAGGAAAAAAAAAAAAAAAAAAAATCTGGAGTGACTCCACTCGACTTTCCGAACATTGAGTAATTAACAGTTTTGTAGATAAAGTAAAGAAAGAGTAGTTGTTAAACAAACAAAAGAGAGAAAACCATAATAGAGTGTTTGAGTATTTTTCTCCATCTTTTACACGTTGTTTTATTTAACGCTACTGAACTTTGAACCCATAGATCATAATGATAAAGAAGTTTTCGTTGTGTCCCTGTAAAAACCTATAAATGCTAGATTCACCAAAATGCTTATAGTTGGTGCAACAGTGATTTATAATATTCATATAAATTTTCAGCTCAATTCAATAAGGCGTTTAGATGCTATCGCATTTTTAAAAATTGGGTCCCATAGGCCATAATGATAAAGAATTTTTCTTTGAGTCTCCGTAAAAAAAACTGTAAGTGCTAGATTCACCAAAATCTATACAGCTGGTGCAACTGTGACCTACAACATGTGCACAAATTTTTTGCTCAGATTAATAAGGCGTTTAGACGCTATCATGCTTTTAAAAATTTGGCCCCATAGGCCATAATGATAAAAAAATTGTCTTTGTGTCCCTGTAAAAAAACTATAAATGCTAGATTCTCCAAAATCAATACAGATTGCGTATCTGTGACCTATAATATGTGTATAATTTTTTTGCTTAATTGAATAATGCGTTTAGATGCTATCGCACTTTTAAGATTTTGGTCCCATAGTCCATAATGATAAAGAATTTTTCGTTGTGTCCCTGTAAAAAAGCTATAAGTGCTAGATTCACCAAAATCTATAGGGTTCGTACTATGGTGACTTGCAATATACGTACCAACTTTCAGCTTATTCGAACAAAGCGTTTAGACGCTAGCGTGTTCACTCAAAGACATACACACATACATACATACACACACACATACATACATTATCGCAAAAATAGTGAAAACGGACTCATTGGACCTCGAAACGTATAGAAACATCAAAATCTCAAATTCGGAATTTTGACATGATTACAATACTTTCCTCACTATAGTGTTCGGAAAGTAAAAAGTCAAACTTCCATATTCGATTGGAAACATAAACAATTCATTTCAAAGGATGATATTTACACAAATATTCAACTAATATACTAATTAAAAGGAAAATGATAAATATTCTATCATAATTTGAACTCAAATTTGTTTCAAATGTCTAAATAAAGTATCTGATATAAGGTACTAATATGTTGCAGCGATATGTTTCATACCTGTCATCCTTGGCAGAAAAAAAAATATCACCAAATTACTTGGCGAACATATTTAATTCCTTTTAAAAATCATGGTTATTTTAACAACTTATATTAAGAGAGTAATGAATAATATGAAACAATATTTCGTACAATACATATTACGAAAATATCCATCTGGCATGCACATTTTCGTATTACGTTTTTGATCGCTAAATACAAAAAACGCCAAGGACGACAGTCTTGAAATTTAAAATTAAAATTTTGTCAATTTGACAGCAAAATAACTCAATCTAACACATGCACACGATAACTAATACATATCTATACCCATGTACAGTCGGTAACAAAAGTGTCCGAACACTAACAAAAATTCCTATATAAAAAAAAGTACATTTCATACGGCTTTCTTAAATAAATCCTTGTCGAATCCTGTTATTAGTCATTGTAAGAACACGATTCAATAAGTATTTATTTAACAAAACAGTATTAAGTGTACTTTTTTTACATAGGAATTTTTGGTAGTGTTCGGACACTTTTGTTAACGACTGTATGGGGATTCAAATCGGGAAATAATTTTCTTCGATTTTTATTAATTTTTTACAAAAAATCCAATGGGCGATTAACATAGGAAATCTTTTTCTTGCATCCACAGATGATCAGTGACGTCATCACTTCGCTTGCATATATAAAGAAAAATAAACTGTGCTTATGGGCAGACGATATTAAAATAAAATAATAAAAATTAGAAAAAAGAAATAGGCAACAGTGTTAAAATTTATTCTGATCCTTTCGTTGTATGCTATGTTGTAAAAATATTCCCTTTCATTGAAAATTTTGGTGAAAATAGTGTACATTAAAATAAAGAACATGCGACGATCAAAGAAACAGAAAAAAGCTTCAGAAGCATCTAAAAAAAAGTGTCAAAGACAAGGTAATCATTTCCTATAAAGAAAAAGTTAGTTTGAAGATGAAGCGCAAGGAGATGTCACGGAAAATACAGTAGTGAAAGGAAGGTATACATAAATTAACCTTTATTATTTATTTAGCCTTTTTAATAATTTTAAATTGCAAAGGTGTTCATCCAATTCACGTGGTCAGCAAAGTTTTAAACTTATACTGATTTTATTTACAATTTTTTTTTAATGCGAAGTTTTTTTTTTTTTTTTTTTTTTTTTTTCTCGTGCTATTTTTTGCAAATATTCATGCAATTCTGATGTGCATCGTACGGTGATTGTTCGGTATCTGGTTCGGCTGACAACCAGCCTCAGTTCGACCCTGAAATGCTCTACCCATATTCCTACCTTTACTCAACTTCGATACATTTACTTTGGTAGAATTTTTTTGCACGATTTTATTGGGGTAAATTTCTTACGTTCTTTCCGTGCTATTTTAAGAAAATTTAAATAGAATTATAATGTGCGACTGTCGTTTATCGACAAAAAGACTATATAGTGGTACGATTATATATATAACCAACTGAGACATGGCGGACATTTGATTGAATTCCTGTCCCGGTATTTATCTCTATTTGCAAAAAAAGTAGAGCGTTCACGTGATATTCAAAAAGACGCGAGTTCGAATTCTGACCTTGTTATTTTTTTCTGTTTCTAAATTTGCTCGATTTTTCCACCCGGTATATGTTTAAAACACTTCATTTTATAGACATTGTTTTCTTTATAAGAATAGGCTGTATTTCACGACAATCGAACTCCTTGTTTAATTTTTCTTTGTGTTACATAGCTACAACAAAGTATTGAAATAAAGAAAATACAATTTTGTTCGTGATTTAGCATGAATGAAATAATGAGAAAAAAGATAATTTAAAAGAAAAAAAATTCCGTCACTACTGCAGTAATGTATTGAGAACCTAATGCAATTATGTATTGAGAACATGAAATTAAGTTTTAATCCATAGATTGAAACTAATATTTTTAAAAGATAAGGTAAATTTTAAAAATAAATAGGATTATATCTTATATAAAAATGTCAATAACACTGTTTCTCTTTAAAAAGTAATATAGTTTTTTTATGGATTTACCCCCCCCCCCCCCCCCTTAATAAAGATGTAGTTAACCCACTGCCTGAATGTTTTACAAAATTTACATAGGCATCCTATTATATGCACAAAACTAAATAATTAAAACTTCATAAGATAGAAAATTTACATTGAGGAACATCCACTTATATCCAGTAATGTATCTAAATAATTTTTGAAGACCTGTAAACCTGTCGTCAATGCTAATCTTGTCTTATTCTACAGAAAACATATGTTTTTGTATTTACAATACGTTTTAAACACACATATACATATATAAACCTCGTGGAATTCCTTTGCGAGTCCCTGCACACAAACAGGTAGTGGAACTCACAACATTTTCAATAGGGAAGATGCTAAGGAATTATATATATATCAATTTCAAAACATTCTAAGAACATTTACAGTCGGTAACAAAAGTGTCCGAACATTAGAAAAAACTCCTATGTAAAACTAGTATGTTGTGGCCACCACATGACTTTCTTCTATATTTTTTCCTATACAAATTCACTCAGTAAAAATAATTTATTAAAATTATTATTTAAAAAAATATCTTCCATGATAATGCAGACGATTTTCATATTAGAGAAGTAGTATAACACTAAATATCCAAAAAAAAGTCAATTTTATTTTCAATATTACATTAAAAATGGATAAAAAAAAAAAAAAAAAATCGATAACTTTATTTTAAATTATCTCAGATCTATGGTTCAACCATTCGTTTTAAAGGTATTGGCGAGCTCTTTCGAAAGATACCCATCAGGAAAATTTACTCCCCTCGAGTATGATCTTCTCCCCTCCCCCCCCCCCTTCAGGGGAGGAGTGGGAGGCGAGGCTCCTACACATACAAAAAAATTTTTCCCAGTTGACTATCTCTATTATAAATAATTTTTGTAAATTTCATAATGATTATTAAAAAATAATTCTTCTCTTTATGCACATTCATACAAAATTTTGTCCTATACCACCATGTTAAAAATTTAGAAAACGCGGGATGGCAACGCAACCTATAAGACAATTTTTACCAAATGTTGATAGGCACTAATTTATGTCAAGGTGCAACTACATACCAATCTGTATGAAATTCTGTGCAGTAGTTCCTGAGATACAGTTGCCACAAAATTTTGTCACACACACACAGACTGACAGACAGACATTTTCTAAAAATGGTCAAATCGTGTTCTACAGCTCTCAAAACGTGCAAATCCATCAAAAACCCGAGGTCGAAAAATTTTACAAATCCAATACTTTCTTCTATTGAATATAGAAGAAAGTAGAAGGTACACTTCATCATACGGTTCTGTTAAATAAATCCTTATCGAACCATGTTCTTAGACTGACTAAGAACATGATTCGACAAGGATTTATTTAACAAAACTGTATAAAGTGTACTTTTTTTTACATAGGAATTTTTGCTAGTGTTCGAACAATTTTGTTACCGACTGCACAAAAATAGAACTCCAACAGGCAGACACGACTAAAATTATAAAAACTTACTTATTTAAATTTACCAATTTCAGTTAAATGTGTATAACATAAGTGAATACTCTTCCAGATGATTCTGCCTGTAGAAATTAATGCAATAATTTTATTTCGTGTGGTGCTAGAAATACACAAATAATATGCTAATATTTTTACTTATATGGATAATGTAGATTTTACATGTTTAAAACAATATTAACAATATCTGTCTCAAAAATGCGAAACATGCTGTACTCATCCTGAATAACAAATATTAATTTATCAACCAATTACAAAAACATTTACAAGAATTCAGGTTTCAATCAATAAAAAAATAATTAATATTTTCTTTCAGCTTGTTAAAAAGTGTAAAAGAAAAAAAGAAAGAAAGAAAAACCTGGTGTAAACTATAAGTAAAACACTTCAATTTATTTTTTCACAATTAATTTCCTATCTTCATTTCCCCCCCCCCCTTCTTTTTAAGTGAGTTGTCTTTCAAATGCTTTGCTTTAGATACATAAAAAGAAGAAATAAAAAATATGCAGTTTGCAAATATTAAAAACATTTTCTAGCTATACTTATCGTTTTATATCCTTTAAACGTAATTGTATTTTACTTCGGTCATGACACCCTTAATTATACATTTATCACTATCATAACGGAATTAAACTGAAAAAAACATTTTTACAGCTTTATTTTTAAAGAATCGCCATACAATAGATTGCTTTTATGTATACATCTGTATATTGTCTAAAATCAGAAAAACTCAAATAATATCTTATGATTTTAACTTATTATTATAAAAAATACATCCCAAGAATCACATGATAAGAAGATAATTTTGGATTAAAAAAAGCAACTTGCGACACTGAATATTGTACTGATATCCACTTAAGGAAATTTAGTAAAATCAAGTGACTGCAGTTTATTTTGTAACGTCGTTTGCATATGTAACAGTAATAAAATTAAATTACACATATTCTCAATCGCAATTTAAAATCTCTGTTACAGCTGTTACTAAAAAGATGTTATTCTATCCCCCAATATGTATACATATATAAATGTTCATAAAAAAAAAGTAATCTATTATATTATGCACTAAAACAAGGACTGTTACATTATAATCCATCTTAAAAAACGATCTGGTAATATGGTCAACAAAGAGGAATCACTTACCTTGTACTGGTCACTCATATGTCGATCTGTACGATCTTTCTATCGAAAACTCGAAATGTAACACGACAGTGATATTTACACAAGATATCAAAAAACAATTTACAGTTTTATAAAAACATTATAACTATAAGTAATCTCTTCCGTTCAATGGGAAAACACTTTTTTACTTTGGAAATTCCACGTAGTACACACTTAATTTATTGCTAAATCATCGAATTGATTAAAATTTAAATTGATTAAGTTTTTAAAGTAAAAAAATATAAACATTAAAATAAATATAAAAAGTAAATATTTACATTTTTATTAAAATATGCAGACACACATTAATATAAAGCCGTTGCCAGAATGCGTTAATAATTCTGAAAGATACAAACATTAACATAAAGATAAACCAATTTCTTGCAAATATTTACTTAGACCACTGAGCTAGAATGTCAGCGACTTAGACATGGGGCGAAGTGGATTTTACGTCACACTATTGCTACGCTATGGGCAATTCTTCGGCATACATGAAGCCTAAGACACTCCAAAAATAGCAGCACCTGATTAGATAATATAGTTCTACAAAAGAAGGCGAAAATTAAAAAATATTATTGCTTCATTAATCAAATTATCTTTTTTTTTTTTTTTTTTTTTTTTTGAGAAAATTGTATTATTATTTTTTTTTTTTTTTTAGAAATCTCTTACCTTTAAAATTAGGCGAATAGTGAAGATCGGGTAATGGAATATACTTCTCAATCTATAACGACGGTAGGTTGCGGTAGCCCACTCGGTAGAGCACCGGACCCGTAATTGGAAGATTGCGGGTTCGGTACTCGAGGGGGCCAAAGACCGTCGTGTACACTAATGGTGGCTGGTGCACATTAGGGGTTACATACAAACGGAACGCTTACAACTTCGATGACGTAAATTTTGCAAGTTTTTTGCAAATATGGTCAGCAGCAAAAGTATCTGAGCATTAGCAAAATTTCCTATGTAGAAAAAGTACACTTAATGCAGTTTTGTTAAATATATCCTTGTCGAATCCTGTTCTTGGTCAGTCTAAGAACATGATTCGACAAGGGTTTATTTAAAAAATTAGTGTTAAGTGTGCTTTTTTTATATAGGAATTTTTGCTAGTGCTCGGATACTTTTGTTACCGACTGCAGTCATACATTTGAAACACTTGCAAACGGCTTTGCAACCGGAAGTGTTTCATTTGTATGTACCACTAGGTCTGTCGTGGCCGCAATGTCCTCCATGTTCCCATCCAAATTATACCTCTAGAGGTCACCAAAGCAGGGGAGCCATCCCCTCCGTGGAGGGTCAAAATTGTGATGGAATGTCTCCGGACCACCCTTAAGGGTCCAAACAGTCGCCAATTGCAAATTGCGCGATACTAGTGCGACGTTAAATTCAAACTACCAACCTACCGTTTCTATTAATATTTATGCTTGGAAATTTTCGTCAGATAATTACAGATAGAACATGACAGAATTACAATACTAAGAATCGGAAAAAACATCCAGGGCCAGTGCGGGAATCGAACCCGCTCTCCTACGCTCGAAGGCAATTAGCAGTGCGGGGACATAACCACTCGGCTAAGGAGGGCCCTTCTGTTAATCATTTTTATTTTATTTTTTATTCTAAGTAAATGAGGACCAAGAAGATAATAATTATGATAATTTTCATGTTATTTTTTTTTTTTTTTTTTTGAAAAATTATTAAAATGAATTAAAAATAGGGACTGCCTTTGAAGATCTTCAAGGGTATATGGTAATCAGAAACTTGCCAAACTCGGTGGTTGGGTGAGTTTTACGTCGCACTAGTGCTACGAGGCTTGCGTATCTGATAAAGTGCTTTCTATATGAGTACAGCGTCTAGAATAAACAGTGTGGAAAGTGGCGAATAAAATTGTACTAAAAAAATTAAGCCTGTCACCAGATGTCATTGTAATCGAAGCTAGAGTCACGACAACAAAACCGAGACTCCCTATTGGTTAATTATATGCTTAGATCACGTGATTAAACTGACGAAACTGGGAAAAGCCAATCAGGTCTTCGATTTGAGCAATAGCTTCGATCACAGCGACATCTGGGTAAGCTTAATTTTTGTAGCATCATTTTAACATCACGGTTATAGGCGATTGCCACACTGTTTATTCTAGACGCTGTAATGTGAGCATGCGCATTCGAGAGCTCTGTGACTCGAGAGCTCTGTAAAATTCAATTTTGATTACACGATTTATTGATAGTGAGCGTTGGTGCTAGCTATTATTTTTGTTATTTGATCTATTGTGTATTTTTTTATGCCTGTTATTTATTTTTTCTACATATTATTTTTATCTCGAATTCTTTAATTTTTGTGCCAAGGTAAGCAGCTTTTATTTATGTTAATTGTTTATAGTGCTTAATCCGATCAGGTTATCGTGGGCCATTGGAGACCCGCGCCATTTTCTTATGTCTCATACTTCAGAATCCACGTTGTTCAAAAGTTATAAATTTTTAGTAAATGCCTGCATTTTATACAAATGGACGTATGTCTGATGAAAAATAAAATATTTGTTTAAATTTCTTTTGCAATATTCATTGTCTGCCCTTGAATTAGAAGTGTTCAAGAGTTTTATCACATTTTTTTTCATTAAAAATGTGTTCTAACATTGCTAGCGACCCATGATAAACTGACAGGGTGCCGAAAAATACGATAACCTGATCGGGTTAAGTTTGTATTGTAATAAAATAATTTATACAGGAAAACAGTTAAAAATATTCTAAACGATCTTTTAATTGATTATTATTAAATTTGATGCAAACATTTAATTTATTTCACGTATGAAAGTATAGGCTAATATATTAAAACGTTAGAAAAAAATGCATTTTATAGCTGGAAAGTATTATTTTCAAATGAAGTTTGGAACAGTTATTTTATTTTTTTTTTTTTCATTTATATATTTTATGAAAACTCTCAGATTTTTTTTTTATTTATTTATTTTAGATATAGGATTTAACAGTGGCTTTCATACAGTGATTCTTTTACTGAAATATTTATATATCAAACCATTTATTTCATTTTATAAATGAAAATCTCACACTTTAAAGTATCTTTATTTGTTTATGTATTTATTTTAAGAAAATGAATGGAGAATTATGCACAGTAGAGGACGCATATTGTGGTAATGTTTGTACAGACCTATGACAGTAGAATAGTCCCCCCCCCCACACACACACATACACATACAAAATTGTGATTTTAATTGAGTTGAATAAAAAACAGTTTCTGAAAAATATTGATCCTATAAGGATGTTATTTAAGAACATAAATGAATCTTCATCAACGTAGACATTTTATGAATGTACTTCCCTTAGTACAAAGCGTTCACGTTTAAAAGATACGCAAAAGAGCAAGAAAGACATCATCATCTGATCATGAAACTGACACTCGCAAAACCATTTTCAACTATTTTGAGTAAAACTTTGCTTTTCATGTAATTCTTTTCATTCATTTGTTTCTAACAATTTTATTTTCATTTATATTTGTTGTTCGCATTACATACCAGTTCCTAATTATCTATAAATAAGGAAATATTCCACTTACTATTATCGAAAGGTTAAAAAATCAAGATATATTTGCTCGACAGTCGTATTCCAGACATTTGAAACCAGACATTTCCAGACATTTGTATTCCAGACATTTGTATTCCAGACATTTGTATTCCAGACATGTGGTATTCCAGACATTTTGAAATGCCACATCCCCCCCCCCCTTTTTAACAATTTCCAACAAGGTTGGAAAGTGTTAATGACTTCGGTCTGTCTGTCTGTCTGTCTGTCCACGCTCTAACTCCCGTAAATATTTATAGAATTTCTTGAAACTGATGTTATTCAAGTTCACTATCGGACGTTCCCTATTAAAAATGGAGTTTATACCTCTACCGGTTTGTGTACAGGGACACCCGAAAGTATTTCAAAGCATTGCGTTCTTAGAGAGGTATTTCTATAAACTATATTTTCATACCTTTACTGTAGACATACCTTAATGAAATTGAAATATGTTATTCAAATTCCCTACTGGATGTTTCATGTATAAAATGGAGGAAATACCACTACCGATTTATATACAGGAACACTCAAAAGTGTTCGAAAACATTGCGTTCTATGAGAGATATTTCTATAAATCAAATTTTAATAACTTTACTTTCCACGAAGTTTTAGGAAACTGAAATATGTTATTTATATGCACAAAAAAATGCTTTGCATAGAATATAGCATGATTAGCATTAGATTTACAGGGTGACACAAAAATATCCATTTATATTAAGAGCTATTAATAAAAAAAATTGCTGGAATTGTAATTTCGTTTACATTAAGCGTTTTTAACATTTTTAAGTGTGACTATGATTTCAGTTTATGTCTGTCCATCTCTCTGTCTGCCTGCGCTTTAACTCCTGTAAATATTTATGGAATTTCTCGAAACTGATATATTTTATTGACGTTCACTATCGGATGCTCCAAATTGAAAATGGAGTGAATATCTCCTCTGGTTTGTGTACAGGGACACCCAAAAGCATTCGAAAGCATTGTGTTCTATGAGTGTTATTTTTATAAATATTTTCCCTATAGAATGTTCCCCATTTAAAATGACATTAATAGGTCCTGTACAACTAGTTTGTTTACAGGGACCAAAAAAAAAAAAAAAAAAAAAAAAAAAAAAATGCTAATGCATTACGTTTTAATACAGAAATTTTTTTAATTTATATTTAAAAGTCTTTTTACTGTAAAAATCCTAAAAATATTGAAATGTATTATTAATAGTCTAAAATAATGTTTTGTATAGAATATGATATGATTAACTTTCTGATTTACAGGGCTACACTAAAATATTCAGAGAGATCAAAAGCTGTAATTATAATCTAATGACTGCATTTTATTTTGCGTTAGGCCTTTTTAACACTTTCCAAAATGCCTAAGAGTAATTTTAAAATCAGTTAGTCTATCTGTATATTTTTCAGTCCTTCTGTCTGTTGTGTGATAACGTAGGCAAAGAATATTAAAAGCTATTCGATACAACAATTACGTACAGTTAGAAAATGTTACTAATCAATGCGTACTGCATGATTTTTCTTTCTTGTTTTAACAAGTTTTTATTAACTTGACATGATGTAACTGTGTATGTAACAGAATCTTACAATTTAATTTTCGGCCACTTCTGGCCGTCTGACTGACTTAAAATATTAAAATAGTTAAAAGCTTCAGAATAGTATGGACAGTGAATTGGCAAATTTTTTGAAAATGACCCACAGAGAATAAAATTGGCTTAATTTGTATATTTAGTGTTATACTTCTCTTGAATGAAAATCGTCTGTATTTATCAAGGAAGGTAACTTTAATAAATTATTTTTACTGATTGAATTCGTGTATAAGGAAATATAGAAGAAAGTCATGTGATGGTTACAATATACTAGATTTTTATAAATTTTTAATTCGATTTTCTATTTGGGAACATTCAGTTTAAACAGATAATTTATTGATGAATAAATAACTAAAGTAAATAACATTTTAAAACTATAAAACTAGGTGAAAACTGAAATAATGCTAAATGGAGCGCAGATCTATTTATACAGCAGTAGGTAAACAAGGGAAATTGTTTCAGCTGCCGAGTTCAAAAGTATCCAATTCTCAATCAATCTCAACATTTGAAACTGCAGTGCAGTGGGTAAAACTTAAGGCGATGACAATTTCATGAATCATATTTTGGCAGGCATTTCACGCTGTCAGAATTGAATGCGATAGAAAAATGGAAACCCAATTTAAGATAGAGTTCATTTAAAAAGACGTATAAATTAATCATCCCCTTAAACAATGTAATACTTAATTCGCAACTAAATAAGTTTAGTTCTTGTTTTCTATTAAATTCTTTTCCATTCGCAAGTAGTTAAAGTCGATGATATCCAATGTTCGAATATGTATTCAAATTAAACTCGTTAAGATTTTTAACCAAAATGTGCTCTTTATCATCCATATCAAGCCATTCTGATTGCAATTGAAGAACTTTTTCAAAACTTTTTTCTGAAAAATCGATTATTTTCACATTATTTAAATTCTTAATGAGATGTATACAACACCATAGCTGCCAATATTTTAATTTATTCCGGAGTATATTTAGCCCCGCCTTTATTTCGTACCACTTATTTTTTAAAAGTAATTTTGTCTTATTTTATCGAAGTTATATATTTTAGAAAAATTTTCTATAAAGTGGTGCGAAATAAAGTGGGCTAAAAGTACTCCGGAATAAATAAAAATATTGGCAGCTATGCAACACGGTACGGGAGCCGCCATTTTCTTTGTTTTCAAACAGATCGAATCGAATAATTGAATATGTGTTTAAAAAAAAGTTAGAAAATAATTAAATTGAAATCATTTTAATAAATTAATTTTAGTTTATTAAAAAAGGGAAATAATCATTCAGTTCGATGATTAAACCTTTTTTTTGGTATTACCAAAAAAAAAAAAAAAATGTTTTGCTTAACAGCGCCATCTCTTGACATTTTCAATTAAAATAAACTATCTCGGAATGACATCAGGAATGCATGTATGTTTTTATGAGTAAAAAATTAATGTGCAAGTTCCTTTTGGGGAACATTGAAAATTTTTAAAAGAAATATCATGTAAAACTCATGTGCAAAAATTCACTTGTTAGTTGCGTGATGTGGCAAACGAACCTGAGCGATAGCAGCTCTTCCCCCACTTTTATTAACCAGTGATTTTATTAAGCGGATGAAAGTTTTCATTTACCATCCAACAGGACCATTGGAAAATAAATTATAATTAAATAAAAGTAGAAAAAAAGCTTGCAGAAAAATGTACAAATTAGAATTTACTGCATTTTTTTTTTCTCTCTTTTTTTTTTTTTTTTTTTTTTTTTTTTTTACTTTCCGAACATATATATATAAGAAAAGTATTGTAATCATGTCAAAAATCCGAATTCGAGATTTTGGTGTTTCTATACGTTTTGAGGTCCCCTGAGTCCGTTTTCATTATTTTTACGATGGTGTATGTGTGTGCGTATGTACGTGAGTGAACACGCTAGCGTCTAAACGCTTCGTTCGCATGAGCTGTAAGGTTGTACGCATGCTGCAAGTCACCGTAACACGAACCCTATTGATTTTGGTGAATCTGTCACTTAAATATTTTTACAGGGACACAAAGAAAAATTCTTTATCATTATGGCCTATGGGACCAAAATCTTAAAAGTGCGATAGCATCTAAGCGCCTTATTCAATTGAGCAAAAATTTTATACACATATTATAGGTCATAATTACTCAATCTGTATAGATTTTGGAGAATCTGGCACTTATAGTTTCTTTACAGGGAGGCAACGAAAAATTCTTTATGATTATGGCCTATGGGATCAAATTTTAAAAATTGCGATAGCATCTACACGCCTAATTAAACTGAGCAAACAGTTTATACACATATTATAGGCAATAGTTGCATGAACTGCATAGATTTTGGTGAATCTAGCACGTATAGTTTTTTACAGGGACACAAAGAAAAATTCTTTGTCATTATGGCCTATGGGGCCAAATTTTAAAAGTGCGATATCGTCTAAACGCCTTATTCAATTGAACAAAAAAATTATGAACATATTATAGGTCAGTTTCACGATTTGTGTAGGTTTTCGTGAATCCCCCTAGCCGGTGTCGTCCAACTGCGACCCGACATACCAGGTGTTTCAATTTCTTCTTCCCCCACCTATACCAACTGCGGAGAGCCTTTTTTAATCCCTTATGTCAACTGCGTCCGCTGAAAATTTCACCAAGTGCGACGAATCGCCAAATAAGAATAATAAAATTGTATTAGTAATATTTCAGCATAAAAGATTTGATAAATCTCTTAACTTCTAATCTCTTAACTATTAATCTCTCTCTTTAATAACTTTAATAACTTTTATATCTACCCAGTTTTTTTTACAGGAACACAACAAATAATTCTGTATCATTATGGCCTATGGGGTGAAATTATTTAAAGTGTGGTAGCATCTAAATGCCTTATCCGTTTGAGTGGAAAATTGATATACGAGTTATAGGTCACCATCACACAAACTGTATAGATTTTGGTGACTCTAGCACTTAACGAGTTTTACAGGGACACAAATGAAAATTGTACATCATTAAGACCTATAGGCTCAAATTAATTAAAGTGCGACAACATAAACTCCTTATTCAAATGAACTGAAAATTTATATACATGTTATACGTCACCATCAAACGAACTTTATGAATTTTAGAGAATCTAGTACTTATCTTTCTTTTTACAGGGACAAAATGCAAATTTCTTTATCAATGTGGAATATGGGCTCAAACTTTAAAGTGCGGTAGCGTCTAAATGCCTTATCCGAGGAAGCTGAAAATTTATATAAATATTATAAGTCACTGTTGAACTAACTATAAGCATTTTGGTGAATAGAGCCTTTGTAGGTTTTTACAGGGACACAACGAAATATTGTTTATCATTAGGATCTATGTGTTCGGTAAAATAGCGTTAAATTAATCATCGTGTACTGTATAAAGAAAAATAATCAAACACCCTATTATAATTTTCCCTTTTGTTTGTTTAACGACTCCTATTACTTTACTTTATCTACAAAACCGTTAATTACTCAATGTTCGGAAAGTCGAGTGGAGTCACTCCAGATATTTTTCTTAAAGAGTCTTTTTTATTGAGGTAAATTAATAATTACAGTGTCGTTATAAAATACGCAACTGTATTTGCATAACCTTTAAGTGAGATGCTGTAATCGTAAGCATATAATAGTAGTGTTTATTAACGTTCCTTTCATTTTTTTTTAAACATACCCACCACCATCAAAAAAAAAAAAAGTGTTGAAAATGTTTAAAGTACGTTATTATAATATGAAAATAATAGTCATTTTAATATGAAAATAATTGTGCTAGTCAACTTTAACTTTATTGAAATTATAAAATTAGTTAATAAGGTGTGTTCAATAAATGTCTTAAAATTATTTAAAGTAAAGTAAAATTACATGTATTTATTTGTTTTTATTTGCTTTTACTTTCTTCTGTATACGTATGCAGAAAGAATTGGTTTCGTGACATTTTTCGACCTCTGGTTCTAGCTTAATATTTGGAGAAGTCGTGAACCCGATTTGGCCCTTTTTAGAAAAAGTTTGTTCGTCTGCATATCTGCCAAACTTCTAATTAATATTCCGTAGTACTGTTTGTATTCCTTTTTTTTTTTTTTTTTTTTTTTTTTTTTTCACAGCAGTTATTATTATTATTATTATTATTATTATTTTAAGAGTATTTTTATTTAATCCTAAATAAAATTGTAGAAAATTACTCTTCAAATAATGTATTGTGGAAAAAGTAGCGGGTATTAACAATTCTATAGAATATTAATTATGCCTCTATGTATCAAAAACATTTTGACTCTGTATCTCACGAAGGATTTTGTTGGACGTTGACCAAAACTGCTGCTTGAATACATTTGGGGATCAATCGCAGAACAGGTAACTCTGTCATGCTACCTGGAAAGTTGTCCAGGAAAGCTGTTCAGGAATTGAAATAAATTCCTCCTAAATAATGTATGTTTTAAGCTAAATATTCATTTTTTGTATATTTACACGTTTTGAGGCTTCCTAATTACCGTAGTCAAGTATTTTAACGTTTGATCTTTGTCTTTGTCTCTTAGTGACTTAAAGACGAAGGATTTTAGGAGATCCAAATGTTGTATTTTGAAGTTAATATACGTTTGTTGCTTGAAAAGTTTGATCAAGACTGATAAGTTTCAAGGAATGTTGCGTGTGAAATTTGCCTGCATAATTTTAAGTAAACTTTTAATTTTAATAACAGAATTAAATTCTATATAAAAGCAAGTGCATTAATGAAACGGGGGGTTGAAGGAATCGTAGCCCCCCTCACACAGAACTAATTATCATATAAAACTCTTCCTAAGCCTAATTTGAATTGTTTAACATAGATTTACATAACAGTACTCGTTATCTTACCTCTTACTCTCCAACCTGTATTTATAGTATTAAATTTCAGGGTAACAGAAAGTCGTGTGAGTGACACACCAGATTATTTAATTTGACAATATAAAGAAAATTTGGTGTATACGTACATAACGAACATTTTTTTTAACTGTTCAATGATAAATAAATGAAATTATTTATAATTGTAATAGTAAAGCAGATTCTTTTTTCTTCTTTAATGTGTTGAGACATCATCCCCCCCCCCCCCCGGATGGGGGGAGAAGGTGAAAATTTTTAATATGGGTATCTTTCAATAAATAAATAAATATATATATACATACATACCTTTGCAAATGAATGGTTGTACCATGCATTTGTGATAATTTGAAAGAGAGTTATCGATATTTATTAATATTTACAAAAGTTTTATACTGCAGAAAATTGAACTGCAGAACATTTAGTGTTACACCTCTCCGAGATAAAAATTGTCTTCATTTAGAATGAAAAATAATTTTGATAACTACTATTTTTTACTTTCCGAACACTATAGTGAGGAAAGTATTGTAATCATGTCAAAAATCCGAATTCGAGATTTTGATGTTTCTATACGTTTTGAGGTCCCCTGAGTCCGTTTTCACTATTTTTACGATGATGTATGTATGTGTGTGTGTATGTGTGTATGTGTGTATGTGTGTATGTCTGTGAACACGCTAGCGTCTAAAGGCTTTGTTCGATTAACCTGAAAGTTGGTACGTATATTGTAAGTCACCATAGTACGCACCCTATAGATTTTGGTGAATCTAGCACTTATAGTTTTTTTACAGGGACACAAAGAAAAATTCTTTATCATTATGGCCTATGGGACCAAAATCTTAAAAGTGCGATAGCATCTAAACGCCTTATTCAATTGAGCAAAAATTTTATACCCATATTATAGGTCACAGATACTCAATCTGCATAGATTTTGGAGAATCTAGCACTTATAGTTTTTTTACAGGGACACAAAGAAAAATTCTTTATCATTAAGGCCAATGGGGCCAAATTTTTAAAAGTGTGATAGCGTCTAAACGCCTTATTAATCTGAGCAAAAAAATTGTACACATGTTATAGGTCGCATTTGCACCAACTGTATAGATTTTGGTGAATCTAGCACTACAGTTTTTTTACAGGGACACAAAGAAAAATTCTTTATCATTATGGCCTATGAGACCAAATTTTTAAAAGTGCGATAGCATCTAAACGCCTTATTCAATTGAGCTGAAAATTTGTATGAATATTATAAATCACTGTTGCACTAACTATAAGCATTTTGGTGAATCTAGCATCTATAGATTTTTACAGGGACAAAACGAAAAATTCTTTATCATTATGATCTAAGGGCTCAAAGTTCAGTAGCGTTAAATAAAACCTCGTGTGATATATGGAGAAAAAAACACTCTATTATGGTTTTCTCTCTTTTGTTTGTTTAGCAATTCCTCTTTCTTTATTTTATCTACAAAACTGTTAGTTACTCAATGTTCGGAAAGTCGAGTGGAGTCACTCCAGATTTTTTTTTCTTTTTGTAAAATGTGTGCTGCATGAATTAGTATAAGAAAATATAAAAGAAAGGTATTTTGCATTCGCCACAACATACTAGTATTTTTTTTTCAGTATCACTTTTAAGACTTCCCAATGACATATATCTTCTGAACATTTTTAGGTATTCATTTGGGGGTTCATTTACATGTTAAAATAAATTGTGCTCGAATTTGAGGAATTTCATTCGAATTTCAAGTTTTTCAAACCTTAAAATTACATTTTAACAACTAAATTAAACCGAAAACAAAATGAATACCTATTTGAATGCGTAAGGGGTGTCCTCACTGTCATTTCTATAAGGTTGTCTAAAATTAGCGAAGACTGAACATCTAAATAAGTTTCCAAAATTAAAATTTTGAATATTACTTATTTTAAATCAAATAGTTGTGGAGAAAATTTATCACTCACTATTATTAATGTAGACTAGATTAAATAAAATAAAATAAAAGACGGTAAATTATAAGAGAGCTTTATAATGCCTACGAGCATTTTATTTTAACTGAATATATAAAGTATGTACCATTAAGATCCTCCGTTTTGATGTAGTATTACATTTGAATTTAACTCCAATTGTATAATACTAGCAGGCTTTGCCCGCTTCGTTGGTCACTAAATTTAAAGGAAACTCTTTTCTATATAGCTTTATAAAAATAAAATAAAATAAATTTCTGAAATTCTTCAAAAGCTCGCTTCAGGTCCCTACTGCCTTCGGCAGCGATTTGGTTATCCACTGCCCTATTACCTGCGACAATGGTTTACCAATGAGCTTCCATTTAGGTGCTTATTATATAACAGTTTCGAAATAGATAGTATCGAAAAAATTAGAGTTTACCTTTTATATTTGAATCCCAGTTACACGTGAACAGCACTATACGTGGTGCACATAATATTTGCTTTTATGTTATTTTCCTATGTTTATTTTGTTTATCCAATCAACCATAAAATGACAGCAATTTCACGCCAAATATTACAATATGCTGTAACCGGCTACGTCTGTCGCATGAGACAATAAATTTTTTGTGTTTATATATAATTCATGGTTTGTAAACCTGATAGTACAGCCATAATATAGTTCTCTTTGGCGACTTTTGAATTTTTGTCACCATTTTGGACTTTCAATCCATTGTAACATTAAAACATAATCCCTTGTAACAATATGCTATGAGCGCTATTTCTGCCGTATTTTAGACAACTGATCTTTTTATTTTTATATTTATTTCCCATTAAACATATTTTTATTTATTTATTTAAATATTAATTTGAATTATTCAAATATTTCTGTTCGACAGCGTGTAAGTGCAGTAACACACAGAGGCTCATTTGTTTGTATGATAATTTAGCATAGTGATTATTATATATAAAAGAAAAATCTGGTGTGAAACAACCACACGATTTCCATTACCCGCTATTACATGTATTATATGCCTTTTTCAGAGATAATGTGATCAGAAAACATAAAAGTGACCTAAAGAGAAAATCGTTAGAGCCGTTTTTGAGATACCAACTTTTACAAAAAAATCAATTATTGACCGGAAAAAAATAATTACATACAAAAGCATATTTAAAAGTGAGTTAAAATGGCGAGTTTGAAAAAAATCCGTACAACCGTTTTTAAAGGAACGCCTTTGCGAGGCCTGAAGTTGAGCTATTTATACAGGACGCCTATCAATTTTCCTGAACTAGCCAACTATATCATTCGAAAGGACATCTAATAGAGTGTTTATATAGCAAGTTTGAAGGAAATCGTTAGAGCCGATTTTGAGATACGGACTTACGGTCCCACTTCCGGTTTCCGACGTCCCACTTCCGGTTAAACTCAATTATTGACAGGAAAACAATAATTACATACAAAAGCATATTTAAAAGTGAGTTAAAATGGCGAGTTTTAAAAAAATCCGTACAACCGTTTTTAAAGGAACGCCTTTGCGAGGCCTGAAATTGAGCTATTTATACAGGCCGCCTATCAATTTTCCTGAATTAACCAACTATATCATTCGAAAGGACATCTAATAGAGTGTTTATATAGCAAGTTTGAAAAAAATCGTTAGAGGCGTTTTTGAGATACGGACTTACGGTCCCACTTCCGGTTTCCGATGTCCCACTTCCGGTTTTTCAATTTTCACCAAAATTTGGAAATTTCATCTGTACACCAGACGTATTTCAATTCTAAAGTTTCGTAGATATATCTTTATTAGTTTCTGAGCTATAATAGCCAGAAGATTCTCCACATACATACATACATACACACACACACACACACACACATACATACACACTGAGCAATTGCCAAAAACCACTTTTTTGGACTCAGGGGACCTTAAAACGTGTAAATCAGGTGAAAACCCGATATCGAATTTTCAGACCGAATACAATACTTCCATTACCTAAGGTAGTAGGGTAATGGAAGTAATAAATAAATAGGTAAACATTATCGTGCTACACAACTTTATTATGTCGCTCCATTGGCGGCTTTTGAATTTTTGTCACCATATTAGCGATGGGTTTTTTTTTTTTTTTTTTTTTTTTTTTTTGTACGAAAAGGGGAAGACTGTTTTGCTAATAATTTTATCAGACTCTTTTTTGTTTATACATAAGAATCCTTCATATTCTGCTTATATTTTTAATGGTTTTCAGGTTTAAAATAGTGCTTGTTGAAATAAATTTCCTATGTTTAGAACTGCATTTTTTCTGTAAATTTTGTGTAAAAATAAATCATTTATGTTTTTATATATTTGATGTGCTACTTAGATGAAAATGGCTGTTGCTATATTAAACTTCTTGTCGAAAAACGTTCGGTGTACTTCAACACAGAAATTTAAAAAATCGCCCAGCAGGATCTATTAATGAAACTGATAAAATAAAAATATGGTTCATAGAGTTTAAATAATCCATTTAAAAAAACTTTTAAAACCCAAATTCTTAATGTATCGTATCACATATATAGATATAGTAATAATATATAGATTAATCATTCGGGAGAAAAAAGGGATTCCTTTTCACTCGGGAAAAGACGGCGATTTTACCAAAATATGGCAGCCTTTCCCCGAGTGAATACACACGGGAGTACACACGAATATTTTAGCAAATAAAACTCATGAATAATTTATTTACTAAAGGTGAATGAAAAACTCCAGATATAGTTTCAAATTCATTTTTCTTTTTTTTCAATACCACTTAACCCCTTCCACTCCAGGGACGTACGTGCGTACGTCCTAGTGTTAATGGCCATTAATACCATGGACGTACGTGCATACGTCCAAAGAAAGTATACGATACTATTTCAAAATTATAATCTGGTATTTCAGACATTTACACTACAGCTAGCCTGGAGCGGAAGGGGTTAATGGCTGATTCCAAAGCTTTATTTTCGGCATCAAAAATCTTTGCACGATAATATGGGGATGATAGATCTATATATATATTATTATATCTATGATCACATAAATCTTTTCAAAGTTAGAATAAAACTTAATTTGGAAAAAAAAAAAAAAAAAAAAAAAAAAAAAAAAGGTGCAACTTTTTTGTTTATTAACCAAAAAAATTGATGAAATTTGAAATGCAAGTTGGTCTTGTGGGGTACAGGCTGTATATTATATTTTTGTGTCCGTGAGAGAAAATTTAAAAGAATTTGAAAACTGCAATTTTTAATCCCACTTCAAAAACATGTGACTTAATGTGAAGCAGATTTATTTATTTATTTTTTTTTTCCTCCTAACGGTTTCCATACAATCTTCTGCTGTTTCCACCTAAATTTCATACTTTAGTTAATTTTAAAAAACCTAATTGTCCGATTGATAAGCTGTTTAATGCATCGGATTCACAAAAATTTTCCCCTTCATTTGGTATCTTATTTGTAACGATACGACTGATATTTCTAATTTATTTACTAATCTTTCTGATTTATTTTCCTCATTTTAAATAAATGTACTTTTTTTTTTTAAATTATTATTATTATGCCGAAAAATATGGCAACAATTAAATTATGGATAAAATTTAAATGACTTATTTACCAGAAATTAGAAGGTTATTATTTTCACATTTTAATTAAGAGAAAACCAAACAAAAATTCGAAAATCTGACTTCGATGTGCACAATGACCCTTCGGAGGGCACCTTTGTGTTAAATCTCGTGACTGTACGAGCTACCGTTTTCGAGAACAGTGAAATATATATACAAATATTGCTCACTTAATAGTATAAGATTCTGATGATTATTTATTTCCTTGCAGATGGCTCGATTGGTCGATTTTTTAGATATTGAGCCGGAACGTGATTACCGGGATTGGGGTAAGTTATTTTGTTACGATTTTACCTTTACCTTCTTTTATATTCACAGAAGAAAGTATTGATGTCATAAAAATAATTGATTTCCGTATTTCGATAGAGTCGCATGTTTCTTGAGATATCTTGAAAACAACTTGACCCTCTTTCGAAAAAATGTTTATACGTATGTGACAACATTTTTTCGGCAGTTCTATCCAAGAACGCTGATGTGCAGAATTTTATAAATTATATTTATTTTCAATTTGAAAAAATTGTTCTGTCTCAACTTTTGGTGCATATCGACTAACAGTTTTCGGTGACACTGCTGTGTTGCAATTTCTTCCATTTCTCTGAAAAAGTTCCCTCGCGATTTCAGTGATTCTTTTTTTTTTTTTTTTAGTTTATATTTATAAAGTAATATGACAAAATGTTATTTTTAATATTTTCCAAAAAAGTTGAAAAGTGTTTGACTTCGGTTTGTTTATCTGGCTCTCCATCTGTTTGCCCACGATCTAATTTCTAAAAATATTCATAGAATTCTTTCAAATTGATTCATATTCTAATTAACTCCAGAATATTTCCTATTTAAGTGGTGCAAATACTTTCAATAGTTTATGTACAGGGTAGCGATCTGCCCGGATTAAAATTTTGAGGCCCTGACCGGCCCATTTACTTTTTTGAAATATATTTCCCGGTCCGTCCTGGACAAAACCCCATAATAACAGGCCCGATCCCCCCTCCCCCACCCCCAAATAAATAAATAATAAAAATGAACATAAAAAAAAAAAAAAAGAGAGAGAGAGAGAGAGAGAAGAAGAATAAAAAGCAATTTTTATGCAAACATTTTTAAGTATTTATTTTTCAGAGGTTTTTATACAGCCAATCAATATATTTTCTGTTAACAAAACTACTGATCCTATCATGAGTTTAAAGAAGCAGCTGTAGCAGCTATTAGACACTCTTAATTTTTGCTTGACATAGAATCCTCTTGGATGCATTGAAATTTTCCTAATAGATTAATTATTTTAATAGACTTAATTAAGACTATGTCAAATAGGCTTGCATTACGTCCCTATCTTCGTACATCCACTCATGAATATTAAAAAAAGAAGTTCGGATAAAATAATTTTAGAATTTATAGTTTCTAACTACATCAGTGTTATTTTCTGTGCGATTATATGATTATATTCTTTCTATAAGTTACGCCAATGGGTTCTTGACTCCAGAAGAAACTTTATGAAAATACAATTTTTCACTAACAATAATGTAGAATTAACGGCCCTCTTCACTTACTGTCGCCGAAAGCCCGAGCCAACGTTATTCTATGGGGAAAGTTTCTTTACAAATAACTTATTAAGTAATACATATTTTTAAATTCTGTTTTCACATTCAGAAAATTCCCGACGACTGTTAAATGGACGGATCTTTTTAAAAATGTATTTTTTTAATTTTTAATATTTTATTTTGAAATTACAAAATGAAAAAATTTCACATATTGAAAATTCTTATTTTGCAGCTTCAAAATAAAATATAAAAAATTTAAAAAATAATTTTTTTTTAAATGTTCGTCCATTTAACATCTGGGAATTTTCAGAATGTGAAAACAGAATTTAAAAATATGTATTAGTTAATGAGTTATTTGTAAAGAAAATTTTCCCATAGAAAAACATTAGCTTCGGCTTCCAGCGGCGTTGAGTAAAGAGGGCCCTTAAACATCCAAAATCAGTCAAAACTATGCTACTGAAATCGCTCAATAAATGATTGGATGGTGCTTTTATATACGATTTGCTGAAAGATTACATTTTAAACAACTTCACAGAACGACTGAGCAAAAGGGAGGGAATTTATTTTTCACATAATTCATGCACAGAATATTATGTTGGTAATATTTTTTCCCAGCAAGCATAGATACAAGCTTTATCACTTTGCCTACAAATAAACACAATTTTTTTATTCTGTCAAACCCATGCGTCATTTTCACGCTTCAATTTTTTTCTTATTTGCCTTTAAAACTTGAAACTCGTAAATCTTATATCCATTTCACCATTTAAATTTTAATTCATCAGAAGCCAAATTGTTATTAAAATCAAATTAGCCCTTTGCTGACTGTAACGCTTAAAAGCGCTTTAACCCTTTAACGTTCACTACTTAATTTATTTTAGAAATTACTAAACTAATTTTAAAGATGGCTTTTAGACGCATAGCTGATCATAAATATTAAAAAAAAAAAATTAGCATTGTTCCTTTTTGAGAAATTTTTGGTTTGAAACATCTATAAGTTAACCTTATTAAATTCAAATAATATTTAATTTAATAAATAAAACACTTTGTAAGTAAACATGATCGACTACAAAAACTTGTGTTTTTCCAGGTGAAAAAAATAGTCCAGCTCTTCATTAAATGAAAAAAAAAAAAAAAACTGGACATGAGTGCGTCATCAAACCAGCAATTAGCACTCGTGCACACTAAGAAACTTCAAGTGACTTATGCATTCAGCTTCCTTTGAAGCATTATTTGTTAAATTTGGGAATACTGCTGCTATCTACCGACAGAAAAGGAACAAAAGTTTAAACCTGATTAAAACAAGGGGGGAAATGTTAAAAACTGCATAAAAATTCTTAAATTATGTCAAATGTTTGGTTTCACTACGAAACCAATGAACGTTAATGGATTAAACTGAGTCGCCAAATTTAGGGTATCTTTTATTCAACTATCACCAATAATTTTAAGGAGGGATATTTGACATACATAATGGACGACTAACCTTCGTAGAGATTTGGCAACCGTTACGGCTAAAATTTAGTGTTGGATATTGAATAAAGCAGTCCCTAAATTTGATAACACTGACCAGAGGAGTGACATTAAAAATTGGAACGGGAAAGGTTTAATATCGCGCAATAGTGAAACCAAAATTATCCAAAGAAAAGTTTCAAAATAAAATTGTTTGACTATTCAGTTTCTATGGCAGTACAGCTTTAATATAAGGACCTCCGTGGCGAGTTTTAAATTTTTGTTGCCATGTTGGCGATGGCTTTTTATTTAATTATTTATTTTGCCATAATTTTTTGTTAAAAATTTTTTTTCACCTGTTTTGATTATTTTTAGATTATTGCACTTTTTAATCAAATTATGACAACAGTCCATATTGCCAACCTAATCCGGAGGATTCTTAGTACTACCCCTTTTTCCACACCAGTCTATTTTTAGAGTATTTTTTCATGTTAATTCATCGTAGATACATCTAAAGAGAACTACTCTAAAAATTAAGTGGTGTGGAAAAAGGGCTAACAATCTTCCGAATTAGGTTGGTAGCTCTATTTATATCTTTAAAGTATTTCTAGGTTTAAATTGACACTTGCAAAAGTTGTAAAGATGCATTTTTTTTTTTAATGCATTTTCCTATAAAATGATCTGTTCAGAAAAATTCCGTACTTTTTCTGATAAGATCACTGAACTGAGATCCGTGTGCTTAAGAGCCCTTTTTTTTTTTTTTTTTTTTTTTTTTTTTTTTTTTAAAGAAACGGCAGACTTGGATAGTTGACATTTTTGATTTTGTTGAAATTTTAAGAATATGTCCTTTATGTAAAATTATTAGACACATATTTCTTTATTTTCGCGTAAAAAAAATTTTTCTTGGAATTTCGGGGGGTCAAAGATGAAGTTCTCTGTCTTTTTCGAAAAACATACCTACTTATGAAAGCCAATACTTTTTGCGCCAGAAGTGAATCTTGGTATTGATAGTTATTTTGTACTCTCCTGTTTCCAGACTAATTATTGGGACATAAATACTTATGGTTGACTCTTGGCACAAAGGTCAAAAGTCATTTAAAATTCTAATTTTTTTTTTTTCTTTTTACGCTTTGATCCTCCAAATCTTCATGCGCCAGAGACTAACCACAAAGTTGTATATTTCAGTTAACACATACTGATAATGACTTCCCAAAAATAGTAAAATTTGTGTGGTTGCCTTCTGGCGCAAAAAAAAATGACTTTGCGAAAAACCAAAAATTGCATGACTTTGAATGTCATTTACTGCTTGTGCCAGAAGTGAACAATTACGAAATTAGGGGGAAAAGAAGCCTTAAGTAAAGTAGAAACAAGATCAGTTCATAAACCTGTGGTAACTTTTTTATTTTTTATATAATGAGAGACTTTGTGTTTTGTGGCACACACTAAATAGCTTTCGTCACCTTATTTCAGTACTGATTATTATTGCATATAAAAATATTACATCGAAATTCTCTAATTAGCTGGATTTCTATCTAAACATACCTTCTTAATTATAAAAACCCAAGTATCACGTGGATAACGCTAAAACTGATGTCATAGTTACAGAAGTATGTTGAAATAAAAATAAATAAATAAATTTTTATCCTTGGTTTGGAAGAATAAACAAAATAATGAAGAACGGATGATTTAACGTAAAAAAATGACGTCACATTTGCAACAATCTATGGTAGCTTCTTTAACTTTTATGTAATGCGCCTATATACTTTGTGTTAAACATATTTTTGACTTGGTTTCAAACTAAATAATTTGGTATCCAAATGCGGCGAAAAGTGGTAGTTTAGGATTTCCAAAGTTTGGAATCAGTTTGATGGAAGTCGAGATCTGAAATTTTCCGGAATAATTAATTCATTGGTTTCTAGGAAATTAAGAAAATTCCTGCTTTGTGGTGTACAGACGGCAGCAAAATTATTCGAACGCTAGCAATAATTCCTATATAAAAAAGTACTCTTAATACTGTCTTTTTAAATAAATACTTGTCGAATGATGTCTAAGATTATGATTCGTCAAGGATTTAGTTAACAAAACAGTATTAAGTGTACTTTTTTTAAACATAGGAATTATTGCTAGCACCCGAACGATTTTGCTGCCGACTGTAATTCTATTTGGTTTCTGTACTACGAATGACAGTTTTGAAAATACTTATTGATTATTTGTTATTAAAAAAAATAATTTTATTCAACTGGTTCCTGAATATTCCTTAAATAAAATGCATTCGTCGACTAGAACCTGCTTATATCTTTACAAATTACTTTTTGTATACAAAAATATCGACAATTTTCACAACACTATCATGCTCTGTCATTTACTCCTTTTAAAATCTATGATGGTAGGTCTCATATGTGGCGAAAACCTTTTGTATTTTTGATCATTTAATTTTTGTAAATATTTCGAAAATGGAGAGTCACAGAAAGACCAAAAAATGAAGTGCATAACTAGATGTTATAATAAACTCATATACTAATTTGCAATGTATGTGTGTGTGTATCTCGCATAACTCGAAAACTGTCTACATACAATCATTTTCGATTTATGGAAGATACACACACGTACGTACATACAGAGGACACGAAAAGTCGTTTAAATTCGTAGACATCTCTAAAAAGGTTAGCTTGTGTCAAGATCAAAAGTGGAGTTTTACAACTAGACGTCATGACGATCAAATATAAATTTACAACATTCTACGTTCATTCGATTTTGAACTATACAAGATACAAAATACACTTCAGAAATCGGGATTACAATAATTTCCTTATACTTTGTATGAGGAAGTAAAAATGCTGACATGTTTCCAAACATAAATGTAACCCAAATTATCCCAGAAAGCGGGATTTTGGTGTGCGGACTGGTTAAGTGAACCCAGTACACAAATGGAATTTGCGAAAATCCCACTTCACCCCTCTGACGTTGGAAGCAAAGAACACTTTTTCAAACGTAACTCTTCTCCAATTATCTAAGGAGAGCAATGTTTTGATGTGTGACTAATTTAGCTGATTATTTCGACTATAATTTGATACTTTATAGCGATAACAAGAAAGAAAACCACCAAATCATCAACTGGCGGCCCTTACATAGAATTACATCGTTTTTTTTAAATTATCATTTATTCTTAATTGTTTCAAATCACGGGTAAAATTTATTTTTTCGCGATAGATTGTTGCAATTATGACGTCATTCTTTTCCTGCTAATTCATCCTTCTTCCATCATTTTATTCTTTCCTCTAAACAAGGGGTGACCAACCCACGGCCCGCTGTGGGATTTTTTGCGACCCGCGAGAAGACTAACGATATTTAAAGTTTGATAACTTTAATTAATAAATAAAAAATTGATAAATCCGTTCTGACATTTCTATGTGACAATACCTTTCAGCGATTACGGTAACTAAAGAATCACACTGTTTTAATGAAATATTATTAGATCCATTATTCATTCTTTTTATTGTAGTTATTGGATCCTCATTTTTCATTATCATAAATTTTTCCCTATTCTTATAATTTTTAGTTGGTTGGTTAGTTAACTGGATTAGATTTAACTTGTACTATGCAATGAGTAATTTGCGACAGTCTTGGACGCACATCTAAAGATGATCCGGAGACATACCATCACTTCGTTAATTTATATAAGAAATAATTTAAATTAATGTATTTTGCTCTGAATTTTCACTCTGCCCTCCTCCGGAAAAGGTATATTCATATGCGATTCACACAGACACAAACATATAACATGTAACACATACATACACGCACACACATATATATATACGTTGCGGCCCGCCTGAATAAGATAATTTCCAATGCGGCCCGCCAAGTGTTTTGGGTTGGACAGGCCTGCTCTAAGCCAAGAATAAAAAAAAATATATTTTCTTTATTTCAATACATTTTTGTAGCTGCTATGCCGTTAGTTTTACCGTTATCCCCGTGAAACGTAGGCTTTTATTATTAAGAACCTATTATGTTTAGTCAGAAATTCAGTTAATAAAAGCAAATTCTATGTAATATTTTTAAATTCAATAGTAATCAATAGAGAATTGAAATAATAAAAGCTATTTAGCATGAGCCACAAAACACAAAGTATAGAGCCGCATAATATAAAAAATAAGTAAGTTACCATAGGTTTGTGAATTCATCCTGTTGCTACTTTACTTAAGGCTTTTTCCCCCACCAATTTCATACCTTTTTACTTCTGGCGCAAGCAGTAAATGACATTCAAAGTTCAGCAATTTTTGGTTTTTCTAAGTTTCAAAGTCAATTTTTTTTTTTTTTTTTTTTTTTGTGCCAGAAGTCAACCACACAGGTTTTACTCTTTATGGGTAGTTAGTATTAGTATACATTTACTGAAATATGTACCTTTTTGGTTCACTTCTGGCGCAAGAAGATTTGGAGAGTCAAAGTTAAATGTATATTTTTTTTTTTTTAGAATTTTGAATGACATTTGACTTTTGCGCCAATAATCAACCATAAGTATTTATGTCCCAATAATTAGTCTGGAAACAGGAGAATACAAAATAACTAGCAGTACCACGGTTCATTTCTGACGCAAAAAGTATTGGCTTTCGTAAACAGGTATGTTTTTCGTAAAAAAAAAAAAAAAAAAAGAGAGAGAGGACTCTACCTTTGACCCCTCAAAACTCCAAGAAAAAAAATTTTTTTTCGCAAAATTAAAAAAAAATACATGTCTGATAGTTTTACATAAAGAACATTTCTTGAAAGTTTTAGCAAAATCAAAAATGTCAACTGTCCAAGTCTGTCCGCTTCTTAAAAAAACTGGTTCTTAAACATTGCCCGTGTATAAATATTATTTATCTTTGCGTGACACTATCATATCGTTTTAACAAAATTTAATCGAATCTGGTCCATGTTAAAAAAATATTTATAAACACAAAGGTACCAAAAAGAAAAAAAAAAAAAAAGTCGCACTGCAGAAAATTTGACTTAAACCTTTTTTATTCGTAATAACTTCAAAACTAATGGTTGAAACAAATAAAACTGTTCAGTTTACATAATACTTAAGAGATGAAATCATACCTGATACCTATGTACATTTTTGATTTAGTAATTCACTTTATTACACTCTATGAAGTATTTAATAAAAATCTACATAAAACTTTCGTTTTAAACGTAATATACAAACGTAATATCTCACAACTATAAAGTTTATATATTTAACATTGAGTCAATAAAAGTCTATATTTAAAAAAAAAAAAAAAAATAGTCTATAAACAAAATCTTTCTCCCCCCCCCCCCCCCACCCGCCTCCCTCCCGAAATTGTGGTCTAGCTTCGCCAGTGCCGCACACTACCTGGATTAAATGCGGCATAAAGTTTGTTTCCTTGAAAATCGCTGAACGATTTTGAAAAGAAAAAAAAAAGAAAGAAAGAAAGAAAGTCTCGAGGTTTTTTTTTAGATGAAACATGGTCTCACTTAATAAAGAAGCACCACAAAACTGGCGTTGTAAAAATTATTACTTACAGACTTTGAATAAACACCATAAAATGCAATAAACTCGCAACAATTGTTTCGGGTCGAAAAAACACACGACCCTTCATCAGGCGAATAAAGTAAGCACGAGTGCTGCAGTCAAAGCGGTGAAGGGTCGTGTGTTTTTTCGACCCGAAACAATTGTTGCGAGTTTATTGCATTTTATGGTGTTTATTCAAAGTCTGTAAGTAATAATGGTCTCACTTACCTTATTCTTCAGACAAATTAGCTGTTGTGAGCCTAGAATAATGTATAGTAGAAATCTTGTCTTCTAAGAAACTGCTTAAATGATTTTGATATTTAATTTTAGTAAGAGATTTAATATAATTCGATTTGAATTTTCCTTATCTCCATGAAAATTAGCTTTCAGTGGTTTGCACTGCGCCCTGAGCAAAGAAATAACTACGAACGACGAATGATTTTTACAGCGAGACCGAGTGAATGCATGAGGGTTGTTGTGAGGGAGGCATTTTCTCTCATCTTTTTTATTGTATGTTTAAAACTTAGTAAAGTATTTTATGTACAACAAATTTTGTTGCATAAAAATCTTAATTTGTGTATCATCGTTGCAGTTATTTCGTCTATTAAGTTTCGTTATTAACTTATGTAATGTTAGTGCATTAAGTCTATAAATGTTCAATTTTAGTCGATAAAGGTCTATATATTTGAGGTAAAAACTTGTTGTGAGGCCTCAGTATAATAAACATATACTTTGTATTCTATTATAATTTATTATATGAAATAAAAAAGTTACATTTTAATACATGAAATAAAACTATTTATTTGTTAGATCTAAACAATTACTTAATAAAAATATGCATTCTGCATTGGGTTAATTCTACCTTTATATGGAATTTCTGATATAATGCGCAATGGCATAGCATCATACAGTGTTTTAATATAAATCTCAGAAATTTCCCCGTGCCAAATATCATAAATAATTTTTTCTAGTTTTTACAGAGTTGTAGGCTTCAAATTTTGAATCCCCCCCTCCCTCCCCTCCTTTTTATTGACTAAACGTTTTCGAACGAATTGAGATTAGGATGATTTCCAGGTCTGGTGAAAAAGAAATCCTACGATATTCTTTGTGAGATTTAATTTAAAGTGAAAAAAAAATATATGAATATTTACAGAATTAGAGGTACTAATGGGAATAGATAGGTAATTTGAATCAAATAAACGTATCACAGATGCCCTTTAGCAAGGTACATTATCATCTTGAAATGCTGTTTGCGGAAAAGTTTGAAATACCTCCAAAATAGTCGGTCAAGCGCCATTTTTATAATATCAATGTTTTATTTCGAGTTAATTGATGCCTTGAGCATGTAAATTTGTCCAATTTCTTGCAAAGTTACGCACCTCACCATTATGTACAAAGATTGTGTCACTATTTTAAGAGTGCAATTTTTATTAAGTTGGTCACATTTTCATAATCAGACCTGTATTCAGTATTTTGCCACAAGCATTGGCTGGGGGGTCGCCGAATTGATGGCATTTGGGAAAGGGCACCCAATGGGCGGTCATCGCTACCCTTAACAGAGTCAATCATATACCTTATATAGAGGACCCTATATAAATTCTATGAGGACAATACATCAATGCCTCTCCGGGATTCGAACGCGCATGATAGTAAATATTGTAATTTACACTACAAACCGGAATGAGTTAACAATATTATATCATGGGTAAAATTATATTTCTACTTCTTACAAAGTAACGTACAATGCAGTAAGATGTGTGTAACGTTAAGTAATTGTTATATAAAATAATATACGTGTATTAGGTAAAATAACATACATTGCGTCATAAGCTACAGAATTGCTCAAAAAATTTTATTTCTGTTAAACGAGTGTGAAATAATACAGGAATGTCTTAAAATGTAATTAATGCAATATGATAACTATAAGCACGAATACTTAATTTTTTGTAAAATATTTGTAATTTAATTATTTTTTTTAAATTTATTTTAGAAACCAATCTCCGGTATCTCAATAATGATGCATTTTGCTTGTGTGGCCCTGGTTTATTTGATGCAAGAATAGGTAAGTACTTTTTGTTATGCAATATAAATAATGCAATTATAATTGAACTATGGTATAAAACAAATTTCACATTTGATAAGAAATTGTATCGTTATGCATTTCAAAGATATTCGTCGATTTGTTAACGTAGTTTAAAATGAAATGTCAAACATCTCTTAACCTGTTCCTGCTGGATTTTTTTTTTTTTTTTTTTTTTTTTAATGCTTCTTAAAAACGTCGAGAAGTGTTTGATTTTGGTTTGCTTGTCTGTCTGTCACCTCGTCTGACATTTATCAGATTTTTATAGATTATTCCGATTTATTGTGGCATGTTTCGTATTCAAAATGTATGAATAACACATCTAATACGCTAGGTTAAAAAGGATTATTAAGGATAAAAAAAAGAAAAGAAAGGGAAAAAAAAAAAAAAAAAAAAAAAAGCACGAAAGATTAATCGAATGCCTTCTACTGCATTCATTCCTCAGTATTCAAAACGATTTTTTTTTTCTTCTTGTCGTCATGGTTTATACTGTTTTCAAAAGTTAAGGGAATATTTTCTAGA
The DNA here is from genome assembly GCA_963930645.1 of Salticus scenicus. Taxonomy (NCBI): domain Eukaryota; kingdom Metazoa; phylum Arthropoda; class Arachnida; order Araneae; family Salticidae; genus Salticus; species Salticus scenicus. The sequence goes on from OZ005653.1 coordinate 339,491,391, forward strand.
TTTTTTCCCCCTTATTCTTAAAAGGTTAGATTTTTATTAATCGCCAATTAACTAAACCTAAGGCCTAGGACCCTACAGCAGTCAATCGGTCTTATTCCCAACAACCACCACCACCAATTAACATAATGTAAGTATAAACATACCATTCTATCACTTAGACTGCTGCGGCCGCCTGAAACATTTTCTCAAAAACATAGATGCGTTTTTCTCAAAACTGCTTTTTTTTTTCAAAATGGTTGACATATCTCAAGTTATGTTTAACCAATTTACTTCAAATTTTGTACCAACCTTCAAAATAAAGCCTTCTATTGTCCTTTTCAAAATTATTATTATATTTTTAAAAATATATTAAAGGTCAAAAAATGTCTTTTTTCCCTTCCAGATTGTACCAATTTTTCCCCTTATCGGCATATTCCTTAATCGTTTATTTATGTATTTATTTTATTTTGAATTTACCTTTTTAATATTTTGTTGAAATTCGCTATCTGCTGCTTCCAGATGTTTTGTACTTCCATTACCCTACTACCGTAAGCCGTAAGTAATGGAAATATTGTATTCGGTCCAAAAATTCTATATCGAGTTTTCACCTGATTTACATGTTTTAAAGCCTTCTGAGTCCAAAAAAGTGGTTTTTGGGAATTGGTCAGTGTGTGTGTATGTATATGTGGAATTTTCTGGCTGTCATATCTCCGACTAATAAAGATAGAACTACGAAACTTCAGAATTGATACAGATCTCGTTTACAGACAAATTTCCCCAAATTTTGGTGAAAATTTCCAAACTGGAAATGGGACCGTAAGTCCGTATCTCAGAAACGGCTCCAACGATTTTCTTCAAAATTGTTATATAAATACTCTATTAGAAGTCCTTTGAAACGATATAGTTGGTTAGTTCAGGAAAATTGATAGGTGTCCTGTATAAATAGCTCAATTTCAGGTCTCGCAAGTGCGTTCCTTTAAAAATGGCTGTACCAATCTTTTTTCAAATTCGCCATATTACCTCTCTTTTCAATATCATTTTGTATGAAATTATTGTTTACCGGTCAGTAATTGAGTATGCCAAGTTCTAGTAAAAACTGATGTCTTAAAAACGGCTCTAGCAATTTTCTTGAAAATGTTTACATAAATCCATTTTAGATAATCTTTTTCATGTATTATGTGGTTATTACAGAAATATTAACGGTCATTCTGATTAGATAGTTCAGTTTTAGATCTCGGAAGTTGGTGTTTAAAAAAGTAAATCTATCATCATTTATTTTCTTATGTTTTAACTCGCTGTGTAAACTCTGTTTTATATGTCTTTACACAGGTATCAAGTTTCTCTTACTGGAAAATTCCAAAAAATGCATATATCTCCAAAAAAGGCATTTAATACGTGTGATAGTGGTTAATGAAAATCGGGTGGTTGTTTCACACCAGTTTATTATTATTATTATTATTATTATTATATATATATATATATATATATATATACATATATATATATATATATACATATATATATATATATATAATCTGTTCCACAATTTCTTTTAATTCCCATAAATCAGCTTCAGGTTCATTAAGTTATAATTTAAATTCTGTTACAAAGTTCATTCGCCGTTTCTTAAGGTTTTGCGATTAGTTTTTATTTCTAAATTTCTTTTTTCACTTATTGAAATTCAAATGTCTCAATCAGTTTTCTTTATCTATATTTTTAAATTGCTCCTTAGAGTATGAATGATTAATATTAATAATCGATACTAAAAATTATATCTCGCTAACCTTAATGATCATAACTAAATACTAACACTCAAAAAGTCATCTTCTTGAGTTAACCAATAGTTAAATGAAATTATTTAAAAATAAAACAAAATTTCTAAATTGCAATATGTCTTCTAATTTAATTCATTATTATCAATTCCAATAGATCATAATAATCAATCATTATGCACTCTAGGACACAAAAAATGACGCACCAAGGAATAATGCAGATTGGACACAAATTGATATGCATACAGGTTTCGAAAGAAATGCAAAATTTTAAAAGTTTGGCGGCCAGTGAATGGACATTTGACGTTACAGCAAATGCACAAATGGTCAAATGCATAAATAATTGCATAAGTTTGGAAATCAATAAAAGTTTGATATAAACACCATTGTGCTTCACGAGCAGTGCATGAATCTACATTGCTCATCAGCGTATCTTGCCGGATTTTGTGAACTGAAGAATAAAATTTGTTTCGTGAGATTTTGACAAAATAGTTGTTATATGACCATCAAAATTTGCATTGATAGAAGACAAAAATAAATGTTTAAATAAATAAATATATATATATATATAATTTCTGCATTTCTGGAAGTGGGGATTTCTAAGATTAAATTGAAAATATCTTATTTTGCATCCTCTCCCTTCATAATAGTAAACAAAGTGTAAATGTGTTCTATAGATTTAACTATTTTAATAATGCAGGGATAGTTTTGTTTGCATAGATGTACGTTAGATTCAGCCATTTTTGCTAGAAAATAGCGTTTCGGTGCATTTTGTAATGTATTAATAAGAGTTTTCTTTTTTAAATAATGTATATAAGTATTAGCTTGCTGTGTCTTCGAAAACGTTTCCAAATACAGTTTTCAATGTCCTCGAAATTTAATCTGATTCGGGTACAATACATCAATTTGCCCCCAAATCAGTGTTTGAAACTGGGTAACCTTATAATAACTATTCATTGTGAACCTTCCAGCTTCACATAACTTTCTGTGCAAACGCGCTAACAATTCGTGGTGAGGCGCATCTTTCGAGATAAATGAGGATAGCTGCTCGCTCATTTCCATAAGCTGATCCACACATTAAATGCATCTGCCATCTTAGTATTGCTTTAGAACTCCAACCGACCGACGTTTGCTACGTCTTTGAGTGATGGATCGTGTTGCTCAATTCATTTGAAGTCAAATAATACTCGTTAGCGCGCATACGTGGCGTTCCGGCCTATATGCTCTCTTTTTTTTTTTTTTTTTTTTTTTTTTTTTAACAATTGTTCCTACTCTTACTGTTTGTGTGATTCTTTTTTTCTTCCATATTTAGTATATGTACAAGTGTGTACATTATAAACGTATACACTGCAAAAAATATGTCTTATTTGCTGCCAGAAATTCTCTGTAATTTGATAAAATACGTTCTGACAACGTAATTTTTTTTGTAAATTACGAATATTTTCTCAAATTACAGGAAATTTCTGGCAGCAAATAGGACATATTTTTTATAGTGTACTTAGTCCTAAATATATCCATGACTAAATACATTACTGCTTCCAGCATAGAAATTAATATTCAAATATCAAATTAATCTGTGTGAATGGATACCCGTTTCCATCACAAAACACGTCACTTTAACATTTGATCTCTGTTCAGGAATAGCTCCAGTAGGGGATATATCTTTTTTTCATTATAAAATATTACTTGCTTTTTTGTTTGTTGTTTAAGAAAAATGCAAGAAGTGTCTGTTTTAAATGCTTTTTTCTCTCCCCTTTTTATAGGAAACTTGCAAGTTTTTTTGATCAAGTTCCATGGAGTGCGGGAGGCCCGGGAGGCCGAAGTTGAAGTGAATTTGCAGGGAGCGGAAGGTAATGATAGAGTTCATTACGAAGTAATACCAGGTGTGGGATATAGATGTAGCTACATTGTTCACACACCTGGTCATTACCGCGTAATGATCTCTATCAATCGTCAGAGACTGCCGGACATCAACGTCCGTGTATCTTGTAAGTCACAGCTTTTATTTATTTATTTTTTTATATTTTTTTTCCTGAATATATAAAAATCCTCCAATGCGTTTATGTATAAAGAGAATGAATAAGAGAAAGAGAATGAATAATTATACGCACACATATAAAAAAATTGCATTTCAAAACACGTATAAGTATTAGTAGAATTTCTTTCTTTTTCTCAGATTTTTTTTTTTTTTTGTTAAATAATTTAACTATTGCATTCTTTTTCTAAATACAAAACGTTTTCTAACGGTGCTACTCTTATGCACTACGTTTTTCGTACGTAAAAAAAAAAAAAAAAAAAAAAAAAAAAATGGAGGAAAATAACTTTTTATGGTGATCCGGTGTAAATAAAAATTTCACAAGTAAAATAAATTTTATAGAAATTACTTAAAAAAAAAAAAAAAAAAAAAAAAAAAAAGCATAAATAAAGCATAAAAGTGTAAATATAAAATTTTCTGTGTTATTCTATTTAGCAAGTTTCAACTTTTATCATCAACTAATAGACTGTACCCCCCAGTCCCACACAGGCCTTTGTAGATAGAGCTTACAGTGATGGTTGTCCTATATTTATTGTAAATTAACTAAATTTAACCAATTTCAGATAAAGTAATATGCTAGAGCATTATGAGTCTTTATTAATTAGCCTTTTAGTTGTTACTCCGCGGAATTACGTATTATGCTGTCGACTATAAAAGGAAGCACTTCTACGCCCGATATAAACTTACTTTAGGCTGGCATTATATACGCAACCCTAATGCTAAAACTTAATTCGTGGTACACGTGAATTACTCTTAACAGGAACAACACACAATCCTCATCAAAATTGAAATTAGTTTCTGAGAGTATAAACTACTGAAAACATGAAAAAAAATTTTATTCCCCTTGGGATTCATGTTAACAAGGTTCAACTGTAGTTGCATATTTTATAAATAAAAGTATTTTAGCCACATTTTAATTTTGAAGTTGAATAGTTGAATGTCTAAAAAAAAAAAAAAAAACTTTATGTATACTCTTTGAACTTTACCCGTGTAAAAATCATGTTATACCACAGATTTCAAAACAGATTTTGTCCCAAAGGACAAAAAAAAAAAAAAAAAGGGGGGGGGGAGGGATCAGTTAAATGAAGGTTTCAGATCACCTTAATTCACAGAAAGAAAGAAAAAAAAAACACCTGAAATACATTGCAACTGTAGCATATTACTATAAGATTTCTTTTAATTATCCGATTAATTTTTATATAAATAGCATATTTATAAACTGTAACGATTTCTTTAAAAGTCTTCGGGAAATTTTGTCTGCGTTTTGATTCTAAAATGCAAGGTATTCATACCAATGTAAACCCATTTTTACTTTCCGAACATACGAAAGAAGTATAATCGTTTCAAAAATCTGACTTCGAGATTTTGGTATTTCTATACGTTTTGAAGTCCCCCCGAGTTCATTTTTTGCTATTTTTACGATGATGTATGTATGTGTGTGTGTGAGTGAACACGATAGCGTCTAGTTGCGTTCTCGAATGAACTGAAAGTTGCTACGTATGTTATAGGTCCCCACAGCCCGAACCTTATTGGTTTTGGTGAATCTAACACTTAACTTTTTTACAGGAACACAAAGAAAAATCTTCATCACTATGACCTATGGGCCTTTTTTTTCTTTTTAAGTGCGATAGCGTCTAATCGCCTTACTCAGTTGAGCGAAAAATTATACACATGTTATAGGTTACGTCGCACGAACGCTATAAATTTTGGTGAATCTAGTTTTTATCTTTTTTTTCCTACCTGGACACAAACTAAAAATGTATACGCATGCTACAGGTCATTATCGCACGAACTGTATAGTGCAAAACAACTTCCTTTGATCATTTAAAAGCAAAAAAGAGTAATATGTACATGAATTTTGATTATAGCATAATGCTGAAGGACAAATTTTGCATATCACTGAAAACGAAAGCAGATATTGAGTACTAAAATGAAAATCAATGCATTTCATTTGTTTCCCTTAATCATTAAGTTTAAAGCATGATGGCAATTTCTAAAAAACATATCGAAACGTACGTCACCCTATTGTTTTTAAAAGTTTATAATGCTGTAAATATTCCTATTTCTTAAATTGTGCTTGACAAAAAGGAATTTCCCGCCTCTTAAACGCTTTGTTAGTCATTTATTGAGGACATCATATATTTTTCTTCTCTTTTTCTTAATCTAAAGCAAACGATTCTGAATTTTTAGGTCCTGTTTGGCCTTAAATATAGGAGTTATTTTAGTTTATGAATACAATAAGTTTACGTAAAAGAAAAAAAAAATTACGCAAATTCTTATTGTGAAAAATCTCTTTAATCACAATGTTGAATAAAAAACTTTTTAACTATCGATTTATTGTAATAATTCCTGGTACTAAAAATCGCTTTTGTTAACTCATATTTAGATCATTTTGATAAAACGATGATTTTACATATATTATTATTACATTTGACTTGCAGTCATTAGAACAAACGTCCAGTCGAAATTTATATCCTTTTAAAAGAATCATTTTCTCCGCTAAAAACAAATAGAAAAATAATACTTGCCTCTCATTCGATGAAAAATTAGTAACATGAAAACTTTTTGTAGAAAGTTTAACACCTATATAATCAAGAGGTTTAAAATTGTTAAATATTCAATGATTTTCTTTCGTTCCAGATGATGTAAATTATCTCCAAAACCTTCGGGCCACCTCGACCGGTCTCCTGGAAAGACTCCAGGGGAAATCTGTTTCTAACAGGAGGTGGCAAGAAGAGTTCCTGGACGAGATCAACAACGAAGGGGAAAGGATGGTAAATTTCTTTATTTTTTAACTTCGAAATTTTAATGAATGAAATGCTTTATTACATTAAAATTTAATTGCCCCTTTTCTGAATCTAATGATGTTTAATATTAATTTAATGCGGAAGAGTTAATGATGAACACAGGAGAATGTCATGATGCTTAACCCTTTGTTGCATATTAATCACCTGGGAAACTTTAAAGGAAATTATTGCGTTTTTCCTAATTAAAATTGCCCCAGAAATCAGGGAAAATAATTGTTTCATCAAAATTTTGTTTATTTTAAAAGTTACAGTTTGTCCACTGTAGTGGACAGTATGTATATAGAAACTGGATATCTAAAGTAGAAGTGGTGATGAAAATAATAAAAGCAGTCACTTTTTTCATCGATACACAAATGAACTTTGCATTTTACGCATGAATATGTAGATTTTCTTGAGCATAACTCAATCTTACATCTTTAAGCACTATTTGATATTTGTCTAGCAAAATGATCCACTCTATCGTAGAGGACAGAGCTTGCTTTGACTGACATTTTTTTTGTAGGTTTTTACACTGACATTGGCCCTTGTTTACGTAAGTCTTTCTGTATCTTGTTCATCATTTATTTTTGATACTGCTTGTATTAGTCCTCTGGCAATGGACATTTTGAAAACTCCTAGTTGCGTAGAACATTGTGGTATGACAGCTTTGTAAAGAAGCCGAAAATTTATCATGGTAACATCTATAAAATGAAATAATACCCTTTTGTACCACTACAATGGACAAACGAAAACAGTCCTACATTAGCCTATGTTCATAACGTCCATTGTAGTTGACAAAAAAGAAAAATACATCAATTTTCATGAAAAATAGCATCTGAAAATAAGTGTTCTATTTAAACATATTCTAAAATGCCTAAAATTACTATTTCAAAATGCAAAATGTCAAAATAAAAAAGGTTTAGCACTTGTATACAATGTTTACAATGAGAAATCATACTAACTTGGAAGTAGAGGTTGACGCTATTTTCAAACTAGCAATGCAATCTGTAATTTTATACAGTGTGTCCTAAAAGTTCCAGTACTCCAACTTAAAAAACTTATTGTGTCCATGATTTTTTTTTAAATATTAAATTTTATCGTCTGCTTATTATTGCATAAATTCTTTAATTTTTGTGGTTTGTTTCTTTTTTCGCTCAAGTTGTGTGAGAATAAAGTTTTATGTTATTTTGTTCTTCATAGTGAAATGAGTTTATCACGCATTCAGAGAATTACGCTGTTTGAAGCTTATTTTGAATGTAAATCGTATGAAAGATGCAAAGATGTTTGGAGATATAAATATCCAGATGATGCAATACTGAGTAAAAATATGCTATATCAGCTCGTTCGACAATTTCGTAATACAGGTTCTGTACAGGTTTCTCTACAAGAAGTCACTCCCAGCATGTTAAAACGCGTTCCTAAACACATGCGCAAACGAGTTCAGCTTTGCCTCCTATAAAAGGGTGGGCGTTTTGAACATTTATTATAAATGTAAGTTCTGTATTTTTTCCTCCGTTATTTTAAATGTGCCTTTTATCATTAGCATAAAAATTATCGTTTTAAGGTTTGTTGTGTTGTAAATAAAGAATACATCAGCGTCAGTACTGGAACTTTTAGGACACTCTGTATTATGCGGCTATCTATGAGCAACAGTTGAAAGCTTAAATAATATAGAAAGAATAAACATTGAAACCAAATCTATAAAACCATTTGTGTGAAAGGAAAAAAATTCAAACTTTTGTCCACTACAGTGGACACGATACAACAAAGGGTTAAGGAGTTAATATTTTCTTTCTTTCCATCATTATTTTTATTTATTTTTATCATCAAGACAGTCATATAGTGACTTTGAATTCTTGATCATCTAAAAAGTCTCCATTTTAACATAAGCTGCTTATTAAATTAGAGGCACTATTAAGTTAACAGCAAGTGTTGACAATGTAGGACATTCTTACTTTAAATAAACCAACAACATGTCCAAAATAGTTAAAATAAGCTGTATTCAATCGTACGCAAAACAGATAGGACAGGAAAAAAAAATCCATCAAATTAAGGGTTGTAAATTTTCTGAATGTGAAAACAGAATTAAAAAATATGTATTTATTAATGAGTTATAAGTAAACAAAATTTCCCATACAATAACATTGGCTTGGGCTTCTGGTGACGGTAAGTGAAGCGAGACCTTAGTCTGTAAGTTTTTGAATAGCGTTGGACGTTAATATAGTGTCAAAAGCAATGAAGTCATAGATCGGTTCTTGGATGTAAAATCCCCATATTGTTTTTAAAATCCGGGTAAAAACCTTGGTTAATTCCAATTTGCAAGCGACAAAATTCTTTTATATTCTGTTAAGAGACCACGTGGAATTATAAATCGGAAGAACTAAATACGTGGCTCTTCAGAAGAAAAAATGTGGGCAACACAGTGTCATTTTTATTAAGCTGAAATGCACTTTTATTTTAACTTTATTTCAATCATGCTTCAAATATTCGAATATATATATATGAGATCACTCATTTCTTGTAAAAAATACTTTTGTGCATTTTTTTTTTTTTTTTTAATCTCGTTTTCTTGCGTAAATTAAATTTTCGTATCAGGCATATTTTCAATACTTTATCAAAAATTTGCATAAAAAAGTATTTCAAATACGAGTAGCTTCTTTTGCTGGAATCTGAAAAAATGATCTCTTACAGTGAAAATTGTAGCTGCATTCGTATGATGAATGTTTAAAAATTTCTTTTGTGTAAAACTGCTTTAAAAGATTAAATCGTTAGTAATAATTTAAAAGATTCATCCGGCTGGAATTAGCAAAGTAGGCAATTTTGATTTTTTTTTTAATTAATACAAAATGGATATTTTTAAACACTTTAAATTTACCTTACGTACTACGGTGCTAACTTACTTTTTGATTATCTATAAAACTTTTAATAATTTTTTTTAATTTGAACTCTTTTATAACAAACACATAAATTGTGCCAACAAAATGTACTGATTCATATCAATTTGTTTTTAATGATATTTATTTATTGTTTGCAGGAAATGATTAGGCTGAATGGGCCACATTTCGTCGAAGCGTACGAAGGTACTGTAAGGAAAGCCAGGTCCGCCATCCTGAGAATGAGGACCATGCTCAGGATGTTCAGGCGACTGCCGTAAGTTTGCTTCCTTATTTGTGTTCTTTTAATTTCTCTTGAATGATGAAACACAAGATTTATTTTCTCAGATTTCCCCCCTTTGATAATCCTTCACTATAGAACCTATATAAAAATGTAAAAATAACCTCATTTTCAATATCTTAATAATTTTTTAGCATAAAGGTATAATTAATACATTACTATCCTAATATAAATGACCAGACACTTTTGATTTCAGGCACTTTGACATATATATCAAAAAGTATCTGACAAATTATCTTGAAACTTCAGGAGTGTAAAAAACGTATTATGCTTCATACCATCGCAGTTTAAAAGGAAAAAAAGGGGGCAAATTTAAAAGAAATGTAGGGAGAGGGGGGAGGACACATAAGTTTAAAAAAAGAAATACTGATATCAGTCAGTAAAGGAGAGAAAATAATCAAGTAAAAGCACCGGAAAATGGAAAGGATGGGCTCGGAACTCTGGACTAGATTTGCTGTGTCTCGCCTAGTATGTTAATAGTTAGTTGTTTTTTTACACACTTGTGATTGCATTCGCGGGGGTGTTGAGATGTTGTTTTTTCAGAACCTTTTTTCTTTTCTTTCTTACCTTTCTCCCGTTTTTCTTCCGAGCGGGGCTGACTGGTATAACCACATTTAAAAATAGGAGAAGGGAAGGAGGACTTAACTATTAAAAAAAAAAAAAAAATGAAGAAACGACGCAGAATTACAAAGGTGAAAATGATTCAATTAACAGCTGTCAAAAGATTCAGACTAACATTAAAAAGAAACACGGGAGAAAAAAACAAATTTGCAAAAAAAAGAATTGCAAGAAAATAATCACATGTGTGAAATAACAACTAACACCAATTAGAAAATGCTGAAAAAATAGTAAAATAATCAAGAAAAAGGTGCCAAAAGCAAGGAGGGTGGGGTCAGTATCAGTCAAATTAAAGGGAGAAAAAAAAATATTAAGAAGATTCATATATAAATATTTAAAGAATTAAATTTCAAGTTTTTCTATCGATGAACACTTTTTGAAATTTCAAGACATTTCCTTGAAGTTCCATGTAAGTAGCTCAATACATTTTAGCTTTATAAATTAAGTAAATGAAGTTTTGCTTAAGCTTCGATACCTATTATCGAAATCCAGCGAGACAGTCCAAGTACGATGCCTGTTATCTATAAGAACATATTTCTGCTGTACAGTGGATTTATAATATTCAAAAAGTAAAATTATATTTAAACTTAGAAATTTTTTAAGTTAATATGAAATTTTATTTGGGCAAGAAATGAAATAAGCGTATAAGAAAGATTTAATAATACAAAATAAATATAAACTTTTTAAAGAATGCAGTCACATACATACCTAATGCGAAAACCAATAAAAAATGGATCTTGAATTTTTGATATTTTCGTACTTCAACTGTAGGATGTGTCTTATTTTATTATTTATTGTTGTTTTTTTATTACTGCTTTTAGAATTCAAGGAAACTTAGCCATTATATGTTCCTCAATTACATACTACTCTAATATATAAAATTAGCCAATTATATATTGCTAAATTCTAAATATATATAGAAATTAATGATTATTCTATTTATTTTTGTTAAAAAATTTAAATTTATTGATAAATTAAATTCAGAGTATTAATCAGAATAAAAATTTTACCTGAGACAATAATTTCCTTAAGAGTGCTTAAAAAATTAAAATAAATAAATAAATAGGTATTAAAAACAAATACTAATGTGATACTGCAAATTAATGGTTTTTTTTTTTTAGTCCAAATTCATTTCAGAACGAATTTGATTTTTTTTTTTTTCAGTTATTATTACCTTTTTATACTTTTATTAATAAACGTGCTACACAACCTCAGTAATAAACCATTTAACCACCGAAACGCCTCGGTGCATCCTTCATTCATCCACTTCAGTTCTTAATTTCTTTGTCGTTGTTGTATAAATATGCAACTAGATCCGATTAATGAGTAATAACGTCTTTTTTGTAATGATGCACTTAGATTTTGCTTAGGGGATCGTCTACAAATTAAAATTTGCACTAACGTCATTTTACCAAATGACAACACCCACCTATTTTTGATTTTTTTTTAAAAATTATTCGGATTGCAATTTCATTGTCAGAATGAAGTAACCCACACATACGACAATTACAGCTACTGGTATATCATTAAGTCTCTTCCAGAAATTCTTTAAAATGCTTCACCGTGGTAATGTATTTTATCCTACGGCAAGATTGACAAACTTCTAAATCCCATCAAAAGGGTAGAACACCAAACCTCTTCCTCTGATCTCGCTATGTGTGACTTTGGTCTATCTTTTAATCTAAGGAAACATTTGCAGGGTCGTCGTTTTCATTCCAAACATGATATTGATGAGGGTGTATACATATATATATATATATATATATATATATACAGGGTGGCCATAATTAAACTGCAAGTGTTTAAGGGGTGCTGGAGAGAAAACTACTGGGAATATTCCAGTGAAATTTCGTATCTACACGTTTCAGAACATGCGCAAATCAAATATGAAAAAAACAAAATCGCCATTTTCACCCGATAGATGGCGCTGTACCGTATTTCAATGCTCACCGGTGGCATAAACAACTTCCAAGACCGATAGACAGAGCATAATGATATTCTAAGAAGAGGCATATAAACAATATAAAATATCACTTACAGGTCATCAAAATTCCATACAATTCGCCTCAGTAATTAAATTTTTACAGTATCATGTAATAAAAAATTAACGTAAATTAAGATCACAAATTAAACAATCCATAATTTTTTATAAACTGAAAAATGGCGATTTTTTGTTTTGTTTCATATTTGATTTGCGCATGTTCTGAAACGTGTAGATACAAAATTTCACTGGAATATTCCCAGTAGTTTTCTCTCCAGCACCCCTTGAACACTTGCAGTTTAATTATAGCCACCCTGTACATATAGTATGTATATATAAATTTCATAGATTGCGAGGAATAGATAGATGTCTTGGAGCATTTAATCTTTGGAAAATTTGCTTACAAAAGGGCTTTGACTTTGGAGGGGACTACTTTGAGCATTCCTTACATTTAGTAGTTTAATATGTACCGTTTAGCCGTACATAAAAAAATTCAGATTGATTATCGTAATTTTAAGCAACCCGAGCAAACAGATTTGCTTTGATTGATTTCCGAATGTTATATTTTAATGAGCGTTGTCGGATATTATACCTCACACACAACAGAACATCTGCTTATCTTCGACTTTAATTTCGAATTTAAATTGTTTTCGTTTACAGGATTAAATAGTTTAAGCTTTATTGGATGCTTTAATTTATAATCATGAGTAAAATTCATTCTACCTACATGATGATTTATCATTCTTAACGGCTTATGAGATTAATTTTGCATTTGAACTACACACCGAAACAAGAAGTTGACTGAATTTCATTTATACTTTAGTTTCTGAGTATAATAATAAAAAAAAAATTAACAAATTTCATGACAATTAACTTTTTCCCAGTAAAAGCTTTTCCTTAGATTTTTTTTCCCTTACAGCTACATACCTAGAGGAGGCCACGATCCTGCTGGTCGGCCAAACGGCGCCCCTCCTCCTACACCTCCACCCTCCTCTCCACCCTCCTCTCCATCTCCTCCACCACCACCTCCTCCCAGAGACGACGAGCCTGGAGATCTACCACCTCCTCCTCATCCAAAACGAGGCCACAAACGTCGTTGCAATTGCCCTTCTCCTCCTCCTCTTGTGATAAAAAGGAGGAGAGTTGTTCACCCGGTAAGTATATCCATACAAAAAATAAGAATGTTAAATATTCGTAATTTTATTTATTTTTAAATCATTGCTGAAAAAATCATTCATTTTTATTATAAGACAACTTTAAAATAATTTATAAATGCATGCATACCGTTAAATCTATTAATATGAATAAAAAAGAGAAGAAAATGCTATTTCACAAAATATATAACAAAACAGATAGTTTAAATAACGTACGATATAAAAATTTTCACGAACTTGTGTTATTTTCTTAAATGATATCATATGGGAAAAAAGTAAAGAAGATATTATATATGCCATTGTACTTTTATAATAGTATAATTTATTTATCTTGCTGGACTATGTTCAGTTATGCATTGTGAATATTTTTTGATATTTTATGTACTCAACACACAAAGGTAATTAGAAAAATTGTATTCAGAGCAAATGTTGGACTTTTTAATAACTTTTTATCATTGCTTGCATTCTAAAATTTAATTTGATTCCTGCCATTCAATTGACAAATAAATAATTATCATTAAAATTTTATCCTTCTATTATAAATTTATATTATTTATTTTTAATGCCATTGTAAATGAAATTTCATTTTAAAATAATTCTTCGATTGTTTAAATACACCCTACATCTTCAATGGGTTAACACAATATAAATAGTTCAAATTTAATTTTTAAAAGATTATTGTTGTAAAATCTAGCACACTACTTATTTTAAATATTAGTAAGAAGTATATATATATATATATATATTATAAGAATGAGAACGAAAAATATACAGATGAATAATTTACTACAACAACCCACAAAAGACAATTTGTTAACCAGTTAACTGAATTAAAATATTTAAATAATTTGGTATGTATTTTTTAATTTATATTTGAATAAACGGTAGAAGAAAACTTGCTTTAAAATAATTCCAGTGAGAATACAAAATATAAAAAGAAAGAGCTTTTCAATAATTGTAATCAAAAGTTTTCTATTTGAACTGAAAATAACAAAATGAACAATAAATAAATAAAAATATGAAAGAAGAAAAAGGCTGAATGAATCGAACAGGACAAATATAAGTGAACAAACAATAAAATATTCAACATGAAGAGGTAATTTGTCTGGAGTCTATATTGTAAACAAAAAATGTTTTTTGTTAAAGCTAATTATAGTTGTTCATGTTTAATTCAGGACAAAGACGTTTACAGTTGGGTCAATCGGATCTTGCGCTTACGAAATGTAGTGTACATAACATAGGAAGAAGAAACGATGTATAACATGCAATAATAAGCTTATTAAAAATAAGTAGTCTACATTAGTTGCTTTGAATTTACAGTTAAGAGATTAAACATATATAAAAGATCTTTCATAATCGCCTCCTCCCTTTAACTGTTCGACTTATTCCTGTTTTTACTTTTAGGCTTCTGATGGGGGAAGCTCGTTCCAAGTGAAGAGGCTCCGCGGAGCTGAAACGGGGGGTCAGCTTCAGCAGGCTGGGACCTCATCCGCTCCCAAGGGTCTCTGCAGCAACCCACCAGCAGATGCGGCTGAAGACCCTCCTCAAGTGTTACAAACAGTGCGGCGGCGGAGGAGGAGGGAG
This sequence comes from Salticus scenicus, assembly GCA_963930645.1. Lineage (NCBI taxonomy): Eukaryota > Metazoa > Arthropoda > Arachnida > Araneae > Salticidae > Salticus > Salticus scenicus. The sequence goes on from OZ005653.1 coordinate 339,506,474, forward strand.
ATTGATTTTTTGAGCCTCTCTCCAGACATCAATTGTTCGGACACTAGAGGAGGCTCAGCAAGTAAGTGCTGATTTTTACCATGTAATTATTAACTCACTTTCTTGTTTGTTTGTTCAGTACAAATCCCCAACTACCTACACATTTAAAACTTTTAGACTAGCTCAGAACACGATGACAATACATTCTTTTAATATTTTTTTCAATTAATAAATGTTTGAAAGTTTCTTATTGCTTATTGTTATTACGCATTTGTTTATTTTCCTTCAAATTCATGGGATAATTCACCAAAAAATTAAAAAAATATATTTTTTAATACATAGAGTTGGTTTATGTGATTCAAAAGAAATTTAAAAACGTGGTATAAAAACGTTCTTTTTATCTTGTAATTATTTTTTCCTTTTTTATGATTTTTTTTTTTTTTTCGTTTTTGTGTAAAATTCATCTTTTACACATACTTAAAGCTCTTAAGAAAAATAACATGTATATTAGTATTAATATTTCATTTTTATAATGATCAAACGCCAAAAGCCTCATACAAGATAAGGTATTTAAAACTCAATAAAAGTAGAAAAATAAATTTAAAATTTCCCCACAAGAAAGCAATATCTTTATCAAGGGCAATTTCAACAGCAGGGTAATTGAACACGAGTTGTTTCTCAGACGATAATACACGAGATCCTACAAAACCACTATCATTTCCCAACAACTTGAAGATTACAACAGTGGATTAAGACTTTCGAGATGTAGAAAAAAAAAATTACCAACATCTCCCATTTGTGTATATAAATGTACGGGAAGCAAGAATAATTTAAAAGTATTGAACATGATATAATATTAATGTTAAAGAAAAGACAATAATATTAAACATTTTAAATGATTAAAATAGCTATAAATTAAAAAACAAACATTTAGACCTATCATCCATAGGTAAAATTACCACTAAGCTGCGAAAAATGTAAAATGTTATACTACAGAGTGTCCTAAAAATTCCAGTACTGACGCTGATGTATTTTTTATTTACAAAACAACAAACTTTAAAACGATTATTTTTATGCTAATGATAAAAGGCACATTTAAAATAACGGAGGAAAAAATACAGAACTTACATTTATAATAAATGTTCAAAATGTCCACACTTTTCTAGGAGGCAAAGCTGAACTCGTTTGCGCATGTGTTTAGAAACGCGTTCTAACATGCTGGGAGTGACTTCTTGTAGAGAAACCTGTACACACCTGCACAGAACCTGTATTACGAAATTGTCGAACGAGCTGATATAGCATATTTTTACACGGTATTGCATCATCTGGATATTTATATCGCCAAACATCTTTGCATCTCTTCATACGATTTACATTCATAATAAACTTCAAACAGTGTAATTCTCTGAATGCGTGATAAACTCATTTCACTATGAAGAACAAAATAACATAAAACTTTATTCTCACTCAACTTGAGTGAGAAAAGAAACAAACGATAAAAAATAAAGAATTGGTGCGATAATAAGCAGACGATAAAATTTAATATTTTAAAAAAATCATGGACACTATGAGTTCTTTAAGTTGGGTACTGGAACTTTTAGGATACACTGTATAAAAATAGCTAATTATAAATATATTACTATACAATAACCATTTTTACTTGGATATACCCAATATTCAGAAAGGAAGAGACGAGTGATTTTTAAAGATACCAGTAATTATCTTAGGTAAAATTCCATATTTAATAATACTAATTAAATTTATTTTCGTTTTGATTAATTATATAACTGTTACCTTAAGCTCCTCCTTACTTTTTAAAGCATACAATACTAGGGTGTTAATTTATTACCATGTCATTTATGAACTATTTCTTTATTATACCATTTGAAAACTGAAATAGTTATCTAAAATCCTAAATGTTAACTATAGTAGTTGTAATTATTGATAATAAAATTGTTACAATAGACCTTATTAAATGTGTAGAATGAAGTAATAGTGAAAAATTAATATGTATGCAGTGATAGTTTATTTTTTAATCATTAAATTCAACCGCTCATCCAAACAAACCCCCCCCCCCAAAGATTTTTTTTTTTTTTTTTAATAATTAAAATATACAGTCTTGTTACAATATCCTAACAAACTTTTCTTTCTTTAGGGTATTCCTTAAGGTGCTTGCCAAGAAAGAATTATAGGTAAGTCCCTTTTTCTTTTTTTCTTTACTTTCTTTATTATTATTATTATTTTATCACTCTTATTTTCAATGGTTAGCACAACCAGTAGCACAATTCCGATGCTAGTTCTGAGACAGACATATTAAAAATTGATTTATAATTTCATATGACAAGTAAACAAATTGAGCGCTAATATTTGCATGAAAAATAGGGGATAAATCGGGCTGCATCTCTTCATGTTACAAAGTGTTAAAATTTTGAAAACTTTTCTGCATTAGTTTCCTTAAACTTTGCACAATTTACGAAAGTTCAGATTATGAACCTATAACCAGTTGTATTAACTTTATAAATTGCTTAAGAAATTTATATAAATTTGTTTTGTGTCTTAAATATTAGCTTATATTTACTTTTTGTTCTTTCCATCGGAAAACCGTATTTTTAATCGAGTTTTATCTCTTATAAACAATATTCCTTTTCTTGAAATAAAAACGACATATAACAAATTGTTTTTTTTTTTTTTTAAGTTACATTTCTTTGTCATTCAGAGGCCATTTCTAAGAAGTGTTTTCTTTATATTTTATAATTATGATTTACACTTACAAAATCACTGAAGAAAATACATCGCCAAAAACTTATTAGAATTATTATATTCCTATTTTATCCTATTATATGTATCTATCTGACTCTCTCTCTATATATATATATTGTAAAAACTTTTTAAAACACATAATATGAACAGGTAAAAGAAAATAAATTTTGGGAAAGAAATATGTATATATAATATTGTATTTTCTTCATTTTCTACTTATTATTCTTGAAACACATCTTATATAAAACGAAAACGTTGAAGTTATATTAGAGTAGTTAGTTTTTGTTAAATTATTCAACATTCCACATCTTTTAATTAAAAATATTTTTATCTCTAAACAAATCGAATGACCGTGAATAAGACTTTAATTTGTATACTCGCAACAATTTGGGATCCTTATAAGTTGCCAATCTCTTTTTTGTTTTTCTAGCTCGAGAAACAAATAATTATTTTAACGTGTAGTTTTTGTTGTTGTTGTTAACTACAGAAAAAAACAAACCCGTGTCCTTAAGATTTTTATTTTTGTGTTTTTTAATGAGGCTTATTTGTCACAGTGTAGTTAAAATTCTTCCAGAAAGTGTTTGTAAAATACTTCAAGTACCGAAATGTATTATGAGAAAATTCCAATCAACACTGATTCAAAGCAATTGCCCTAAGAAACCAAATTTTTAACGAATTCTATTTTTACATATTTATCTTCATTTATTTTTACATTTATTTATATTTATTTTTAATTTTTAAATATATAAAGTCAAACAAATTCAAAAATTGAAATTATTTTTGTCAAATTGACAAAATTCTTTCCTTTTACGTTATAAAACACGGTTAGAATAAAAAAAAAAATTAAATCTATATTAAAAAAAGAAAGAAAGAAAAAGTTGTTTTTAAAAAATGTGTTTACAATAACATTTTTTGGAGTGTTAAATTTGCATATTAATTACATAAGGAGGGAAATTCTAAATTTATTTCATGAGCATTTCCCTGGCAGATGTCTCTTCGCATCCAGAAAAGTAAAAATGAATAGAAACAAAGTTAACGTTAGTCCACCAAGCGCTGATTCGAGATCGGATATCAATGTGGTAATATTCTTCTTCTTTCTTTTGCAAGTAAAAAAAAAAAAAAAAAAAAAAAAAAAAGGATAAATGTTACCTAAAGCACATTTTTTGTGTTTATTTTAATGTACTTTACTAAAAAAAAAATTCGACATATTTAATCTGAAACTGTGGTTTTAAAAAGGAAGTTGTGAAAATCGGAAAAGGTCACTCATATGTGTTTTATTTTGAAACAGTTAGCAGTTAGCACATGTGCCAGCTAGTGCTTTTTTTTTTTTTTTTTTTAACCCAAATTTTTTGTGACAACAAAAAATTTCATCTTATTTAATCTTAGAAAACTGCTATGAAATGTCTTAAAATTTCTTATAAAAATTTCTGGTAGCAAGGAGGGAAAAAAAAAAGACCAATTTGGCAGCTATGTGCTAACAATGAATTATTTAAATTTACTGCATTTCAGGTATATATCACTCCGCTGATCGCATATTGACTGTAGAAAAAAAAATTAAATTTATTTTATGCATAATTTTGTATTTTTAAGTAAATTCTTAAAAAAATAATAATAGTAAAATTAAAAAAAAAAAAAAAAAAAAAAAATAAGTATATATATATAATTATTATTATAATTAAATAAGAATCAGTTTTATACGCTAAATTTTTCAATGAATATATCGATAGATACCAAACGGTAATATATTTTATTCAGAAGTGCGATCAGCGGAGTTTGTACAACTTTCAGCAATTTTCTTCTAGAATAAGGAAAGCTTTTGAAGAACAGAGTATATTGAGGGCCCGAGAAAATTTGGATTGCACTATATATTGTCTAGATGATTATTATTTTTTTTTTCTTTTTTAATTCTGTTTCCTATTTTATATTGTAAATATGAATTCAGATTTCAAGCACGAAATATCTGTAAAAAATTTAAAAAATATTCTTTATTATATATCTGTATTTTGTTAATAAGCTTACAAGCAATGTGTATTTCTGCCTTTCACAATTTATAAAATAAAAGTGCACAAGGGGAAAATACTTTTTCAAGCGAATATCGCATCACTTTAAATAAATTCCCTGAATATTTGGTATAACTATGGGGAAATATGCCTGCAAATCATATTTAGAGTTATTCAGAGTGACTTTGTAATTAGTAAAAAAGAAAGACTGTTTTTCTGTGCTGACCTTTTTCCTCTGTCAGGGATCCCCAATCAAAGTAAGTGGGATTCCAGTCACAGTGACAGAGGCTATTTGAAAAAAAAAAAAAAAAAAAAAAAAAAAACTTGTGTATTCAGAGACGTAGTTCCAAAGGACTGAATCTCTTTCCTGCATCAAATGTGCTTTTGCAGTGAAAATATATTTCCAGTGAATGCGGAAACAACTTTCATTCCCTTCCACTAAAGTCTCACTTGGTGACTTGCCGACGAATTTATTCACTTAGTAACCAAATTGGGTGAAAAGTGAACTACTGCCGAAAAACATATCTTCAATGGGAGTCAAGTCCTGGAATGATGCGTCGAATTCTAACAAAGAATTAAGCAAAGTCTTCGACTCATGTGTTTGATTCGATCTAGAGTACTACATTTACCTGCAGAATGTTCAGTATGTGGAGAACACACCATACAACTTACGTTCTCAACTGGAACTTTTTCCACTGTCACGGATCCCCAGTCAAAGTAGGCGGGATCCCAGTGACAGTGACCATTAAAAAAAAAACTGGATTTACAGACATTGTTTCAAAGGACTGTATCTGTTTTCTGCATCAAATGGACTGTTGCAGAGAAAATACACTTGCAGTGAATGTGGAACAACTGCAGTTTAATCACAGAATTTTTGATAAATTCAGTCCAAGAATGTAAAAAGAAACATAACTTTCCAAGTTGTCAGTTGTATTCAGAAAGTTGTTCTGAGTGGACATTTAATAGAGACTTTGATCATTGCTTTTGAATGAACAAATCTCCTGCATTGTGGTGCATTTAATGCTGTTTATTTTGTGAACAAGTGATACTCTGACATTTATTTTGGACTGTTTCAAGAATATTCAACGAGTTGACATACACGCTCACCAGAGAACATTCATCGATTAGAACTGGTCTGTTTATTTTCGAACTTTCTCCACGTAAGATCAATCTTAGAGACTCACGAGTACGCAGTAACTGAACTCTCACACTGCAAATGCTTTTGTTTTTCTGTCTCTAACATGGAAGTATAGCTAATAAAAGTCACTTATATGCTGCCTATAAAAATATTCGACATATAACTAGTGCAGTCAGAAACAGTGGCATAAATGCTGTTTAAAAAATTCAGTTTGTATGAACATTGCTACAGTAGGCTACAGCTTCATCAGAAGATTATGAACTGCACTATTTGTGATTTTCAGTGTTTTCAAAAAAAAAAAAAAAAAAAAAAAAGTTTGCAGGCATATACCCTAAAGTGGAATAAAACGTAGGAAATGTAAGAAAATATTCAAAAAATACAATTTTAAGCTTTGAATTTATTTAATTTAATGTGATATTTGCTTCAAAAAGGTGTGTATTTTAAGTGTTTTTATAGATATTTAAAATCTAAAGTTAAAATATATTTTATATTATTTATGTGTATATTCATATCATTACGCAATATATACTCTATTTAATTGTCTCTTAATTTCAAAAGCAACTTTGGATGTAATTTTTTATGTTAAAAGAAAATCATGTTTGAAATTAAAACAGCTTAATTGTTATATATTAAAAAAATGTGGTATATAATTTTAAGTAATGAAAGCATATAGATACTTCATATGTTTATGAATTTAAAGATTATGTCTTTTTTTTTTAATGCTATTCTATAGTCTTGTTTTAGAAGTGCCCAGAAAATTAATAAAACTAATTGATTAAAAAAAAAAAAAAAAAAAAACTAAAATTTGTGGCCATAAAAAAAGTTAAGATAAATAACTATAATGATTAAAAAATAAATAAAAATGATTAAGTATGAATATACATTTTATTTTAGTGTTTCTCATTCCTGTGAGGTACCCTTGCGGATATATAAGAAAAGGAAATTTAATCATTTGTATTTGCTTAGTGTGCTTTAAGAAGAAAAAATATAAATAAATAAATAAAATAAGAAATTCTAACTTCTGAACTTTTAAATTATTTATTTTAATTTATAATTGTTGCCAAAAATATTCACGAGTTCATTTGTTTTTCGACATATAATAAAATATATTTTCACGCGAATATTATAAAAAAAAAAAGTTTGTGAGATAAAAAAAAAAAATTGTTTTTTTTCGGTACTGTCTATTTCGAAGAGATTATTATTAATTTTCTTTTCTTTTCTTTTTTTAAAAAAAGAAAGGAAAAGAAAGAACGATTTTAATGAAATTCTGGCAAATTCAGAATTTAGTTAGTACGGAGGACTGTTAGTTTATTTATTTTTTCCCCAAATTGTAACATCGCATTCAAATTATTCAATAATATTTTTCATAAATTTTCAGCTTCGATAAATGTCCAACTATCATAAAACTGGTATCGTAAAAATCGGTAGATTGAGATTAATAGTCCTCTGTCCTACAAAAAAAAAAAAAAAAAAGAAAAGAAAAAAGAAAAAACTGACCTCCAAAGGGAAAAAAAATAAAAAAAAATTACCAAAATGCTCGCATATCGTTAGATAAAAGTTGTATAAATGAGGAAGTTAGGGGAAAATAAAAAGTGTATATATATAAATGTAGTTTCAAAATAAAAATTAAAAATGAAATTTAAAAAAAAAGCTTCTTAAAAAAAAAAAAAAAAAAAAAAGTGTCTTTGAATATTAATGTACAGCATATTTTTCTTTTTTTCTGCTTATTTTAAACTTAAAAATATTTGTTAGTTCTAAAATAGTTTAAATGTGAGATTTTCATCTATTGCTTTTAGAATGCCCTTATAAATAGAAAATGTATCCTTGCAAATATGTATCTTTATAAATTGAATATTCTCTTAAATAAGTAATATCCGTAATATTGTTGTCATTTATATTGTATTCCCTTGTGGACTCTTAAAGTAAATTTTTATCTTTTACATTTCCATAGAGTTTGTTTAAAAAGTGGGCTGAAAAATAAATAAAATGAAAAAAAAAAAAAAAAAAAAAAAAAAATCAGCCGGCTAAAAAAAAAAAAAAAAAAAAAAAAGGGGGGGGGGTCCGGCTTAAAAAAAAAAAAAAAAAAATGGCCGGCTAAAAAGAAAAAAGAAAAAAAAAATCAGCCGGCTTAAAAAAAAAAAAGGCCGGCTAAAAAGAAAAAAAAATCAGCCGGCTTAAAAAAAAAAAAAAAATTGGCCGGCTAAAAAGAAAAAAAAAAAAAAAAAACAGCCGGCAAAAAAAAAAAAAAAAAAAAAAAAACGGAAAAAATAGCTGGCTAAAATAAATAAAATCAGCCAGCAGAAAGTAAAAAGTAAAAAGCAAAATGCCCTCAAACTATGTAACTATTGGGATTTTTTTGTAAATGCTGTGATATTTACGATATGTGTTAATGAAGTTAATTTATTTCCTGTTTGTAAATATGTTCCACAACACAATGTTTGATTTACTTTTGTGTTACTTTATAATCTGTTTAAAATCTGACTAGCAAAATAAGTTTTAAAAATGCCTGAATTTTTAAAAATACTCTTTGATTGTTATATTTTTAAAATATCAATTTTGTTGGACACGAATTATCATAAGCTACATGATATAAACCTGTTTTTGAATATTTATATCTTTTTGTACATTTTGTGCTTGTTTTGTACTAAAAATAATAATAATTATTATTATTATTAATTATAATTAACAGTTCATTAAATGCCCCATTTCAAGCTATTGCTTTGAAATATTAAATGTTTAGTATGCTGTTACATAATGACTTCATGTTGCATGAATATGGATATTATTTTTATGCATTGTTTTATTTTTAAATGTTTCATTATTTATATAGTATATCCTTATGGATATTTAAGAATTATAAAATTGAATATGTTTGTTTCGATAGTGTGTTTAAGAAGTGCGTTGCAAAATACCCAGCAAAAAATAGGTCTTTTAAAAAAAAAATATATATATATATATAATGAAGAAAAACTGCAGATAAACTGAAGGTATTTGAAACAATAGTAAGTTTAAAGGGGGAAGAAAGGTTACCTGCAAATTTTTTGCTACCAAACTGCAGTTTTTATGATTTTTGTTCCAAAATACCTGCAGATTGTCGGCAATATTTTTGTAGCTTTTCTGCAGATTTTTTTAGCTGGGTAACACGTTGTAGGAAAAAATGTATACGCTATTAAAGAAAAAAAAAGTTATTTTGAATAATATATATATATATATATATATATATATACACATATATATGTATAGCCATTAAAAAAAGTTTTAAAATTCCAACAGATTCAAAGAAAAAAAAAAAACAGTCAAACAAAATTGCCGGGAAAAAAAGCTAAGAGCAAATATATATATATATATATTAAATAGGATATAGAAAAATGATATGTAAGTAAAAATAAATAAAGAAAATGAAGGCTATACCCACAACCCTCCAAAAAAAAAAAAAAAATAAAAAAAAATAAAATAAATAAATGGAGGAGGGAGTGGGGTTTAATGCCAACTAAGAAGAAAAAATATCTTAAACACACTACATGTGAAACGTAACCTGTTCTTTTTAAAATGTTATATTTACAACAAATGTGTTAATCATAAGCACAGTTATTTTGTTTTCTTCATTATATTAAAAATATATATATATCCAGTGACCTTTTTCCATCATTATTGAACCAATTCCTTTTCTGTTTAATTTCTATATATATATAGTATTTCGAATTTCTTTCATTAAATGTATTAGATGTATCATAACCTCTAAAAGGAGTGAGAAGTATATGGAAGAAATTAAATAATTTATTAAAAATAGCTTTAGGAAAAATGACGTCTTTATTCCAAAGGCTGTTTCCAATTTATTTTTTCTTAATATATAATGACTGTTCTCGATTGCGTAACATTTGTCCTTTTATTCTGCGAAAGAATATGAAAATAGCGTTTAGAAACTGAATTCGCATACCCTCCCCCTCCTCCATATCAGATTACGAAAAAAGTACGTTACGTATGAAAGCATTTAACTTCAAATATTGCTTATATTTTTCTAACATCACAAATCGTCCTAATCTGCCCAATTTTGATGTGGAGACACATTCACAGGGATTGCGATTTTCCTTGAGAAGAAACAAAAAAAAATTTCTCACTTGGCAAGCGACAAAATAATTGAGATCTTTTTTTTTCAAATATAATAATAAACTTCATCATTTTTTTTTTCAAATGTTTGTAAAAATGTTCCTTAAAATCTTAATAGTAACTATATATATATATATATATATATATAACATTAAATTTATGTATTTTATACTTTCATTTGAAGTAATAGGAATTTCTTTCGAATTAGGGGAAAGAGATAAACTATAAAAACATTTTCAGGGGTTTCTCCACCCCCTGTTGATTAAGAGCAGTTCTTGCGTTAAAAATACATTTTAATAATTTCATATATATATATATATATATATATATATATATATATATATATATATATATATATATATATATATATTAACCTTTAAGTTTTTTTTTTTTTTTTTAACAATATATATAATCTGTTAGATTTATTTTATTTTATTTATTTATTTTTTTACATTATTTCGAAGTAATTTTGTCCTTTGGAGAAGGATTGTCTAGAATCAGTGATACAAATTCTCACTAAAACAGCCTGAATATCAAATGCATTTTCTAGGCGCGGATGTTGCGCGTGGAATTCAAAGAGTTTTAACTTATTTCGCAGAAATGTTGTAAATACTTTGTCGGAGAAATAGGACTCCAAAGAATAAAGTGATTTAATTGTTTCGAGGACGCAATTTCTAGAGGAATTTTTAATATCTAAAATGTTAGTCAGAAATTGTGAAACTTTTTTATTTATCACCAGTACTGAATATTATTGTAACAGGTTATTGGTGGGTAATATCTTTTGTTGTAGAAAATTTTCCAGTATATAGGTAAAAAATATACGTTTTAAAAGACGTTATCAGATGAAAAACAGAGCAGAATTATTTAACGGCGTCATTTACATAATTACCATGTCGAATCAGCTAATAGTTTTGAATAAAAACAGAACTACAATGGACTTCGTTTGAAATGACATATTTAATTTTATACTTGTAGTTTTATTTTTAGCTGTTAAAAGTTAAAAATTCTTACTAAAATAATAACCGTAATATTTTTCCTCCCCCATTTTTAGCTCTCAAAATTTATGAAAAATGAAAGAAGGGAAAAGAAAGATTTAGATAGAGAGAAGGGGGGGGGGGACTTGAAGGAAAATTATTTGAGGGGGGGGGAATCTAAAGTTTTCTCTGAATATTTTTTAATATACTCTACTTCAGTCTCTTTGAAAACTATAATTGATCCCTCTTCAAATTCGAAATTCTTGCTCCGAGCAATGTTCTTTGAAACTTATTAGTTGGGAATCTGGTTGTGTAATGACTTACCCCAAATTTTCTCACACACGATAACTAAGCAAAATGAGATTTTCAGCTTACAAAGGATTCCAAATTTCATTTATTTCAAAGTTCGAAACATGTTCAAAGCTCATGCTCAGTTAAAATAATTCTGTATGACTACAGAAAGAGACAGGAAATCATGTTTTCTCAGTACATTTCTAAAAAAAAAAAAAAAAAAAAGAAAGAAAGAAAGAAAAAAGAGGGAAAAAAAAAAAAAAGGTTAAATACCAGTATTAAAACTTTAAAGATTTTTGTTCCTGCAAAAAATATTACATGAAATTTGAAGAGAGTTTTTTTTTTTCCTTGACATCAATATGCTTCTCATTTGCTTATTTGTAGAAAAAACTTTCTATGAGATTTTCATTTTTTAAGCCTTTAAAAAAATAAAAATAAAAAGTGTAATTAGTAATATTTACGCATCCTCTAGCAAAGTTTGTTCTGATTTCCTTACTTTATCTAATTACCTTATTATCTGATTTCTTTACTTTAACGTAATACATAATTTCTCTTCTCATTTGAATCTCTTTTCTTAATTTCACAGATGCACCTTCATTTTTGCCTGTACAATTTTTCGTGAAATATATATACAATTATTTATTTATCCTGAATATTCAAATTTGACTAAAATGGCGATATTTTCTATGCGTAATTGTTAAAAAACTTTTATTTAAATGGAAATATCAAAAAGTATAAATATAAGCTACATTTTTTTATTATGATCGCACTTAAAATCCCAATAGCAAACATTTATTCGAAATTTTATACATATTTGTATGCCTCTCTAATGTTAAAGTAAAATATTTGTTATAAAGGAAATTAGAATCTTTCATTTTAACTTGTTTTGAACAATAGAAAATGTTTGCAGACGTTTTCCATAATTATGGGGACACATTTCAGTAATGCAAACTGTATTAAATTTGTTATCACTGAAATTTACGGATACTAATTTCTAACATCGGTTTTTATTTTTAAAGTCTTAATTTACATGAATAGTTCGTTTAAAATGAGCATTTTTTAAACCTTCGAAAAGTTTATCTAGAAGGTATTCTAGCAGATACACGAAATTAACGCTAATCATGCCTTCATTTTTTTTTCTTCTTTTCTTCTTTTCTTTCTTTTTCTTTCTTTCTTTTTTTTTTTTTTTTTTTTAAAGGAAACGTAACTGTAATTGACGGAGACTATTTATTGGAAACTAATGTAGAAAAAATTTTTGGGGTTTTCAGAGATATTTTCTTTCTACATGCTGCCTCTTACCTAAAATGATGTAATCGAATTCATTTATTCAGCGTGAAACGTAGACTAAAATACAGATAAACCGCTGCTATAAATAGGCCTATTTTGTCTCAACCAGACATCTTAAAATGGTTAATCTTCTGGGGAAGGAAGATAAGCATTTGTGTTAAACTAACAAATTACAATGTGTGAATTCAGAAATTGAATGCGATTTGAAGAGAATTTTGTAAACTGTTATTCAAACTTCTCATGATTTACAGATCAAAAAATGAGGGGGGGTGGGGATACAGTTTAAATTTAATCCACTGTGTTTTCATGTGTTTAAGAAAAAAAAAAAGTGCGACTTGAAATGTGCTTATCTAAAAAACACAGAAAATTTATAAGAACTTGAAATTTATTAGACTTTTAAAAGGTTAAATGGATAAAAGTCGAATATAAATCTTAGGTCCAGATTTATTTGATTTTTATGTGTGAGTGAGTGAGTTCGAACTATAAGAAATAATTTTTAAAAATTCTCCAAATGTGATTATTGTATAAAAACTCAAATAAAAACTGATAAAAGAGTAAAACGCGCTCATTTACGTCATGAACTTCATTTTAAGTTCTTACGGAGACGTTTTATCTCCTCCAGATATTTTAACCGATCATTGGGCACCCGAGCCATGCTTCTTACGTCTCAAAACTCAGAATCCACATATCGAAGAAATGCCTCTATCGTGTCCACGACTTTTTTCGAAAAAATACCATTCTTAAACTTTATTATGTAACTAGCAGGCTACGCCCGCTTCTCTGGTCGCTATTTTTAAACTTTTTATTTTATTTTTAACTCTTATTTTTATTTTTTCGCCCCTCCCCCT